>OZ022242.1:9632842-9977842 GCA_963978895.1 Erpobdella octoculata
AATTTGAGGGGGTTTTAGGTAAACATTTCAGAAATTTCTTTTTACTTTTGGTCAACATTTAAAAAAAATTAAACCCACAGGTCCACCCCTAAATATTTTCCAAACTCAACAAAATTTTACACAGAGTGTTTTTGATGTAAATGAAAACAATTTAAGAGGGTTTTAGGTAAATATTTAAAAAAAAAAATTTAAGGGCCACCCTATATATATATATATATATATATATATATATATATATATATATATATATATATATATATATATATATATATATATATATATATACTTCTTTTAGCCCATAAAACGTAAAACAGATTTGCTAAAACAGGCTAAAAGCTGCTTGAAGCCTTCAAACGTTGTTACGTAAACTAAATTCGAATTTTATTACGCAATTACTTTTGATGGTCGTACATAGGCACTTTTGGCCTGGAAAGGTTGTTTGGCTCCCCTGAGTCGGGGGATTGAACTAGGGAGTCCAAACCTTCTTAACTTTCTTCCCCTGTATTATAGCTACCTCCTTGCCAAATTTCATCAAGATCGCTCCAGGTAATAAGGATATTGAAGCTTTGCTTATCACTAGTTATTTTCAACATGTATTATTTATTCTAAGACCAGTTACATTCTGGAAATCAATACCTGATTTTTGGGCAAATAAACATCATAACATAGAATAATGTAACATGTAAACAATTTGTGACAAACATACTAACGAAATAAGTATGACAGCGTCATATCGGACGACTATTTTAGCTCTTACGTGCATGTACCACCGTAAAGCCCACAAGGCTGCAAAGAAATCACTAGTTGGTACATGATTAGCGTCAGTCCAAATTTCAATTCCAACCAGTAATAAAACAACACCAACATCCTTGTACATCTTTAGTGAAATAATGCAGTGAGTAACTAATATATTTTAGCATATCAATATCAGTATATAAAAAAACAAAACGCAAAATGTAGAAATAAAAAAATATTATGGAATGTTTTAAACGATTAAAAAATTATGTGATTTTAAAGAACTTGCTGTTTTAGTGAATACCATAATACGATTAAATTTTTTCAAAATTATATTTTGATTCAATTGCAAAAGATGAAGTTCAATTTAACTAAATAAAGTTTTTAATACTCAATGGTAGCACTTGTAAATTAGATCACACGTAACCGCTTCATTTTGTTGAGTTTATATAAACAACCGAAATTATGAAGTTTCTACAGCTTCATGAATTTATTAAAATGTTAGAATTAATATAAATAATTCTATATTATATTTTCCTTGCGTGTCCGTCACGAGTCATTTGACTGGTTGGTTGAATTACGTCATTTCTCATTTTCTCGGTCGCCCACGAACGCTCAAATGACTCAGCTATGTAGGCTAAATACCTTTAAAAACATCATCTATACTCACACACACATAAACAAACAACCGTTCAATAGAATTATTATTTTTTTATTTTTTCCAATTAATGGCACGAGGCACATAATTTTTTTTTCATTACATTATTTAAATAAGTTAACTATTCCTATAGACTTTCAGTGTCCACACCGCGGCGCATTGAAATTACGAAGCAGAAGTGTGTAACTTCTTTATCTTTTTAGGTACGATTTGAGCAACATAACAAAACAAACTTTTATTTCGAATTACTTTATCAGAATCACGAAAGGATTGGTGCAACCTGCACGAATCGAATCGATAATAAAAAATTCCTAGCCAGTTTAGTTCATTGTTCATTGTTATACTTTTATATCTACGCTGAATGTAGGGATGTGCGCGCACTACAGTGATGTCCCCCACAGAAGAAGGAGTCAATAAATTCAATAAATAGAGTCCTTCTGACGATTGAAATGTACACGTCTGCCTGACCTTTTATAGTACTCTTAGATTGTTGTGTTTTCACCTTTTTTCAATCAATCAAGGTGACTATTTAAACAAGTAAAAGAAAAAAACGAGTTTTTCAACACACACTTTGATTTTAAATACACTCGATTTAGAAATAAGAAAGATGTTCAAATTAATTTTTTTAATTGAATCATCCAATAAAAAGCTATGCTGAAAGTATTAGCTTCCTAGCTAGTCAAAAAGCTGGTTAAATTTTACTTGCAAGATTGCGTACAGAGAAAGCCACACACACACACACAAACAGAGATTGTAACCTAAATAAAAGCTTGTAAAAATAACTTTTATGGAGTTTTTAGAGGCTGTCTACGTTGTGGAATTGCTAATTTTTCACCAGCAACTGCATTCATAGTTACTGCAATTTTTTGAACTTTGTACAATTAATTTCCTGAATTTTGTCAATTTTTCTGAATCAAAATTTTTTTGTAAACTGTATATCCTTGTTTGTTTATAGAAGTATTACAAACTAACTGTACCCGGCCATGCGTTGCTGTCGTTTAGTTCTACTAAATACACTCAACGGTCCCGATGATTATGCACTAAAAGCCTTGGAAACGTTATTTGCTCATTAAAAAAATGAAATAACGTGCCAATTTTTTTTTCAAATAGAGAAAAACCTTCTTAACATATATACATAAAATTTGATTTAATTTTCGACTTATGCATAGAGATCCGTACTGGTTAATTATTTTGGACCTCTGGCGACTTATAAATAAACATCCGTACTGTTTAATTATTTTGGACCTCTGGCGACTTATACATAAACAACTTGATTACATTGATTTGATTAATTTTAATTGATTTAAGGCCTAATTCATGTCGGAAACAATTAATTCATGTATTGTCATCCAGAATAAAGCTATCCTGAAAGTTTTAGAGCTCTAGGTGGTCGAAAAATGGGTTAATTTTTGTTTCTAAGACATGATCACCACAGATAAACAAACAAACAAACAGAGAGACGAGTGAAGATAAATAAAAGCATTTAAAAACGCAACCATTTTTAAAATGTTATGGTTTACATAAAACGCAGTCAAAAAATTAAAATATTGTTATGTTTCGATATCTACTAAAAAGAAAAATACAACAATGCATGTAATTGCAAATTTTTAAAACTTACACTATTAACAATGTTAAACATTTTCACCATTCTGTCAACTACTTCCACATGACTTCTGTTACATTTTTGATACTGTAATGATACATTTAAGTTATTTAAACCAATACAACTGGCTAATTTGTTAAGGTTTTTCCTAATTCATGAAACGCTATATTCATGCTGGAAAGGAAACCGTGCAATAGCAGTGCGTCAGCCTGTGTAATTGTATATATATATATATATATATATATATATATATATATATATATATATATATATATATATATATATATATATATATATCTTAAATTGTTTGCAATTTGATGTGAATGGAAAATTTTATACCGAAATTTTTTAAGGTGAGTCATTAAGCATTTTTTATTGCAATTCTTTTGAAAATTAGTTTAAATAATTATTATTTTGAATTTTTGACATAAATTCATTTTTATTTGAAACTTTTCGTCATAAAAAAAATATATAAAAAAATTTCTTGTTTCTGTTTTGCAGACACCGACAACACTCAAACGATTGCGTGATTGCGTTACTATCTTTCTTTTCCGATTCTCCTCTCCGTTGTAAATTTTAGCTTGCAATGTCAGCGACCGGTTCTGAGGATGATGTTAGCGGTTTTAGTGAAAGAAGCAAAAGTAATTATAATAAAATGGCAAGTAACATATTTTAAAATATTTTATTTGAACCTATTCGGATCGGATAAAATTACGCACAATTTGTGCGAGTTTCGCATAATGCGCACAAAGCCGCATCGAACTCAGGCCCTTATTGAAAACAAAGTCAGTAACCTGGAGAAGCTGGTGAAAGAGAACGTCGGAGAAATCGAGACAAGATTGAACAAAATGGTCAAACAGGTACAGACTGGTTACCAAGTCCAGGAAAGAATTTTTTCTGTTGAGCATGCCAAGACCCCGGCTTTTGATGGCACTGTGTCATGGTCCATCTACAAAGCTCAATTTGAAATTGCTGCCAGGAAAAATTACTGGTTAACCAGCCAGCAGAAAGCGGAAAATTTGGTATTTTCCCTGAAAGGGAAGCTTTATAACTTCTCGAGTTTAGTGCAGATAAAGATCATTAGGATGCAATCGTGAAGGTTCTCGAGACTAGATTCGGTAATCAACACGCGCCATAAATTTTTCGAGCTCAACTCAAGAGTCGACGCCAGAAACCCGGCAAAATCCTGCAACAGCTGGACGCGGATATAGAACGACTCGCTAATTTGTGATACTCCTTGTGCTATCGAAATGTCTTCAACACAATTATTACGGATGGATTCATAGCGGCCTTGAAGAACTCCGAAACCCAAAAGACTCTTAGGGTTGCCCGCGTAGCTGGTCCCAGTGAGGCTTTGGCATTTGCATTAAATTATGAAGCTTCTGTGGAGCCATCTGATTTATCTCGTCACGTGAGAAAAGTGGGATTCGAAGACGAAGATGAACTGGATAATCGAGTCCGGAAAGTTATTAAAGAAAGAATTAACTGGAAAAGGAAAAACTCACCACGCTGTTGGAATTGTGGAAGACCGAGAATTCTACAAAATAAACTGTTTAATTCAGATGTCTAGACCCGTGCAACAGAAGAAAATGGATCACTCGATATTACAACAATATATATATATATATATATATACTAAAGACTAGCGCAGGTAATAAATAGACATCAATTTAACGTCTAAGAACACATTTACCTTTTTTATTTAACAAAATTTAATTGAGTATACTAACTGTATGTACTTCATAATAGTTATTTAACAAAATAAACTAAATGAAAATACCTCATAATAATCAGCAACTATAAACAACTCCAGAAACATGGATGTGCGAGTAGTACCACCTGGCCTAAAAAAGGTCGGATGACCAGATTGTCGTGTTTTTCTATTTTTATATTCCTGCTAATTAGATCAAATATTTTTTGCTAAAAATATAACTAATTAATAGAAACTTTTTTGTGAAACATTCAATTTCCGATTTCAAATTTACATTTTTTTGAAAGTTGTTCTCAATTGCATCACTTAAACGTGTAAGATAACCACCATGAAACCACTTAAAAATAAACAAACAACTTTTATATAAAACATTGTTTTTTATCAAATTCAAACAAAAGCATTTGTTTATTTTTCAAAAATATCTCTAAACTGGTTTGACAAAATATAAAAGTGTTAAACATCTATTCTATGTTAAGCCAGTCAATTAGAAATAAATACGATCACGCTTTTGTTTTTTGTTAAATTCGTTAAGAAATACTATAATGGGAGAAAATTGTTTGAAAAATGAAAGTTAGCTTTTTCAAAGTTTTTTATTTATTTTTATTTTAGTTTTTAGAAATGCTTATACATCTAACAAGAATATATGTAAGTTTTCTCATCCGGTTTCCTCCAAATTAATCAAGATCAAACAAATAGGAAACTATTAAATCCTAACTGAAATTAACCAAAGCAATCTTAAATTTCAAAGTATTATTTTTTATAATTTAATTACATATCATCATCAAAAACTAATATGCGTGCAAAATTTCATCTCAATTTGGGAACGGAAAGTAAGTAAAAATTGATTACAAAATTTACATGTAACAGACTTTACGACAAAGTTTAATAAAATTGTATAAAAACCTAAAACACTCTCCCCATAATTCTGAATTACCAACCTTCTTACTAGCAAAGAATGTCTTTCTATGTAATGGATCAGTAGCATTTCTGAAATTCTTTACATTGTCATCTATAATACAAAAATATTTTAGAAACCTCATGTTTTTTTCAAATAATACCAGCTCTATGTTATAATTCATTGATTGTTGCTACTGCAAACTGCAACAACCTTTCCATTCAACTTATTTCACCACCCAAAAACCCTGCTTCATCAATATCATCTAAACGTTTCAAAATTTTAAAAGTTCTTATTAAGCATCCAATCAGTCTTTTTTTAGAATAGAGTTGCAATAAAAGTTTCAGTTTTTTATACCTTTTACAAATGTTTTAGCTCTTTTTTTATATTTTTTTTAAACGAGTTATGATTTCATTTAAACGAGCTAAATAAAACTATATACGGTACTTTATGTGAGATTTCACAAAATTTGGGGATATATTTTAAACTGCTACATTTTGAGCATTTTTATTTTCCATCACGTAGTACCAAATCAGGTTAGAATGCCTTTTTTAATTCCTAAAAATATAGGCTAAAAAAATGTCAGCTTTTTTGGTTGAATCATGTAAGATGAAAATAGTTCATCTTACTTATTTTTGTGGAATATGTTTATTTATTATTATTATTATTGTTATTATATATATATATATATATATATATATATATATATATATATATATATATATATATATATATATATATATATATATATATATATATATATATATATATATATATATATATATATATATATATATATATATATATATATATATATATATATATATATATATATATATATATATTATAACAAGTTGTCTAGAAATGGTTATCAACATTTTCGTCGACATTTTACAAAACTTAATCACATGACCATCCTATTTTTTCATAAGGCATCTTATTTACACAATGTGTGGAAGCTAACCTGTTGATAACCTGTGTTGGAATCGGAAACACAGCGTAAGTGTTATTTAGTTATTTTATAATTATGTAGCCTAGATTTTTAAAAACGACAGGCGCATGCTGCCGATAAAGCTCTAGTCACATATAAGCGTCACGTTTTCATTAAAACGAATTCTCTAGCTATAACTTAAAATACATGAGTGCTCTCAAAATGTCTATTTGAAAAATTAACCTAGTTAAAACAATAGACAAAACATACTTGAAGATTTTCTTACTTGAATGTTTATAAACCTTAAAATAAAAATCACTAACTTCCCGTCATCCAATAAAGATGAAATTTGAAATATAAGCTCACTTCTCATAACAATACATTTTATTTCAGTTTGAAATAATTTTGGAAAAAAAACTTTTTTTTAGATTTTTTATATTAATTTCACCGCCGATCTTACTTGCTTACGTGCCTCAATGTCCGTAAACCTTCAAAGTAAAAATTAACTAACTTCCCGTCATCCATTCAAGCTGAAATTTTAAATATAGGCTTGTTCTTTATAACAATGAATTTTATTAAAGTTTGAACATATTTTGAAAAAAATAAAATTTAATTAAAAATAATAATTATCTGTTTTTAAACAAATTAAAAACAATTATATAGATGTTTACATATAAAAATTCCAACTTTTTTGCAACAAATGAAAAGAGGAAAATTCTGAAATATAAGACATTTCTGGAAAAAAACTTGGTTTTTACGGCTTACTTGTTTCAATAATTAGTTACAGTCTATAAAATTTATAAAAATGTATTTAACTATTGTTGTAGTATGTGTTGAAACTCTATTTTACTTTTTTTAAAGATTGATATGCATCTTTTGCAAACATTTTGTGTAAATAAAGATTAGCTACAATGGTTTACAAAATTATCTAAATTTTCTGAACTTCATTATTATAACTAAACGCTATTTATCCGCTTCATTAACCAGTGTTCTGTCCATGCAACTGTTCCGAGAAGCTACTCTAATCAGACTGCAAAAAGAAGGCTGTTCATGAAAAAAATTATTTAAAATGATTTCTAATACTAGATTTCAATATATATATATATAAAGTTTGGAAAACTCTAGGTGTGTTTTTAAGTTTATCATGTTTATTTGATGGAATAATAATAAACAAATAAAAAATGATATTTATGAAAAAATCCCTAAATTTTAATAAATGTATATAGATTGAAAAATTCGGGGTTCGTGTTTGAATTCTTCAAAGCTCAGTATTCGGGTTTAAATTTTTCAAAACACCGGGTTTGGGGTTTTCCTTTTCGAAAATTCGGGTTCGGTTTTCACTTTTTCAAAAGTCCGGGTTCGCATTTCAATTTTCCAAAATTTGGACTTGGGTTCGGGTTTCAAGTTTTCTATTGTTAACAAAAGGTTTTTTATCATTTACAACATCAAAAATATAACATACCTTGCTGGATTTTGTCGCTAGACGAAAGTTTGTTCAGCCAAATCTTGACCTCATCGTCGTTATAATTGTCGTTGTAAGTCTCGTTGTTGGAAAATGTTGTTGCTGCAGGAATGCTGTTGCAGAAGACGTTGTTGATGTTGTTTGTAATAAGGCACAGTAGAAAATATAAGGAGGCAAATGAATGGTGTTTCGAGAACATCTCAAGGTCTACTCCAGATGATAGATGTATCTGCAAGATTGAATTTTCTTATTAAAAAAAATCTTTTAACAAGAAATAACATGTATACCATTTAGAAAATTTTAGAAAAATAAAAGACTTTTTTCTCTCGTTGAAATAAAGTATTTTTCTTTGATTTTCTCTCTTATTAAAGTTTGAAAATCACTTGAATTTCTAAGTTTTTGTAGATTTAAGTTTTGACCAATATTTACAGAGATATCAGATAAATATAAATGGTAATACTTATAACAGCGTTTAAAAAAAAAGAAATTAAAATCAGAAGTTGTGTATACAGAAGTTTAATTATGAAATGTTCCTAATGAAACTCGAGTTTTTTTTAGATTTTTTTAATTATTCATCATCATCATCATCATCACCATCATCATCATCATCATCATCATCATCATCATCATCATCATCATCACCACCATCACCACCACCACCACCACCACCACCACCACCATCATCATCATCATCATCATCACCACCACCACCACCACCACCATCATCATCATCATCATCATCATCATCATCATCATCATCATCATCATCATCATCATCATCATCATCATCATCATCATCATCATCATCATCATCATCATCATCATCATCATCATCATCATCATCATCATCATCATGATATAAAGTCACTAGCGGGGTTTACTTCGTTGTTTCTCTAGCCTTTTGTTCTCTATCGTTTTACATAGAAAAAGTTTTAAAATTAAAATTTAATTTTTTTTATATGAGTTTCTTTTTTAAATAAAATTTTATTATAAACTTATTTTATTTTTTTTTATTCATTTCATTCATACGATCATCGTACCTCACCACTAACAACTACGATGTAAATAGTGCTTGGAAGGGTACTACTTACCGTTTTCAAAGTCTCTCAAATTACGATAAATGTTTTTTTTTAAATTAAATTTGGTACTAAATTTGTTTTTTAGGTTATTGTAAGAAAATAAAAATAATACGACTATTTTTTCGGCACGGGCCGTCCGTAGGAAAGATTACCAATTCCTTAAAAGTAATCAATCGAGTTGTGCAAGACCATCAACTGTACTCAAAATAAATTCCTGCCATTGTGACGTCGCTACGAATTACCGTTACCATGAAAACTGATTTAACGAAAACTAATTTTTCAGAGCAAATATTATATGTTTTGGTTGAAAATATTTTTTGGATAATTATTGCTCTCAAAATTTTTATCTTTTTTTCCGATCAAACCGAAGTTAAAGTTTTTATCGTCAAACCTAAGAATTTAAATCCCTGATTTTTCATCCAGAAGCAGGATCGACCAGAATTATTTGCATTTGTTAAAAAGTTAATGTACGCTCAAACTGAGGTGGACCTGCTGTTTCAGTAAATTATTTGCTGCTTATTAAAGGGATACATGACCCTCAAAAATTATTTACTAAACACCTAATAATTATTACCCAATGTTGGAACAGATTTAAAATAATTTGAATTTCTAATATTAATTTATTATTGTTTTAAGCTACAAATTCTTTTAATGCACATTGTATGTCTAAAAGATCATATTTATTATTCGTTATCATGTTTGTTGTTACATCGTAGGTATAAGCTATTTCTGGTGTCTGCTACTCTGAGCAAGTACCCTAACTTCAGGGACCATATAATGGAGTTATTTGCAAAGAAGAAATCCAAGTGGTGTCAAGCATATGGACAACAATCACTGACACGTGGAAACAACACAAGCAATTATGCAGAGGCATCTATGAGTGTTTTAAAAGACCAGGTTTGTGTAGTTTTAAAAAGTAATTGGACAGTTTACATAGTATTGCGAAGGCCATGCAACTTTTATTACCTATTATAGGCGGTTAATGGGGGGCTTTGGGGGCAACGCCCCCCAAAGATTTTGTTCACCAACAAAAATATCTTTATTAGTTCACTAATGCTTGAGTATTTAGATTAGTTGATAAACGTAGTATTTTTCATACATTTTTAATTATATCTACTTAGTTATATCATATATTTCTGCTAATATTTTTCAATCTTGTAGTGCCTTCGGTCCATCCGATCGAGCTTGTATAAACTTTAGCTTCGTGTGTCTGCAGGCGCGCAACTAGAGGGGCGCAAGCCAAATCGAAGGGCCCTGCAATTTTTCCAAATATGATGAGTTTTTCTTTGAGTGCTACATTTATTCTCAACCTATTATATGCCTATATATTTATATGTTTATACATATCATAAAATTATTTTTTAACATTTGCTTTAACTGGTTTGAGACTGAGTTTGACTATCTTCAGTTTGCAGTCTTTTTTTTCTATCATTAATAAATAATAAATAAAAAATAAATAAATAATAAAGATACCAAAAAAATGCAGACTGAAGATTGTCAAACAATCTTTTCGACTGCGGCGGCTGGCTTTTTCCTTTTTTCAAACTTGAGCCCCAAGGATTTTTTGCTGGTTGCGCCCCTGTGTGTCTGTACTAGCTTCACATGCACTTTTAAAAATGCTACATATATTATCAATCTAATAAATCTAATATATATATATATAAATATATATATATATATATAAATATATATATATATATATATATATATATATATATATATAAATATATATATATATATATATATAAATATATATATATATATATATATATATATATATATATATATATATATATATATATATATATATATATATATATATATAGATAGATATATATATATATATTAGGGTGCCAGTCAAAATAAAAGTTTGCAAATTGATTGCTCTCACCCCCTACATTTGTTCCATCATTTATACTGTAAACCCACGTAAAATTCAAAACAATAAAACACTGTTTACTGGTGGCACAACAACAGCCATGAAATTTACACGAAAAACAGCAAATCGGCGTGTGTTTATGAGTTTTTAAGAATGACTGTTTATGGTATGCAATGCACTAAGAACACTTTATACATGGTTAATATTAGTCACTGGAGAGTTTTTCAATGATGATTGACTTCTTTGACACAGGACACTGCCGACGATTGAGATTGAGAGATTTAGCATACGCCTTATCAAGACAAGTCTTGCTCAAGGCGAGAGAGGGAGGGTACTTGCAAAGGCAGCCATTTATAGGCGCCTACCCCTTTAGCAAATGCGAGTGAACTCCTTGCTTAAGGGAGTTACGCTGGTGACGCCGGCGAGGTTTGAACTGCCGACCTAACGATCGACAGGCGAACGCTCTACCGCTCTGCCAATACGATGACTTTCAACAACCTGAAGCAGATACTGTTTTTGTTCCTCTTGGTTTTTGATTACGGAATTGAAGTTCTGAATCAGTGACACCCCACGTTTGACAGCATCATTGACGACCTTCAGCTGCTGTACCCTTTGGCGGCAGATGTTGTACTGTTCATTACTGTCCCAGTTGCTCGGATCCTGCTGTAAGAAGTCTGCTTCAATCTGCATTGCATCAAAAAACTTGTGTGTGCTTCGCGGGACAAAGTGCGAGAGTGTCAACTGAGACAAACTGCTTTCATCAAGTGATTCGACTCGAGGTGCAGGGTTGTCATTTCTAGTTTTTGACAAGGCTGCTACCATCTCGGTCTTCTCAGAGCCAGAGATTTCAGTATCAAAGAAAGCCAGTCCCACAAGTACTTCACTCAAGTACCATAAATGGCGCATTAATGCTTGTGTAGCTGTGTGTGCAACAGGCGTGTTGACTGAACTGTATGCAACAAGATCTTTGAGTAATTGGAGATCCTTTCGTGGAGCAGAAGATGCCGACATGCAAGTGTACCATGCTTTGAGGTACAGTTTCACTGTGAACACATTGAACTGTCGAAGTCCAGACAGTTCAGCAACCGTCAAACAAAACTGTGAACGGAACACGTAAATTTTCCAGCTATATATAATCTTTGCCATCCAACGGGCTCTGTGATACGCCTCTGGAGCCATGATATATCACTTGATTCATCACCGAGAAAGACTAGAGCAAGCTGTTGCAATTTTTTTGCAGTCGTCTCTCGGCTGGAATTCTTGCAACTAATACCGATAGAAGTTTATAAGGCTATCCTTTTGCGTTCCGAGGATGAGAGCAACTGAGTGATCGCTGGCACTGCTCTCAGACTTGTATTTGTCTTTATTACTCCATGCTTTTAAGAATCGTTCAAAGAGTTTGACAGTAGGACCACTAGGAGCACTGAAACATCCCATTAACAGATTGAAGACATGCGCTACAATGAGCTCGTGTATGTGATGTCTACATGCTAAGCCAAAAAGTGATTTCTGTAGCTTATGTTGAAGTAACGTGCATGCTCCAGCTTTACTGCCAGTGTTGCTGGCCGTGGTGTCAAAACACATGAACTGAATTCTATCTTCCAGATGCCAGTCGATAATGAGCTGATAGACAGCAGTTGCGAGTTCCACTTGGCAACATAGGAACGCCGAGTAACTTCATGACACCATTGTCTGATACTATTACAGCAAGCCGATTAATGTTTTCATTATCAGTCAGAGCAGGTAGTATCTTTCCGTCCCATCAACGTCAAACGCTGCATTTATCCTGAATGCAATTGCTCCTCGGTGTCAAGTGAATATCAGAACTGGGAAAAGAACCAACTTATTGATTAGATTTCACTTAAGTTCAGTCTATAGAACTATAAATTCTCAATTATCGCTCATTGAACAACTGAAACAATGAACACAGTGTAATACGTGGCAACACCAATTGAACTAAAGAATTTATAATTTACTGCAAAAATTGCGCAAATTAATTAGTAGAGCATAGTTACCTGTAAAAATCAATTTACATTAAACTTCAAAAAAACTATATTTCAATTTGCTTATATAGACAGACATCAAATTCAACACTGAAACCAAAGAATAAATAATTAGCAATTGCGCTGTAGTATATAAATAAGTAAATAGTCAAGTCCAGACACTGCCAGTAGGTATAATAACTATAGCTGCTATTCATTTGTCAGTAAATGCAAGTTGGAACTGACATACACGGCGTGTCGGACATTATTTATCACCATGCATTTATAAAATATACAATACGGGTGTGCCAACAGTTATTGTTAAAATAAATTCTCAAATTTTTTTCTACTTCATACTTGAGTCTAACGGAAAACCTCAGGGGTGTGAGAGCAAACAATATATATATATATATATATATATATATATATATATATATATATATATATATATATATATATATATATATATATATATATATATATATATATATATATATATATATATATATATATATATATATATATATATATATATATATATATAACTATAGAATAGAACAGCTCGCGTATATAGCCTGAACGTTGTAGCCAAAGTTATATTTATTTTGTAGTTCTCTAGTTGGCTAGCTGCAAGCCTAAGCCCAAACGCGTATGCAATAAAATCGTTTTGTGTGAGGCTGTGTATCCAGATGTTTCGCAAACAAAATCTGAGCTGAGGAATGCATATAACAAGATAAAGCAACTGAATATGCAATAGAAATACATATATACACATACTTATACTATTTATTAAAATTATAAGTCTAATAACAATAATGGATGTTTTAAAAAAAATTAAATAAAGAGATACTTTCCAATGAGAAGATAGAGATTGTTATACTTGAATAAATGCGAAGATTGGGACATTTAATAGAAAAGGCTTTGTAGTTAGTGCGGGCGAAATCAGCTCGAAAACAATTAACAGAACGCAATTCATGAGAATGTACATGAGAAGATTTTATGAATAAATTATCGAATGAGGACGGCAACATAAGATTTTCATATTTATACATAAAAATACCAATGAGGAAATAAAAAACTAATTTGAAGTACTGAGAGTAGGTTATTTTCAACCATTTTTGATTTACAAGATGATGTAGGAGATAAGTGAAAAATGATGCGAACTAATCTTTTCTGCAAAACGCGTAGAGGCTTCAAACGTGTCGGATAGTTAATACCAGTCTGAAATTCATCTGAGATGAGTTTCGTTTTTTGTCGCTTCGTAACCAAGAGTGAAATTTGTTTTTCTTTGGTTTCAATGTATTTTGATTGCATTGTTTTGATTGTTAGAAATTTTAGTGGCGTAAAATATGTTGTGCATAGTAAACAACTAGTGATTGTAAATCCCGGTATTTTTCCAATCCCGGAATTACGGGATTGAAAATTTTTAATCTCAAGATCTTATAGAAAAACGTATAGCAAATTTTACAAAAAAAAATGTACAATTTTTTATTTTATTGAAATAACCTTTAAATAAAGATAGTTTAAAAAGGGTTTCGTCTCCAAGCCATGATCTAATCCTTGTGAGAGATTGACCTCCGATAGAAAACGCTCTTTCTGCCTCTACACTAGTTGATGACACGCTCATTATTTCTTGGTGTAAGACATCCAGCACTTTTCTTTGTTGACCCATGGTTTTGAAAAACTCCACCTCCTCCGAATAATTACTTCCATTGTTCGAGTTGAAGTTGTTTTTTGTTTGGAACGTATTTGTCTGTAATATTTTTTAATGCTAACTGTAGTCGGTCTGCAAGGCTGTCAGACAAATGTTCGGATGTTAAATCCTCCACACCTTCTGTTTCATCACTCTCGTTTGTCATCAGGTTGATGTTAATATTGAGCTTTTGAGTCAAGTTTGTTAATAAAAAGGTCTTTCTGACAAATTAAATTTGATTGAGGATTCCAAATTTCTACCATTTGGAAAGCAGATAGCAAATTCCATCTGTGAAGCCAGATGATAATCTTGAGAGTGGAGTTTACAAACTAACAGTTGCTTCTGCAGTGACTAAAGTGCATTCGTTGTTTGAATGAGTTTTTACCACAAGCTCCAAAGGCTTTAGTGCCAAACATATTTCTTTAAGGGTTTCTAGATCTTCTTTTGAAAATGGAAACTTTTTTTCTAAAAATCTCGTTGTTTTTTTTAATGAATTTCTCAACTCCAAAAATATTTCTAACATTGCAACTGAATAATTCTACCTGGTTTTGAAGTCGAGGACATGACACGGTTTTTTTGTAAATCTTTTACTATTCGTTGAAGCCAGTCATCTTTTATTGGACATTTTAGAAAAAGTTTCACAACATCTTGCACTTTTTGGATGACGGAATTCAAAAAACCAAATGCCATCTTAACATCAATTATGTCGAATTGGTCCAGACGTCCAGAGATAAACCATCATCGTCAATTTCATCACCGTCGTGGATTTCCAAGCTGTCATTGTTTGAATCATCGTTTTCTTTCATTCGTACTAGTCTTTGATTAAATACTTTAATGTCTATTCATTTCATTTTTAAGAAGGGTATGGCCTTTACATTTCTCTCTTTGTCGATTTTTTCGACATAAGTGCCCCGGTAATTTTACTTAGCTAGTTACGGCCCGCCTTGTTAATGCCCTGTACACATCGAAAAAGTGAGTTCACACGACCCGATCAAATCTGACACGTCCGGTACAAACTGAGTTTGTCGATGTGATATAGCCGTTAATGACATCAAACTGAGTTAAGCAAGTTTGTAAATTGCCAGCGAATCACCGATAAGATGTACTATAAAATTGTCAAACTATTATTTGTCCAATTTGTAAAAATATAACAAAACCTATTTTAAAAAACTATCAACTAAAAAAAATTATTTTAAAAAATATTTTTAGTTTTTAGACTAAATTACAAGTCATTCTTAAAAAAAGTGATTGTTTTTTTTAATGTAAAATATTAAAAAACTAAACACATTTTATAGAATAATTTAAATTACAAAAATTGCTAATTTATTATTGAAAACTACCAACACTGCAGATTTAGATGTAGGGCACTAGATAGCTTCTACTATTTTCGACGTTTTACCTGACACACTTTCTCGTGATTAGTTGAAGAACAAAACTGGGTCGAAATGTAAGATACACGTGATTTCAAAGTGCTTGTCGCGTTGGTTTGTGCTTGACTATTTCACATCGACCGATTTGATCTGATTTTTTTGTTTGATGTTGTCGGGTTGGGTTTTTTGTCGATGTGAACAGGGCTTAAGAAGCGAATGAATTGGCGGCGACTAGTTGTGCTAGCGTCTAGTTGGGCAGCGACTACATCGACTGCAACTAGTTGAGTGGCGACTAGTCTGGTGGCGATTTGTTAGCAGTGACTAGATGGCCTGCTCCAAGGTATAAAATCTTTAACTGCTATACCGGCTTTTACTTTTTTTAAACTTTCTTTTGCTAAACACTTTTTTTCATTCTGGTCTCTTTCCTTTTCAGTCAATTTGTAGACAAAGACAAGTGCTTATAAATGCCTTGTTTAAAAAGCGGTTCACAATTTTAAATTGATTGATTGTAAAAGAAATATCGATTAGTATTCATTAAAGTTTTTCAAATAAGTGAATTAATAGAAAAACTTTTCTGACCTATATGATAAGCTGACAATAAAAATGAAATAAACTTTACTTAGTTTTATTCATAATCTTGAAGCTAAATTTATTACAAACTTTTACTTAGGTTACAATGTCTGTTTGTGTGTATGTGTGGCTTTCTCTATACGCAAATCTTGCAAGTTAAATTTAAACAGCTTTTTGACTAGCTAGGAAACTGAAAATTTCAGCGTAGCTTCATATTGGATGACAACACATGATTCATTTGAAAAAAACAACTTAATTTGAACATCTTTTGTATTTCTAAATCGAGTGTATTTGAAATTAAAGTTTGTGTTAAAAAACTCGTTTCTTCCTTTACTTGTTCTGTTTAGTTTAATTGTCCTTTCAATGTGAATTTATTTATGAACTAGAAATAGCCCGTCAAAAATGAAGAATTTTATAAATCTCATTAAATATTATTTTTTCATTGGTGTTCAGGACTGACAGGGTACAACTGCGTAATGACTTTTGTTACACGCCTGCACGCACTAATTTTATCAACGGCCGTCGAGTTATGCGAAATTGCTAACATACATACATACATACATACAGACAGACAGAAAATGATATATATTGATTAATTTTTTTTTTGAAATTTGTGTGTTTTCTATGAACAGGAAGCCTTATTTTTAAACTATAAAGCTAGATCCACGAAAGGGGACAATGGAGCAAAGTCGTGAGACTAGTAAGTCTTGAACCTCTCCGCAGATGATAATCTTCCAAATTGTGGCATGCAAACTTGCTTTTTTGGGTTAGAAAAAACTTTGAAAAGACAAATTTTAATTTCCTAATAAAAGATTTATAAGATGAAAACAATAAGGTTTCCTAGTAAAAGGAGGAGTATGAATTCTGTCTAGTACACAACAGAGTAAAAGCATGTCATTGTAGATATTTTATTTAATTGAAGTAAGTTAAATTTAAATTTTCTTTTAAGCGTAATTTGTTTGTTTTAGGATTGTATTGAATCGAAAACACAAATAGCAGTTAACGTTTTTCTATTTTTAAAATTTTTCATAACAATTTTCATTTCAAATTATTTAATTCATTAAATAATTTTTCACTTGAAGTATTTATTTTTGACAAAATGTAACAATTTAAATTTATTATTAGTTTTACAGCCACAAGACTTTTAGTAAATTTAATATTGTGAAAATACCTAAGCAAAGTTAAATCACAGTTATAAGTAACAATCTTAAAATAATTGAATGACAATATAATTCAGATAATTAGTTGTATTACATTTTTATACGTTTTATATTAAAATTTAAAAAAGAAAAATCTCCTAATATTTCACAATACCATCATCTGCTACCATTAAAATGTATCACATTTAACTTATCTTTTAAATAACTACAAATGCAGCCATTGCTGCGATTAGCATTACAGACGCAATAATACTCTTTGCAGTTGACGTTCCACTAAACTTTTCAGAATCTATGAAAATAAACAATAAGATTTAAAAAAAAACATAGACAAACTAATATCTCTATACTTACCTTCCTGCTGTTCCTCCAAATCTACAACTGGCTTTGTAGAACCTTTGCTATTGTCACTTCATGTATTCCAATTTTTACAGTGCATTAAAATCAAAAATAAAAAGATTATAAAATGCCCTCAAACCAAATCAACAAACATACAGTCAATAAAAATATAAATAAATGTCGTACGATTGCGGTGGAATCATGGTCTCACTTGGTGTTGTAATTAAATATAATTGCGGTGGAATCATGGTCTCACTTGGTGTTGTAATTAAATATAATTGCGGTGGAATCTTGGTCTCACTTGGTGCTGATAGTATATTCACAGTGGTTTTGGTTTCATCTTCAAAAATAATTATTTCTTTTCAAGATTATTCAATAAAACCCAATAAATAAATATTTTTAGAATTTTGACTACATAAACATCAATCTTTTATTTTATGAAAAACTTTATATTTAAAAAAAGAAGCATTTGAAAACATATTTTTTGAACAATGCTTTATTTAATATTTTTTAAATTTGAAGTTGTTTTGAGAGTTATCCGAGACACTTTTGCAGAATTTTAAGCAGAAGCATCATTTCAGCAAAAACCCTAAAAAGCAAAATACTTGCAAAACCCACAGATTCCAAAATTTTATTTTTGTTTTCGACCAAAATTATTACTTGTTGCTTGTTACCAAGTATTAAGATCAGAAAGCGGATGTAGCTATTAGGGATTCCAATCTCGGGAACCCAATATTTTGCTGCTTTTGGGGGGATCCCAATCACGGGATTAGACGTCAAGATGATTTTTGCATTAGGTCCATATTATTAGATATACTTAGAGACGGGCACAAACTATTTTTTTAGTTAAACTTTTACTAGCTTTTAACAAAAAACTTTAATTAAATTTTTAGTTGCAGTAAAATTAAAAAAAATTATAACTAAACTAAAAACAAGTCGTTAAACTTTTTTCCTACTTTTTTAACTTTTTTGCTAGAAAGATGCTGAAAAGATGAAGAAACAAGGAGTTATTGAACCATCAAATAGTCCATGAAGTTCGCGTAGTACTTGTTAAGAAGAAAGATAATTTGCTGCGTTTTTGTGTCGACTACAGAATGTTAAACGAGGTTACACAAAAGATAGTTACCCCTGCCCAGAATTGATGACACTGAAGTATGTGACTTCTTGTATCTGTTGGGTATAATTCAAGTAACACAAATAACAAACTTTAATTTTGAACTCACGAACGTTTATTAAGGGAGACACGAGACACGACCAGCCCATGACAATCAAGACAACTAAAGACCAAGAAGACGGAACTACACCAAGCTCATGTCTATGCAAAGATAATAAATAGATAAGTAATTAAATAAATAATTATTTAATTAGCATGTCACTACAGTGAGCCCCCACGGAAGACGGAGTCAAAAAAAATAAAAATAAAAAAAGAATAAAAATAATGAAATAAATAAAGTCCTTCTGACGGTTGAAATGTACACGTCTGCCTGATCTGGTACGAGGTGGTTCATCTGTCTTGGTAGTAGAAGACACAGAAGTGTCGCTGTTGGCTGTGGATGTTGTCGTCTTCTTAGGCAAACTTGAATTCTTTGATGTTTCGCGAGGTGGAGCTTTATTTCTGAAGGCAATCGTGCAGATTTGATGCGATCTAGAGACACACAAGAAGAGGAACCATCTGGCATCTCAATTTTGACAATGTTGCCCTTTGCAGTAAAAATGTATAGGGTCCTTGATAGGGAGCTTCCAGGGGTTGCCGAACTCTATTGATTCTTAACCAAATGTGTTGCCCTAGTTGCAGCTGGACGGTTTGGGGACGAATGTTTCGGTCATGGTGTATTCCTTCTGACAGAGTAGTGAAGTTTAGCTGACGCATGTGTTTGCAGAGCTGCTGAATAGATTCGACTTGCTCTTTAGTTGAAGGGGTTGTCTTGTTGAAGAAGATATGAGACATCAAGATGTCAGAACCTGTCATGGCTGTGAAAGGCGAATGCCCATGTTCTGTAATAATGGCTATAAATGCTAAACAAACCACGGAGAGGGCAATAAGTCATTCTTCATTACGAGACATGAGTGCTGTATTGAGAGTACGGTGAAACCGCTCTATCATTCCATTGGATTATGGGTGATAAGCGGTGGTACGTAGTCGGTGGAAACCAATAGAGTGCGATAACTCACTGAAAAGATTGCTCTCAAACTGTCGATCTTGATCGGTTGTGAGGCACAATGGTACGCTAAACCTGCTGATCCAATGACTTAAAAACACTTCAGCAGCTGCTGTTGCCGTAATGGAAGAGACTGGAGCGTATTCAAACCAACGCTTTGCTCTGTCGATGAATGTGACAACATAGAGCAGATCAGAAGTAAACTGAGAACCGAGTGTCTTGGAGGGTTTGAGTAGTCCTACTATGTCCATGTGAACTGTCTGGAACCGATCATTGAATGGATAAATGGGTTGTTCTGGGATGTTCTTGTTGTGACAATGAATCTTTGCTTTCTGACAATCCAAGCAGTCATTGACCCATTCTTTGATGTCCCCCTTCATTTTAGTCCAAAAATACCTTGCTGCAATCAAATTTGTAGATCCACGTATGCCTGGATGTGCCAAATTGTGAAGATGTCTGAACACTGACTGTCGTTGGGCTTGGGGAACATTTGGACGAGAATAAATGGATGTTGTTTCGCAAAGAATTGAAAAATCCGCAGATAGTTGATGGGATGTGAGGGTTTCTTTGCATTTCTGTATTTCTGCATCTTCTGTTTGTGCTTTGGCAATGCTTGTTAGATCTGGGTAGTCAAGTTGCAGAACACTAACTGTCCCGGAAAGTGTATCTGCAACTATGTTCTCAGCTCCTTTGATATGGTGCATTTCCGTAACATATTCGGATATGATTGAGAGGCGTCGTTGTTGCATGTGGCTCTTCTGGTCTCTGTTGGAAAGAAAAGCTTGGCAGAGTGGTTTGTGGTCTGTGAACAAATAAAGTTCTCGGCCTTCAATGATGTGTTTAAAATGAATGACAGCTAGATATGCCTCCAAAGGTCCTCTGTCAAAAACCGAGTATATTGATTCTGTTTTAGACAACCTCTAGGAATAAAATGCAATTGGTTGTGGCTTGCTTTTTATGACCTGATGAAGGGCTGCACCAAGGGCTATTGAAGATGCATCAGCAACTAGGTGGTAGAGGCTACTAGAATTACTAATGTAATGAAGGTTAGCCGAAGCTACAAGAGCTGACTTAGTGTCCTCAAAAGCTTTGCATTGGGCAGTTTCCCAAGTCAACTGATGGTTGCGTTGATTCGTTTTTCCTGAAAAAATGTACAATGGAGCAGATTTGTGGGCGAAATGAGGGAAGAATGCTCTATAATAACCAATCATGCCAATGAATCGACGCAAACCTGCATAATCTTTAGATCGGGGAAAATCAAGAATGGCTGTGTTGTCTGAAGGTGGTGAAATTCCAGTTGACAATAGATTGTGTCCTAGGAACACAACAGAGCTCTGAGCAAATAAACACTTATTGATGCTAATCTGCAAATTGTTTTCTTCCAGTCGCTGAAAACTGCTTTAAGGTGGTCTAAATGCTCATGGTCATTGCTCGAGGCTACCAAAATATCATCAATATATACACAAACAAATGGTAAATCTTGAAAAATCGCATCCATGAATCTTTGAAATGTTTGAGTTGCATTTATGAGACCAAATGGCATACGAGTAAATTCAAAAAATCCAAAAGGGCTTGTCACTGTTGTCTTTGGAACATCGTCAGTATGGATGGGGATGCTGTAATATGCCTTTACCAAATCTAACTTGCTGAAAACTGATTTACCACTGAAACGACTTGTCACATCAGAAATTCTTGGTAGCGGATATCTGTCAGGTTTGGAGATACTGTTGAATATGAGCTATCTTGTATCTCTGCCTGTGAACATTGCCGTGGTAAAGTTACTAATAAATCTCTTCATACTAATAATCCTGAGGTAGATATGTTTAATGGTAAGATATGTGAAGGACTGTATAAAGAAACTGTTGAAATCAATGAGATGCTATTTTAATCAGGCTTGCCCAAAATCAGCTTTTGTTGTTGGACATATTTATTTCTTAAATTGGCAAAGAATTGATAATCTTAAAACAGTTTTGAAGGAATTTGTTTATGCTTAAAAACATTGCTCTGACAAAGTTTGAAATAATTCACTTCATATAAGTGGTTTTGTAATTAATATCTATAATAGTGAAATATGTGTTAATGTCATAGTTGGCCAACGTGAGCAGTTATTACATTTTTATTTCAAGTGATATATAGAAACTTATCAAGTTCTTGGAAAAATGTTTTTTTGATGTTCGTTAAAATAGCTCTTGTATCTTGCCTCCAGTTCCACTTCTATTATTGTTGTAACCAATTCTTCTGCACATGAGGATATTGCTAAGCATTGTCTCAATGTCAAAACTGTTTGCTTGTGTGTTTTAATAAACAGCAAACAATTTGACTATGATATAATGTGCATATATCTACAAAATCCTCATAATCTACACCTGCCAGTTTACTTCAGCCGGCAAGACAAAAGTTGCTAACAGCATCTTTGAATTGAATTGAAATTTGACAACATTTAAAGTGGCGTTAGTGCCCTGGATCAAATGTCTCTTAGGAAAAACTGAAGTGTACAGCTGATCTAACAGCAACTGCCAAACCATTCTTAGTCTGACAACCTCAAACCTTCTGTCTACAGCACTCTTAAGATGTGTGGTGGGCATAAAAGTAAAGTTGTGGATGAAGATCTGAGTCTTCTGCTTGACTGAATTGTGCTCAATGGAATGATTTTTGAAGCTAGATAACAGTTATAATTATAATTACTTAATAATTTGCAATTTATACTTTGTTTTTAGTAATAAATTTATGTTGTTCTAACAACTAGTGTTTGATAAATTTTTTATCTTTAAGATGTTTGAGCATGGTCTTCATTGAAAAAGTAAAACGATTCCCATAACCGGCACCCCTTTTCAGCTATTGTCAAATAAAATTTTGTTTTCAGATAGCATTGCCTATTAAGAACTAGAGAATTTCAAAAACGTAAACTAGTTGAGTGTACATAATCGTTTAGACAGAGGAGTTAAACTAGGTAAAGCATTCGATAATCAACAAACTTCTTCGAGCGGCTGCATAAGCAAACGGAAAATGTAAGTTTCGTTAAAAAAATATATATATAAATAAATAACTAAACTGTTTTATGAGCATTTCAGCATAAGAAGTTTAAATTTCGTGGTGATAATTTGTAAATTAACCGTCACTTTTTACGCAGAATTAGAAAAATCTGGTTTCTGATTGGTTGGCGTTAATAAACAGCTTCGCGAGTTTTGAGCAATTTCTTTGGCTAATAACTTTTTTAGGGACGGATCTGTATCTGGTATCTCTTTCCAGCTCTTAGTTATAACAAATACTATAGTTTAATGTATTTTTTGGCTTGTCTATTAAAATTTCCGAACCAAAAGCTAAATCTACCAGACAGGATTGTTTGGTTGGCATTAAAATAGCAACATAGAAAAAATATTTTATGACTTGATTTTGGATGAAATAAAATCAAAAATCATCAAAAAATCATTTTTAATCAAAATCACACATGACAAATTGATTCCAAATCAAAAATCAATAATTTTAAATCGTGATTTCAAATCCTTTGATTTCAAATCCTACCCAACAATGACTGTCAAACGATTTCTAGTCTCAAACACAGAAATCTGTGACAACAAAAACAGACACTTATTAAAAATCTATCCCCCAATAATTCAAAACAGGAAAGTAAAATAAAAACATAGCCCTGAAAACCATTAAACTCGGACTTTTTCAAAACAGGAAAGTAAAATGAAAACATAGCCCTGAAAACCATTAAACTTGGACTTTTTAAAAACAAAAAACAATTCACGAGGAGTGCTTATTTTTTAGCTCTCGAATAATCATTCTTGAAGTATCGAAAAAACTAATTCTTGATATGTTTCCAAAAGGCCATTCGGGTCTTACTCAAATGTAGATACTTGCCTAAGAATAAAAAAATACTAAAAAACTGGACTTGCAGCTGTTCCTCATGCCAACTAGCAGCTAAATCGCCTATAAGACACATTTTAGGTTTATGGCCAGAAGAAACCAAGCCTTGGATTAGAATCCACATTGCTTATGCTTGACCGCTCCATGAAAAATCTATATCGTAGTAGATTTCTCAATGTGGCTAAAAATAATTGAACTGACAAACAGCACCACATCCAAAACGATAAATATACTCCAACGAATCTTTGCACAATTTGGATTACTTGAAACAATTGTCAGTGACAACGGCACACATTTTATGTCCACTCTTTTTCCAAGAAAACTGTACAAAAAACGCGATCAAACATATAAAATTACCACCTTTTCATTCACAATCCAATGGCAAGGCCGAACGATTGGTAAACATTTTTAAAAGAGTCCTAATAAAACTAATAGTCCAGGACCTGTCCTCCAGACCCGCATACACTTTGAAAAGGACGGAGTTTGAATGTTTTTTTTTCTAGTAGCAGAATCATATAGTTGTAAAACGGCACTAGGTGGAATTACCAAAAATGAGACATAAATCCGCTATCTTGAATTTTCAAAATGGCGACCGATAATTATAAAAAAAAATTAAAAAATCAGACAACATTAATATACTTAATTGGTGTACAGAATTTTATTTTTTAGAGATATTATTTCGTTTATAATAATTATGAGACGATTAAAACTTAATATGGCAGACAATATGGCCGAAAAAATCCCAAATGAACGCCGAGAACACAGAAAATGTTACTGGTGCATTATTTAACCGTAGATCAACTTCTTTCGATATTATTTAACTTATTAGGGCCGTTCAAACAATATATAACGATTGACGTTACTGCTGAAGTGTACTGGACGATATTTGCTGGGGTCTGGTAATGAAGATGGTTTGATTGAGACAGAGGTGTTTGGCAAGTTGACGCTAAATTCTGTTTTAGAAGGTACTTATTATGTTAGATATTTCCAAGACATAACGCTTGTATCAGATGCCATAAGTTCCTTGATGTGGGAGGCATTTTGGCTGTGGGTCACTGAGTACGAAGTTGAAAAAACTAATGATGTGATGTCGTCTGCAGTTGAACTTAGAACAGCTATGTGTGTTAGAAACAAAGGCAAATCAACGGCAAAATTTTAGAGTTGTTTGATAAATCAGACCATATTCAATAAATGATCCTGTTTTTTGTGAAGAAATGTGAATCAAAGTCAGAAATTTGTCAGTATTGGAGTGTTTTTCAGCAGATGGCCTTGATTGTCAAACATCTCATTTTTTCTGATCGTGAAGAAAATTTTGCACTTCACGTTGCATCTGTAAACAAGTCACTTCCAATTTGCAAAGTAAGTGATTGCTTGAACTACCTCCGATATGGTACTTTCTACCGTGAAAGTATAAACAAACTAGAACATACTAATCCAGATGTCTTTTACCGATTTGTGTGTGGCCCATTTGTTGTTAAAGACCGTGTTGGTTCTTTCAACGCTGTTGCACCAGACATGAAACTAGATCAGTCCATACAGAAAGCTGCTTCAAATAGTTTTACAAAGAACGTTTCCTGGATAAAACAAAAAAACTGTCGGCCACAATTTTCAAAAGAAACCTACCTAGAATGGACTATAAACCACCGATTCGTGAGATCTAGATTTAGAGTTTTAGAGAATAGACTCTGTAGTTAAACAAGTTGACAAAAGTTATCTAATAGAATCAAAAGAGTTGTCAGAATCAAGAGGTTTCTGAAACGTGAGATATAATTAGATTGAGCAAGCGCGAAAGAAGTACTAAGCCGGAATTATAATTCGAGAAATATTGTGCTATAAATAACTTCAACCTTTAACGTTACGAATCGCTAGAAAGCATATTCGTCCACGTTTACAATGCCAATGGCAGAAATATACTCTTATGATGTTTTGCCAGATACAATCATTTTTGACGGTAATTTTGCATCAAAACCAGAAAAGAGTTAACTCGTGACTGAAATTGAAAAACTATTAGTGCCTGAAGAAATGATTTTTCAACATGGGGATACAGTTGTTATAGTTGATTTCATGTCGAAAATTTGCTCGTTTCCACATTTGTGCTTGTTTGGCACATTTGGAAATGCTATTAAATGTGTGCTGTATGCAGGCCAGTCGATGTGTTGCAGAACAAGTTGTCCATGTTGTCTTCGACAGCTATATCGAATTGTCAGTCAAAAGCGGTGAAAGAAGTCAGCGTTCAGCTGGCACATCAGCAGTGGATATGACCGTCATAGGTCCTGATGTGCCAATAACAAAACAGAAGGACAAGTTTTGGACGTCTCCAAGCAATAAGACTAATTTACAGCTTTTAGCTCGGCTGTTTGTTAGAGAACAGCAGTCAAATCATCCCACCATACTAAATGGGTGCGTTATTGATAATGACATTGTGCCAGCTGAGTTCATAAAATCACAGAAACAGTCGGATGACTCGTTTCAGCCAGTACACATTAAATCCTTTACATGCCGTGTAGAAGAAGCGGATGATAGATTATTGCTTCATTGTGCCTGGGAGGTGACTCGAGGCAGCAAGAGGCTTATGATTATATCAAATGACACAGATACACTAGTATGGCTATTGCAATTTGTCAACGACCGGCGACACCTTGGACTGCTTGAATTGTGGATAGAATTTGGATCTGGGGAACATAAGCGACATCTCCCTGTCCATATTCTTGCTGATAGACTTGGCATAGATTTGTGTAGGGTTCTTGTAAAAGTGCATGTGCTGACTGGAGATGATGCTCTCAGCAAAACTGAAACTAAATATGCTGCATTTACGTGTGAGCCTCAAAGATACCTAAACAATTTTGCTGAGTCTACTGAATTGAGTGAGTGATGAATCATTTAAGTCAGCTGAAAAATACGTCGTTCGTGTGTGGATTGGAGCAGGACGCAAGACTTCTTTTCAAACATTTGACCAGGCACGATTTGAAGGTCAAATTAATAGTGGTACGCCAAAGACACTGGCACAGTTGCCACCAACCTCAAGTGTCATAAGAAATTATATATAGCGAGACTTTTACATCATAAGGAATGTCCTCACTATCTTGATTGATGATGCTCCAATTCTCAGTGCAATGGATTATGGCTGGTTTTATATGGTGGTACCACATTTTCTGTTAAAGGTCTTAAACCAATTCCAGAAAATATGCTGATTTTGTGCAAATATGGTGGTAAATGTGACATCAACAAGTGTTTGTGTGCAAAAAGAAAACTTTTATGTGTTATATATTGTCACATATATTTATTCAGTCTCATATTGTCACAACAACTAATTTATAGGCATTATATTTGCAAATGAAGTGCTTCTGGTGAAGTCATACCAGTTTATTATTAATATTATTAATGTCATAACATTAAATATGTTTTATTATTATTACTTTCACCGGTGACTTATAACAAACCATTTATCTTGTCATTGTTTTTCTCAATGTTAAAGAATAAATCATACTTTATTAACCAAATTTTCTCTGTTTTCGGCGGCCATTTTTGATATATATATATATATATATATATATATATCAATGATAAAAAAATTATATGTATATATATATATATATATATACATATATATATATATGCATATAAATATAAGCAAAATCCCACATCGCGTAACTTCCTTGAGCAAGGAGTTCACTCTGAATTCAGTCGATTTGAATGCCTTAGGTCAACTCAGCCTTTCTTTATCTTTATCTTTATCTTTATCTTTATCTTTATCTTTATCTTTATCTTTATCTTTATCTTTATCTTTATCTTTATCTTTATCTTTATCTTTATCTTTATCTTTATCTTTATCTTTATCTTTATCTTTATCTTTATCTTTATCTTTATCTTTATCTTTATCTTTATCTTTATCTTTATCTTTATCTTTATCTTTATCTTTATCTTTATCTTTATCTTTATCTTTATCTTTATCTTTATCTTTATCTTTATCTTTATCTTTATCTTTATCTTTATCTTTATCTTTATCTTTATCTTTATCTTTATCTTTATCTTTATCTTTATCTTTATCTTTATCTTTATCTTTATCTTTATCTTTATCTTTATCTTTATCTTTATCTTTATCTTTATCTTTATCTTTATCTTTATCTTTATCTTTATCTTTATCTTTATCTTTATCTTTATCTTTATCTTTATCTTTATCTTTATCTTTATCTTTATCTTTATCTTTATCTTTATCTTTATCTTTATCTTTATCTTTATCTTTATCTTTATCTTTATCTTTATCTTTATCTTTATCTTTATCTTTATCTTTATCTTTATCTTTATCTTTATCTTTATCTTTATCTTTATCTTTATCTTTATCTTTATCTTTATCTTTATCTTTATCTTTATCTTTATCTTTATCTTTATCTTTATCTTTATCTTTATCTTTATCTTTATCTTTATCTTTATCTTTATCTTTATCTTTATCTTTATCTTTATCTTTATCTTTATCTTTATCTTTATCTTTATCTTTATCTTTATCTTTATCTTTATCTTTATCTTTATCTTTATCTTTATCTTTATCTTTATCTTTATCTTTATCTTTATCTTTATCTTTATCTTTATCTTTATCTTTATCTTTATCTTTATCTTTATCTTTATCTTTATCTTTATCTTTATCTTTATCTTTATCTTTATCTTTATCTTTATCTTTATCTTTATCTTTATCTTTATCTTTATCTTTATCTTTATCTTTATCTTTATCTTTATCTTTATCTTTATCTTTATCTTTATCTTTATCTTTATCTTTATCTTTATCTTTATCTTTATCTTTATCTTTATCTTTATCTTTATCTTTATCTTTATCTTTATCTTTATCTTTATCTTTATCTTTATCTTTATCTTTATCTTTATCTTTATCTTTATCTTTATCTTTATCTTTATCTTTATCTTTATCTTTATCTTTATCTTTATCTTTATCTTTATCTTTATCTTTATCTTTATCTTTATCTTTATCTTTATCTTTATCTTTATCTTTATCTTTATCTTTATCTTTATCTTTATCTTTATCTTTATCTTTATCTTTATCTTTATCTTTATCTTTATCTTTATCTTTATCTTTATCTTTATCTTTATCTTTATCTTTATCTTTATCTTTATCTTTATCTTTATCTTTATCTTTATCTTTATCTTTATCTTTATCTTTATCTTTATCTTTATCTTTATCTTTATCTTTATCTTTATCTTTATCTTTATCTTTATCTTTATCTTTATCTTTATCTTTATCTTTATCTTTATCTTTATCTTTATCTTTATCTTTATCTTTATCTTTATCTTTATCTTTATCTTTATCTTTATCTTTATCTTTATCTTTATCTTTATCTTTATCTTTATCTTTATCTTTATCTTTATCTTTATCTTTATCTTTATCTTTATCTTTATCTTTATCTTTATCTTTATCTTTATCTTTATCTTTATCTTTATCTTTATCTTTATCTTTATCTTTATCTTTATCTTTATCTTTATCTTTATCTTTATCTTTATCTTTATCTTTATCTTTATCTTTATCTTTATCTTTATCTTTATCTTTATCTTTATCTTTATCTTTATCTTTATCTTTATCTTTATCTTTATCTTTATCTTTATCTTTATCTTTATCTTTATCAGAGATATTTTTATCTTTATCTTTATCAGAGATATCGCGCAAGACAAACTCCACAATCAAAAGCAAAAACTTGAGTTTTAGATGCAGAAGCTCATCAACAACGCACTGCACAAATGTCTGTTGAGGAATTGCACTTTTTTCATGCTTCTCATGCCGCATCACAACAACGTTATGTTTATCGACTTACTCCTCAACATCTAGAAGCTCTTCACACTTCCATTGCTGCCTCACAACATCATCGAATTGAGCAAATGTCTCCCGGTGAACTGCAGCTACATAGAAATGCAAATGCTGCCTCGCAACGCCATCGAGTTAAACAAAGGTCTCCCAATGAATTGCAACTACATCGAGAAACCAATGCTGCCTCGCAACGCCATCGCGTTGAACAAATGTCTCCCAGTGAATTGCAGCTGCATCCAGCTGCTAATGCGATCTCCCAACGTTTAGCATGAGATCGTGCGAGTGAGGCAGTTCGTAACGAAGCAATTAACTTCAACGAAACTCAATTCGATCAACATGATTGTGGTGAATTTGATGTTTTATGTACTGCATGTCGATCAAGAAATTTTGCTGCAGAGCAACCATCAGATGGACTATTCACTTCATGTTGTCGAAAAGGCAAAGTAATGTTGCCAAAACCAATTGACATTTACGGTAATACATTTGAATATCCCGATTTTCTTAAAAGCCTCATGTAAGACACGCCAATCCAGATAGACAAAATTTTCGACAACATATTCGATCAAACAACAGCGCAGTTTCTTTCGCTTCCATGGGCGCAAAAATTTTTGATTTGCTTATATATAATTTTTTTTATGGCTATCAAATGTCATTTTGTTTTTGTTGACTATTTTTATAATAACGGGCGCCGTATTTTAAAACTTCCGTCATTTTTGACGGGCTATCTCTAGTTAAGGATATTAATGTTGTCTGATTTTTTTAAATTTTTTTATATTTATAGGTCACCATTTTGAAAATTTAAGATGGCGGACTTATGCCCCATTTATAGTAATTCCACCTAGTGCTGTTTGACAACTATATGAGTCTGCTACTCGAAAAAACATCCAAACTCCGTCCTTTCTAAAGTGTATGCGGGACTGTATGGCAGGGCCAGGACTATAAGGAATAAATGAACTCTTAAAGAATTTCTTCAAACCTTTCTATACAATTATAGGACCACTCCATGCGTTTCATCGGTCGCTCTCCAACAGAAATTTTTGTAGGCAAACAATTGCGTTAATTTCAAATAAATGTTACAGGGAAATGCCGCGACTCGAATACTTGCGCTTAAGGGCCAGAAACCTTTTTTCGGAGCATCTTGAGCGCAGAGCTCAGACGGGACACGGTTTATTTTTTCTTAAATCTTTTATTTGATGAATTCATTTTGATGAATTCATTTTTGATGATAAACATGTTTTTCTCCAAGTTTTCAGTTCTATTGTGTTTGTAAAGAATTCTTTGGCATATGCGGTAGTGATGGTGCCTGCTTGTTAGTCTTTATCAGCATTTTTTCTAGTATTGACTTGTATAATATCATCGATGTTTTCATAATTTTGTTTTGGAATTTCTAGTTCAGAGTTTCCATCAACCTGGTTAGGGTAAAAAACTTTGGTATAACATATTAGAGACTAGTTTTAAGCTCGAAAACATTATCAAACACTGGCTTTGATAATAAAATGTAATTGCTTTGATTAGGATGAAGATTTTTCTATGGCTCTGATGTATTGAATAAAATTGTCCTGATAATCTTGTTTGCATATATTCAATCTTGTTGTTTAGTGTTTTTGTTAGATGAAAAGAAATTAAACTGGTTCAGGTGAAAATGACAGTTTTGGTCTTTTGGTTTGATGAGAATTTGTAGCTTTTTCAATAACTAGATTCAAAACATTTTTTGCAAAACTTTGAAACAATAGTTTACCAAAATTTTCTGGTCTAAAACTACGTATCTAGTTGGAACTTTTTTTCGTGATTTGCTGTTGGAACAAAAAAATTTTGAAGCGGGTATTTTACGAGAAGTGGCTGCAAGTTGGAAGAGTTGTTTTAAAAACTTTTGGCTGCAAACCGTCTGCACAATAGAAAATCAAAACATTTTTAGTATTAATCAAACTTAGTCTTATCTCAAAGCTGAATATATATTTAATCAAACTCAGTAGGCATTAAATTTTTTCTAACGCAAATCTAAAATTTGTAAAATTATGTTTTTATACGTTTGAAAAAAGGTTTAATGTACATTATTCTCAAAATAAGTAAAAAAAAATCTAGTCACTGATGTTGGTATTTCAATTTTAGTGCTGGTTAAAAAAAAGTTGTTTTGTCACTTTTTCGTTCCAAGCGCTTTAACGCTTTTTTTCTTTTTCCAAATAGGAACAGAAATCACAATTAAGAAGACAAGAATAAGGTAATTACTACGGCTGTGCTTATTGCAATTAGATTTTTACTAAAGTTTTCTAAAAGTACTAAAACAGTAAGCTTTATTTATTGTATCACAAATAAGAGGTGAAAAAATGTTTTTAAGTTTTACCATTTCCTTTACCCATAGCGTGTAGGCTTCCACCATGACCCCAGACATTACAATGAGGAGGTGCCCATCCAGGATAACAATGGCATTGTCCTAAAGTGTTGCATACCTTAATAGATTAAACATAATTTTAATTTTTTTTTAAATTATAAAAATTAAAAAAACTATTAATAATATTTTGAAAATGTCGGCATATAACCCCATGGCCATGACAATTTGGACATTTTGGAAAATTGAAAAGAGATATGTTAGTACATTTTCTATCAAAACACATCTGAAACAGAATAATTTGATCATAACTCAAATATTAGAATACAAAATTAAATTTTAAGAAAACTTGAAACTTACTTTATTTTCGCCGCATTTTGTTCCATCGGGAGTCAAGCCAATATCACGTCCAGCAACCAATCCAACTATCCCTCTACAATGTTGTACAAATTCATTTTTAGGACCTCTGGCTCTGGAATAAGGACGATAACCAAACAATTGCTCAAAGTATAACAACGGAGCCTTTTCTGCTGCTTTGCAAAATATCATGCCACACATAATATTCCTGCAAAATAAAAAAAAAATTTGCATTTAATTTTATCTCAAACCCAAAACTGTAAAGCAGCGGCCAACTTAAATTTTTCCAGCGGTAGGTAGCACCGTCGCTCTGTAAGAACTTTTTGTCAAAATTAGATAACTTGTAAAATAAAAACAAAAGCACTTTCAAACAAATATTTTCATGCAGATAATCATTATTTGAATGTTTTTAAATTTGACGTCATTATGGACATAAAAAAGTAAGTAAGTAGATACAAAGTTTAAAAAACAGAAGCTCACATCTGTAAACGGAAAAGCTGCAACGACAGCAACTGCAGGATTTAACTGCAGCTTGGAGCATCCAACAGGGAGGATGTATACCATGCCCCACCCTGGATAATTCGTTGCTGCCAAATATAAAAATAAGGACTTACTCAACATTACACTTTTCATAAATATGGTCATCAATGTTGCTCCCACAGTGTCCAGCTTGAGATCCTTCTATATTATATTGTTCGTAGCATATTGGATCACTGGATGGGCTTCCAAAAAACAATTTACAAAACTGGCTATTGTGTGGACAGTGGCCATTATAGCAATATGATTCTTCCTGAAACCATTTTTATTCCTGATTAAAAGTACTGGTATAAAATTATAATAATTGTATGAACTGCAACAGCGAAAACAATAAATATTGGTTTATGTAATTTTGTAACAAAGAAATTTATAAATTATTCAGCAGTTTTAATTTAGTCTGAAAAAACAATAATTTGTTAGAAATGTTTTTAAAGTAGCTTATATAACAAATATAACTAAAAATCTATAATTAAACAGTAATACGTTTGTTTCTTTGCCACACGAAACACCATTTTGTCTAAACACGTCGTAAGGACAAAATTCACTGATTCCGTTGCAAAACTCGGGAAGATCACAATATTCCATTGCATTTCTACATTCTATACCTTCTGCAACAAGCTGAAAATTAAAAAAATAGATTGCAATAAAAGTTGTCATAATTTTAAATTAAATTTAATTAAATTTACCTGGCATGTTTCTGTATTACAGCAGGCACCTGATGCACAAATGGAGTTTTTAGTAAACTTACAGGTTATAGGATCACAGCATTTTTGGTCACATGCCTGAAATGCACGGCAAATGTGAGTTTTACCTTAGTTAGTTAAACTAGTAAATATTTATGTACCCATATCTGTCCACAATCACATTCTTCATTTGTTTCTTTGATACCGTTTCCACACGACGTAAATGGCAGTGTTTCAGGTAAATCATACAGGCAAATATCTGAACCTTGCCTCAGTTTCTTTACAAATTCTCTCATAGAACATTCACTCCATTGAAAAGTAATGAAATTGGGGCTGAATATGAATACATTAAAAAATTATGTTGGTGTCAATTACATATACATTGTTTATGGTCAAAGTAGTTTAATTTAGATTAAAATATAAACATCTCCACCAACATTTTAGAATAATGCATGAGACATTTTCTCCCACCACAGCTACAACCAGGATGGTCATGATCAACTCCAATGATATGTGCCAGCTCATGTGCAACAGTACTAGCCAGATCAGCTATTGCAAAAACGTTATCCTGAAAATATTTATATATAGATATTAAAAATAGCCCGTCAAAAATGACGGATTTTTTAAATCTTCTGATATATTATTTTTTTAGTGAAGTGCCACCTTTTTACAACGTTTTTATTTGGTCACCTTGTTGTCTGTTTGTTTGAGATTTTGTCTGTCCGCAAATATAGAATTAAATTAAAATGTTGCCTGAATTATAGGAATATTATTTTATACTTTTTAAATCGAATCAAGCACGTCACCAGTCTATTGAAAATATAAATTCTTCCCTCCTCCTGTGTTTTTTTAATTTTGGAGTTGTGGTTTCGATTTTATCGGTATGATTCACTTTTTAAGATAACAAATAATTTTTTCACTGTTTTTATGAATGCTCTAGCTAAAAAAAATAATGCATTGTTTGTGATGTTTTATATACCATTTTGAAGAGAATTCATTCTAGTTTAAAGCCTTTGTTTTTCATCAACAAGGATGCCTTAACTATTTGGATTTCACTTATTTTTGAAAAATGGTGATGTCGGCACCCTTGATAGCACCTCGCGCCGGCACCTTTGATACTAGTATCAATAGTCCTTTGAATATTTTATCAGGTGTTACCACCAAAAGCAGAATGATAGAATTTTTGATTAATCAGTGAAATTGCTTATGTTTTATCACTAAATAATTGTTTTTTTTATCTTGGCTAGTTGAGTTCTGGCTAGCCACCATAGTATTTCTTGTTAGTAATTTTGTGAGTTATTTATTAATTTGTGTATTTATCGTACGTATTTCAGTCGTTTTTTTATCCAGCAGGATTTCATTATGTCATATAAAAAAACAACAGACAGACCACCATGAGATCAAGTTCCTGAAATCAAAATGAAATCTGCAGTTCAAGCTGTGCTGTCCGAACTACATGAACAAGCGGATATTCACAAATCTTATACGTGCAGCAAAATTTCATTATGGCTTATCAACAAAACTACCAGAAAATTAGCTTATCAATTTGGTATTTCACTTTCGAAAAATGTTCCAAAATCGTGGCATAGCACAAAGTCTGCGGGACCAGATTGGCTTCAAGGATTTATGTCCAGGAGGAAAGAACTGTCCCTATTCATGCCTTCTTATTATCACACCCAGAGACCACCAGCTTAGCACGAGCAGCCGCCTTCAATCGTCATACAGTCAGTCTTATGCTTCAAGTGACCAAGCCATTTTCGACAGAGATATGTGTTCCTAGCAAAAAGAAAAAAAAGTTGCTCCTTCGATTAAGAAAAAACACTGCCAATGACATTTATTTTAAATTTAGCATCGAAAGTGCCAACATAGTATCAAGAGTGACAGTGCTTAGTATCAAAAATTGTTTAAAATAGTATTAAGGGTGCCGAGACACAGGCACCCTTGATACTATTTTGAAAATTTTTTGTTTCAAATATAACTTTTTTACCAAATATTTTTGAAAAACATTTTTTGCAAAGTTACATTGGATATTTAAATTTCTATTAAATTCACTTAAAAAACTTACATAAAAATTCCAACAGTTTCGTCAAAGTAAGAAAAATTGAAATTTTCTATCAAAGGGCGCTGGTGGTATAGCGGTAAGGCATTCGCCTGTGGACCTGAGAGTCGGCGGTTCGAATCCCGCCGGCGTCACCAACGTCTGCAAGGGGTGCGGGTAGGCGCCTATAAATGGCTGCCTATGGTTGTCCTGTCTAAATGGGCCACAAGTCTAACGATTAACGCCATGTTAAACATTGTCAAACTTTAAATTGCCAGGTCTCCCCTACATGTACACACACACACACACATATACATATACTAGCTGACCCAGCAAACGTTGTTTTGCCTTATAAATTATTTTTGGCTTTTTTTATTAAAAGTTTAATGTACAAATTCAGTCAATTTAAAAAAAAACAATGTTTTTTGTCAGACCATCTTTAGCCAACACAAACAAACTGGATGGTTTGCCCTCGCAAGAACATGCCACGTATAGGTAATTTTTCGTGAGAAAAACATGGCGTGCCCAAATCTAAGCCACAAACAGACATTGTTTGGCCTTGCGACTTATTAATTGTCATTGCGAATGCCAATCTAATTGTAAATTAAATTCATTTGAATTCAATATGCACTTTTATAGAAATAATTGGGATCCGTGGCAGCAAAACACGTTTGCCTTGGAACTTGCCATTCAAAATGCTGGCTTCGACAATGTTTTTCATCAATTTTTTAATTAAAAATCGCGTGCCATTGCACAGCCGCGGTGGGTTCAAATTCGGAAGTAGAATAACCGGAGATCCAACTTTAAGTTGTAGATGATGCAGTGACATGCCTGGCAAATTCAATGAGTTCAAAAACTCTGTTGGATAATTTACGGCTTCGCTGGCATCGCAAACTGTATCAATCGATTTGTATGACACCAATTCGACTGGCAACAACTGCTGTGTCTTAAAATTTAAATAATTGACATCCACATTTTTTGCTGCAAAATTACTCTTTCTGCCAGCCACTCATAATTCAGCACTGTTGCCATGGATGATTGTTTTTTTATTTTGTACATTGCTTAAGTGCTGAATGAGCTGTTCTGCCTCCATATAATAAAGTTGCTGCAATGCCAGACGATGCAACGGCCAAAGCTATGCCATTATTTGATCGTATTTTGGCAAGAATTAGAGAAATGTTTTCCCAGTTCCACATGGTGCATCCAAAAAAAAAATCCACCTTGTCCTTCCAAAACTGCCAGTATAATGCGGTCGTAAATCATTCTTTGTTCATCAGTCATTATTGGAACATAGCGAGTAACAATTGCTGCCATTTCTACAGTATTGTACCGCAGTTTACCTAAAAGGAATCTGCCATGTTTTTGACCTCAAAATGCAAGAAGATAAACATTTTCAATCTCAGACAGTTAAAGATACTCTTTTATAGGAAACAGTATAAATATAAATCATTGATCAAACTTTATATATATATATATATATATATATATATATATATATATATATATATATATATATATATATATATATATATATATATATATATATATATATATATATATATATATATATATATATATATATATATATATATATATATATATATATATATATATATATATATATATATATATATATATATATATATATATATATATATATATATATATATAAATATATATATATATATATATATATATATATATATATATATATATATATATATATATATATATATATATATGACTGTCTATCTGTTGCATTTTCCTATAAAAAGGACATATTTGCACCTTTTTGTTTTTCGAAAATAACTTTTTTAAATAATTTAAAAAAAATATTTTAAATAGCCATATACCTATTTTCAGAGCTTCCAAATAAACCCAAAAATTTCATAAAAATCGGTTTAGCCGTTTCGGAAGAGTTCAATTTCAAACACTATGACACGAGATTTATATAAATATATATATATATATATTATTGTAAAATCGCTGATTTTACGATAAGTTTTCCCATTGATAGACGTTAAAGGACTTGGAATAACTATTATGGACATTATTAATAGACCAGAAGGTATAACTAGCCTCAACAATGCCGTCATTTATTATTTTCCAATAAAACTGCAAAACCATTCTATTGAGCCCGGTATATGATTTGGTGATATTGTAACATTGGTGTCAGAATTGGGATACAAGAATGGTTTTGAAATCATTGGATGAGCTTTGGGCGAGTGAAATGAAAGACGAGCTGGAGAAACGTGGCCTGAGCGATACAGGTAAAAAGGAAGAAATTATAGAACGCCTTTTAGCCGCGTTAGTGAATGAGGGCTATGGGCCTGACGACGACGAATATCTATTCGATATTGACGAGGAAGCTGTGGTCAAGCGAAGGAAATTAAAAAACAAATTGCTGGAGGAAGAAAGACAACGAGCAAGAGAACACATGGCAGCACAGGGGAAGACAGAAGAAGGAATGATTCTTGGCCACGAACACAAAGTAGCAGCAGCCGGTACAACTGTTGAGAGTTTGGTCGCAGGGCTGGCTGAGGCAGTGGTGGACACGGTTCTGGACCAGCGGGCTGCTGGTGATGTGGGTCGCTGCGGCGAAACCCAATTTGAACTGGAGTCCACCAGCCGTGTCTCAGAGCATGTGACGGATGACGACCGTACAGACTGCACAAGTCAGGTGGGTCATGATGATGAGCCTGTCAAAGACGGTCATGATAAGGAACCTTGCAAAGATGCTCAAGATGAACCATGCAAAGATGGTGACAGTGATACAGTCGGTTTGGACGTCAAAAACAAAACTAAAGAAGATGAGAAGAATGTTGAAAACGAAATGCAAAACGATGAGGATGAAAGTGACGATGATTATTATAATAATGGCAATAACAGCGATGGCTTTCACCCATGCAGCGACGGTTCTGAAACAGAAGCCTCCATAACAGACGACGGCACCGAATATTCAGGGTCAGATTTTAGTGAAGAATCTGACTCGGATGAAGCAATCGAGGATTTAGAAACGGACGAAACTCTATTGGAAAAATACGTCAAATTTAACTTGACAAAAAAAATAACACTGATTTGAGAGACGATAGCGATAATTTGAAGAAAGATCCGCTGGACGATACGAAAGTTGACACCGACGAAAGAGCCGAGTTGGAATGTGAAAAGAAAACGTTCGATTGTAGCTTGGAAGAAAACAAACATGACGACGATGAACTTCTCCAAAACAGCAATAACAATGCAGCAAGCCAAAACTCTGGAAAAGATGAGCCAAGAATAGAGAACGGTACCGAGGGTTTTAAATCAGATGAATCCACAGAGGATTCTAGATCAGATAGACTAAGAGTCATTGTAAAATCAAATAACAGTTTGATGAAGGGATTTATTGGATTTATGGAACGACGTGTTTTCGAAAAACCTTTTGAAGAGTTTCTTGAAAAAGATCTAAAAGATGTGAAGGAAGAAGAAAAAGCAGACAATTCCGATAAACCGTTCAAAGATGTTCAGAACGAGGCATGCAAAAAAGGCTGTGATGAACCGTGCAGAACTGGCGACGATGAGCCAAAGAAAGACTTTGTTGATGAGCCAAAGAAGGACTGGAAGAAACTGTGTCAAACGGTCAAGAGACTTGACCATGTTGTTTGCGAATTGCGGTCAAAGCCACAAGTAAAGATCAAGGTATTTTGGTGTTCGTGGCCGATTCGCATTTCTCAAAAGCGACTATGCTGTTCGGGACGAACAGAATTAAGAAGGGGGTAATAATGTAAAATCGCTGATTTTACGATAAGTTTTCCCATTGATAGACGTTAAAGGACTTGGAATAACTATTATGGACATTATTAATAGACCAGAAGGTATAACTAGCCTTAACAATGCCGTCATTCATTATTTTCCAATAAAACTGCAAAACCATTCTATTGAGCCCGGTATACGTTTTGGTGATATCGTAACAATATATATATATATATATATATATATATATATATATATATATATATATATATATATATATATATATATATATATATATATATATATATATATATATATATATATATATATATATATATATATATATATATATATATAATATATATATATATATATATATATATATATATATATATATATATATATATATATATTCTACATTGCAGTAAGTTAGTTGTCAAAAGGAAATGTTGTGAATCGTGTCTTTGAATTGAAAAATGAAATCAATTTGTTTCTGTAAGTGCATGGGAAATATGATCTTTTGGTATACTTCAACGTCAGAGACCAAAATTTTCTCTGCAACAGAAACATCTTTGGCAACTTAGATTTTTTTTGCTCTAACATTTCGGCGAAGACAATTCGTCGCGGACAACTCGTCACAAAAAACTCAACCGTTTTGCCATTCAGACCACACTCAGGCAAACCACTGCAAAAAACACTTCCATTTTCATCTTCTTTTGTCTTGTTTTCCAAAAGCAACGCCGCAGCGGCTGCTGCTACTTCGTTTTTAGGGCCGATCTGACCGCCAAGAATCAATTCTTCACCTGTCCTCCCCTGTGCTGCCTTGTTCTCTTTCGCTTGTTTTTTTTGCTCTAACAATTCGGCGAGGACAATTCGTCGCGGAAAATTTGTCGCAAACCAACCCTAAACAAATTGCATTGATACCAATAAACTGGGATATGTTTTTTTTTCATATGATATCTGGGACTGCTACCTAGCTGTCCGTGATAACATTCGTCGCAAAAAATGGACAATTCGGCGCGGACTGCTAACATATCCAGTTGAAGGATGGCAGTGCCGGGAAGGTTGGGGGGGTTTGACCTCCCTAGACACATTGCTGACCCTCCCTAAGAAAATCAAAACATTACACTGGGGGGTCGGGTTTTGACCCCGCCTGACCCCCCAGCTTATCCTCATGCCTGTATTTTTAGATAATACAACCTATTTTTCATTTATATTTTAATGATTTTTAACAAGCAATTAAATTCATTTTAAATAATATAAACGAGATTTATATTTATTTGCGTTCTTAATTGCCTACAGTAATTTAACTTTTAAACGAAATTCAATAATTTGAAATTTTCATTTCCTGCAATTCTCCGCCTCTTCGTGGTTTGCTTTTTAATATTATTATGAATATTAAATACAAAAACGTTTTTGATTAAATAAAAATTTTATGAACTAAATTGATTTTCAATTAAATCGTTGACAATGAAAAGATCAAAACAAACTACTCTGGATTTTAGTGCTAAAAAATAAGTTACTTTAATTTTTAATTAATCCATTTAATAATAGTGTTTGGTTTCGCAATCTAACTTAATGAAATCAAATGGGTTTAAATGACAATGGTTATTTAGTAGCCAAATCAAACTATTTTCTGGGTGGTATGTAAAGATCAGCGCTTCGCAACAATTATTCTGAACAATTTACTTTTATATTACTAGTATTAGAAGAAATTTATTGTTTTTCTAAAATCTATATAACTAATCTAATCTCAAATGCTTATAGAATTAGTTATTGCAGCATTTTCATGTCTGGTTAACAATAAAATAACTGCAAATAAGGTACCAATAGGTTAACTATGTCTGAAATAAATAGGTTAGTTATTGTCAGCCAGGAATAATAGTCAATTAATTCCAAAATTATATTGAGATTAAGTTTTTTTTTCATAATTTTATTTGCAGAAAGCCTTTTCAAATTAATGATCAAGATATAACCCCACACAGTCAACAAAAATCTTTAGTACCTGACACTTGCCAAGATTTGACAACTACAGTTATGGTTTCACATGTGGTAGAGGTTTCAGATGCACCTGTTGAGTTAGTGAATACATTAGATCATCAAAGAAATAAAATTCCTGAAGCAGTACAGCTACAACCAGTGCTTCCTGATGGCGATAAAATTAATGGAGTCATGGATAATTGCGAAATAAACAAAACTACATCTGAAGATGAAAACTTGTCAGTTCTGCCATTAGGAGTAAAACAAAAGTCATGGAATGAATGGAAAAAGAAACGCCTATGGCTGTTATGTCACCAAAAAAGAGTTTTGTGTAAAACTTGTAAAGGAATGGAAGGTCACAATATTATTTTTGCTGAAGGCAAAGATATGAGAAAAGAGAATGCTTTTATTTCTGTAGGAGTAATAGCTCCAACAGCTAAAAATCTGCTTTAAAAATTGATAAACATTCTAAAGGAAAAAGACATGAAAGATGTGTTGAAAATTTAAGTATATCGAATATGAATATTGCCAAAAAAGCATTGAATGTCCAAAGAAGCAAATTTAAAATAAATAATGAAAAAAAAATTAAAGCAACAGAAAAAATTTTAACATTGCTTATTTTTGTGCCAAGGAGCACATTGCTTTTGCAAAACACCCAAGGCTAATACAATTACCCTCTCTAAATGGTGCATCTATGGGATTTCTGTTGTATTCACCAGTAACTTTTCGAATGATTTTAATGTACATTGGCAAAGAAATGCAAAAGGAGCTGATAAACTATATAAAAATTTTTAACTGTTGTTTCTCGATTATGGTTGATGAGAGCACTACATTAAATGTTAAATCAGCTTTGATCTTTTATGTGCGCTTCATTTATGATGGGGAAGCAACAAATTATTTCTTGGATTTGATTGAAATCGAAAACAAAACTGGTCAAGGAATTGCTGAATATGTTTTAAAGGCATTAGTAGATTGTGGCCTGTCAAATGATTTTATTGAATCAAATCTAATAGGATTTGCGAGTGATGGAGCATCTGCTATGACAGGTTGTCATGCTACTGCGGTTCAAATCCTGCAAAATATTCTGGGGTTTAAATTGACATCATTCCACTGCATGGCACATAGGTTAGAATTAGCCGTTTATGACATAATTAAATCTATGAATACACTCTCACATTTCAAGATGCTGTGCCAAGAATTCCACAACATCTACGCTTGCTCATCAAAAAGGTTAGTAGAACTTGGAGCAGTTGCCAATGAACTTTCAGCTGAAATTTTTAAAATTGGAAAAGTGTTTGATATTCGCTGGCATCTTTTAATGCTGTGAATGCCCTGTGGAAAAACTTGTCACTTCTACAAGAACATATGAGCAAACTGACAAATGAAAGCACACTAAACGGCAGAGAAAAATCAAAATATTCTGGATTACATCGAAAACTCAAAAATTGGTTTGTTATTGCAGAACTTGCTTTAATGGTAGATTTTCTTCAGGTACTTTCTCAATTCAGTCTGCACGTACAGCATCAAGATACAACCATCTTGACTGTTGGTGATCGCTTAGAAGCCACTGTTCTCACTTTACTTTCAATGAAAGACAAATGTGGCCCAAAGCTAAAAAGCATAATTGAATCAGTCAGAGATGGTAACATAGATAATGCCAAGAAATTGTTATTAATTTCAAGTTACGACAATACACTGATATCTCTTCAAACTCCTTCAGAAAGAGACAAAAGTACTTTTGACAATTTCAAAAAGCAATTTCTACAAGGTCTTGTTGATAACATTTTGTCCCGTTACCCTGATCAAATTTTGAAAAGTGTAAGTGTCTTAGATGTAAATGTTTGGCCAGAAAATGAAATTGACAGGGCAATGTTTGGTGATCAAGAAATATTGAATTTAGCTAAATTGGTTAAATTTGATATTAACTCTCAGGCTGAGCTCTTAATGCAATTCAGAATTTACAAACTGAAGATTAGGCCAAGATCATGTCCTTCCCTGGTACAAAAACTTAAAAATGATCTCTGCATATTTCTATCAGTTCAGCCTAGTGTGAACGTGGTTTTTCAGCAATGAATCAACAGCAATCTGACGATAGAAATAGGTTTCAGCAGGGCACTCTTAGTTTCTTCTCCTCATTGAAATTAATAGGCCAGAAATAAGAGATGTGCAACTACGAAAATATGTTATCTCATGGCTTCAAAATAATAGACATTTAGCAATAGACAAGGCCACTCATACTGCCGACGAATCAAATGTTCAGGAACACAGAAAAAGAATCTTCACAACAACCTCTACTGACACTACAGAATAATTTATGACTATACATTTGATCTCTATGCTGCTTATTATATATATATATATTGTTTTTGCTTGGGGGTTTCTAGAGTTTTTTTATCGTTTTTCTCTAGCTCCCGTTTAATTCCCCGTTTGCTCTCCCGCTCCCGGTTGCTTTCCCGTTCCCGGTTGCTTTCCCGTTCCCGCTTGCTCTCCCACTCCCGGTCGCTTTCCCGCTCCCGGTCACTCTCCCGATTGCGGTCGCTTTCAAACCCCATCTATCTCTTAATAATTTTTAATAACGCGCAATCGGTCACATTATGCAAGACTGGGAAGCAAGTCATGGATTTCTTAATATTAAGAAGTCCATTAGCCAGAAATGCCTGTTACGCAATTGTAAACAGTGTTTCGAAAACATATGCAATGAATATGTATAGGCACTTTTGGCCCGGAAGGTTTTTTGGCCCCTGAGTCGGGGGATCGGAGAAGGAGTCCAAACCAACCGTCTTAACTTTTTCTCCTTTTTAACTTTCCAGGCCAAAAGCTCCTATGTACGACCATCGAAGGTAATTTCGTAATAAAATTCAAATTTTGTTTACGTAACAAAGTTTGAAGGCTTCAAGCAACTTTTAGCAAATCTATTTTACGTTTTATGGGCTTAAATAAGTTATGAAAGAGTGGAAAAAAATGAGCGCGAGCGGGAACGGAAACGGGAGAGCAAGCGGGGAAGGAAACGGGAGCAAAAGAGAAAAATGATAAAAAACCTCTGAAAACCCCGAGCAACGCCGGGTAACCCCGCTAGTATATATATATATATATATATATATATATATATATATATATATATATATATATATATATATATATATATATATATATATATATATATATATATATATATATATATATATATATATATATATGTCTCAACTTCAGACTCGAACCCACGACTGTCGGATATATATATATATATATATATATATATATATATATATATATATATATATATATATATATATATATATATATATATATATATATATATATATATATATATATATATATATATATATATATATACTTTTATGATTGACATTGATATTATATAAAGAAAATATATTTCTGGCATTTTGTTTGAAATAGTAACACTCTTTAAACCATATGATTATGAAATAAAAAATATCATTTTTCATCTTAGAAATAGATATATTGACTTTTTCAGCTAAAGAATTATATTTTAACTTAAATAATTTCTTGTGTATAGTTATTAATTAATGTCAATGAGGGTTTTGTTACATTTGTTAAAAGGATAGTAAAACATCTTTTTTAATTTTGTTGAACGTAACATGAAAAAAATTTAAGTGGTTAAATATGTGCACAATATATATATATATATATATTATGTATATATATATATATATATATATATATATATATATATATATATATATATATATACCTGGGCATTCATTAGTATCTTTTGTAACCGGGACGTTACTTTTAGGGAAATAGTACATAGATATTAATTTATATATACATATATAAATATATATATATATATATATATATATATATATATATATATATATATATATATATATATATATATATATATATTTATATATATATATTCTTCAAAATGCTTTTAAGATCATTGGGGATGGATTGATACAGACAAGAATGAACCATGTGCTGATGACACCATAGATTATTCCAACAAGTCAACAAGCATCTTGAACAAAGTCAGACGAGAAATGATTATCAAGAATTTCTGGAATTTGTGGAGTCTTTCTCGGATATGTTCCTGCCAGAGGATTGCGAGTCATGTCACCAGGAGAATTGCACCACGCCTGCTGGATGTCCAAAATTATTTATTGTTTGAAGATCTGGATGTTCAGAGCTTAATTCCAACTGATTCACGCAGAACTGAAAGGATTACGTGATGTTTGTGTGTTCACAGTACGTGTCTACCTAAAAGTCTGGGTCTCTACACCAGAAGCAGCGGACGCTCTTTACAATGACCTTCTGCTGCTTAAGTCACTATTTAAATATTCATCAATCCATTCAGCCATCTGAAAATCATTATCACACAAATTTTCCAATCACTTCTGGTTCTTGTCCCAGGAACTTGTTAGCTTGGCTTTTTTCGAGAGTTGGGTCAATTCCTCAATCAAGAGGCTGATGGTAAATGCCATGCAGAATAAAGAAGACCAAGATCAGAATCATTCCAAGCAAATCACTGTTGCTCTTGATTTATTTAAGGATAAAAACTTGGAAGATTTCGTCACAGCAAAGTCAATGATACTGTTTCGCATCATAGAACTGGCAGATGAATTTCTTGCGGTTGATGCGGACTTGTGGGAAGACAGAAACGACTACAAGAAAGCTGCAAAAATAGTGGAGAACTTGAAAGTTGTTAATGACCACACTGAGCGTGGAGTGGCACTCATTCAGGAGTACAGTGGAATTTTAACACATGAGGAATTGCAGCTGCCACTCCTACTGCAAGTTGTGGAGGACAATCGTAAAATATACCCTTTAGCAGCAAACAGACTCTTACAAGGCTGCCATAAGTCCATAAACTCTAGTCAGAAACTTAATAGTGAACAATGAAGAAAAATTATTCATAATTAATGTTATCATAAATAATTATTGCTTTTTTTACAATAAATTACGATATACTCGTAATTTTTCAAATTTTCATAATTTTTGAAATTTTTGAGCTACCTGAGCTACCCCTAAATATGAGATTTTTTTCTCAAAATTTTTACACAGTGTTCTTATACCAAAAGGAATAGATTAGTAGGGTAAGACTTTCAAAAATAATAAATTTAATTTTTTGGCTTTATAAGCTCTACCCTAATATATATATTCTCTTTTTATTCCACCTGTTCAACATACTTATAGCTAGATACTAACTCGTTTTGTTTACACAAGTTGTCCTACTTGTTTAATTTCTTACGTTGCGTAATCGTTCCGTATTGTCTGAGTTCGTTTGATTTTGATATTATTCTGTTTGATTTCTGTCTACTATTTACTTGTCCTTTTTTCTACTGTTCACCTGAGGCTCTGAAGATGCAAAGTTTCTTTTCGAAACTGCAGTCAGGCCATGTAGAGATATAAATAAAATGGCAGACATTAAAAAAGGTTGTTTGTTTTCGAAGTTTCGCTTAATTGGAAATATTATTTTGCGCAAACTGATAAACGCCGAATGGGCCGTAGTTTTTAACGGAGCATAAAAACAAATTACGCCAAAATACGTTCAAAATAAAATACACACACATACATAAATATATATATATATATATATATATATATATATATATATATATATATATATATATATATATATATATATATATATAAATATATATATATTATGGAGTAACCGATTTCAATTTTTTGTCGATTTCCGATTTTCCGATTTTTGGTTCAAAAATTTGCCGATTCCGGTTTCGGTCCAATTAATCGGCAATCTCTAATATGAAAAATTTCACATCAACGAAAATATTTGCCGATTCTTCTGAAAACTATTTTCGTCTTCTGCTTTTTGTTTCGTGTCGTTTTCACAGATTCCAGAATATTCAGAAAAATTGTTTGGGTGTTTTGTTCTCAGATGTGTAATCAATCCACTCGAACCGAAAGCGCGCGTGTCGCTTCCTCCTCGTTTTAGTTTTTCATTGCAAACTAAACAGTTGGCCTTCGATTTGCCAATCGCATTGATTTCAAAAAAATTCCAAATTTTGCTTCTTTGCGCAATTATTAACTATTTCGAATTATAATAATATTTAAATTAATTATAGTAGTCTACGTTGAAAAGCTGACAAAGTTTATATCACAGTTTATTTTATAGCAACTGAAGTTAACAGCAGGGGCCGTATACATCAACCGAGGTTTAATTAGCGAGATGCCTTTTACGCATGAAAGCGATTTCCTAGTTTAATAACCCACGCTTCCAAAACATGACAAAGTCCGAATCGGTTAACCTAATGTTGTCGATTCCGATTAATCGGAATTTTGTACTAATCGGCAATATCCGATTTCCGGACCAAAAGCTGGTTACTCCCTAATATATATATATATATATATATATATATATATATATATATATATATATATATATATATATATATATATATATATATATATATATATATATATATATATATATATATATATATATATATATATATATATATATATATATATATATATATATATATATATATATATATATATATATATATATATATATATATATATATATATATATATATATATATATATATATATATATATATATATATATATATATATATATATATATATAACCTCCCTCCTAAGCTAGACACCGCTGGTGTATGACTTGCTTTGGTGATTTATTACAAGTCGAGATGGAGCGTGTCGTTGTCTATCAGATCGCCTCAGTTGTAATGATGACGGTGAGCGTGGTATTACTGATTCTGAGTTTTCAGTAGAAGGGAATGGCGTTGCTGCAAAGTCTTGTGTAGGCTGTTCTGGCTGGTGTTCGGTGTCTAGTTGAAAATGAACAGATTTTTTAAAACGGTCTGAATCCTGACCTTTCAGAATCCTCTCTTTGTGTTAATGTTCTTTTCCACCATTTGACCAGGTTGGGCAGTTGTGGCATTTTCTCCTTGTCTTCTGATAAGGTAAGTCAAATGTTTCGAGTAGTGTTGTTGACGTGGGCGTAACTGGTTGATGTGGCGCTTCCAGACCATTCCTTTTACGAATGTATCGTACAGAACTCTTCCCCTTCTACGAACAATCTGTCCTGGTATCCACGTGACAGGTCCCGGTCGATAATCGCGAACGAACACCAATTCACCGTTTTGGAACTGTCGAGGTCGTGCCCAAGGAGTGGTTTTGTAGCTGAATAAAAATGTTTGAAGAGATTCTTTGTAAGTTCCGTCATTTCTTAATTTAATCAAAGCTCTTTTGAAAATGTCTACAAATCGTTCGGCCTGGCCATTGGATTGTGGGTGAAATGGTGGTGATCTCACGTGTTTGATCGCGTTTTCTGCACAGTATTCCTGAAAAACAGTTGATGTGAATTGTGTGCCGTTGTCACTGACAATTGTTTCAGGCAATCCAAATTGTGCAAATATCGCTGGAGTGCATTTATCGTGTTGGGTGTGGTGCTGTTTGCCATCTCTATTATTTCTGGCCATTTTGAGAATGCATCTATTACTACGAGATACATTTTTCCATGGAGCGGTCCAGCATAATCGATGTGAATTCGACTCCAGGGTTTGGTTTCTTTTAGCCATGAACATAAAGTGTGTTTTATGGGTGATTTAGCGGCTTGTTGGCATGAAGAACAGCTGCGTGTCCAGTTGTCTGTCTTTATCAATGCCGCTCCAATAAACGTGTTCTCGGGCAATTATCTTCATTCGAGTAATACCCGGGTAGCCTTTGTGAAGCATTTGAAGTACTCGTTTTGCAAAGCCTGAGCGATGATTATTCGAGAACCAAAGAATAAACAGTCTTCATGTATCGTTATTTCTTTTTTTAAGAGTTCGAGTTTGCTGGTTTTCAGTGCTTTGTTTTCGTTCCACTTTCCTGTTTTGACATATTGGAAAAGGGGATTTAACTCATTGTCTGTTTTTGTTGCATCACAGATTTCTTTATTTGAGAATGGAAGTGGTTTGACGGCATTGATATACAAGGAGTTTATATCTTGATTGATAATTGCAATCAATGTGTCTTCTTCTGATGTTTTATGTAAGCATGGAAGTTTGTCGTTCGGTTTTATTCGGGTACGGAAGTAATCGGAAATATTTTTCTTCCGAACGTTCGGTTTTAATCGGGTTCGGAAATAATTTCATTCCGAACTTTCAAAAACCGATTCCGAAAGATCGAGGATATTCGGAAATTATACGGAACAGCCGTAGCACTTCCGAAAAAACGCAATTCTTGCGGAAGTGTTACGGCGGCGAAATTTTGACTAAAACTAACAGTATGAAGTCAAATTTATTTTCCACTAGCGCGGTTACCCGGCGTTGCTCAGGGTTTTGTTATAGTTTTTCATTTTTTTGGGTTCCCCTGAGTCGGGGGTCGGGGATCGGGGTAGAGAGTCCAAACCTTAACTTTCTTCCCCTGTATGAGAACTACCTCTTTGCCAAATTTCATCAAGATCGCTCCAGCGGTTTAGATTTGTATAAGAGACAGACAAACTCACAGTCATTTTTATATATAAAGAAACACAAAAATTAAAAATGCATTAAACATCAATCATCATTGAGTTCAATGCATGTAGGTCCTTGACCCGATTCTTTGCACAACGTTGACAAACTTTCCTCTTCTTCAGAAATATAATTCCAGTTAGGTACTTTAACTTTCCCCCAATTCTGTTGGACATAAAAAAGACCGAAGTTGTGCCTGGATTGAGGTCCATCCTTGAGGTGGAGACGATAATGCCCGAAGCTGAGAACAATCTCTCACTAGAAGTAGATGAAAGCGGGACACAGAATATTCCTCTCGCAAGCCTGGCAAGGATTGGCATGGCACTCTGTTGCTGCTTCCACCACTGTAAAATGTCAACCTTCATAGGGAGATAACACAAACATTAGTATATTTATTTTTATTTCAAATAAATCAGAATAATCACGAAAAAGTACCTTGGAACGTTCAAAAGGTTTTGGCAAAGTCAGGTACAGATCTAATTCTTTTTGAAGCTGGGAAACCTCTTCTAATCCCTCATCTTCTGACAACTCCAGAACCCTTCTTTCAGCCTCATCACCAGGTACAAAGGTGGGCCGTGACTGAGAATAGCTCAGGGTCTTTCTGAACTCTTTTGTGCTACCATGATCTTCTATCAAATGTTGTACAGTTGAATCAAAACACTTTTCAGACTTGAGCAGAGCACCTTTGAAGAAGGGATGAAAAAGATGGGCAAACCTCAAAATGTCAACACATTTGATCTGTTTCCATTATCGCAAACCGAAGGAAAAGGAAAGATACATAGATATATAGAAAGATATAACATAATTATTTAATTATAATATTTCATTGATCTAAAATGACGACCGGTGAAATTTATTTTTTTTTTCGGAATTCCGAAAAAACCCGACATTTCCGAAAAATATTTCCGAACGTTCGGTTTTTTTCGGGTTCGGAAATAATTTAATACCGAACTTCCGACAACCGATAAAAACCGAAAAAAACCGACTTTTCGGGGATGTTCGGAAGGGAACGGAAGAAACTTCCATGCTTAGTTTTATGTGGACCTATAAGGCGCGAAAGTGTGTCAGCTTGTCCAAAGGACGTGGTTCTGCAGTATTCAATTTTGTAATCATAAGCAAGCAGTGTTAGAGCCCAGCGTTGGAGTCAATTTGCTGTATATGATGGGATGCCTTTTTTATTGCCAAAAATGTCAAGCAGAGGTTGATGGTCTGTTAATAGAGTAAAGTGGCGTCCATAAGTATAACGGTGAAACTTTCTGACCGCGAAAACTAGTGCTAGACCTTCTTTTTCTATTTGCCCATATTTCTTTTCTGCTGGAGTGAGAGCTCTACTAGCGTGTGCAATTGCTTTTTCTGTTCCATCACTATATTTGTGCGATATCACTGCTCCAATGCCGTATTCTGATGCGTCGGCTGCAACTACAATTGGTTGGTTGGGGTTGTAATGGGTTAACAGAATGTCGGATAATAATTTTTTTTTAGTTTCGTCAAATGCCCATTGACAGCTTTCAGACCACTGGAACACAGTGTCTTTTTTTGAAAGGGCGTCTAGTGGTGCTCTTAGATTTCTCATGCGTGGTACAAATGAGCTGTAATAGCTGATCAGTCCAAGAAAAGTACGGACCTGTTCAACATCTTTGCGTGGAGGCATATGAATTATTGTATCGATTTTTTCGGGGTCGGGACGACGGCCTGCAGCTGAGATTACATTTCCCAAGTACGTAATTTCCGTCATTAACAAGTGGCATTTTTAAATTCTAATCCGGAAGCCATTAAAAATTCGGTCAAATAAAGCCTCTAAGTTCGTGTTGTGTTCTTCTAATGTCCGTCCCGTAACGATGACATCATCTAAATAGACGGCAACGCCATCTAGACCAGTAATCATAGTGTCTATGATTTGTTGAAAAATACCTGGTGCTGATTTCACACCAAATGGTAGACGGTTATAACGAAACAAACCTTTATGAGTGTTGATTGTTAAGAGCTCTTTACATTCTTCCGTCACTTCTACTTGATTGTATGCTTCTGCAAAATCTATTTGGGAGAAAACTGTCCCTCCATTTAGTTTTGTGAAAACGTCATCCATGGTAGGTAACGGGTGTCTATGGAGCATCAGTGAGTCATTTAAGCCCGTTGAAAAATCTGCACAAAATCGGATGGAGCCGTTTGCTTTACGGACAGCAACTATGGGTGCTGCCCACTGAGAGTGATCCACGGGAGAGATTAATCCTTCTTTTAGTAACCGGTTAATTTCGCTATCCAATTGCTCTAAAGCGGCATGAGGAACAGGGCGTTTCTTTCTAAATATGGGTTGTGCGCCAGGTTTAAGCTGTAAGGAAGCTGAAACTTTTGTGCACAGTCCTAGTTCCGGTCGGAACACATCATCGTATTTGTGTTTTAATTTGTTTGTAGTGGCTGTGCGTTCCACGTCTGTGTTGAAGCTCCGTATTTCCATGACAGAATAGTTTTCTAACAGTTCTTTAAAGTCAGGAAGTTGTTTTATCCATGGCATTCCCATGAGGTCGTTTGAATCTGTGACGTAAACAGTACCCCGACCATGGTACTTTTGACCTGACTTATTTGCAACGGTAAATTTTGTCTCAAACATTCCTTCGGTCTTCACGGGTTGACCATTTGCTGCGCTTAGATTTGCCGTCGCTGTGGTAAGATTGGGGCGACCGATGGCTGTCCACGTTGGACGAGAGATGAGAGTCACTTCGGCTCCTGTATCTAACCGAAGTTGAATCGGTCTATCGTTGATAATGACTTCAATGTACTGTTTGATTTCATTTCCGTTGTCTACTCGGTTAATGAATCGGTATTGTCTCTTTTCTCTGTGTGTAAAAGAATTTTGTCTCCAGTTTGGATGATCCCGTGATATAAATTTTCGTGATTTGCGAAAATCTGGATAACTTGTCGGTCTGACGTTAGGACACTATCGTTTCCAATGTGGTCCGCCACAAATGGGACATGGTGTTTTTGGCTCTGCTTGATGTCGTGGTGACAATAGCTTTTCGGTGAGGTGAGCTGTATCTGTTAATGGCCTGAATTTCTACATCCGGTCTTTCGATTGTTTTAGTATATTCCAGTGTAGTCTTAAGTCGTTCAGACTCTGCTATTAATTCAATGACTGTAATAGGTTTTTCGCTACTTTCGCTATCCAACATGCGTAACAACCTGGAACGTATCTCGACATGTTCTTGTGCCTGAGGTCCTGCTACATATTGAACACACTTATGTGTTTCGTCTGACATTCCTCGAAATTCTGCTGGCAATGATCTTATTTCCATAAATGCTAAAATCACTCCCTGATGTACAAATTGTTCGACTAAAGTCAAACCTTCGTCGAAAGAGACTTTTCTTAGGGCCAAATAATTGTTCAAGGGTTGTGATGGTTTCTTCCCAACCAATGTCGCCGGGAAGCCGTGGAGAAATTCTGGTAGAAAAAGCTGAATATGTGTGGTTGTCTAATAGAGTTCGAAAAAGTTCAGTCTTTGACTCTTCTGGAAGATGTCTTTCGTGACCTTTGACGGACCTTTTGATTAGTCTTTTTTTAAATAGTTTATTGTCCTTATACCTTGTATATTTAGACATGGGGAAAAGGAGTAAGGATGGGGATGAGGATAAAAAAGGGAGAAAAAGGAAAAAGTTGAGAAGAGCCAAGATAAACTGCTAATTAATAATGACTAGTTGGTCCTCATACGTGTGACTTGCCGACTTGATACCTAAACAAACTCAAGTCGTAAACAATTTTAAAACTCTATTAAGATAAACCAAACGCTAAATTAAACAAGAAGAAGAAAAACTGCCAAACTCCTATTTTTAAATTATAGCTTAACGTCCTTATAGATGGTATTTTTAGACGGGGAAAAAATAAAAATAAATGAAAAAAAGAAAGAAAATTAAAATCAAATCAAATAAAAAAAAGATAGTGTCCTATTAGGAAAATGGAAAAGAAAAATGTCAGAAAATCAATCTAACAAAATTGTCATTTTCTCCTTTTCCTTTTTTTTTCTTTTGGTCGAGTTCTAATTGTCCTCTTTCAGCCTGAAACCTCAATCCCGGGATCAGGAGAGATGACTTCTTTCGGGATACTTCCGGTTGGTTGATGAGTGCTGGACTGCTTCGCAGCGTGTATCAGGTCGTCATTATCGGTCGTCATTGGGGTGAACCAAGGGGAAGGCATCAGTCACACCCCTCCCAATGATTTCCTTCCGATTTTCATTTTTCCACGCTTTGAAGAGTCCAGGTCCTCATCGTGGCTTCATCCGTTTCGTTTCCTTCTCTGTGTTGGAAGGTCAAGGTTCTATTCAAGGTAGCTTGCTGAACTGCTTCGCCGCGGGAGTCAGGTTGTCTTTATCGATCGTCATAGGAGCAGACCTCTCCGATGATTCGCTTCTGATTTCCAGTTGTCCACGCTTTGAAGAGCTCATGTAGTGCTGGAACCCGTTGCATGGTGACGTTCAGCTGTTTCGTTCATGGTCGTCATGTCGTCTTCGGTTGTTATTGGAGAAGAGAGGAAAAAACTGAACCCTAATCCGCTGATTTCTTTGGATTCCATTTTTTCCATGATTGAATAAGTCCTGTGTTGGGAGGCCAAGGTTTTATTTATGGTAGCTGGTTGAACTGTTTCGTCGCGGGCTGGCATAAATCACGTCCCTCCCGATTTCTTTCCGATTTCCAGTTGTCCACGCTTTGAAGATCTCATGTAGTGCTGGAACCTGTTGCAAAGTGACGTTGAGTTCTTTCGCTCATGGTTGTCATGTTGTCCTCGGTGGTCATTGGAGAAGGGACGAGGCAGTACCCTAATCCGTTGACTTCCAATGACCCTTGTGATGCGGCGTCCGGACAGGGTGTTTACGGTTTTTGCATTGCTGATCGGATTTGTTGTGTGGTCGTCTGTTCCGGGACATTGTGGTGGGGTTGGACTTTGAAAAAAGTAATTTTGGAATAGATGCAGCGGAGCCCCAGGCGATTTCTACTGATCAAAGCGCCTTTGTGATTAATGACACCCCGGATGAATCGGCTAAGAGGGTTGCTGCCCTGGATGTTGTGAAACAACATGAATGTGCTTCTACGGATGCTAGTGCCTCAGCTCAGATGAGTTTTGTTAATGATTTTGTGTTTTGGTGGTGGCTCGCGGGAGTGGAGCTAGAGCTAAGGATGGTCGAACAGTTTTGCATCAGCGACAACCTTATGTTTGGGGGCTGGAGGAGAGGTGGAAGCTCGAAACCTGACCGTGGCGTGCAGCTGCGGCTTCGGTTGCGTGGAGCCGTCAGTGGCCTGGTAAGGGCTCGCTGTGGTCGACAATCGTGTGCGAGGAAATTAGAATGTAGCGATTTGATGAGGTGTTCAAGCCCACAACGTCGAATCGGAAGATCACACAGGCCCCAGCGAGACTGGAAAAAACTGCGTCAAACAGTCAAAAGACTTACTATGCTGTTTGCGAATTGCGGTCAAGGCCACGAGTGAAGATGAAGGTATTTTGTGTTCGTGGCCTAGTCGCATTTCTCAAAAGCGACTATGCTGTTCGGGACAAACAGAATTAAGAAGGGGGTAATCATGTAATATCGCTGATTTTACCATCCGTTTCCGATTAATAGACGTTAGAGGATTTAGAACAATTATTATAGACATTATTATTATATTAGAAGGTATAAAATAGACTTATCCAAGCATTATTTATTATCATCCAATAAACTGCAAAACCATTGTAGCGAACTCGGTATACGATTCAACAATATTACAACAATATATAAATATATATATAAATGAATGTTTGTATGTATGTATGTATGTATGTATGTATGTATGTATGTATGTATATATATATGTTATTCATGCATTGCTACACCATTTATCCGATTGTAATGAATTTTTCACACAACCTTGAGAGTCAAGGGTAATCAAATATAGAGAAAAAAAATTGAAATCCGACACAAAATGAGCGGAGCGGAGCGGGAACTATATATATATATATATATACGCGGAAAAGCGACCGGGAACGCGACGGGAACGGGAAAGCAAGAAGGAAACGGGAGCGAGAGAGACAAACATTATAAAAACCTCTAAAATCTCCGGGAAACGCCGGGTGCCCCCGCTAGTATATACATAAGACTCTACTAGGAATCGAACCCACGTTTCTACGGCAACACCGCCTCGCCTAAATGCAAGCGCTCTTACCAACTGAGCCACGGACCATCACCAAAAAATGATGGCTAGAAGTCTCAGTCTCTCGGAGCTACTTAACATTAGACTACGACTATGATAGGCTCAGAACTCCTTGGTAAGAGCGCTTGCATTTAGGCGAGGCGGTGTTGCCGTAGACACGTGGGTTCGATTCCTAGTAGAGTCTTATAAATATTTGCGTTACTTGTGGTGACAGTTAGTCATCCTATTTGTAGGCTCTTGAAACATTTCAACGCAGTGTTTCACTTCGCAATATATATATATATATATATATATATATATATATATATATATATATATATATATATATATATATATATATATATATATATATATATATATATATATATATATATATATATATATATATATATATATATATATATATATATATATATATATATATATATTAGGGCTGCACCGGACTTGGGCTTTTCAAATCCGGCCGAGGCCGGTTCTGGCCGGATTCATAATTCAAAATTTGGCCGGGCCGGATCCGGTCTTGTCATTTTTTATTATTCATTATTCATCTTTTTGTTCAATTGAATGTTATCATTAAAAACCAACGTAGTAACCAACAGACAACATCAGCTTTATTTCAAATAAACAATTAAAAAAATAGTAAACTGTATTCGAGGAGGTGGCAGTGGCAACTTCAACAGCAGCCGCCATCGAAGTCTTTAGACTGTTCATCTCACTGTACAGGATTGTGTAGCAGTGTTTACAAACAGCCTTCTAATTATCCGTGATTTTGACATCGAAATATGACCAAACGCCCGATTTTTCTCAGCCATTTTATGCTGTTAATTTTTAATACTCGAACAAAACAAGAAAAATTCAACAAAAAAAGGAGAGAGAATTCAAGGTTCGCGAGCGTGAACTTATATAGCTTCCGAGCGTGCTATTCTGTTGCAGCAATGGGAAGATTAAATTTATTAATGATTCAACCTAGCTATATGCAATATACTGATAAGTTATAGATAAGCCATTTGAAAGATATATATATATATATATATATATACACACACATATATATATATATATATATATATATATATATATATATATATATATATATATATATATATATATATATATATATATATATATATATATATATATATATATATATATATACGTGGGACGTGTTGGTCTAGTGGTATAGATACCGGCTTTTAGAATCGTAGGACCCGGGTTCGATTCCCGGTCAAGGCACGTAATTTCCTTGAGCAAGAAACTAACTCACATGTGCTCACGTCAACTCAGCGTTATCTAGGGTTAACTTCTCATGTCTATGAAAATAGCGTGTTCTTCGAAGTTTCCTATTCCAAAGGAACCTTCGTAACCGCCTCTGATTCAGAGGCGCTGGTGGCAGAGCGGTAGAGCGCTCGCCTGTTGATCGTTAGGTCGGCAGTTCAAGCCTCACCTGCGTCACCAGCGTAACTCCCTTAGGCAAGGAGTTCACTCGCATTGCTTTCTCATGTCTATGAAAATAGCGTGTTCTTCGAAGTTTCCGATCCAAAGGAACCTTCGTAAGCGCCTCTGACTTATCTGGCGCTATATAAATTTATCATCATTATCATTATTATTCATTATTATATATATATGTTTGTGTGATCTCACGTTATAAAACCACCATAGCAATATTATTACACCTCCGACCTCCGAAAAATAGTAATACATACTTGTATTACTGCTACAGAAAATCTGGAACACAGTGTAAACATCTTAGCTTTTCCAGTCGTTCCACTATGCAATTTTGTACCTCTGAAAATAATAAAAAAATTAATAATCTAATTTGCAATAACTACTCAAATCTTATATATATATACACTAGCAGTGCCCGTAGCGGCTTCGTTCGCATGAAATTAGAGAATTTGAACCGTGCATCCATAGGTGTCGGCTCGGCCCGTCGACAACTTGGCCCAGTCGTTTTAAAACCAAAATTCCTGGTTCTGCACGGCCCGTTTAATTTGGGCCCGGCCCGTTTTTACAGGCCTAGAAATTCTATATACTTGATGAAAAACTTCGGCCCGTCCCACCTTGACTTCAGGTTTGGCCCGGCCCGTCTGAAGACCCTAAAATCACTGAAATGTCTTTATGCTTAGTAAAAAACCTCGGCCCGTACCACCTTGATTTAAGGTTTAGCCTGGCCCGTAAAAAGACCCTTAAATAACGGCTTGGCCCGACCGGTGATAAACTGGACTCAGCTACTTTTAACCGGAACAAAACCTCAAAATACTAAGTTTTACATCTGCAATGCTTGCAGTTGTTGAGTAGCAGTTATTATAAAATTAAATAACCCTTATTTTGACCCCACATTTCAAGTCATGGAAACCAAAGTTTTAAAAAATGGTGAAACACGTATATCTTTTTTTTGAGTAGATACTAAGTATTAAATTTAACATCTGTAGCAATTACAGTTGTTGAGTAGCAGTTACATTCAAAACCAAATAACCTTATTTTCCACCCCACATTTGAAGTCCTGGAAACCAAATTTTCAAAAAATGGTGAAACACGTATATCATTATTTTTAGAGTAGAAACTAAATACTAATATTTAATTTTGTAGCATTCACAGTTTTTGAGTAGCAGCTACTTTAAAAACCAAGTAATCCTATTGTCCACCCCACATTTAAGGTCCTGGAAACCAAATTTGTAAAAAATGGTGAAACACGTATATCTTTATTTTTAGAATAGAAACTAAATACTAATTTTTACATCTGTGGTATTTACAGTTTTTGAGTAGCAGTTACTTTAAAAAACAAATAACCCCATTTTCCACCCCACATTTGAAGTCCTGGAAACCAAATTTTCCAAAATGCTAAAACACGTATTTCATTATTTTTGGAGTAGAAGCTAAATACTAATTTTTACTCCTGTAGCATTCACAGTTTTTGAGTAGCAGCTACTTTAAAAACCAAATAACCCAATTTTCCAACCCACATTTGAGGTCCGGGAAACCGAATTTTCAAAAAATGGTGAAACACGTATCTTTTGATTTTTCAAGAAGAATCCATATACCAAATTTCAAAATCTCCTCATTTTTGGTTTTCGAGATATGCATTGTTTTAGCAAAACGTTTGTTTTCCAATTTCTTCCCCTCAGGAGCACAATTTTCAAAAATGCTTACGCAATAAAAGTAATATAAGTTCCAAATTTCACGTTCCTAGGATGAGGCGTTTGAGCTCGGTGTTGATTATCAGTCAGTCAGTCAGTCAGGACATGTTCTTTTATATATATAGATAAATGTTCGTATGTATATTACGGCATCAAACGTAAACCGCCGAACAAATTACAAACAGATTCGAAGAACTCTTATGGATACCGGTACTGCTAATTGTATTGAAATTTGGTACACCCATGTAAGATATTTGTAAATTAGCCGGTTTTTTATGGACAAAAATGTTGAATACAGTTTTTTTTTATAAATCGAACAGTTTATTTTATCTTGTATTAATCTACCATTGTTCTTTCTATTCTATGTACTTCCGTCTGCCTATTTGTTGTTTTTGAGTCGACATGTTGCTTTTAGCTATATACATTAAATTCGGGTTTTACTCTTAAATAAAGTATAAAACACAATAGGTTATGGGCCCAGTCAGCTAATTACTGTGTAACTCAAATTTATTAAAAGTCTACGATTGAAATTTTTCGTAATTTAGAGCAGCGAAGTAATCACGTTTTTTTTTCTGAATCGCTGACACCTATTGACAGTTGTTTGAATAATGGATTTCACGAGAATTCAAATCAAGCCGCTGGAAGGCAAGTCAAATTGGTTGAACTGGAGAGGTAGAGTTTCGATCCTACTGCGCGGCACATGAGATGTCATAGACGTTGTGTAAGGGAAACTGAAAAAACCAGATGAACCGAGGGATGATTTAACAGAAGCCTTTTAAAGGATGATTTAACTGCATAATAATAAACAATGTCGCGCAAACTGCCGAAGCATGAGGAGATTATGGATTTGTTGATAGAAAATAAAACCATTGATTCACTAGCTGATAAAACTAAAAGTAAAATACTGCTTGCTCTAAAGTTAAGCATAAAAGAGTTGTTAAAAGAATCAATGCTATAGCTAGTAACAAAAGCTCTCAAGAATGAAATCAAGCCAATTGTCAACCAGCTCAGAGTTCTAACAGAAGAAATTAGGAATCTACAGCTTCGAGTCGATCAGTTAGAAACTCAAATGAGGGCAATAATCTTGTGTTTCATGGCATTCCCGAAGCGGCTTCTAGTGCCGTAAAAGATGGGGGAAATTGTAAACCATCATCACGGCAAGACACAGTGAAGGCTGTTGTAGATTGCTGTAAGAAAAATCTCGCGTTTGATATCTCGGAGCGAGATATTACTGCTGGATATCAAATACCACGACTTAAGAATGCTCCACGGCCGATTATAGTTACATTTGCCTCCAGGCTGCTCAGGGACGGGATCTACGAATCAAGGCGATGCTACGTAAAAAGGAAAGCTCACAGAAAGTTTATATAAACGAGCATTTAACAAGAAAAATCTGACTTATTTTCTAAAGGAAGGAAACTTTATAAAGAAAAACAAATTTTGTCTATCTGGACATGGAATGGTGTAGTGTTTGTCAGGAAAGCTGAAACCGACAGACCTACCCGGGTTCTAAGTCTGGAGGAATTGAAAAAGTTTTGACTGTATCTGAAGAATTTTATTGCTGAAGAAATATGTTTAAGTTCTGCAAAGTTAGAAAATAACTTGTTTGATAAGTTTGAAGATTTCTCTCAGAAAAATGACTCCTGACATTGAAGAAATTGAAAAAGAACGTTTAAGTTTACTGAATTTCAGAAAAAGCTCTTATTTATTTAATACTAACATAGATCCTGACAATCATATTTTCCAACCTGTCTGTGATGATAAAGTTTATGTTACTCCCGATGAGTTGAATTTACTAACCGGTCGATTGGCTCAAGATCATTTCTCGTTTCTTCATGTTAATTGCAGAAGTATGATAAACAAACTATATGACTTAACAATGCTGCTTCACTGGAGTAGATCTAAGATTATAGCGGTCACAGAAACTTGGTTGGACGATAATTCATCTTCGAGCGTAAAAATATCGGGTTTCAATTCTGTATCTAAGCCCCGAAGTATGAAGAGAGGTGGAGGAGTTAGTTTTTTTATTGATGCAAACATAAAATACTCTATTCTTGATATTGGTTCTTGGAATATTGCTGTTACTTCATTTGAGATCCTCTTAGTATCTGTGGAGTGCCGTGGAATTGGAAATTTTACTGTTAGAGTTGCTTACCGCCCACCGGATACCAATGTGCATATTTTCAATACAGAACTCAGTGACATTTTGGATTGCATTGATAGACGTAAAGTAAAGATATTTTTACTAAGGGACTTCAATATCGACTTTCTCGACAAAGAACGTAACTCGTTGTCAGCTGAGTTTTTCAATTTGCTGGCCTCCCACTGTTTTCTTCTGGCTTTTACGACGCCTACCAGAAGATGTTCATCAACTGCCACTGCAATTGATAATATATTTACAAACTATCCAATACAGAAGACTCTTGCAAAGATTGTGCTTGACAATATATCAGACCACTTTCCTATTTTTCTTTCAACTACTCTATCAAATTGTAGCTGCACTAAGAAAGACAACGTTTTTTCTTTCAAAAGGCGAATTAATAACAATAACAAAGATGCCTTTGAATAGATGTTGGATGAGATAGATTGGTCTGGTGTGACGAGGGCGGTTGATGGTGGTGATGCTTCGTTGGCTTATTCAATATTCGCTGACAAATACCTTGAACCTTACAACAAATTAATGTTTTCCACTTATTAAATGCACTCGTGGTCATGACAAATTTGACAAAAAGTGGATGACATCTAAGCTCTTGAATTGCTTTAAGAAAAAAATGCCTTATATAGAAAGTATCTCAAGAACCCGTCAGAATCCATCAAGCAAAATTCACTTTGTATCGAAATCGTTTTAAATCAAGGAAAATTGCGGCAATCAAAGAGTTTTATTAAAAAATTCAATTTATACCAAAACAACATGAAAGAAACTTGGAAGGTCATTGGGAGCTTTTTTTTATTCATTTATTGAGCACCAACATAAGTATTAAACTTAAACAAAAGAAAATAACTAAAACGACAAGAAAAATATAGTACCAAAATTTCAAAAAAAGAAAAAATCGATCAGTTGAGAAAGGAATAAGGTGCGCAAAAGGTTCGTCCGAAGGGAATTCCTTCCCGCTTAATGGACAACCTTTACAAAAAGAACCAAAATGAGTGGGTTGAGTTAAGACATTTCATATAGTAGTTCAATAAATTTATCAAGGAAGAGACTGAAATTGGTATACTAAGGTAATAGGTATTGAGCAGTTATGAGTGTGACAATAATAAGTAAGATTTCAAGGAGGAGACAGATATTGGAATGGTTGAATAAATACGAGGGCCTGAGCATTTAATAGAGAATGTTTTAAGAGTTGTCCGAGAAAAATCCGTTCGAAAACAGCGACCGGGGCGCAGATCATAGGGATGAACATCAGATAATTTTACAAACATGTTATCGAATGATGAGGGTAATATAAAATTATCATATTTATACATGAAAAACCAGTTTGGAAGAAATTAATCTGATAAATATTAAGAATGTTGTTGTTAGCCATTTGAATTTTACAAGACGATGTGGGAGGCATGTGAACAATAATTCGAACAATTTGCTTTTGCAAAATATGAAGAGGCTTTAAACGAGTTGAATAATTTGAGGCTCAGACAATATTGCAGTATGATAAGTACGGAAAGATAAGTGCATAGTATAACATCATAGAAATATTGGCATCAACAAACTGATGTACCCGAGATAGTACAATTTTTTGCAACCTTAGATGTAACATGTTCAATGTGAGTTTTTAATGTAAGGTGTTCATCAAGCAACACGCCCAAAAACTTGAAATAAGGAACCCGCAAAATTGGTATATCTTCAATCTTCAGCTGACAATTACAGAAAGTATTTTTGTTTATATGGTGAAATAAAATATAATTCGTTTTGCTTACATTTAAGGAAAGTCTACTAGCAGAGAACCATTTAGAAACAGAAAGCAATTCACGGTTGGTATCGTAATATAAATTTTCTAAGTTATCGCCAGTCGCAAAGAGGTTAGTATCGTCCGCAAACAAAACAAATTCAAGGCATAGGTCGTTAATATAGATGAGAAACAGAAGCGGTCCCAGCACCGACCCTTGAGGCACCCCGCAAGTTACCTGCTTCATCGAAGAGATAGAATTGCTGTACTGGACGCATTGTGATCTACAGCTAAGATAGTCACTAAACCATGATAGTGAAGTTTCCCGGATTCCATAGTGCCTCAATTTTCCACCAGAATGCCGTGATCAACCGTATCAAAGGCTTTAGTTAGGTCCAGGAAGATGCCAACTACATATTTCCCAAGATCCATGGCCTCGGCAATCTTTGAGTGTAACATAACCAGTGGCATATAAGTTGAGTGTTTTTTTCTAAATCCAAACTGATTGGGTGTAATGATGGAAAATATATCAAGATAATTATAAAGTCTGGAGTGCATCACTCTTTCAAAAAACTTTGAGAAATAGCACAAGACAGATATTGGCCGGTAATTAGAGAAGTTTTCTTTTTTCCCAGATTTGTAAATTGGAATGACTTTAGCTGTTTTTAGTTGAGCGGGGAATACCCCTGAAGATATTGAGCAATTTATTATAGCAGATAGAGGACAAGCGATCGCCGTAATTGAATTTCGTGCGATGCATGGGTCGACTCCATCGATTCCGCAGCTGTGAGAGATCTTTAAGTTTGAAGCTATTTTGATAATCTCATCGGGCGTAGTGGGTGCGACATAAAAAGAGTGAATCACAGGATTGCCAAGATATTTTTCAAACGTTGTATCCGGTGGGGATATCTTTCTTGCGAGGCTGGAGCCAATATTAGAAAAGTAATTATTGAATGACTCAGCAATAACAGAAGAAGATGTTAATAGACTACCGTCATCGTACAGAAAGTCTTGCATTGTTCCATGTTGGTTTGTTTATTTAAAATGCTCCCAATTAACTTTCATGTTCCTTTCATGTTGTTGTTGTTGTTGTTTAATTTAAACTTTTCGGAGTAGAATTGTTTGATGGTTTTTACCTTAGTTGATTTAAAGAGGTTTCTAAATGTAGTAAATTTCTATTTGTATTGGGTAAGCGGACCTCTGTGGAACGGTCTTTTGATGCGGGTAACGGAAGTTGTTTAACATCTCCTTTCGAAATCGCTGACTCGTTTAACAGCTATTTCTTCACCATTGGCTCAGATCTTGCCAAAACGATAGCACCTCTTAATACAACGTTTGACGATTACCTTGGCAACCCTTTGGTCCAACCCTTTGGCCAATCTTTTGATTTTGTACCTACAACAACAGGCGATTCAAGGTATTTGTCAGCGAATATTGAATAAGCCAACGAAGCATCACCACCATCAACCGCCCTCGTCACACCAGACCAATCCATCTTATCCAACATCTGCTCAAAGGCATCTTTGTTATTGTTATTAAATCGCCTTTTGAAAAAAACGCGTTATTTTTCTTAGTGCAATTACAAATTGATAGAGTAGTTGAGAGAAAAATAGGAAAGTGGTCTGATATATCGTCAAGCACAATCTTTGCAAGAGTCTTCTGTATTGGATAGTTTGTGAATATATTATCATATCCTATTCCACCATAGATATAAATTAATTAGTACCAATTATCAACTTTATGTTGACGATAACCCTGTTATGCGTGTTTCATCATGCAAATTTCTTGTGGTGTTACTTGATGAATATTTTTCATTAAAAATCATATAATTTACGTCACATCCAAGATTGCAAAAAACTGTGGAATACTATCTCGCGTGTGTCGATTTGTGGATATAAACATTTCCTTGATGTTATACTATGCTTTTATTTATCCTTACTTATCTTATTGTAATATTGTTTGGGCTTCGAATTATCCTTCCCGTCTAAAAGCTCTTCATGTCTTGCAAAAACGAGTGGTACGTATCCTTTTTCACTTGCCCTCTGCATCATCTTGTAAATTGAAATTGATAGAAAATAACCTACTGAATATATTTCAAATTAATTCATTCCTTGTTGGCATTTTTATGTACAAATATTATAATCATATGTTGCCGTCATCATTTGATAATTTTTTCTTAAAATCATCTCATGTGTATTCTCATAATGTGCGCTCTTTGCATTGCTTTCGATCTGATTTTGCTCGAACAGCCCTTAAAACATTCTCCATAAAATGGTCTGGTCTACGATTTTTTTCTAGCATCCCGACATCTATTTCCTCTTTGAAAAGTATTTCATTATTCAAAAAATCGTTAAAATTTTACTTATTACTACTCGACACATAATTTTAAATTGCATTGCTTCTCGGTCGGCATTCTGATTTTGTTTTTTTATATATATAGGTGGTCCGTTAGCGGGAAGTAATTCCCTTTGGATGTACCTTTTGGGCACTTTATTTCGTTTATTCTTGTATTTTAGTTAGTTTGGTTCGCATTGTGATAATATCAAACCGCCTACAGCAAGTTTCCGAAAGCTGACTGCAGTGTAATAGTAATTCTATCAACCAACATGTCAAAAAAAATTTATGAAAAGGTTCGTTTTCATGCATGTGCAAGAGAAGTTTGGTTGAAATTACATAGGCTGTTTGATGGAGTAAATAAAGACAGAGCCTATGATCTCTTTATGCAGTTCTTTCGTTACAAGATATGTCAAGGGGATGAAGCTGCTACTCATGTTGGTAAGCTAAAGAATATCTGGAAGGAGCTAAAGGTTGAACTTGATAAAGAAGAAAACAAAGATCTACAGCTCATGTGCCGTATAATTGAAACATTGCCAAGTGAGTATTTCTCATTTTCTTCGAGTTGGAGAATGTTGAGCAAAGCCGAACGAACTGTTAATAATTTCACGAATCAGTTATGTAGTTATGAGAGAGCTCTGGCTGGCAAAACTGAACCAGTTAAACAGAAAGCATTGTTCGCTAAGTCAACATACCCGAAGTCAGCACAGAAACAGAAAAGATTTTGATCAGTTTGGTATGAGTGATTGTCGGCCATGTGTTACCCCAATCACCTCATCTGAGGAGGCAGAGGTTGATGATAATAATGAACCAGTCAAATTTCCTTATTGGTCAGTTGTGGGGGCACTCATGTATTTAATGACGGGTACTAGACCAGACATTGCATTTGCTGTTAGTGTTGCTTCCAGGAATTTGGAAAATCCTGTTCATAGTGATGTAGTCCAAGTAAAAAAGATTTTCCGATATCTTAAGCAGTGTTGGGTAAAATCATTTGTGAAATGATTTGAAATCAAAATCAAAATTGTCAAGAAAAATATGATTTCAAATCAAAATCAAAATCATTAATTACAAAATGATTTCAAATCAAAATCAAAATCATTAATTACAAAATGATTTCAAATCAAAATCACTTTTAAAAGTGATTTCAAATCATCAAATCAAAATCATTTTTTTCATAAATTATTATTACACGGTATGGTTTAATTTAACATAATTTTGTCTATAAAATTGTTTTAACACAATTTGATCTAAAATCACTTAAACAATGAAATGTGACTAATGTTTATTCATCTTCAAAAGCAACAATTTCTCAAATATTGAATCAGTCAAACTATTTCTTCTGTGAGTTTCAATTAAACCGGCGGAACTGAACAGTCTTTCGACAGGAGCTGACGAAGGCAGTGTTGTATTATATCGTATAAACACTTTTTTAATCAATTCATATGAACTAAAAATGGCAAAAGTGCTGTCAACATCCGATAAATAGTTCATCATTTTTATCTTAATGCTGTAGACATTGTTAGAGGTACCGATGGTCTGTGAAGAACACTGGTCATCATAGTAGCCGTAGTCATTATCAATTCGTTCCAAGCTTTGACTTTTGAGTCCATCAGCAGTAGCTGACACAGATATGACGCTCATCCTTTAAATATTAAAATCAACAAAATTCAACTGCATTTGAGTTTTCGGCATATTAAGATAGCAACGTATTTGATTTAATAATTGTTCGGTAGGAAAGTACGGTTTTACCGTATCTATTATAGTATAATTATAACACGTTACCTTTTCAAATGACGAAGAAAATTTCGATCCTGAAATTGACTTAGCGCAATTAACACATTTAGCTACCACTCTGTCACCTTTCTCGCTAGTTATTTTAAAAAAATACCATCAAGTAAGGAAGGCAAATTACACATCCTTACGCAATTCAAATCGCAATCTATTAATCTATACTATCTGCCATGTTGTTAAAAACTATTTGTATAAGTTACCGCTCAAAACGATTGTTGGCTTGGCATAGAAATAGCAGCATAGAAAAAATATGTTATGATTTCGATTTTAAAATATTAAAATAAAATCGAAAATCGTCAAAAAATGATTTCAAATCAAAATCATAATTAAACTTTGCAAAATGATTTCAAATCAAAAATCATTATTTTGATTTGAAATCGTGATTTCAAATCATTTGATTTCAAATCCTACCCAACACTGATCTTAAGGGAACAGAAGATACAGGAATTGTCTACAGACCTCAACAGAATAAAAACACACTCCTGTTATAGTGATGCTGATCATGCAGGTGACAATACCACAGGCAGGTGTGGTATCTATGCTGAAGGAGCAATTAGCTGGTTGAATCAACGACAGACATCAGTTTCTATCTCAACCACAGAAGCAGAAGTAGTAGCGGCTAGTTAGGCCACACGTGAGGTTGTTTGATTAAAACGTCTACTGAACGACATTGTTGGATTTGATGGTATTCCAGTCATACAAATTGACAATGAAGGTGTTATTCCTTTAGCTCATCACAAACACAGACTCGTCATTTCTTCATCAGAGAAAAGGCTGCAGACGGTGAAGTTGGGATCAAGAGTGTCACAACAACAGAACTTCAAGTGGCAGATGCACTAACAAAGTTCTACAAGGAACAAGGCTAGAGCAACTGATGATCCACATGGGACTCGGTTAACTTATCCTGGGGAATGAAGTAGTTTAGTAAAAATGAAATTGGTCAGACCGCTTAGATCAAAGTGTTATCAGCTTAATCGTTGTCCGTCGGTACTGTGTGCATCATGCAGTTTAAACTGGAACGGCACGATTTAGGCCGATTTCATCAGCCTAATCGGGGACCGTCGACCGGGTGGTGTTTTTTTACACCAGTCACACCCAACAGACGGCACGTTTATATTTTCTATGCCTTTTAGCCTATTCAGTGCCCGAGGAACAGGGGCTCGTGCTCAGTAGAAATAATTAGAAAAAATGAGTCATTTTATGATTATAAAATCATTAATTCCACCACTTGTGGAAAAAATTTCCTTAGACTCCTATTCTAACACGTAATATTTTCACTTCAACACTAACTATATTTTTTTTCCCCTTTTTCTTTCTCCTCCCCTTTCTTTTCCTCCTCTTCTTATTTTCTGACATTGTATGAATTATTACATTTATGTTTATTTTCAATTTATTTTTTTTATATTATTTATTATATATATATAAATATATATATATATATATATATATATATATATATATATATATATATATATATATATATATATATATATATATATATATATATATATGTGTGTGTGTGTGTGTATTTATGTATGTATATATATTTATATATATACATACATCTCATCTTGGGTCAACATGGGACGGATTGCACACAAAGTACTGACATGATCGCGGATCAAACATTATCGGACGAGGACGAATTTGTGATGTGTAGCAATGAACCTGTTGATCCACTCCCTTCTGTTTATTGTGTGACTGATGGCGCCCATGGCATCAACAGTGACCTCAGTGGAAATCCTGAAGGGGACCAATGTGAATTCCCGCCGGGAGATGACAAACCCGTTGAATTGCCTATTCTACTTTATAGTGGTAATATAACAATAAGAAGAAAAAAATAAAAATAACATGTTCATGTTTGTAATTTTACATTGTATTCTTTTATAAGCAAATTACGACCATAGCCATATTCTTGTACATACTATTTTATTTTATTTTTAAATTATTTGAACTTTCTTAATACATATTTCTATTATTTTTATCTCAGTTCTTTTTACGATATTCTAATATCTAGGGTAGGTACGCTCTACCTGGTTTTATTGTTTATTTCATTGTATCGTTTCTTGCGTCGACGTTTGGTTTAAATTTTAAATGGGCTCTGAGGATGACAATGTTAGTCGAAACGGTCCGTTAGCCCGAGTTGAATCAAAGAATGTATGTAGTTTGAAAAATTTAGAATGTCTGTCTAAAAAAATAATAAACGCAAAATGGTCTATTGTCTTTAATAGCGCGTGCCTGAAAGAAAATATTTATATATATTATGTTTTATCATGTTTTTATTTTATTTTTTTCATTATTACTCTTTTTTTGTATTTTTCCGGTTTTGTTCACCTGACTTTTTACTTGTTCATTTTTTCATCAATAAACATCTCTGAAGAAGGCTGACTGACCAGCAGAAAGTTTAGATACCAAAAAAAAATTTCACTTGACTTGGTATACTTCTGGTGTATTTTTTAAAGTTTGAGTAAGTTGGTTGGTATTTTGATTTTTCTTATTAAGATTTGACGGACATTTTTACAATTAGGTTAACGTTGCAAGTTAAACAGTAATAAAGATTTGTATAATTGGGCGTTCTTTGAACAACTTCGTGGACGAATTAAATTACGTGAACTATCTCATATAATAGAAAACGTTTGCAACAAAACTTGGTCTAATATATATATATATATATATATATATATATATATATATATATATATATATATATATATATATATATATATATATATATATATATATATATATATATATATATATATATGAATTTAATTTGTTTATTATCAGAACCAAAAATATAAACAAGTAAATTAAAAACGAATTTTTTAAACCAATGCTCTTATATGTAATTAAAACACAAATTTTGCAATCAATTTTTTCTTATATTACTCTTTTATTTTATATTAAAGTCGAAATATCTTAATTATATTGAAATATCAAAATTAATTAAAATTAACTAAATTAATTGACTTATTGTAAAACTAATAATTGAATATTGCATTGTCTTCTATTTTGAGCATGTATGCAAAATTTGAAAAAAATCTATCATCAGGAAGTGATTCAAAAATTGATTGCAAGATTTGAAACAGACAGAGAAACAGACAGACAGAGAAACAGAGACGACGAGTTGATAAAAGCATTGGTAAAAACGACTATAGAATCTAGCTATAAAAAATTAATAAATCTGAAACTTATATTTTTGATGAAGAGGAGCTACATCAGGCTCCTCTATACTGACAGAAGCTGGAGGACTCGCGACTCCTAAGAGATGCGGTCCTTGAAAGCGTTTACTGTCGGGGCGTCAATTGCGTATTGCGTAAGCGCATTCCATGGAGCGACAATCCGGTTTGTGAAAAAATTGTATCGCTCTTCCCAACCTCTGACATACTGGCGCTCTAATTTACAGTTGTGGCCACGCAGGTTGTATGCCGTGTGGCCGGCTGGTCGAGTTTGCGGAACGGAAAAGCTGACGTCGTCAATGTTGCGGGCGATTTTGAACTGCTCGATCAGGTCACCTCTCGAACGGCGGTCTTGTAGCGTTGTGATCCCAAGCTGTTGCAGACGATGTTCATAGGGCTGATGTTTTAGTGGTGCAATGATTTTTGTTGCCCGACGTTGGACCTGCTCAAGAAGGTTAATATCGCCCTTTTGATAAGGCGACCAAGATTGAACAGCAAATTCAAGATGTGAGCGGACGTAGGAGAGGTAAAGTGTAGGCCACAGTATGAGGCTGCGGCTGCGGAAAGCTTTTGTGAGTCGGCTGAGCATATGACTGGCTGATGACGCTGCTTTTTCGACCTGTGCTCGGACCTTTAGATCATCTGAGACGAGAACACCAAGATCACGTTTGACTTTTGTGACTTCGATTTGTCGCCGCGTGCCGTCAATATGTCTCATAGAGTATTGGTGGGCTATTCTGTGTGAGCGACCGACATGCAGGATTTTGCATTTCTCGACATTGAAGTGCATTAGCCAAGTGAATGACTGTAAGATGAAGATAATTCATCTTACGTATTTTTCATAGTATTTGTTTATTTTATTTTATTATGTGTGCATTTTATTAGGATTGGATATTTTCGTAACAATAAGTCATATATATATGTATATGTATATGTATATATATATATATATATATGTATATATATATATGTTTTTATATATATGTATGTGTGTATGTGTGTGCGTATTTACTAATTTTTTTATCTAGAAATTATATATATATATATATATATATATATATATATGTATCTTTTTCCTGATTTTGATTGGTAAGAATGTAAATATTATTTTAGGTATGAATTTTGAGAATCTAGACAGTGTGTTATAAAGTTGAGCGTTCGAGAAGAAAAATAAAAGTTTAAAGAGACGTGCTGCAGAGAGAAATTGGAATTTACAAAAGATTTGTTAGAACCGTGCGAAATTCTACAAAGTGAGAGAATTCAGTTTTATTTGAGTCCAGTTAAAAGATTTATTTTTCAAGGGAGAATAATTAAGTTAAAATAAATTCGAGAAATATTGTGATATAAATAACTTCGACTTTAACGTTACGAATCGCTAGAAAGCATATTCCTCTACGTTTACATTGGTGACCTCGACGTATTTACGCATTTTCATACGTAAATATATTTTTCTGAAGTTGTTTGATCACAAGTGACCGAATTTTTTTTTTCTTTCGTGAAAGATGTCTGACGAGAAATTCATTGCGATGGGACAGGCCCTAGGCTATTCCGGAGAAGATTTAAGGAATTATGTCAAAGAGTTAAAGGATGAAGAAAGAGTTAGGAGATTAGAAGAACGTGAAGAAAAAAAACAAGAACGGGAAGAGCGAGAAAAAAAGGCTCAGCAAGAACGGGAAGAGCGAGAACGGGAACGTGAACACGAAGAGAAGAAGAATCAAGAAGCTAAAGAAGAGCGAGAACGGGAACGTGAACACGAAGAGAAGAAGAATCAAGAAGCTAAAGAAGAACGAGAACGGGAACGGGAACACGAGTTAAAACTAAAAAAGCTGGAATTAGAGGCCCTAACGAAAAAAGAGCCAAAGGTAGAGGTAACAAAGATTCCTTATCCAAAGTTTTCTGAAGGTGATGACATCGACGCATTTTTGCTGAGATTTGAGTCATTGGCAAAAGCCAATGGTCACCCTCAGAAGGATTGGGGAATGCTTCTAGGGTCGTTGCTTAGTGCGAAGACTTTGGAAGTGTTTGGCCAACTTAGCGATAGTCAGATGCAGGACTACAGAACGGCAAAGGAGGCACTCCTTCGTCGTTTTGGGAAGTCAGCGGAAGACTATCGCATAATGTTTCGAGAGTCAATGCCTGAAACGGAGGAGACCTGGGAACATTATCTAGTGCGGCTAGATAGCCACCTCAGGCGCTGGGTAGATCTCGCGGGCAAACAAAATCTGTTGTTTTTGTTTCTGAAAGAGCAGTTTTTCGGAAAGTGCCCGGCGGGAATGGTCGAATACTTGTTGGATAAAGAGAGCATAGATGTCAATGAGCTGTGCCTTTGGGTAAACAAGTACAGCCAAGCCCATCCAGAGAAGAGGTTGGCAAAATTGGACAGCAATAGCAGGATGGGTTGGAACCGGGGTCAGTCGGTCAGTGACGCCAAAATGGTTGAACCTCGCTGCTACAACTGTCATCAAACGGGGCACATGGCAAGAGAGTGTCGGCAGAGTAGCCCTAGTAATCCTGTACTTTTTCAAACACGGAAAGAGACGACTACGTCAGCACCATGCAAGGATTCCGGTGTTGTGAATGCATGCGCTGCCATGGTGATGGAAGAAAAAATGGATGAGGTGGAATTGAAGTGTGGATGCATTTTTCCTGTCATTGCGGATGGTTGTTTGCACTCAGGAGAAAAATTTAAATTAACCAGAGGGTTTGTGAACAGAAAACCGGTAAAAGTTTTGAGGGACACTGGCTGTACTTCCATAATAGTAAAGGAATCATTAGTGCACCCGCGTCAGATGACCGGAAGAACAAGACCCTGTGTTTTGATCGACGGCACAGTTCGAGTAGCTCCAACAGCAGTGGTAAAAATCAAAACAGACTGGTTCAGAGGAACTAGAGAGGTGGTCTGCATGAAAAACCTACTTTGCGATCTCGTGCTGGGAAATGTTGAAGGGGTAAGAGGTTTTGATGCAATGGCGGCAGGAAAACGCTTTGGTCGGAAACCACAGAAATCCGCTTCCAACTACGACAGCACTCAGAGGAATGATCAGGTAAATTTTGGAAAATCGTCGGCTAACTCGGAGCTGTATCAAAGCAAGGAAAGAAACACGTCTGCCATTTCAAAAGTAGGAAATAAAGTTGAGGCAAAAGTTCAAGCTTTGAATCCGCCAAAAGAAAGACCAAGGCTCAATCTTCTGCCTAGAGGCCAACATGGAGGGGTGGGGAAAGTTGGAAAGTTGAATTCGGCAATCTTCGGAGATGCCCGCCCTGTTGACACAGCACGCAGAGAGATAGAGATTGAGAATAAGTTGAAAGGAAACTATTTCAAAGGCAAGGAGAACATCGGTGCTGACTTTCTTAGTCGTAAAGAGAGTGACGATGTAATCAAGAAACACTGACGCGTTTCTTTTTTCGAAGAGGGGGGATATGTAAGATGAAGATAATTCATCTTACGTATTTTTCATAGTATTTGTTTATTTTATTTTATTATGTGTGCATTTTATTAGGATTGGATATTTTCGTAACAATAAGTCATATATATATGTATATGTATATGTATATATATATATATATATATGTATATATATATATGTTTTTATATATATGTATGTGTGTATGTGTGTGCGTATTTACTAATTTTTTTATCTAGAAATTATATATATATATATATATATATATATATATATGTATCTTTTTCCTGATTTTGATTGGTAAGAATGTAAATATTATTTTAGGTATGAATTTTGAGAATCTAGACAGTGTGTTATAAAGTTGAGCGTTCGAGAAGAAAAATAAAAGTTTAAAGAGACGTGCTGCAGAGAGAAATTGGAATTTACAAAAGATTTGTTAGAACCGTGCGAAATTCTACAAAGTGAGAGAATTCAGTTTTATTTGAGTCCAGTTAAAAGATTTATTTTTCAAGGGAGAATAATTAAGTTAAAATAAATTCGAGAAATATTGTGATATAAATAACTTCGACTTTAACGTTACGAATCGCTAGAAAGCATATTCCTCTACGTTTACAATGACCACTCAACTGCACGGTCAATGTCAGCCTGGAGAGATGAAATGTCGGAAGCTGACTTGATGATGCCGATGATTTTGCTGTCGTCCGCGTACATTTTAATTTGGATGCCGTAAGTTTTTAGTTTATGCAGTAGGCGTTTGTGAGGTACTCTGTCGAATGCTTTGGCAAAATCTGTATATACTACGTCAGCCACATAGCCGCAATGAACAGCTTCAGTGAGTATGTCGCGAGTTTCAAGTAGATTTGTCAAGCAGCTTTTTTTCTTGAGAAAACCATGTTGATGTTTGCTGATTAAGCCATTGACGACGCAGTGCTGCATGATGTGTTCATGTAGAATGCCCTCCATTACTTTACAGGGCACAGGAGTGAGAGAGACAAGCCTGTAGTTAGAAGGCTTGAGCTTGCTGCCTTTTTTGAAGATAGGGGAAACATTTGATTTTCTCCATGTGTCCGGTATAACTCCGGACATGAAGGAGCGCTTGTAGATAAGAGCCAGGGGTGTGGCAAAGGCAGCTGCGCAATTGCTGAGAACGCGTGGGTGCAAACCGTCAAGACCCATCAATTTAGTTTTGTCTAAGCTATGGAGTCTTTTTTGAAGAATAGCTGTAGAAAAACAACTTTCATTTATATCGCAGATTGATTCGGTGCGATCTGTAAAAGCAGGCATGTAACCCTCAGGTTCGATGACAAAAATAGATTGAAAATAGTCATTGAGTGAGGAACAGATTTTTTCACGGTCCGCAGTTATGGTGCCGTCGGCTGTCTGAATAGAGTTGATGTGGTCTTTGACAAACTGCTTGCTACGGACATGTGAATGAAGAAGTTTTGGATTGGGTTTGGAAGCGCTGACTAGTTGTTCCTCATACGTGAGAATTGCCTACTTGACTGTTTTAGCTACACGCTTGCAAGCCTCTCGATGAGAGTCTCGTAGAATAACTGCAGAGTCGCGCCCCGATGCGATGTATTTAGCCCAGACCTGGCGCTTGACTCTGGTTGCTTTTATAACTTCGGGTGTTACCCAAGGTTCTTTTTTCTGGACAAATGGAGTTGTTGTAGATGGGATGTGTAGTGCAACCGCTTCGTTGTATCGGTCGATAAGAAGCTGATAAGTGTCAGGTACTGAAAGGCCATCAAATAAGTTTTCCCAGTCAGTGTTTGAAATACAAGATGACAGCGCATTGTAGTCAGCTTTGCTATATAAAACGTTTGTGCGACGGAGAAACACGTGAATTGTTCAGACCGGCCACAGCGAACCGACCGGTTATAAAGCAGTGGGATTGGCCCATGGGCGTGTATCCAAGTGAGTCAGCTTCACGTAACTCGATAGCTCGGTCGGGGTCGTTGGTAATAATGAGGTCAAGAGTGCTGCTAGGTGTAACATAACGATTACTATGGTACGTGGGAAACGTGACAAGCTGTGTAAGGTGCCAATCGTTGATGCACTCTTGAAATCTAATGTCACTAGGATGTTCGTTACCTATATGGGCAACTGTTACCACGCCACCACCCACGTCGATTGGAGCATATTTTGTGTGAGAGAAATTAAAATCGCCATAGAGCAACATAAATGAGCAGCTCAAGGCAGAAAGTGAGCTACGAGCTGTTGTGACTGAAGCAATACATTGTGTGAGATAGTCGTCGTTCAAGTCATGAGGGCGATATAAACAACCAACGAGGAAAGTTTCTCCACCAAAACAAATGACTCGCCAGACTTGTTCAATAGCTGAAAAGTTGAGCTGAGGAATGCCGGTCTCACTGGTCACAACTTCATCCACAACGTAGATCGCAACACCTCCTCCAGCGCTCCTTTCTCTGTCTTTACGGTGCAGTTGATAGCCAGCTATGGAAGTGTCTGAGGATTCGTTAAACCATGTTTCCACAAAAAACATGACATGTGGTCTAAGCGATTGGTCGAGGGCTGCTATTCTTGCGGTTAGCTCATCGCGTTTATCTTTATTGAGCGAGCATGGGTTGTTAGACCAAAACCGAAAGTGATTTAGAGACGAGGTAGGTGAAGAGGATTTGGGCTGGCTTTTCTTGTTGGGGTGACGCATTCTCTGTGGCTTTTGCAAGAGTGAATTATTGGGCCTTCTTGAATTTGTGCAGTTGATTGCCACGGATGCCGTATCGAAAGGGCGAATATTTACCAAGTTGAGCATTGAGTTTGTTTCTTTCTTGCCTCAACTGGTAGTCTAATTGTCGTTCTGCCTCTCTCAAATCCGGGCTGATATAAACGGACTTGTACGTACTGTTGCTTCTCAAACCTTTAGCTGCCAAGAGGGTCGGGTTTTTGAGACTTGCATCAGTTAGTTCCACGAGGATTGGGCCCGGTTTTGCTTGATCTTTAGATCTTATTCTCTTTATGCATACTGGTTTTACCTCAGACTTGCCGATTGAACAAAAAAGATCTTTTACAAACTTTTCGTCTTCAGATCTTTTGTCAACTTGCACTGCACACGACGGTTCCGGAACTCCGTAAACGATAACATTTTTTTTCCTTTTCTCTCTATCATTCAGTTCATTCATGGAAGCATTCACAACTACTAACTGCGCAGCTGGCTGTTTTGATTTTCCGCCACCTGATTTAACTACCTGAACCCAATCGTTACCGATAGTCGGAGGTTGCAATGATGATTTTGCTGCTGTTAATTCGGTGGTCAGCTTCTTGATTACAGTTAAATTGTCTTTATCTTTGGTTTCTAGGAGCGTGACTCGCTCGGACAGCGATAAAACCAGAGAAGAAATCTTGCCGCACCACTCATGAATAACTTTTGAGGATAATGAGTGGTTACCCTTGTCCGAGACTCGGCCAGTTTTTTTCCAACAAAAATTCTGTATCCATGTTGAATATATATATATATATATATATATATATATATATATATATATATATATATATATATATATATATATATATATATACTAGCAGTGCCCGTAGCGGCTTCGCTCGCATGAAATTAGAGAGTTTGAACCGTGCATCCATAGTAGAGATCATTTTTTAGGTCTCGGCTCGGCCCGTCGACAAATTAGCCCAGTCCGTTTTAAAAACCCAAACTCCTGGCCCGGCACAGCCCGTCTGAATTAGGCCCGGCCCATTTTTACAGGCCTAGAAGTTCTATATACTTGATGAAAAACTTCGGCCCGTCCCACCTTGACCTCAGGTTTGGCCCGGCCAAACTGAAGACCCTAAAATCACTAAAATATCTAAATACTTGGTGAAAAACCTCGGCCCGTCCCACTTTGATTTAAGGTTTGGCATGGCCCGTGTGGAGACTCTAAAATAACGGCTTGGCCCGGCCGATGATAAACTGGACTAAGCTACTTTTAACCGGCACAAAACTTAAAAATACTAATTTTTACATTTGTAGCACTTACAGTTTGTGAGTAGCAGTTATTTTGAAATCAAATAACCCTTATTTCCACCCCACATTTGAGGTCCTGGAAACCAAATTTTCAAAAAATGCTAAAACACGTATTTTATTATTTTTGGAGTAGAAACTAAATACTAATTTTTACTTCTGTAGCATTAACAGTTTTAGAGTAGCAGTTACTTTAAAAACCAAATAACCCTATTTTCCACCCCACATTTGAAGTCCTGGAAACCAAATTTTCAAAAAATTGTGAAACCCGTATATTATTATTTTTAGAGTAGAAACTAAATACTAATTTTTACTTTTGTACCATTAACAGTTTTTGAGTAGAAGCTACTTTAAAAACCAAATAACCCAATTTTCCAACCCACATTTGAGGTCCGCGAAACCAAATTTGTAAAAAATGGTGAAACACGTATATCTTTATTTTTAGAAAAGAAACTAAATAATAATTGTTACATCTGTGGTATTTACTGTTTTTGAGTAGCAGTTACTATAAAAGACAATTAGCCCTATTTTCCACCCCACATTTGAAGTCCGGGAAACCAAATTTTCAAAAAATGCTAAAACACGTATTTCATTATTTTTGAAGTAGAAACTAAATACTAATTTTTACTCCTGTAGCATTAACAGTTTTTGAGTAGAAGCTACTTTAAAAACCAAATAACCCAATTTTCCAACCCACATTTGAGGTCCGGGAAACCGAATTTTCAAAAAATGGTGAAACACGTATCTTTTTATTTTTCAAAAAGAATCTATATACCAAATTTCAAAATCTCTTCATTTTTGGTTTTCGAGATATACATTGTTTTAGAAAAAGTTTGTTTTCCAGTTTTTTCCCCTCGGGAGCAGAATTTTCAAAAATCCTTTCTTAGCGGATCTTTACGCTATAAAAGTAATATAAGTTCCAAATTTCACGTTCCTAGGATGAGGCGTTTGAGCTCGGCGTTGATTATCAGTCAGTCAGTCAGTCAGTCAGTCAGGACATGTTCTTTTATATATATAGATATATTATTAGGGTTGCACCGAAAACCGGCCATTTTTCCGAATCCGGTCAAATCCGGCTCCGGCCGGATTTGATGGCCGGATTTGGACCCGGATTTAACGTATTTATTTATTAATTTCAGTGAAAACTTTTTACTCAAAAGTATTTCAAAACTGCCAGCTTTAGTGCTTATTGTTCTATGTTTATATTTGTTAATCGAACCGTTTGAGCGCTCCTGCTATAGCTTATTTCATCTAGTGGAAATTCATGGGCAGGACCGATATACTTATTCTATATATATATATATATATATATATATATATATATGTATATATATATATATATATATATATATATATATATATATATATATATAATGTAGGAATTTATTATATTATAATCTCATTCCTTATGTTTTTTTGGAATAAATAATCATAGTCTGTTTAATAATTATTCTATTGTTTTTAAAGTATATCGAACGTCCTTCATAATTTCCGTTTGCTTTCTATCTTACAACTCAGCAATCTTCCCGTAAAAGCATATGTCGCTTTGTACACAACCTTCCATGGAGAGTTCTTTTGTTTAAATCGCGTGTGATCTTCCGATTGGTTATGGGTTTTGCTGGATTATTCTTGCCTCGTTACTTAGCACTAGTTAAATACATTATATCAACGTTGATTACTAGTCTTGAATACTAATGTATTGCTTGTGACTCATTGAATGCACGTCAATCATGTGCTGTTAATCTCATGTATACCAATAAGGCGGATAACCTTTAATTCCTGTAAGTTATTTGACTATAGAAAATTATCAATGATGTCAAAAGTGGGATTTTGAATCCACGCCCACATTCGTGGACCAGAAGTCTCCCTAGAGTGTTTGAAGCCGCTATTGATCTAGTAGACGTGGACACACCTGATTCACATTGTTCTCGAAGGGCATGGAAATCTAGATATAGCATGTTATATCTAGACTTCCATGTCGAAGGGTTGCATTTAATGTTCCTAATGGAGACTGTTGAACCTTTCTTGTTGTAAATAATTATATAATATGAGGCTTCCAGCTTTTCCCGAGGGGCTACTATGCGCTTTTTACAGCTCCCTAGGATGGAAAGTTTTTTTAAATTAAAGCGCGTGTGATCTTCCGATTGCTCCAACAGAATAGCACGCTCGGAAGCTATATAAGGTTACGCTCGCGAACCTTGAACTCTCTCTCTTTTGTTGAATTATTCTTGTTTTGTTTGAGTATTAAAAATTAACAGCATAAAATGACTGAGAAAAAATCGGGCGTTTGGGCGTATTTTGATGTCAGGAGAGAGACTTTTCAGCGTAGCCGGGGACGTTATCCCTGAACATCGCTCAAGATTGCTCCCTGAAAATGCTGAAAAATTAATATTTCTAAAATACAACGCTTCTCTAATTTAATTTGAACACTGCTGTTTTATTAATTTAGCATTTGAAATAAAATTGATACTGTTTACTATTTTTTGTTTATTGTTTATTTGAAATAAAGCTGATATTGTCTGTTGGTTACTACGTTGGTTTTTAAAGATAACATGCAATTGAACAAAAAGATGAATAATGAATAGTAAAAAATGACAAGACCGGCTCCGGCCCCGGCCGGATTTTGAATTATGAATCCGGCCAGAACCGGCCCCGGCCGGATTTGAAAAACCCAAGTCCGGTGCAACCCTAATATATATATATATATATATATATATATATATATATATATATATATATATATATATATATATATATATATATATATATATATATATATATATATATATATATGTGTGTGTGTGTGTGTGTGTGTGTGTGTGTGTGTGTGTGTGTGTGTGTGTGTGTGTGTGTGTGTGTGTGTGTGTGTGTGTGTGTGTGTGTGTGTGTGTGTGTGTGTGTGTGTGTGTGTGTGTGTGTGTGTGTGTGTGTGTGTGTGTGTGTGTGTGTGTGTGTGTGTGTGTGTGCGTGAATGTATTCTATTTCTTTGTAGATACCTAGGAGAGACCAAATTCAAATATTATATTTATCGGATTCCATGCCTGACAATTAGATCAACTATCTAATCAGCAAGCAAGTCAATAGTTAGTTAATTGGTCATTAACAACTCTCAGAATCTTCTATCATATACATCTACATCATCGTACTCAAAGTACTCATATCTCTCACCTAGAGATAATTCATTTAAATAACGACCTTATCTAAAACTACAAATAAACGAGATACAACACTACCATAGATAACACATACCATAGAGATCTATATATTGGAATGAAATTGTCAGTAGATCGCCAAGTCGTTGGTCTGAGATTTTGTTTTAACTCGTTTCATGCAGCTAAAAATTTGTTAGTTTGCACCGAAAATGTCAGAACAAAGTCAAACACTTAGAGCCCTGAGGGGCTTACTAAAACCCCCTTTAAAAAACGGCTCACAAGTGTCTTTGAATATCGTGAATTTTTATCAAATTTAGACCAAAAGTTGAGCCTAAATATTGCTCCAGCCAGCCGACATCCTAAAAACAATACGGCGCTGTGTGTAGGGTCACAATTGACCCATGTTATGTAATAGTGCGTTTAAAGGTTAATCATTTATATGTATTAATTTTTTTAGAACAACTGTAACATGTAAACAATTTGTGGCAAACATACTAACGAAATAAGTATGGCAGCGTCATGTCGGACGACTATTTTAGCTCTTTTGATTATGTACTCGTTAAATTGTCCCAAGGCTGTAGTGATATCATCAGCTGGTACATGGTTAGTGTCAGTCCAAATTTCAATTCCAACCAGTAATAAAACTACACCAACATCCTTGTACATCTTTAGTCAAATAATGCATACAGTGAGTAACTAATATTTTTAAGCATACCAATATCAGTAAATTAAAAAAATCAGAATGCAAAATGTAGAAATAAAAAATATTATAGACTGTTTTGAACGATTAAAAACATTATGTGCTTTTTAATGAACTGGCTGTTTTAGTGAATACCATTAGATTTTTAAAAATTTTATTTTAATTCAATTGCTAAAGATGAAATTCATTTTAACTAAAAATTTGATCATAGTTTCGGCCCCGAGCTCATCGTTATGTTAGCAAGAATAAATTGCGACTGCAGTCTTCTAAACCAAGCCGACGCTTCGGCTGGATTGAAAGTGACTGGCTTGACGGAAACCGACAATGCTTGACCTTCCATTTTTACGTTCTTGGGTCGAGGTCACCAATGAAGTGTGTAACTTCTTATACAGTGTTTGAGAAGTTATTTTGAAAATGTAACTAGTTACAGTCCTTTGTGTAATAAGTGGCACTCAAAATTAATTTATTTTAATTTTTAAAGAAATACAAAAAGTTTGTGTTTAACACACTAAATGCAACTTATTAAAAGAATCACTAAAAAATAAAATTCTAATTGCCTTATTGGCTTTTAACAGAAGCTGTTTTTACATTTGTCATAATTAAGGCGATTTCGTCGTGGAGTGAAAATCTGACCACCCATGCTAAAAAGACTTTTAACCGATACACATCTTGACAGTATATTATGATAATAATAACACTCCGCCTTTTCCTATTTTAGGTGGACAATGATAATATTAATTTTATTGATGTTTTTGTTTAGTAACTTAATTTTTTTCTTTTTCTTGAAGTTAGTTGTACCATGTTGTAGTTTAGTTCTTTTTGTGTGTGTTTCTGGACAGTATCAATGCCCTTATTATTATAAGAATAAAGAGGTTTTTATATCGAATAAAGAATTTCATCACATAGTAGCAGAGCGTGGTTCGTAAAATTCTTAAAAATTGTATATTTGATATAATCGTCGATAGACTCCTATTTACTGTTTTTTTTATTTGCGAACGGTTGAATATTGCTCATGCTTGTACTATGTGCAACTGTAGGAAGCCGAACAATGGAACACATGGGGTTATCCATGGACTCCTAAATAAAAGCTATCTGGACACAAACCTGAATGGGTGAGAACCTAATGAGTCGACTACATGAGGCGATTGTGTACAGGCATGCGAATGTAGCATACTAGCATGCATCGACGTATGCTAGCTTATAAGCTGTGAGCCGCTTCAACTCGTTGTTTATTATTTCATTGTCTCGAGCGCGTCGCGTCGTCGAATGGTTTTATTTTGACAAAGATTATATTCTGATTCCAGAGTTGAGATTTTTTGGATTTATTCAGCGATTCAGTTTATTTACTACTACAAACTTTTTTTTTTTTTTTTTTTTATAATAGTTTATAGTCCTTTACACCATGTGTTTTAAGACTGAAATGTCTGTATGTAGGAAGCAGCTAAGTACTTCCTGTTGTGGATCATAACTTTTCCCTCCTCCTTTCTCCAGGCTTGGGACTGGCTCGCAATTAGCGAGGCGGAGTTGAACTACTACAAACTTTGTCATTGTTAACATTATATTCAGCATTTGGATACAAAACTAGCCACGGTAAAAACTAACAAGTCAACGCTCGTATTACTTTTCATCATTTCACTCTTTTCTGCGTGATGAAGTTCATTATGAGAAATGGAACCGTGCCAATTCAAGAATAATATAGAGTGTTAGCTCATTTCAGAAGTTGTTTTCTTCATTTCATTATACACTATATCATTGAAGATATGAATTCATGAAGACACTCCAACATGAATTTTTATCGGCTAACAAAGTATATTTCAACTCAGCTAAAGAAGGGATATATTTAACCATTTCAGTTAAAAACACAACATTCACCTGACAATGTTCTGTCAATCAACTCATGGGGACAAACTGAAGATTAATATAATTGATCCTGTGAACAAAAACCATCTTCCTCATTTTCTACCAGGCCCAGGGGTATGATGACTTAAAAAATATTTACAACAGTTTTCAGTCAAAAATTGTTGTGTCTAAAATTTTAAAGAAGCCTGCATCATGGTTCCAGAGCAGACTTTAGTGCAGTTCAACCATGAAGCACTTGGCGACAGAAATTCTAGCATCGATTTTTTTGCTATTCAACACGTTTATTTATCGTTTACCTATCAGTTCTCTTCATGACCGCCAGAGACTCAGATCATCATCGACAAGAACAACTGCTTGTGCTGGTTTTGTGACGCTCAGTACTTGACGACAAAAATTTTAGCATCATCTGGCCCAGAGCTTAGAATGACCTTTCGTTTTCTGTTCCATCGAGATCATCGGGCCAAAAATTGTAAAGCAAGATGCAAAAAAGTTCAGACTCGATTTTTCTAGCTATTCGACACACATGTTCTTTTATCATTTACCTATCAGTTTTCTTCACGACTGCCAGAGACTCAGATCATCATCGACAACAACTGTTTGTGCTGGTTTTGTAACGCTCAGCACTTGACGACAGAAATTTTAGCATCGTCGGCCAAGAACTTAGAATGACCTTTCGTTTTCTGTTCCATTGAGATCATCTTAAATGAAGTTTATAAGACTAATTAATTATTGTCTTGATCAGCTTCAGTCTGATAATTTCAGAAGCAACTATTACACTTCAATGCACCAGATGCATATAGATGCATAGAGCGATAGAAATATTCGAGCTGTGTCCTTAAGTTCTCTAAATTTTTGTTTTATAACAACATTACCTTTAAAGAAGATACAATGTCAATTTTAGTTTTAAAGAGCAATACAACACAACAAATTGTATAGTTTAAAAACTTTTCATGGATGGACATTTGTTAGCCGGTGAAGCTCGTTTAATATTATATCATGGGCAAAAAACATGATATGGGAGCATTGATTTACCAAGAAAGTCACATCATTTGCAAGCCTTTCCACATTTTAATCAAAATATAAGTGGAGGAAATAACAAGAGAAGCAAACAAGAATAATAGAGCTAAAGAAGAAAAATAGATAAACTAATAAATTGCACCTGACAACATTTTAGCTTAGATTATTTTGTGTTTTAAAATAAACTATTTGAGTGTTAATTGGCAAATAATAAATGTTTTATTTATGTGTTTCAGTTGTTCAAGTGTAAAATAATAAAAGTTGTCAAAGTTTTTATAACATGTAGCTCTCTCAAACGCCAAGCGTAATGCGATACAATCGCCCCATGTGGTAGATAACGCCGTGGCAGATTTGTGTCCAGATAGCTTTTATTTAGGAGTCCATGGGTTATCGAAGATCGAAAAACTTGAAGGTGCATCTAACTGGTTACAATGGAGATTCCAGATGTGCAACATGCACCGAGCCCAGGTACACGACGGTCGCAGTGCTTTCCGTATAATAACTGGTACTGTTAAGCCACCGGGTGCCCCGGTTGATGGTGCCATCGAGGAGACTCGCAAGGTTCAATGAAGAAATGACGAGGTATGATAAATTGGATGCAATTGCTATCACTATCATGACTACAGCGATGAATAGAGATATTTGTTTACTGATTATGATGTACAACTCAGCTAAAGCGATTTGGGACAAACTCCTTAGCATCTATGAACAAAAATCAGGTCAACGATTGAATTTTTTGATTAGTCAATTGTTTAATTATCGTAAAGATTTATCTGATTCTATTGCATAACATGTTGCTAAACTCGAAAGCTTGTGGTTTGAGTTAGGTCAAGAAGTATTGACCATCGACAACTCAGTTGCTGAAAATATGTGTCAGTCTTTGCGTGAAACAGGTGTACTGAAAAAATCCCTGAAATGGAACGTCTTCGCTGTCGTGCTTCGTTAAAGAAACCAGCTTGGCTTGAAAATTATGTGCTGACTGTGGTCAATGATGTACCGACGACGTATAATGAAGCCATGTCATCAAAGAACAGTAAACAGCTAAGATAATTAGAAATGGAGATCGAAGAGGAAAGAAAGCAACAAAATTTGGCTTTCTCGAGCAAGAAGAAGCTTGAAACGGAACTCAAAGAAATGGAACAACAAGTGGAGATGCTCAACAAGATCAAGGATGATTCAGAAAGACAGCGGAAAAAGTTCCAGAATCATGCCAAGGATTGCCAACTCGAGTTGGAAGTTTTGCTTGCATCTCGGGACGAACTACTGGCGTCAAATCAGGAAAATGAGAAAAAGTTGAAACATTTTGAAGCGGAATTTTTTAAACGTCAGCAGAATTTCACTTTGTCCGAACAAGTCAAAAAAGACCTCCAGTCGGAAAGAAATGAACTCGTCAAAGAAATCAGTGGAGTTGATAAATCTGCATTCGCAGAGGAGAAGAGGCGTCTCGAATCGAGGGTTGAAGAGCTCGAAACGAGATTCGTTGATTTGGAGACTGCCAATGAAAGAATCAGAAAGTTGATGCTACAAATCGAACAACTGACAGTTGACCTTTCAAATGAACGTAGCTCTTTTCACAACCTAGAAAGCGATCACATGCTTCTCGAGAGGCAGAATAAAGACCTGGAGAGCAAAATCGTAAAATTCGACTTTCTCGTCAAGAACAAAGCATCTGTTCAGTCACTCGAAGCTCAAATAAAAGTAATGACTAAAATGTAATAAGTATCCGTCAAATCTAAAAAAGAAAAAAAAAATACCAACCAACTCAAACTTTAAAAAAATACACCAGAAATATATCACGTCATGTGAAAAAAATTTTTTGGTATCTAAGCTTTCGGCTGGTCAGTCAACCTTCGTCAGAGATTTTTTATTGATGAAAAAATGAATAAATAAAAAGTCAGGTAAACAAACCCGGAAAAAGACAAAAAAGAGTAATAATAAAATAATAAAAAAATAAAAATAAAAAGTAAAAACACGATAAAAAAATAAAAACACCATAAAACATAACAAATTTATATACATACATACATACACATACATACATACGTACATACATATATACATATATATATATATATATATATACATATATATACATATACATATACATACATACATACATACATACTATATATATATACATACATGAAAAAAAATAATAAAAAATTGAAAATAAACATAATTCTAATAATACATACAATTTCAGAAAAGTAAGAAGAGAAGAAGAAAAGGGAGGAGAAGGAAAAATAAGGGGGAAAAGGGAAAAATAGTTAGTGTTGAAGTGAAAATATTACGTGTTAGAATAGGAGTCTAAGAAAAAATTTTCCACAAGTAGTGATATTAATGATTCTATAATCATTAAATAACTCATTTTTTTAATTATTTCTACTGTTTTAGAAAACATATTAGAAGATAATTTATCTAAGTTACTTACTACATAAATATTGTTATTGTTATTTAATAAAGGGGGTTTAGGAATGAGATTTGGGAAATTATTAAGAATAGATTTATATTGTTTTTTTATAGATAAGTATTTATAACCTCTATTAACTTAATGATGGATAAAGATTAGTGAAGCGACTTTAAAATCATCTATAGTAGAAGATAGTCTCACGAATCTTATAAATTGTGATTTTAAAATTCCCTTGAAAGTATGTTTAGGATGGTGGGAGAAAGGATGGAGATATTGGAAGAAGTTGGTGGGTTTAAAATACGGTCTGAACCCTAGAGATCCATCATCATTTTTATAGATGGTTAAATCTAAAAAATTAATGGATTTTTTATTAAATTCCACCGTAAGATTAATACCTTTAATTACCTTATGAGCACTGTTTAACAAAGAAGAAAATAGAGACGAATCTTCCTTCCATATTATGAAAATATCATCAATATATCTAATATAAAAAAGTGTAGAATTATGTGAGGCCATGAAAATATCTAATTCCTCTAAATACAAGTTGGCTAAGGTGGGAGAGTAAGACTTCCCCATAGCACAACCATTGGTTTGGATGTATTGATTTCCAAAGAAAGAGAAAGTGTTATGAGAAAGTGAATGTTATGAGAAAGTGAATGTTTTAAAAGTGAAGTTAGAAAAGAAGTTAAGAAAGGGTTAGAGTTGGAAGCGAGCCATAAATTATTAGCTATATCAACACTACGTTTGTTACACATATTAGTGTACAACGAGGTGACGTCGCAAGTTGTTATATCTTTATTATAAGAAAACAACGCAGGTACCTACAACACTTTATTACCAATAACGAACAACTAATACGAGTCAGAACTCCGAACGGAAAATTAATAATAATATGGCCGCCAACTCGCAATGATGTCCGCGTCCATAGATATAATAATAATTTAATAATTAATGTCCATGGATCTAACACCTCCCTTCAGTTAGGACTTAGATGATACTTCTTTACTCTTGTATCCATGATGAGCCTCTTTGGTCGTTTGCGAAGTCTGTTGGGTCTCATTGTCGGGAGCGTGTGATTGTTTCGATCTACCATTGTGCTTGGCGTATCTATTTTCTGGTTGTTAATCTGTTTCGTAAATGGCAGATCAAACGTGTCGAAAAGTGTGCTGTGATTTTCTATCCTGGGGCGTATCTGATTTATGTGTCGTTTGCAAACGATGTTTTCAACCAACACTTGGTACACGACCCGTCCCTCTCTCTTTAAAATTTTACCTGGCACCCAAGGTGGTCGATTTGGACGAAAATCCCTTACATACACGGTTTCATCTTTATGGAAACTCTTCCGAGGCTCAGCCTCTTTTTCTTTATTTGTTTGGGCGTGTAGCTGTTCTAAAATTGTTCTTGGTGTGAACCCCAAGAGATTTTCTGCTGGTGCTTTACCTTGTGGTGCTGCTGGACAGGGTGTTGTTCTATATGTAAACAGGACAGTTTGAAGAGCCTCTGCTGGTGGTTCTTCTCCTTTTAGTTTTTTAGTGCCCTTTTGAAGGTGTCAACGAAACGTTCTGCTAGGCCATTAGATTGAGGGTGGTATGGTGGAGATCGAAGGTGTACAATGTTATATTTTCTGCAGAAATCTTCAAAATTTGTGGATGATTACATAAATGAAAGCCTCCAATGGTTATCTGATTTCAGATTTTATTCACCAATTGGAAGTTCCATTAAACCAGTTAAAAATTTATCTAAATTATTAGATTGGGCCCTTAAAAAACGATTAATTCCCACTAAAGTGTATAACTATTTATTACCTTCATCTTCCTTTAAAGAACGTACTTTCTACACCCTTCCTAAAATCCATAAACTATCTGATAAATGGTTTAACTCTTCCACCCCACCTGGTAGACCTATTATCTCCGATATAGGGTCCCCCGATTATAAAGTTAATAAGTATATAGACTATAAATTGAAACAAATATCTACCCACTTATCTTTTATAACTAAAGACTTTTTTTCTTTTATTAAGTCCCTTTTTCCTTTTCTCGTAGTCACCCCTGTTTTTCAACTTATCTTTTTATTACTTGTGTTAGATCCATGGACATTAATTATTAAATTATTATTATATCTATGGACGCAGACATCATTGCGAGTTGGCCGCCATATTATTATTAATTTTCCGTTCGGAGTTCTGACTCGTATTAGTTGTTCGTTATTGGTAATAAAGTGTTGTAGGTACCTGCGTTGTTTTCTTATAATAAAGATATAACAAATTGGCGACGAGGAAATGGCAACTTCAGACTTCACAGCGTTAGTAAAGCAACTCTCGGACCAACAATTAGTCCTGATGAAGATGCTAGAGGCGATGCAAGGCAGGGACTCAACACGCACATCAAGCAATAATTTGTTTCAAAACGTTCTGCAAAGGATGGACAAATTCACATACAGCCCGGAGAAAACAAATTCTTTCGATTTGTGGTTTCGTCGTTTCAACGACCTCATCGACGACCAACAGCTAGACGAAAGAACAAAAACCAAAGTGCTGGTATCATTACTGGATGACGACTCATACAAAACGTTCAACACGCACATCAGCCCACAAACTCCAAACGACCTCAATTGGCAAGAAACAGTCACTACAATGAAAACGATATTTTCTCCTCAGAAGAGTCTTCTCAGAAAAAGGTTTGAGTGTTTTAGACAAGTTTTCAACCCTAGTGATGATTTCAATTCTTTTGCTAATCTATTGAACGCAAACTGCGAAGAGGCGGAAGTAAACAAAATCAATGACGACACATTCAAATGTCTGGCTTTAGTTTTTGCGTTCCAAGCACCTGAACTAGCCGACTACCGAATGCGTTTCCTCCGACGAATGGACGACAACGAATCCGTAACATTCAAAGAGCTGGTTCAAGATTATCATGCATTAAAAACAGTAAAAGAAGATGCCAAACTTCTGGAACAGCCAACAGTCATGCACCAAAACATCAGTGCCGTCAGGAGTCACAATCACCAACACAGTCGCTCATCTTTTAAACCATCACCACACAAGAAAAGTCCACCCAGCCCTTGCCCCATTTGCAACGGAAATCACTGGAAGAGTGATTGCCCAAGACAAACAACACAACAACAGCAGCATAAGAAACACTGGAAGAAATCGCACCGTCAGCACACTATCTCCGCAGTAGCAAGTACACAAGAAAACACACAAAGGTTTGTCCGTGTCAAAATTGGAGACTACGATGCTCGTTTGCAACTGGACACTGGTGCTGACATCACTTTGGTCTCCCGGCAAACATGGAAGAACCTCGGATGTCCACAACTCTCACCAGTCGAAGGCGAATATAAAGTTGCTAATGGTGAACCACTTCATATTGACGGACAGTTTGCGACACCGTTTGCCATCATAGATGATGCACATAGAGTTTATCATGGACATGGCATCTGCCATGTCACAAACACCAACGATCTTCTCGGCTTTCCTTGGATTGAACATCTTCCAGAGTTCAAACTGTTTGCCAAGAAGTTCATGATCCAAACGGTTACAAATGACGACTTGGAGAGCAAGAGAACAACAGAGGTAGACAAAGTGATAACCAAAATAAACAAAGATGTCGATACTTCATTCATAAGAACTATTAACGCACTTCCTGTTAGTCACCCAGAGATTTGCACAGCAACAACAAATGACGAGAAGCTACAACTCATCCACCAAAACTTACAAACAGGAAGCTGGCCAAAGAAACCTTCAAAACACATTTCCCAGTTGTGCACATTGAAATCTGAATTATCCATACAGAATGGATGCATCATGTTCGGAGAAAGAATAGTTGTTCCTGACAGTTTACAAGAACGCGTGTTACAGATGCTTCACAAAGGTCACCCAGGAATTTGTCGAATGAAATCACTCGCAAGAGAACACGTGTATTGGCAAGGCATAAACAATGACATCGAAATGTTAGTAAGAAGTTGCACCCAATGTCAAATGGCAGCAAAAAGTCCAAGCCATGAAACTCCTTGCAACTGGACTCCAACAACCAAGCCATGGGAAAGACTGCATGTGGACTTTGCAGGACCAGTAGAAGGTAAGATGTATATGATCCTAGTAGATTCTTTTAGCAAATGGCCGGAGGTAGTCGAAATGCAGAGCGCATCAACACAAGCAACAATACTGGAACTACAAAAGATCTTTTCCAGATTCGGCTACCCTAAAACATTGGTTTCCGACAATGGCACTCAATTTACATCCACAAATTTTGAAGATTTCTGCAGAAAATATAACATTGTACACCTTCGATCTCCACCATACCACCCTCAATCTAATGGCCTAGCAGAACGTTTCGTTGACACCTTCAAAAGGGCACTAAAAAAACTAAAAGGAGAAGAACCACCAGCAGAGGCTCTTCAAACTGTCCTGTTTACATATAGAACAACACCCTGTCCAGCAGCACCACAAGGTAAAGCACCAGCAGAAAATCTCTTGGGGTTCACACCAAGAACAATTTTAGAACAGCTACACGCCCAAACAAATAAAGAAAAAGAGGCTGAGCCTCGGAAGAGTTTCCATAAAGATGAAACCGTGTATGTAAGGGATTTTCGTCCAAATCGACCACCTTGGGTGCCAGGTAAAATTTTAAAGAGAGAGGGACGGGTCGTGTACCAAGTGTTGGTTGAAAACATCGTTTGCAAACGACACATAAATCAGATACGCCCCAGGATAGAAAATCACAGCACACTTTTCGACACGTTTGATCTGCCATTTACGAAACAGATTAACAACCAGAAAATAGATACGCCAAGCACAATGGTAGATCGAAACAATCACACGCTCCCGACAATGAGACCCAACAGACTTCGCAAACGACCAAAGAGGCTCATCATGGATACAAGAGTAAAGAAGTATCATCTAAGTCCTAACTGAAGGGAGGTGTTAGATCCATGGACATTAATTATTAAATTATTATTATATCTATGGACGCGGACATCATTGCGAGTTGGCGGCCATATTATTATTAATTTTCCGTTCGGAGTTCTGACTCGTATTAGTTAGACAACAGGAGGAATGAATAGAGTAGGAGGATTATCCCTATTGGGGGTGGGTAAAGAGATTTCGTTAGTATAATTTTCATGCAATTTTGTATTAAAATGTGATGAAAAAGTTTCCTTAGCAGTAGAGCAAGATGTAGCTCTAATTCGAAACTTATGTCTTAAAGATTCTGGTAGGGGGCACTCGTCAAAGAGAAAGCGAATAGATACAGTGGAACCAAAAGAATCATTTAAGTTATCAATAGGAGAGGTGTCTACTGGGGGGAAGGAAGAAAAAAAGGTGGGAAGTTGGAAGGTTGGAAGGTGGAATAGAAGAGATAAGAGAAGGTTGTGGGAGGGGAGTAGAAGAAAAATGAAAAAAGGAAGGTAAAGGATTAGGGGAAATGGGAGGATCAGCCCAAGAATGAAGACATTGCTGGTGAAAACCAAATTGCAGACATCATGACTAAATCAATGCCTAAACCTAGATTTCAGAAACTACGATTACTCTTGGGACTAAGAAGTAGAGATGGGAATCGAACCGAACCCGAACCGAACACACCGAACTCGAACCCTACTTTTTACCGAACCGAACCGAACCCGAACTTAGTTGTTGACCGAACCGAACCGAACCCGAACTCTGTTTCGCTCGGAACGAACCGAACCCGAACGAACCCATGCTAAATTCATCGAACCTATTTTTTTAAATTTAAATTATGACTATGAAATATTCTTGAAATAAAAATCGTTATTTTGTTTTCTGTATTTAATATCGCTGTTATTGTTTGACTTATGGAAGCCTATGCACATCTTTGTTGTTATGTTTACTTTCTTTCTCGCGTAGCTTATTACACCGTGCGGTCGTGTTGCTTGAATTACCTATTTTGTTGTTTGTTGTATTTATTATATAGAACAACTTAAATAAAATGGCAAATACTAATAAGTTCGCAAACGGTTCTAAATGGAGCAAGCAAAAGCTGGATACGTTTGTTACAGAAGGAAAGGCACGCTTAGTGTCAGCAACATGACTATGAGTGAGCAAAGAGCTCGAATGAGTACAGAAACATTAAAAATGTAATTTTTTTTAAATACAATATGGAACCTTAATTTTTTTAAATGTCTTGAATTAATAAACTGATTATTTTTTAATGCAATTATCATCGAATCTAGCTCGAGCCATAGCTATCCCAAACCAAACCCGAACTTTAACAACTAGCGAACCGAACCGAACTCGAACTGTAAGCACTACCGAACCGAACCGAATCCGAACTGTAACCCAGCCCCGCAACTACGGGGGGCGAGGGGGGGCAAAGCCCCCCCTATAAGATATTTCGCCCCCCCTGGAAAATTTTAAGATATGTAGTTTTTTGAAATTTATAAACCTGTTAACAGTTACACAAGTAAATTGCTGGATTACACAGCGTATTTCGCCCCCCCAATTCTAAGATATGTACTTACTTTTTCGAACTTTATAAGCCTGTTAACCGTTATACAAGCTCATGACTGGATAAGGCAGCGGATATCGCCCCCCTCCTGAAAAATTCTAAGACATGTAATGTTTTGAACTTTATAAGCCTGTAAACCGTTATAAAAGTTCATAACTGGATAAGGCAGCGGATTTCGCTCCCCCCCAAATTCAAGATATGTACCTATTTTTTCGAACCTGTATAGTGTATACAAGCTGATAGCTCAATAATAAGGCAGCGGATTTCGCCCCCCCGTGAAAAATTCTAAGACATGTACTTTTTTGAACTTTATAAACCTGTTATGTAACTGGATAAAACAGCGTATTTCCTCCCCCCCCATTCTAATATATGTACCTACTTTTTTGAACTTTATCAACCTGTAAATTGTTAAAAAAGTTCATAACTGGATAAGACAGCAGATTTCGCCCCCCTTCCCAAATTCTATGATATGTACCTACTTTTTCAAACCTGTTAACCATTATACAAGTTCATAACTGGATAAGGCAGCAGATTTCGCCCCCTTCCCAAATTCTATTTTTTCGAACCTGTATACAAGTTCATAGCGCGATAAGGCAGCGAATTTCGCCCCCCCCCCCTGAAAAATTCTAAGACATGTACTTTTTTGAACTTTATAAACCTGTTATGTAGTGTTTAGCTAGATAAGGCAGCATATTTCGCCCTCCCCCCTTACTGAAAAATTCTCAGTTATGTACCTTTTTGAACTTTATAAGCCTGTAAACCGTTGTTCTGGTACATAGCTGGCTAAAGCAGCGTATTCAAAAATACTCACAAAATTGGGAATGTTGGGTATCTATCAACACACCTGCAATATAGTGTATTTGTATTTTGTATCCAATGCGGTTAACTTATTAACGCATCACTGCAAACATCTCAGCAAAACCTTGGGATGCAACTTTTTCTCACGGCACACTTATATTTGAAAAAAATCTAAAACTTTTTAAAGCCTTTCTTTAATTTTTCCTCCAAAAAACTGATGACCGGGGAGTTAGTCGGAGCTGCTTTTTCAAAATATTTTCAAAGCCACTTTTTTATTTTTTCTGTATAAAAACTGATAGCTGATGACCGGGAGAGGGGGCTATCCGGAAGTAGTTTATCCATACATGTTAAACCACTTCGGGGGGCCCACTAGTTGGCCTATCCAATCTCAAAAACCTAAAATATCAGAATAGAAGCTTGAAGTGTACCTATATAAAATTACAGCTTGTGTTTAAATTAAAAAACAAAACAGAAAATTAATTCTGTAATGCAAAGATTTACGATAAATACTGATTATTTTTATTTATTGCACTTTTTGTCATTTTATTTTTATAAACTATTCCAGCAAATCCAAAATGAAGTCATAAAATAATAAACAATATGGGTGTTGCTGATGCAACTTCGTTTTACCATTGTCTTTTCAACTCCCGATATAATTTTAGTGGTTTTTTGGCCATTTTCATTTTGCCCCCCTTTAGAGATAGCTCGCCCCCCCCAGAGCATGACGTCTAGTTGCGGGGCTGCTGTAACCACTACCGAACCGAACCGAACCCGAACTGTAACCACTACCGAACCACACCGAACCCGAACTCTAAAATTAGGGTTCGATTCCTATCTCTACTAAGAAGCATTGAACAGACCTAAAATGTAAACTTCAGAGTGAGACGGAGTATTATGATAATGATAACACTCAGTATTTTCTTATTTTAGGTGGACAATGATAATATTAGGTTTGTTGATGTCTCTGTTTAGTATCTTTGTTTTTTCCTTCTTCTTGAAGTTAGTTGTACCATGTTATAATTTAGTTCTTTCTGTGTGCGTTTCTGGACAGTATCGATGCCCTTATTATTATTAGAATAAAAAAGTCGAGAATACCCCCCTTTTCGTTGGTCGGCCAATCAACGTGTTGCGTGAAACCATGGTCAGTAAAAATACTGTCAAATATACGAGAGTTCACATCATCAACTCGATCAAGTCGAATTTTGAAATCTCCAGAAACGACGACGTCTTCATTTAAGACAGAGATTCTGTCGAGAAGATTTGAAAACTCTCTGAAAAAACTCTTAGAGATAACCCCAGTTCTGTATATTACGACGGCTGTGCAGCTGCAAGAGCCGATCGTGATCCGACCTCCGACACATTCAAACGATGTTGGCACGAAGGTGAGCTGTAGTCGTTTTAGTTGAAAGCCTGGAACATTAACAATAGCCACGCCGCCGTTGTTACGTCGAGAGAATCGTCGTGAACTCTGGGCCGGGGGCAGTCGACCACAGAGAAGCCATGAAGTAGTAGACGTTTGAAGCACATGGAATCGAAATCCTGCCAAAAAAAAAAAAACACGTCGATTTCCTGTTCAGTCTGTAAGTTGAGCAGATCCTTAACTTTGCTGTTAAATAGGCCAAAGTTATCTTTCATTGTGGCGGAACGTGAGTGACGCTCGAAGAAGACAGAACCCCGTCCAGCATGCTTCCCCCTGTAGTGGTGGTAAGGGTGAACACCCCTGCGCAACAAGCGAAGCTTCCGAAGATTCGAAATTGTGCAACAGGTGGGACAAAAGTTATCTAATACGATCAAAAGAGTTGTTAGAATCAAGAGATTTTTGACACGTGAGATATTATTACAATGAGTCAGTGCGAATGAAGTACTAAACCGGAATTATAATTCGAGAAATATTGTCTTATAAATATGTTGGGAGTATGGCCTTTATAGCCATATTTATTATATATATTTATTGTATGTATTTATTGTATATATTTATTGTATTTATGTATGTATATGTATGTATATATATATATACATATATATATATATATATATATATATATATATATATATATATATATATATATATATATATATATATATATATATATGTATATATATATATATATCGGTTGGGTTTGACTTATTTCCTTTTTAGTCACTTCATATGACAAAGCAGATGTAATTTGACAAACTCCGCCTTGCCTTTGCAAGCCAGTCCCAAGCCTGGAGAAAGGAGGAGGGAAAAGTTAAAAGGATCAAATTATGATCCACGACTGGAAGTACTTAGGTGCTTCTGACACAGCCGTTTCAGTCTTAAAACACTTGGTGTAAAGGACTATAAACTATTATAAAAAAAAAAAAAAAAAAATGTAATTTGACATAATTATCTTCAGATCTAAATAAGTGTTTAGCAACCACAATAGTTTAGATTATAATAATTATCATTAATTTAGAATAATAAAGATAGAACAATCTTAAATAACTTAAAATGAATTTTACATGCATAATAGACCAAATATCTTGTTCCAGTGACTATTACTGGTATTTATTAGTGTTCATTTAAGTAGTTTACGATATTGTCCGAAGAAACAAGCAAATCCTAAACAACGTGACTGAAGAGATTATCAGAGATTCACTGGCAATTGACAAACCTGATAAAACTTAGTTTGACGTATATAACGGGGAAATACACGCGACTGGTCAAATTCCAGCGTGCGTAGTTACAAACCTATATCACATCGAGAAACACCGACGGTAACGGACGTGTTAGATTAAATCGGGCCGCGTCACTTCAAGTTTGTCGATTTAGAGCGAGATTAACTGCTGTAGACGCGACCTAGTTGGTTACTGCTTCTCCATCTTTCAGAAAGATTGTTTCAGTAAGGTGTCTATGGCAATATGTCAAAATTAAACAACAGCATCTTCTGTACCTTCCAAAAAACGAGACAACTCTCTCAACTCTGTAAGCAGATTATATCGAAAACTCGGTAATGCAATTGCTCATGATCGACACTACACATTATAACAACCTACCTGCATGGACGGATGCGCCGACCACAACATGCTTGTGTACAAATAATTAGTAAAAGGTTACATAAATAATCTAAGAAACAAAATACAGTTATAAAACACAATCATTTTGAAAATGTTGTGGTTTACATAAAATCTAAAAAGAAAAAACATTTTTAGGTTTTGATAGCTACTAAAAAGAAAAAAACAATATACTGTATGTAGCATGTAGCTCTAAATTAATAAAACTTACGCTATTAACAATGTTGAACATTTTCACCATCCTGTCAACTACTTCCACATGACTTCTGTTATATTTTTGATACTGTAATGATACATATAAGCTGTTTAATATAACCACTTACAATTTATATATAAAAAACTAAGAATAGATTTTTTAACATATTTTCAATGCTTGGCATATGGAAGCTTTTTTTTAAATTGTTTACCTATTTAATTCATGGAACTCTATATCCATACTTGAAAAAAAACCGTGCACTAGCAGTGCGTCAGCCTGTATACATTATGATACCTAGCCTAGCAGCTATATATGTTTTATTTTGAAATCGAGCGCGTTTGCTTTGTTGACGTGAGAAGTTTTTGTTTGTGACTAGGATTATTCATATATATTATTCTATTGAATTAGTATTAGATTATTCTCAAACAATTTTTTTATTTCTGTAACTCTATTATTTGTTTTACATTTGGATTACTGGCCTATCGTTTTGCATTTGTTTGCAATTACTTGTAGCGATAAAAGAATGGTTTAATGGGCTAGTTATGGCTGCAAAATGGGTATGATAATCAGAACATTCAAAAAAGTGAAGAAAAACTAATTTTTCATTTGGTTCCGTAGAATGACAAAATTGTTTTAGTCAAATGGATACATGCTAATCCCAGAAAATATTGGATCTCGTCTCGATCTTCAAAACTGTGTTTCTTACATTTTTATCTTGATAATTTTGAATATGATAAAACAGATTAATTGTTAAAAGGGAAGAACCAATGCATAAATCAGAACCTGTGAGAAGTTTTTGTTTGTGACTAGGATTATTCATATATATTATTCTATTGAATTAGTATTAGTTTTGCATTTGTTTGCAATTACTTGTAGCGATAAAAGAATGGTTTAATGGGCTATTTATGGCTGCAAAAAGGGTATGATAATCAGAAAATTCAAAAAAGTGAAGAAAAATTATTTTTTCATTTGGTTCCGTAGAATGACAAAATTGTTTTAGTCAAATGGATACATGCAAATCTCAGACAATATTTGGATCTCATCTCGATCTTCAAAACTGTGTTTCTTACATTTTTATCTTGATAATTTTGAATATGATAAATTGTTAAAAGGGAAGAACCAATGCATAAATCAGAACCTGCAACGTAGACGTCTGAAGAAAAACACTGTGCCGTCAAATTCCTAAATGCCCCAATTACCTCACGAAATATATTCATCACAGAACAGCAAGTAAATCCACAGCTACTGTTTCACACACGACACAAACTCTGAAAACACTATTGCCGATTTTTTTTATGAATCACTGCAGTTTGATGAAATTCCAACATTGAGTGATGCTAATATTGTTTACTATATCAAGGGTCACATTGCAAGATGAATAGTATGCCTCAACAAGTGTAAAGATTAATAAGATAATTTTGAAAAACAACAACTGGATCCTTTTTAACCTGATAATTCAATGAAAAACAGATCATCTTATTTTTTTTTCAAGTCAGTTGTGGAGGTTTGACCCGTCCTTCAAAATAGACATTTTTGATTCATGGTTCACCTTTTTTAAATTAAATTTGTATAGTGTTGCCATCTTTTTTTTGTTTGTGTGAATATCTTTAAATAGTATTTTGAAAAAACTATTAATATCAAAATAATTGCTGTAAAGTTCAAACTAAAACTTTTATCATATCTTGTTACATCCTGTTTTCAATATTTTGTATATATTATGTTTCCTTGGTATAAACAACGTGCAAAACAGTATTGGTATCTAACAAATATGAGATTTGACAACCAGTTTCGTGTTATTAATGGCAGTTTCTTCCATGCCTAATGGTAAAAAAACTAGAGTTGTCCATGGTTAAATTTTGAGGAGCCGGTTTCGATTCAAGGTATGGGCAGTTATTTCCTCATGTGCTCACGTCAACTCAGCGTCTCATCCTTTAGTGGTCAATAAATGCGTACCACCTTCAGTTGGGGGTTAAAGTCCTTTGTGAGTTTGTCGAGCTAGTGAGTAGTTTGCGGGGCTGCCAGTGACGCCGTTAAACACCGCATATCCCGCTAGTCGTATCTTCAAGCTGTCCATATTGTAAAGTGACCTCTGGTCTGTTCTGTAGCTGGAGCTCAAAATTGAATGTACTTTAGCTTTTTCTTACAGGCTACGAAGCTGCAGCGCACACGCAAAGGCCGATCTCATATTCAGATTCCTTTTCAGTGTTATATAGAGTTCCATGTCTAACTGAACAATAGGTCAATAGGCCTAATTGAACAATAGGTCAAATTTTAAGGAAATGACTGTCAGAAAGGTTGACACGACGCGACCCATTACTGCTCTTAATTTCATCGCCCAACTCGACCTTACCCATATCAATTGAGTTGTAAATGTTTTTTTTAACTTGTTTATTATTTAAAAAATCAGTTTTAAGCTCAAAATGTTTTTTCATGAAAACATTCATGGTTTTTTTGCTGGTTTTTTACAAAGTATAAAATAATATTCCTATATATCATATTCAACGTAAAACGTTGCGGGTGCATATAGATTACAATATCAAAACTTTAGTAAAAAAAATAGCGAATATATAAATAATATATATAAATAATGCATCCACAACGTTTTTCGTTGTATATGAATTATAGAAATATTATTTGATACATTTTAGGGAGCAAGAAAACGTTGTTTTTTTTAAATGTATTTTTTATTATGTAAAAATTTTAATGTTGATGACGTTCTATCCAGAGATGGCCACAAACTATTTTTTTAAAGTTAAACTTTAACTAACTTTTAATTAAAAAACCTTAGTTAAACTTTTAGTTGCAACTAATTTAAAATATTTGATAACTAAACTAAAAAAAGTAGTTAAACTTTTTCCAACTATTTTTTAACTTTTTTGTTTATATTGATTTTGGCACTATTGGTTCTTTTAATTAACTAATAACATGATCAAAGAGTAGAATGACTCACTGCTTGAAATTTTGTTCCTAAATCATTAATAACATGATCAAAGAGTAGAATGACTCAATGTTTAAAATTTTATTTTCAACAAAACTCTATATTAAACGTTTATATTTAAAGATATTCCCGTTTGCTTTCCCTTTCTCGGTCGCTTTTCCGTTCCTGGCCGCTTTCCCGCTTCCGGTCGCTTTTCCGCTCCCTTTTGCTCTCCCGTTCCAGGTCGCTTTCCAGTTACCGCTCCCGCCTGCTCTCCCGTTCTCGCACGCGCACATTTTCTCTTTTTCATTCTTTCCTAACTTTTTCTGGCCCATCATAAAACATAAAATAGATTTGACTAAATCTTGCTTGAAGCTTTCAAACGTTGTTACGTAACCTAAATTTGAATTTTATTACTCAATTACCGATTTTGAATTTTATTATTCACCCCCGAATACATATATATATATATATATATATATATATATATATGTATATATATATATATATATTTATATATATATATATATATATATATATATATATATATATTATAAGGAAACATAGCGTTGATATGTTGATTCGTACCCATTCATAGTCGAGTGTTGTGTTCAACTTACCCCAACAAAAGCGCTTAACAACCACTGTGTTTTGGCGGTGGAAGTGGCGCAGATGGTAAGGTAGTTGGCATGATGCGAGGCGGTGTTGTCGATCCGACAGTCGTGGGTTCGAGTCTGAAGTTGAGACATATATATATATATATATATATATATATAGTTCCCGCTGGCTCAACCGCTCCGCTCCGCTCATTTTGTGACGGATTTAAAATTTTTTCACTATATTTGATTCCCCTTGACTCTCAAGGTTGTGTGAAAATTTCATTACGATCGGATGAATGGTGTAGCAATGCATAAAGGACATACATACATACATATATATATACATACAAACATTAATTTTTTTAAATATAGATTAATATAAACTGAATTGCGGGATTCCGATGTCTAATACATGGATTGCAAGCCACCAAAAACAACTAAATCACGTTTTAAATCGTGAGATTTAGGAAGTAAAAAAATAAGGCAGCTAGAAGAATGTTGGAAAGTATTATTCAGCTGTATGCTAAATAATGGTAGTCAACAAAAAAGCAAACAGTATTATCATTATTAGAGACTAGCGTTGGTAATAAATAAAAATCTATAGAACGTCAAAAAACACATTCGACTTTTTATTTAACAAAATTAAATTGAGTAAACTAACTGACATGTACTTATAATAATCTTTCAAATTTCAAAACGTCCGCGGACATTCCACGGGCAAGTGAAAGTTACTAAATTCAGACTTTTTTATTATGAGAAGCAAGTGTGAGTAATAAATAAAAATTATTGGATGAATCGATTTAACGTTTAAAAACACATTCAACTTTTTTATTTAATTGAGTATACTAACTGTTTGTACTTCATAATAGTTATTTAACAAAATAAACCAAATGAAAATACCTCATAAGAATCAGCAACTATAAACAACTCCAGAAACATGGATGTGCGAGTAGTACCACCTGGCCTAAAAAAGGTCCGATGACCAGATTGTCGTTTTTTTCTATTTTTATATTCCTGCTAAGTAGGTAAGATATTTTTTGCTAAAAAATAAGCATTTATAAATTCATAGAAACGTTTTTGCGAAACATTCAAGTTCCGATTTTAAATTTAAATTTTCTTGAAAATTGTACTCAATTGCATCACCTAAATTTGTAAGATAACCACTATGAAACCACTTAAAAATTAAATAAATAAAAACGTTTATAAAAAAAAACATTGATTTATATCAAATGCAAACAAAATTTTTTTAAATTATTTCTAAACTGGTTTGACAAAATATAAAAGTGTTAAACAATTATTCTATGTTAAATCAGTCAATAATAAATTAATACGTCCACGCTTTTGTTTTTTGGTAAATTTGTTATAAAACATTAAAATTGTTTGAAAAGTGAAAGTGAGATTTTCAAAATTTTTTATTTATTTTTATTTTTGTCTTTAGAAATTCTTATACATCTAACAAGAATATATGTAAGTTTTCTCATCCGGATTTCTTCCAAATTAATCAAGATCAAAACAATAGGAAACAATTAAATCTTAAAATAAAATTCACAAATCCGAGCCACGCAGATTATTTATTAACTAATAAGCTAATGCCGTATACAAACTTAACGCACTCAGGGATGTGCATCTCGATGAGAAAAAACAATCTTAAATTTCAATGTTTTATTTTTTACAATTTAATTACATATCATCGTCAAAAAATAATATGCGTGCAAATGTTCAGCTCAATTTGAGAACAGAAAGTATATAAAAAAAATGATTACAAAATTTACGTGTAACAGACTTTACGACAAAGATAAGTAAAAGTGTATAAGAACCTAAAAATACTATCCCCATAATTCTGAATTACCAACCTTCTTATTAGCAAAGAATGTCTTTCTATGTAACGGATCAGAGGCATTTTTGAAATTCTTTACATTGTCATCTATAATACAAATATATTTTAGAAACCTCATGTTTTTTTTCTAATAATACCAGCTCTATGTTATAATTCATTAATTGTTGCTACTGTAAACTGCAACAACCTTTCCATTCAACTTATTTCACCACCCAAGGACCCCTGCTTCATCAATATCGTCAACTGTATATTGGATGACAATACATGATTCAATTATAAAAAAATTGGGTTGAAAAACTCGTTTTGCTCCTTTACTTGTTATAAATTTGTTTTACAATAACTTTGTTGTTTGCTTGTCTTTTGACACTTAAAAAACAGGCTTTCTGTCATTCAAGTTTGTTGTTTGCCATCAACACATACTTCACAGATCAAGTAATTAGAAAAATGTGGCCAATGTTTCTTCATTTTTTAGATATATCATCATTAAAAAATAATTTGTAATAAAATAGAAACTAGCAAATTACAAATTATACAAGATTTGTAAAAAAGGAATTTTCCACGGTTATTTTGTTTCACACAAAATCTGTTTTCCAGAGTAAAGAAAAAGTGTCTGTCTTTCATGGCTCAACAGTTGTAAGTAAAATAGATCTATAATAACTTGTTTCTGACTTAAAATCTTTTTTATAAACAAACACAATATCTGCCACTCTTCAATAACCTGGAATTAGGCATCTTATAAACAAAAACTGATATAAAACAGTATGGAAAAAGTTCATGCGTGAGCCTTTAGTCCCAACTACAGCAACATGTTTGGTAACAGGATTTCTTAGGTTTCAGATGAGTCAGCTACTGGGAAACCAGACCATTTAAGATTAAAACATTTTTGCCACACGAAACTTTAAACGAATTATTAAATTTTGCACCTTCCTTTCTAAAAGCCATGAAAACAAAAACCAATTGGTATCAGAATTATATTTGGTGAGTTGCTATGTCGAAGCTCTGTGTAAAAAAAATTGCTCAAATAACTCTTTTTGTAAAAAATACTGCAAAATACAAAATAAAACAAAAGACTATCTGTGGATTTTAGAAAACATTTCAATCACCGTGTATAAAACTTTTTGAAGCAAGATCTGAAGGATGGAATAGCAAGTGATCCTGATGAAAGAAATAAGTTTGTGAAGATGTCGTATCGAAACGAGGTTCAACACAAAGCGTGTCGTTTTTTCCAATTTTCACGTAGCCGCTGTTTGATAAGTATAAAATAAGTAACAAAAAAATTAAAATATAAAATGTGATAATTTAATGAATCATTCTTCTTTTTATTTTTTTTCATTTGATTAAAGCTGTAACAATTTACCTCAGTCCACAACAATAAGAATTTGTCGTACTTAGGCAAATTATTATTAACATATATATATATATATATATATATATATATATATATATATATATATATATATATATATATATATATATATATATATATATATATATATATACAGGAGTACAAATTTACCTAAGTCCACGACATGTACTAAAAACAGCGTTATATTTTTCATTTCCTGACACATGTCCTTGATAGTGGCAATGGCTTTTTTTCTAAAAATGTTAAAGTACGTAAGTTGTATTTTGTGAAAAACTATAAGTTTATGGAAAAGTGATGAAATATACTGATTGGTGGGTAATTGTTATTTATGAAATGGAGATAAAAGAAATAAATAAAATATTGCAAATAAGAAAAAGTGTGTATAAAAAATAACAAAGCCATTAAATAAGCTGCAGGTTTTTATAAATAGTGATCATATATACCTGCAAATAAATGGCTGATCACTAACACTTATAACAATAAATAGATGGTATTAGGAACCTGGCAAAACCATGAAGTAACATTTAATATGATGAATCGTTTTATTTTAACAGTTAAAAAAACTAACCCATAAAAACAAAGTTTTTATTATAAATCCTTTATATACGATCCTAGATTTTCATTTTATTTAAATTTTTGAAAAAAATTTTAAATTTTTTAAAAAAAATTTTTGAATTTTTGAATTTTTTGAAAAACTTAATTATACAATATTCGATCAAACTGAAATTTTGATAGATTCAATTGTCTCGCAGCCCAAGTCGATTTGCCAAATTTCAGCTCGATCGGATAACGGGAAGTGAGTTAATTTTGAGACTCAAAGTTTGTGACAGACAGACAGACGGGAAGACAATCGAAAATAATATAAAGGATTTAAAAATATAATTTCTACAATAGCATAAAAGGAAACATAACTCAATCATTTCAACAAAGTTTACAAAAAAGCCTAATCTTTTAGGCAAAATAATTTTTCAGTTTTTGAATCGAATTTTTTTATCGTCCATACAAAACTTATTTAGTGTTACGCATTTTATCATAGATTTATCTTAGTTCAAGATTAATCGATAAAAAAGTAATCTTAAAAAAACCTTGTGTTGGAAACAATTAATGCCCATTTGAGATAAACTAATAAATTTTTTTGGCTATAATATAAATTCTGTTTGTTGATTTAATTATTAGAAATTGGAATGAAAAAACGTATGTTGGGTGACACTGAAAAAACATTTGTGGACTGGGAAAAAATGGAAAAAAATAACCATTTCCCGGAATGTAGGTTGAATTTGTTTTCCATTTTTCAAATAAATAGCAAAGTTTTCTGACCACAACATTCTGCAAATTGAAACAATAGGTTGTCTATTATTTAAAAAATAATAAAGCATGTATAGCATATAATTTATTAAATAAAAAACAATAAGTTCAGGCCCTTAGCCAGAAATTTAAATTAAAAGTTTCAATCCTATTTTGTAAAAATGCAATTTTTTATATATAAACTACCACGCTCTCACGCATGGCCAAAACTTTACCACAAGACGGTACTATGCAGGAACACGTAAACTCCACATTTTCCTGCCATTTATATAGCTACTAGCAGACAAAGGTGGGCACTATTGCAAATACAAGTATTTAAAATACCTATTTTCAAAATATAATGCGTATTTTATTTGGTATTTAAATACCGATCATGAAGTATTTGGTATTTTGGTATTTTAAATACTTTTTCGAGTATTTATATTTTAAAAAACACATATCAAAATAATTGTTAAAACAATACCTTTTATGATTCAATTTTGTAAAAAAAAGCTATTTGCATAGAATCTTGACTATTTAGTCAATTCCTATTACTTTTAACACGGACTCGGTCTTTACATTTCCTGTTTTAAATTCGGTGGTTGCTATTCTTCTAAGTCAGTTAAAACTGAGCAAAAAAAATTGTGTCAAAAGTATTTCAGAAAATGAAAGCATATCAGATGATCGTTTCCAACGTTTTTCCAAATTCTAGATGGGATTTTTTTTAATAGTAAAAAACGAAAATAGGTCCATAAATGTTTTTTCTGTTCAAGTATTTGCGTAATAAAATTCAAATTTAGTTTACGTAACAACGTTTGAAAGCTTCAAGCATCTTTTAGCAAATCTATTTTACGTTTTATGGGCTAAAAGAAGTTAGAACAAAGTGAAAAAGAAAAAGCGGGAAAGCGACTGGAAGCGGGAGAGCAAGCGGGGAAAAAAACGGGAGCAAGAGAAAAACGATAAAAAAAACTTCTGAAAACCCCGAGCAACGCCGAGTAACCCCGATAGTTCTAAATATTTAAAACTAATGAAACATCCAGAAATTTAAATTTTAATTAACCTCTATCAACTGCCAGTTGATCTAAAACAAATATAGATACAGAGTGTTTAAACAAGATCGTACTTTGTTAACGAAAGCTGGATGATGTAGTTGGTATTCGTGATCTCATCGTACAGGTTGACCGATATTTCTTCAACGTGGCCGGTCGATATCTGCAAAGATGAGAACCTAGTAATTAGGTGTTCAAACTTAGCCATTTAAAAACTAAAAGTTTATTGGTGGTTCTGAAGATAGCTTTTTTGGTCGAAGTTTATCTGTGCTTTTAACACTCCTGCTTCAGTGAAATAGGTCGATCGAGGTTGCAATAATAAGTGAACCGTAAAAAAAACTTCGTATTTTAAAAATCCTTTATATATTGATAATCGGAAGCTTCAAACTTTTTGCAATTCTCTCTATTTGTTTCCTTCAGGTGTTATGATAATAACATAAATTGGTGAGACATCTAACAAACATAAAAAATAAACAAATTTTAAGGCCACCTAGTGATCGTCTAAGAATCGAAGTTGTTCTAGAAATTCAGCAAGAAATAGGGCTATTTTGAACCTTCCAATAAAACTGAAAATTTTAAGAAAAGCATTGTATTGGCATTGGTGTGCTCATTTTTTTATAATAGTTTATAGTCCTTTACACCAAGTGTTTTAAGACTAAATTGGCTGTATGTAGGAAGCACCTAAGTACTTCCTGTCGTGGATCAAAGTTTGATCTTTTTAACTGACCCTCCTCCTTTATCCAGGCTTGGGAATGTCCATGGACGTCTGTATAATATGTGCTATTATACAGACGTCCATGGACTGGCTCGCAATTAGCAAGGCGGAGTTTTGGTGTGCTCTTTCAACCCCATGTTTAAATACTTCTACATTGGGAGATCAAACAAGTCAGTTCGAGTTGCCGGAAAAATGAATAAACTTATTATATGAGCTTTATTATATTAGGTGATATGACGAGCCAGACGAAAGGAAAAGTGCATACAGAAAATGACTGGCATTTGTTACTTTCTCATCCTTAAATAAAAGCGAGAATAAAACATTGATGCCTTATATGTTGATGATGATTATGATTATGTTGACGATAGTAGTAAAATTAACAACAAGAATATAAAGAGAAATATTTGAGTTTAAGATATACAAGGTGTAAATTTATCTTCAGTTTTTTAGAGAAGTAATTGGTCAATAGCATTACGACAACAAATCCAATTCCAATATCATGCCAATTTTGATTTTCACCCCAAATAAAATAATCAAGAAATTGTTATGATCATCCGATTTTTCATAATTATGATGATATTAGTTAGCGTCAAACAGACACGAAGTTAATTAAAAACATAAATTATTTAAAAAAAACTGGCAGGCTCTTAACAAGAAAAAAGGAGAAAAAGCAAAGAGAAAAAAAAATAGAAAAAACAAAATAGAGCGCGCAATAAATAATTATAGAGGGCAAAAAAAACTTGATATTTTATGTTTCATAGAAATAATTATGATTATGAATCCGATTATTATTAAAGTGGCGTATGTTCTTCAAAAAAAACTTCAAGACCTCTGTAGACGTTAGGGAAAAAATTTAGTAAACAGAAAAGTCTTAAGTGATGTGTGGAAACTGGCTGAACTGGATATAGAAGTGATGTGGAAATGAAGTTTGTTCCACAGCTCGACACTGTGTGAACGCTTTTCAAATTTTCTTTCAAAAAAAACTACATGACCGATACTGCCCCCACCTATTTATTCATTTGTATCTGCGACTGTCAGTTTAACTGGATTGGAGCCTACCACTTTGGATGAGTCAATAAAGCTGATTGGTTCTCTCCCGAACAAACAATGTCATCTAGACCCAATCCCCAAATGGCTCCTAAAGAGACTCCTTCCAGTACTTGCCCCTAACTTAACTTGCTTATTCAATCGCTCCTTTGCTACCGGTCATGTTCCTGAGTGTTTTTAGGAGTGCCAACGTCTATCCAGTTCTTAAAAAAAACAGGACATCTCTGTGTACTGTCAAAACTCCTCGAGCAGCTGGTGATGAGACGACCGCTTGCATATCTCGACCATAACTCTCTGTTTCACGAAACTCAGTCTGCTTATCGCCGTCACCACTTCACCGAGACAGCAGTGCTCAAAGTGGCCTCAGACATTTGTCGAGCTATTGATGACGGGGATGTTGTCCTATTCCTCCTCCTTGATATGTCCGCTGTTTTTGATATGGTTGATCATGGTAGTCTTCTGGCCCGGCTCGACGTGTCTTTGAGCCAGACCGCCCATGAATGGATTGAATCATATCTCTCAAACAGAAAGCAGACAATCACAACTTCAGGTGGTTTTAATGAAGTTGCTGAAAGTATTACTTCCGGCGTCCCGCAGGGCTCGGTCCTGGGACCGCTGCTTTTTCTGCTTTTTGTGGCCGACGTCGAGAAGCTGCTGGCGAGACATGGTCTGACTAGCCACCAGTATGCTGATGACAATTAGCTCTATGGACACTCTAAGCCAAAAGACATTCCGACCCTCCTCCTACAAATTGAAAATTATTTCTACAACGCGGACTGGACGGCAACAACTCGGCTGTCGCTGAACTTTGATAGGAAGCATTGTGGCTCAGATCTCACCAGAAGCTACGATTGGTGCCGACACTTCCTTTGTTCTATGCTGGAAGTGCCATCCACCCTTAAGTGACCGTCAGGAATCTTGGGGTCTACTTTGATCCATCCCTGTCTATGGCGACTCACGTAAACAGAATTTCGAGAATAAAAGATTGATGCCTTATATGTTGATGACGATTATGATTATGTTGACGATAGTAGTAAAATTAACAACGAGAAGATAAAGAAAAATATTTGAGTTTAAGATATACAAGGTGTCAATTTATCTTGGTCGGGTGCTACGCAGCCTTCCGCACTCTTAGGGAGGTCAGACCTTTTGTCTCTAAAGAAATACTCACAACTCTAGTAGTTCAGTTAGTCCTCACCTGAATGGACTATTGCAACTCTTTACTCAGTAACGTTAGCCAAAAAGCACTTGACACCTTACAAAATTTTATGTAATGAATGCCTCAGGAAGACTCATATTTTCTTTACATCAGTGCACTCTTGACTAGCACAACAACAGTGATAAGACGATCCTTCCTTCGATCGGCTGACCAACTCACCCTCATCACCCTAAGACCACGCCTCACGACTTTTAAAGGGCGGTCTTTCCACTCTGTGGTGTAAAACTGCTCTGGAATTCCGCTCTCATCTGATGGCATATCTCTTCAAACGAGCTTTTAATCAAACTTAAATAAAGTTAACTTGTCTTTATGCAGTAACCTTTTATGTGTCTTCTGTTTGTTTACATAATCTCCTTTGCTTTTATTTTTTATTCGCATTTTGTGCTCATTCTCATCGACTGTTTTTGAACGGAAGCCTCAGTGCTACTTATAATCTTTTTAAAATTTTCTTATGCACTATAAAAATTGGAATAAATAAACGCAATTAAAACTTGGATGGCGTTAAAACGTTTACGTCTTAATCCATCGAAAACCGAGATGATTTGACTGGGATCTAGCAGTAGCCTTCAGCTGATTTATGAAGCAAGGATAACTCCATCATCACAGTTGCGTCTGGTCCGACGTTCTTTGGGTGCTGAAGCCGCTCATATTCTGCTCCGAGCGCTTATTCATAGTCGACTGGAATATTGCAATGGTTTGTTGGTGGGTCTACATGTACAAACGACTCCAGTCGGTTCTGAACGCAAATTGTTCTTAGGATACATGGCCGTCAGTGTTTTGATTATAATCTGTCGAGCTGGTCCCGCTGCTTGAAATTACCTAACGGATTTTCTTCGAAACTACCATAAATTAATTCATTAAACTCTTTTAAAAAACATTTAAAACTTATTTTTCTTATTTTTTCAATAATGTAACATAATATCTGCGATGTGATAGAATTATGCGCCTTTTTGATGTGTACCATTAATGGGCAAAGAAATAACTAAAATAAAATAATTAAATAAATGTTTGATGTCGAAACATAAAATCGTAAAAGAAACCCTAAAATAATCTCCTAAACTCCATTTTTCGACACAGAAAACTTTACTATTTAAAATCACGTCTACAACATTTCCAGCACAGCAAATTAATTCAAATTATGCATTTTTAAGTAATTAAAATTAAACAATCACGTATGTGTACCTAATTTTTCATACGTTCAAGTACTCAGGTACATACCTTGGTTGTATTGAGCGTGTGATCGGTATGTCCTTTCCAATAAACTTTCGGATGAACGATTTGGAATCTTTTCAATTTATCTTTCGGGAATCTTAAATTTTCTAATTTCGGATAAAAAAAATAATTGAATACAAGTTATAAAAAAATAGTAATAATAATAATAATAATAATTACCATAATAATGATATTATATATAAAAAACGATTATTAATCATAAGTTTTCAAGTAAAATAATTAAATGTTCGACTTAGTCAATTTACTTATTTATTAAAATTTTGAAGCATCGTGCGGACAATTAATCTTCGGACGTTTCATCTTGGACGATGTCAAAACTATGACTATTTCAGCCATCATAACTATGACTGCCGCAATCATCATCAAGAGGTATACACTTCATAACTATAACTAGGGTATAACTATCATCAGGAGCAAGGTTGTTAATGATACATTTCAAAAATATCGCTGATAATTGATGTCGATAGCGACTTTAAAAATATCGTCGATATCGATGTCGATAACAATTCGAAATGTTGGGACGAGACAATCCAGGTGTACTGAGGTGCGTCTACCGAGCTAGCTCGGTGAAAATTGTCAACCATTGGTTAAGATTAAAGAAAGTTGTTCTACAGGAACAATTGCGACTTCAATTTGGTGAAATTTTGTAAGAGGAGAAAAGGAGAGAGAAAACTTTACCGTCCTCTGAAGCTCCATTCTTCCACTTCAGTCATTCTACCATAGTAAGATTGAGATGTTCTTCAAAAATCCGTGTTTCATATAGCTGTTTTGCTGCCCTGAGTTCTAAAGAAGTTGCAGTTTGTTCACGCGTTGTTACATCAAGTTTTTCAAATCAGTTTTTAAAATTGAATTTAAAATGCCTGAAGTTCATAAAATAACTAAATTGTTTGCTGAACAAGACAGATGTCGCTCAGAACAAGAAAAATTGCGCGAAAAAGAACGAGCAGAGCATATAAAACAAATAGAGAAGTTGATTTTGAGTGTACAACCATCGGCAAGCGTCACAAATATTCCCAGTTTCGAAGATTTCGACCCTTTGAAAGAATTATAAAAGGATTACCGGGCTAGGTTTGAAACTTTCAATGGTGCTCATTCGGTTCCTGGTCGAAAAATATCTCAAGTTTTCTTGACAAATCAAACATCGTCAACATACAGGTTTTTAAACAATTTAAAACAGAACGAGCTAAAAAAGAGCATTTCAATGCAGGGTATTCCAGCAATTCCGGATCGATTGACATTCTTAAACAAAAAAGAGTCCGGTGTGAGGCCGCAGCTTGTTTATTTCAACTTGGATTTTTGGCCTATTATTGACAAACTAATCTTGATTGCCTGTCATCTAGTTTGTTATCGAATTGTTAAAAGTGAAAACCCTCACACTCTTTTTTAGATAGCTACCCAGCTTTGGACAGATAAATGCTGACATCTGACATTCATCATCACATTTGCTACTGCCTACTTGTGTGAGATTGACTTTTTTTGTTAAATGTGGAAAGCAAACAAAGAATTTAATTGGAGGCGGGTGGTGATATGCAAATTGCCTTGTCAAACATTGGTTTTTATTTTCCGACCTGATTGGTGAAAAGCAACAAGTGAATTAAATAAAAACCTCGATGCAAATCACTTGCATTTTACTTATTATTTTTTATGCAAAAGTAGGGGGTGCGATCAAATCGAGTTTGTCTAAAGGGGGCGCGGGGAAAAAAGGTTAAGAAGCACTGATTTACAGCATCAGAAACATAACATACCTTGCTGGATTTTGTCGCTAGACGAAAGCTTGTTGCGCCAAATCTTGACCTCATCGTCCTTATAATTTTCGTTGTAAGTCTCGTTGTGGAATAATGTTGTTGCTGTAGGAATGCTGTTGCAGAAGACAATGTTGATGTTGTTTGTAATAAAGCACAGTAGAAAATATAAGGAGGCAAGTGAATGGTGTTTCGAAAACATCTCTAGATCTACTCCAGATGTATCTGCAAGATTGATTTTTTTATTAAAAAAAAACATTCAACGAGAAATGGCTTGTACACCATTTGAAAATTAAAAAAAAAATAACGGATTCTTTGCTTGTTGAAGTAAAATATTTTTTTTTGTTTTTTTTCTAATTAAAGTCTTAAAATCACTCGAAATGATAAGTTTTGGTAGATTTAAGTTTTGAAGAATATTTACAAAGTAAGATATCAAATAAATATAAATGGTAATACTTATAAAAGCATGTAAAAAACTAAAATCAAAAGTTGTGTAGACAGAAGTTTATATATGAAATGTTCCTAATAAGATTCGAGTATTTCATCATCATCATCATCATGACCATATGGCTCTAATTTACGCTCTAAAAAAGAAATAATGAAAAACCAGCAAGTCACACACAGCTTGCTCTACCTGTTCAGAAGTATCAAATAAATATTCAAAAGATCAAACCTGGTTAAGGCAAATAAAAATCACTAAAATTCATGCCATACATTCGTAGAACAGCTTTAATAACTTGCAATGTTTTCTTTTCAGCAATAAATTTGATCATTATGTAATTAATATAATCGGCAATAAAAACACTTGCAACAATAATCTTAGGTATAATTCTTTTTATCTTTAAGACTGACAGTGTAATTTACTTTTATTACACGTCTGCACGCACTCAACAACAGCTGACCACCGTGCTATGCGGAATTTCTAACATACAAACAGACATAGGAAATAAGTTATGTTGATGATAAAGATACTACAAGTATTTAGTAATATACTCATGACGACATTTTAGCACATTTAACAAAATTATATCACTGTCAATGAACGCACTTAGTAAAGGATCAAATAGCGGAGTTTTTTGAGACTCTAATTGACAAGGACTAGATACATAACTGTTAGATTTACTAATTACCCTTTGTGCGTTTTTAGTTTTTATTCTCAATCAGGATTACACAATATTACGCAGCTTTCCGTGGGTTCTGCATAATTTGCGGCTTTAATTTTTTCGAAGGTAGTCGATGATAAATAAGAATGACTTTGACTGTTTTTGACTTTATCCTTTGTTGACATACTGTGTAAAAAACGCATCATACACACTTAACAGTTTTATAGTTGTTGAAAGTAAATAAATTTAAAAAAGGGTGACGACTAATAATTCAGAAATCTTTGATCAAAACTTTGGTCTATACAGTGTGAAGGTTAGTAAAGACAGCGACTGTAAACTTTGGGTTTCAAGCAATTCTTCGGGTTACTTAGCAGAGGACTGATTCTTTGAAACAACTCTCCATAGGATGATTAAAAACAATTTTGATAATTCCTTAAAAGTGATAAATAATATGCATGATTAAACAAATTTACCAAACCGAGTTGTGCAAGACCATTAATTGTACTCAAAACAAATTCCTGCCATTGTGACGTCGATACGTATTATCGTTACCATGACCACTGATTTAACAAAAACTAGTTTTCAGAGCAAATATTATAAGTTTTTGTTGAAAATATTTTTTTGGATAATTATGGCTTTCCACATTTTTATCTTTTTTATTTTTTTTCTATCAAACCGAAGTTAAAGTTTTTATCGTCGAACCTAAGAATTTAAATCCCTGATTTTTCGGATCTCGGGATAAAACAATTTAACTTTTTGCAAAAAGGGTTTTTTCTGCCTGTTGGAAGAGCTCTCGTTAATGATATGTTAAAAAATGTCCAGAACCTTTTCACAATAACCCATGATTCTTAAAAAAACACCATCTAATTTTAGCTATCAACCAATCAATAATAAAATGTTTAACAAATCTTTTACAAATACCACGTTTTTTTAACTAAAAACGAGAAAAAATTTATATATTTTTATTAAAAAAAGGGTCTATCTTGTTTAAAAGTTAGTATATGGTTAGTTTGAGTAAAGGCGCCCTACGTTTAAAGTTTTAAAAAATTATGGCTTGTTCGTTATACGAATGTCCACAATTAATGCATGTCTCCATCGAGACATTTCCCACACAGCCCAGAGAAAAATTATTTTTTGGTTTTTAGTTCACAAAAACCTGGTATTAAAAAAAAATTTTGTTAGTGCATTAGAAAAATGTAGTATTTTAATCGACTAATGAGTAATAGAGATGTTCGAAGACAGTGAACGGTTGTGCGTATCTGCCCAGTTCCTAAGCAGTCCAGACCCTTGGGTCCAGTAGGTTATGTCTGATAACCGGTATTCCAGTGCTCTCTAGAATATTTAAAGAGTTGATTGTCAAATTTACATAATGAAAATACATTTAAAAAAACAACGTTTTTCTTGCGCCCTAAAAAGTATAAAATAATATTCATATAATTCATATACAACGAAAAACGTTGCGGGCGCATTATTTTTTATAACCATTTGTTTTATTAACGTTGTAGCCGTAGCCTATAATGTTTTTCACGAACGCTAGGACAAAGAAAAATATTGTTGAAAGATAATGGTTTTTCGCAAGTAAGTATGGCTCGCGTATATAGCTTGAACGTTGTAGCCATATATATATTTATCGTCGTAGTACTCTAGCTGGCTAGCAACAAGCCTAGGCCCAAACGCATATACAATAAAATTTTTTTGTGTGAGGTTGTGTATCCAGTAGGGGTAAGCCGACGTTTGATTTAGAAATCGGAATAGGCCGGATTCTTATTTCAACCAATTAATCGGAATCGGGTACGAACAGCCTACCGATTCAAATAGTGTTAAAAAAATTTTTGTTTTATCGACTTTCCTTGATCCAACGTATAAACTAGCAATGCTTGATATAGAAGCTCAACAGTTTGTCAAAAATTGTCTAATTGAAGAGATGCGACGTAAAATCAAAAACATCACCGTTGTAGCATCTCCTTCAACAGCACCAAAAGTTGCGAAGGCCATCACTGTGAAGTCATCATTGTATTCGTTCCACAATTGTTTCTGCTAAGAGCAAAAACAATTTAACCCACTCCTGTTGATGGTATAGAATGACATAAGCAAATCATTATTTGGCCGAACTTCGAGCCAAGAAGTAACCCACCAACGAATCCAATGATTTATATTAGAAAGCTAAACACCTGGTCTTTCCTATTCTAGCTGCTGTTGCCAAGCAATATTCTACAACCCTCTCCCCCCATTTAGCATCGACAGTGAGCAAACGTTTAGAACAACAGGAAACATCTGCGATGATCTACGTTCAAAATTGACGGCCGAGAAAACGGAAATGCTTTTATTTCTTCAAAAAAATCTTGGTGTCAACATATTTGATTATTAACTTATCTAAACTTAGCTAGTATTTAATTTTTTAGCTCTATGTTATGCACTGTTCAAGATATCCTTGCTAGTATCCAGATGTTATATCTAGAAATCTTAAACTTATTATGCAAGAGGTGATCCGATTGTATCAAACATAATGCTGGATTTATTATTCAAAAGAAAACATAAAACATCGCTTGATATTGAAGCTGTCTTACAAAGGCACGGCATGAAATTCGGTTCAACCAGGTTCAATCCAAAGCACTGAACGTTTTCTCGATATTGCTGAACAGGTAGAGTAGCATTGTCTAATTACCACATTTAACAATGGTAGAGAAGAAAAACGTTTTTTATTAACTTCATCTGACAGTTTGATACACGTGTAATCTGTTTTTTTTAATGTATTTTGATTGCAATGTTTTGATTGTTAGAAATTTTAGTAGCGTAAAATATGTTGTGCATAGTAAACAACTAGGAATTGTAAATTCCGGTATTTTTCCAATCCCGGGATTACGGGATTGAAAATTCTCAATCCCGAGATCTTATAGCAAAATTTATAGCAAATTTTACAAACAAAATGTTCAATTTTTATTTTATTGAAATAACCTTTAAATAAAAAAAGTTTAAAAAGGGTTTCGTCTCCAAGCCATGATCTAATCCTTGTGAGAGATTGACCTCCGATAGAAAACGCTCTTTCTGCCTCTACACTAGTTGGTGACACGCTCATTATTGCTTGGTGTAAGACATCCAGCACTTTTCTTTGTTGACCCATGGTTTTGAAGAACTCCACCTCCTCCGAATAATTACTTCAATTGGATTTGTTTGAGTTGAAGCTATTTTTTTGTTTGGAACGTATTTGTCTGTACTATTTTTTAATGCTAATTGTAGTCGATCTGCAAGGCTGTCAGAAAAATGTTCGGATGTTAAATCCTCACCACCTTCTGTTTTATCACTCTCGTTTGTAATCAGCTTAATGTTAATATTGAGCTTTTGAGCCAAGTTTGTTAAGGTCTTTCTGACAAAATTAAATTCGACTGAGGATTCCAAATTTCTACCATTTGAAAAGCAGATAGCAAATTCCATCTGTGAAGCCAGATGATAATCTTGAGAGTGGAGTTTACAAACTAACAGCTGCTTCTGTAGTGACTAAAGTGCATTCGTTGTTTGAATGAGTTTTTACCACAGGCTCCAAAGGCTTTAGTGCCAAACATATTTCTTTAAGGGTTTGTAGATCTTCTTTTGAAAATGGAAACTCTTGTTCTAAAAAAACTCGTTGTTTTTTTTCAATGAATTTCTTAACTCCAAAATCTTTTATAGCATTGCAACTAAATAATTCTACCTGGTTTTGACGTCGAGGACATAACGCAGTTTTTTTTTGTAAATCTTTTACTATTCGTTGAAGCCAGTCATCTTTTATTGGATTTTTTCAAAAAAGTTTCACGACATCTTGCACTTTTTGGATGACGGAATTCACAAAACCAAATGCCATCTTAACATCAACTATGTCGAATTGGTCCAGAGATAAACCATCCCGTAATGGACTTTCTCGATAAGGGAACGCCTAATCAAATGATTCTTTGATTTGATTTGATTTGATCATCGTCAATTTCATCACCGTTGTGGATTTCCAAGCTGACATTGCTTGAATCATCGTTTTCTTCCATTTGTACTAGTCTTTGAATAAATACTTGAATGTCTATTCATTTCATTTTTAAGAAGGGTATGGCTTTTACATTTCTCTCTGTCGGTTTTTGCGACATAAGTGCCCTGTAATTTTACTTAGCTAGTTCAGGACTGACAGGGTACAACTGCGTAATGACTTTTTTTACACGCCTGTACGCACTAATTTTATCAACGGCCGTCGCGTTATGCGAAATTGCTAACATACATACATACATACAGACAGACTGCAAATTATATATTTTGATTAATTTTTTTTTATGAAATTTGTGTTTTCTATTAACAGGAAGCCTGATTTTTAAACCATAACGCTAGATCCACAAAAGGGGACAATGGAGCAAAGTCGTGAGACTAGTAAGTCTTGAACCTCTCGGCAGATGATAATCTTCCAAATTGTGGCATGCAAACTTGCTTTTTTTGGTTAGAAAAAAACTTTGAAAAGACAAATTTTAATTTCCTAATAAAAGATTTATAAGATGAAAACAATAAGGTTTCCTAGTAAAAGGAGTAGGAGTATGAATACTGTCTAGTACACAACAGAGTAAAAGCATGTCATTCTAGATATTTTATTTAATTGAAGTAAGTTAAATTTAAATTTTCTTTTAAGCGCAATTTGTTTGTTTTAGGATTGTATTGAATCGAAAACACAAATAGCAGTTAACGTTTTTCTATTTTTAAAATTTTTTATAACAATTTTCATTTCAAATTATTCAATTCATTAAATAATTTTTCACTTGAAGTATTTATTTTTGACAAAATGTAACAATTTAAATTTATCATTAGTTTTACAGCCACAAGACTTTTAATAAATTTAATATTGTGAAAATACCTAAGCAAAGTTAAATCACAGTTATAAGTAACAATCTTAAAATAATTGAATGACAATATAATTCAGATAATTAGTTGTATTACATTTTTATACGTTTTATATTAAAATTTAAAAAAGAAAAATCTAATATTTCACAATACCATCATCTGCTACCATTAAAATGTATCACATTTAACTTATCTTTTAAATAACTACAAATGCAGCCATTGCTGCGATTAGCATTACAGACGCAATAATATTCTTTGCAGTTGACGTTCCACTAAAATTTTCAGAATCTATGAAAATAAACAATAAGATTTAAAAAAAAAAAACATAGACAAACTAATATCTCTATACTTACCTTCCTGCTGTTCCTCCAAATCTGCAACTGGCTTTGTAGAACCTTTGCTATTGTCACTTCATTTATTCCAATTTCACAGTGCATTAAAATCAATGATAAAAAGATTATAAAATGACATCAAAAAAGGTCAACAAACAGACAGTCAATAAAAAATATAAATAGATGCCGTACGATAGCGGTGGAATCTTGGTCTCAGTTGAAGTTGATATAACATATAGTTGCGGTGGAATCTTGGTCACACTTGGTGTCGTAATTAAATATAATTGCGGTGGAATCTTGGTCTCACTTGATGCTGATAGTATATTCACAGTGGTTTTGGTTTCATCTTCAAAAATAATAATTTTTTTCACGATTATTCAATAAAACATAATAAATAAATATTTTTAGAGTTTTGACTACATAAACATCATTCTTTCATTTTATGAAAAACTCTATATTCAAAAAAGGAAGCATTTGAAAACATATTTTTTGAACAGTGCTTTATTTAATATTTTTTAAATTTGAAGTTGTTTTGAGAGTTATCCAAGACACTTTTGCAGAATTTTAAGCAGAGGCATCATTTCAGCAAAAACCCTAAAAAGCAAAATACTTGCAAAACCCACAGATTCCAAAATTTTATTTTGTTTTCGACCAAAATTATAACTTGTTGCTTGTTACCAAGTATTAGGATCAGAAAGCGGACGTAGCTATTAGAGATTCCAATCTCGGGAACCCAATATTTTGCTGCTTTTTAGTCCGTGGGCCAAGTCTAAATAGGTCTTTTTTTAGGTGAACAGCTTATTTTAGTACTAAAAGTTAGTAATTAATATAATGAAACAAAAATTGCTTTCTAGACTTCTCAAAACGGTAGCTTAGATGTAATATTTGAAGTTTTGTTCAAGCGAGGGATGATACGATGTTTACATCGTAAAAATCATCAAATGACCGGTTTATTAAAACTTATAAACTACCGTTTGCAATATATGTTAATTTTATTGCGTGTAACATAAAGATGACGTGTTTGATATATTTAAAAAATAAAGGTTTGTGTGAGAAACGGACGATGTCGTCATAAAAGCACTAATAGTTACTGGTATATCAGATAAAGAATAAAGATGAATAAATAATAATGTATAATAAACACTCTCTATTGAACAACACTACATATTTAGCTGCAACAACTTTAATGAAACTTAGAGTTTAATGATTTAAAAGAAAACAGTGAGAAGCTTGAACAAATAATCTTGAGATCAGATGACAATGTTGATACAGAGATGATCACTGAACCAAATATTCTGGATGAGCATGAGAAGCCCGTGGTTCAGGAAGAAATAGACAAGACCATATTTCCAGGGGTAATAATAAAAAACTTCTAGAGTTGTGCAAGTTAATGAGCCAAAGGTATCGGAGGACACACTTGCAACGTTTCATGCTTTTAGTTTATAATTTGTAGTGACTGTTGCTGCTTTCTCTACATGTCTTGTTTTTTGTATTCAATATTGCTTTCAAAACATTTTTATTTACTTCTGATTTTGATTTTTTCAAAATTTCCAGGGGTAGTAACAGAAATTCCTAGAGTTGTACAAGAACCAAAGGTACCAGAGGACACACTTGCAACGTTTCATGCTACCTATTAGTTTATAATTTGTAGTTCCTGTTTCTGCCTTCTCTACATGTCTTGCTTTTTGTATTCAATAGTGCTTTCAAAACAGTTTTATTTACTTTTGATTTATATTTTTTCATGCTTTCATTTGTGTTGAAAATAAAAATTGAGAAGTTGTATTCAAGTTATTGAGTTTTATTCTTTCTCATTAATATGGCACAACAATGTCAATTAAGAGACAAAGAAATTGATATGGATGTGAAGTTAGGTCCAAATATTAGTGCTGTTCAATGCATATGCATCATCCACTCTCAAAGTAGCAATAAAAAATATATTCTAACCTGACTAGGTCATGTGATATTTCATCATGGAACACATTATTAGCTGCAGGTAATATAAGACAATTTAAGTTTCTTTTGGACATTGCAAAGACAAACTGAAGCTGGTAATGTTCCGGAATTTTACTATCATTGACAGTGCCGAAATTTGTTTAATCTCAAGAAAACGCTGGAATTAATAAATAATTCAACTACTTGCACTATTGATCAAGATATTGACCAAAACACAATTGCCAAAACAAGAGGATGCCATCAGCAACTTCTCCACCTATTCTTGATGCTGTTTGTATTTTAGTCATAAGATTAAATTTGTGAAAATTTCAAAATCTCCTGAACCTCTTCTTCAGTGTGTTGATGATCAAGTTCAAGTGCAGATTCGTAGTTATGCAGAACAAACTGGTGATAAGCATCCACTTGGTATGATTGGGAGTTGTGATATGATAGCTGCTGAGGCAAAATATCATGCCTCCTGTTACAAACTGTGTGCTAAGCCACTTAAACAGCATTTGATTAATTTCATGAAGTTTATGTAAATACTCTTTAAATTTTATTTAACTAAAATTGACTTCAAAATTAGTTATGCATTTATAATTTCAAAAGTGGCTAGGTATTTCATCCTAATTTTGGGATCTCTCAGGTTATGGCAGACATTTGTACTGATATTTTAGTGATTTGATTTTAATAAAAAGTTATAGTATATGTTTATAAAGTTCATGTTTATTGTTCACATTTTATTTGTTGTTTAAATAAAGTCAGTATTGCTTCAATACTTGCAAAATAAAATTGTTGTGTCTTGTATTTTATTTTTGCCTATACTTCATCTAAGCTACCATATTGAGAAGTCTAGAAAGTCTTAAAATGTTTCTGCTATTATTGCCTATCATCCCTATAAATTTTACATATCAATGAACTCAATGCTGATTGGTTAAGCGCAAATAGGCGTATGTTTAGACGTGCACTCCGGAATTAATTTGTGTTTTTCGATTTTTGCTTATATTTCAGTTTAGCTACCAAATTGAGAAGTCTAGAAAGTCTTAAAATGTTTTTCTTAATATTGCCTATCATCCATATAAATTTCGTCTGTTCACCTCAAAAAAGACTTTTTTGATCGAAAAGTCACTTTGGCCCATAGACTTTTTTTTGACGCTTTTTTGAAAGAGATTTACCGTAGTGAGCGATAAGTTAGTATTTTCGTAAATTGTCGTAAAACATGGAATTTCTAAGTTAGGATTTTGTAAAATATCTATTTTTTGGAGTTTTTATTGTTCTTTTTCGAAATGGGTGAACTAAATGAAATGGTATGTTTAATTTGTCGAACTGAATTCCGTTCCGACAACGTCTGTGATACAGTCAAGATGGTTACACTAGGTGTTAATAAACTGTTAAAGGTATTGAAACGTTATGTCAATTCAGCGTTTTACGTGGTGATGAACAGTTAACAGAGTATCTGTTAAAATTTAACAGTTAAATAAACCAAATGTAGCTAATGTTCATGATCATTGCCGGAGAGACTACACTAACAAAAGAAGTTTTGATCAATTGCAACGAAAGAATGAGCAGCATGCAGAAGGTGTTGGTGTTGATCAAGAGAATTTTAAGTGTAAATTATTACGATCGTCTGTCGACACTTTCAATTGGAAGCAACATTGTTTTTTGTGTGGAAAAATAGTTTTTGGAGAAAGTAGAAAACATTTAAAAGAAGAATCAAGTACTGTGATGACATTGAAATTCAGAGAAACTATATAATTGAAACTTGCCACAAAAGAAATGATGCATGGAGTGTAGAAGTTCTTGGTAGGTTAAATTCATGCAATGACTTACCAGCTGAAGAAGCTCGTTACCACAGATTGTGTCATTCTGTGTTCCTAAAATGTCAATCAAAGTATGTCAGAGATAATACCGCTGGCCGAAACTATCCAGGTCGACATCCAGATAACAACATGTTAATTACTTTTGAAAACTGTGTGACTGGTTATAAGAAGAAGATCAAGGAATTTATACGATAGCTGAAATACAAATTAAAATGCAAGAATTATCGAAAGATGGTGAAGTGTATTCATTAAAACATATAAAACGAAAGCTGGAAGAACGCTACGCTGAGCACATTTTTTGCCGAAATTTGTGGTCGAAAAAATGTTATTTGCTTTTGTAGCATGGCATCTCACACTATAACTAACCAATGGTATGCTGAAAAAAAGAGTAGCATAGAAGATGAGAGTGAACGTATCATAGTGGCAGCAGCAAAATTGATAAGAGCTCAAATAAGAGAAATGTCCTCAAATGAAACGTATCCAGGAACTGATGCTTTCTTAAATATTGAAAATGCCAAAAGGTGGATTCCTAGTTTGTTGAAAATCTTAATTGAAAATATTGTTTGTAATGAAATGAAACAAGTTTCCATATGTCATTCTATTGTGCAGGGGGCAAGACAAAAATCTCTTATCTCTCCAATTTTGTTTGGCGTTGGAGTTAGTTTAGATCACGCCTTTGGATCTAGATGGCTGCTTGATTTACTGTCACGATTGGGATTTTCAATTTCATATGATGAAGTTAAACTTTTTAAACTATCAGTGGTTCAGAATGACTCCCCTGATACTCCTCAGTCTTTTCCTCAATGTTTTATGCAATGGTCTGGTGATAATCTTGACCACAACATTATCACTTTAGATGGAAGTGGTACCTTTCACGGTATGGGCATCATATCAATGTCTACTCGTGTAATCGATTAGGGTCAGGACACTATGCTGAATCAGCTGTACCTCGATTGTCACGCGTAAAATCCAGTTGTGTTGTGAAATCCGAGGTATTATTATATTGGGATACACATTCCCAGACAAGTCATCATTATCATTGATGTCTTTCATGCCCATCTCTCACTTAAATTTTTCTTCTGTGTTGCCTCCTTCTTCAAACTTGGAACTTACCTGGAAAATTGGTATCTTGTGCTTAGATGAAGATCAGGAAAGGTCAAATTGGTCCGGCTTTAAGGAACATGCTTGTAAACCTGACGGATATTTCAGATCATCATCAGACATAAGGATGCTTACGATTATTGATTTGAACCCTAATGACACCAGGCTCAAAAGCTCAACATTCCAACGGCTTGTGTGACTTTCGACCAGCCACTGTGGTTAAAGGCTGTTGATATTGTGCATTCATCCAAACTGAACATAGTATGTAGTCTACGTGGGTTTCATGTCTTGATGAATTATTTGGGCAGCATTGGTCATGTCATGGCTGGCTCAGGTTTGACAGAAGCGCTGCAGTGCTGTTATGGACCCATAGCCATAACTCACATGATGACAGGGAAGGCAGTGGCTAGAGCACTACGCAGCCACTTTTTAGTAGAGTCAGCTTTGTTTGCTTTTCTTTTGGAATCAATATTGAAAATGGAGTTTTTGACTACTTCTGATATTGATAATCTGAGCGTTTCCGATCGGGATGCAAATTTAACGTGAGGCTTTATTTACAGTGGTCTAACTGAAATTCTTATTCATTATTTTAAAGAAATTGTACTACTGGACCTACCATACAAACTTTATATAACCAAACAAAAAGGATATAGGCACACAGACAAAGGACACAGGGCGGGAAATAAAGAAATTGTTATTTTTAGGTGTTTTTGTTGCTTTTCTGTTTGTTTTTTTTTATTGTATGTTGAAATTGGAAATTATTTATGGATTTATATGTATGCTTTTTAATATGTGTATATTAAATAGTATGTAATAAGCAATTTTCATAATAATCTTAGTTTTTTTTGCACATTTAGTCAAAAACGGCATAATACAGTAGTTTATTTGTATCCGTATATAATGTTGCGAGACAAATTTTAACTTATGTATATTTTGCATTAGGTAGTGTTCATCTATTGATTGAGTTATTTTTATTTAAATGGATTTTAAGAGCTTATATATTGTATATTTTAGGGAAAAACGGCTCCATAAATCAGTTTATTTGTATTTTTTTATGTTTTTATTGATAATTATTAATGTTTGTATATCATGCAATAAGTAACAATAAAGAATTCAGCTTAAACTGTAGTTATTTTCATTTAATTGGATTAAAAGAGCTGGCATATTCAATTATTTTACCGATTTTAAGGCCGATTTTGAAAATCGTCTGTAATTTTTTTATACGATGAGTTGGAAGGGTGGATTTTTAACTAACTGTTGCTAACACATATACCTACAAAACAAAATATCTAACTGCTTTGCTTCCAATTATGCCAGTTTTTTTTTAATTCTCCTGGACTATAATTAGGTCCATATTATTAGATATACTTAGAGATGGGCACAAACTATTTTTTTAGTTAAACTTTTACTACCTTTTAACAAAAAACTTTAATTAAATTTTTAGTTGCAATTAAGTTTAAAAAATTATAACTAAACTAAAATAAGTAGTTAAACTTTTTTCCAACTTTTCTTAACTTTTTTGCTAAAAAGATGCTAAAAAGATGAAGAAACAAAGAGTTATAGAACCATCCAATAGTCCAGGGAGTTCACCGGTAGTACTTGTTAAGAAGGATAATTTGCTGCTTTTTTGTGTCGAATACAGAATGTTAAACGAAGTTACACAAAAGATAGTTACCCCTGCTCAGAATTGATGACACCATCGATACACTTGCGGAATCTCAAATGTTTTTTATTTTAGATCTTTAGGATCACGAGAAAACTGCTTTTTCAATAGCCGAAGGGTTATGGCAATTTACATTGATGTCATTTGGCTTGTGCATCTACACAATATTGGTAAAGTTTTTCAGAGGTTTCGGGATGCTAGTATGAAGCTAAATCCGGCGAAATATGCACCTTTCAGAGTTAAGGTGAAATATCTTATTCCTATAGTTTTTGCCAAAGATGGGGGAACTTATCCTGAAAAAATTAAAGTGGTTAACCATTGGCCTGTTCCAAGATATTCTCATGAGTTAAAGAACTTTATTGGCTTGTGCACATCAAATCGACGTTTTTTTAGCCAACTCAACCAGCATTGCAAAAAAAATTATATAAGCTTACGGAAAAGAAGGCATTGTTTGATTGGTCAGAATCATGTCAACCGTTTGAACAATTACAGACAGCTTTGAGTTTGAAGTTAATTCTGTCATATCCAGTTCCTGAAAAAAGGATTTTGTATTACACACAGAAAGAAATAATGAAAGTATAGGGGCAATGCTGAGTCAACTTGTTGACGACAATGAAAAGGTTATAGCTTATTTTAGCAGAACTTTGTCGAAACCAGAGCGCAATGATTGCGTTACCAGACGCGAGTTATTGGCAATAGTTGATTCTATTAAGCACTTCCACAAGTATTTATATGCTCAAAAGTTTATGTTAAGGGCGTATCACGCTCTTTTGAGATGGCTTTTGAATTTTAAAAATCCAGAACTCTGACAGTCATACGAGTTTGAAATTCAGCATCGGAGGGTGAACAGCACAAAAATGCTGACGCACTGTCACAGCAACCGTGCAATGATGAATGTAAGTATTGCAATCGCATAGACGGAAGGAAACAATCAGTGTTTTCAAGTACGGTTTCAAAGTGACTACACTTGATCAGATGAAGTGATTCGAGACGAACAATTACAAGATGATGATTTAGGGCCAACTTTGAGATGAATGGAAGAAAAGAAAAAAACCTGTCATCGGGACATCTGATAATGAATAAAACGTTGGACAAGATCCACCAAAGGTTTTATTAAGTATACTGTAAAATGGATGTAGAAGAATGGTGTCGAAAATGTGACACCTGTGCCGCTAGTAAAGGACCACACGTTAAAACAAAAGGCCACTTACAACAGTACAACGTAGGTTCCCCTTTTGAAAGAACTGCTATAAATTTGGCATGTTCATTTCCAACGTCAAAATTTAGCAAAAAGTTCATTCTTGTACTTGTGGTCATAGATTACTTTACAAAATGGCCAGAGGTGTTTGCTATACCTAATCAAGAAGCAGTGACAGTTGCTAACGTTGTGTGGGTTAGTCGCTATGAAGTACCAAGGGAGCTCCATTCAGATCAGCGCAGGAACTTCAACAAGTCTTTCGCAAAAGGGTGAATCAGTTAATCTGTTTCATCATGGAGTTTCAATAAAACCGGCAGAACAAAACAATTTTTTGACAATTTTTACAACGTTGAAGGCAGTGTTGTATTATACAAAACTAGGTTGTTTTTGGACGCCCGTTTATTTAGCCCGTTAAAAATATGGGAACGGAATCTATAGCTGCGCTATCCCTGATAACGGTTTCTATAGTAGCAAGGACATGTCCATTTGACGACATAAAATTATTTATTTATTTAAATAATAAATAAATAAATAAGGAGAAAAAAATTAAATAATAAATATCCGTTATTTTTTAAATATCCGTTATTTTTTGAATTTATTTTAAGTTGTTTAATGTTGTTCTTGGGCAATTTTTTCTCTTTATTTATTTATTAATTGAATAAATAATTAAAATAAATAAAAGAAAAATGCGAGTTCTCTATCTCTGTTACGTTGGTGACGGGTGTATTACCGCGTGAATTTAGTTCAATAAAGACTAAGAAATATTTACTAATTTTAAAATTTAACAGTTTTTTAAATGCGTTTTTTAATTCGCTTATAAATTTACTCAAACGAAATAAATTCGCCTGTTTATAAATTTTGAAACTAAAATAATTTAATCGAAATAAAAATCAAATCTTATGAAAAATGATTGAATATTAATATTCTAAATGGTAAAAATAAGTGGTGAAAGTTTTAGAGCTCTAGTTAGTCAAGAAGTTTGTTAAAAATCGATTGAAAATTCAGGCGATTGCAACGCATAAATTTTGAAACTAAATAATTTAATCGAAATAAAGATCAAAACATATGAAAAATGATTGAATATTATTATTTTAAATGGTAAAAATAAGTGGTGAAAGTTTTAGAGATCTGGTTTGTCTAGTTAGTTTAAAAATCGATTGAAAATTCATGCGAATGCAGCGCCATCTTACAGCGTGACAGAATCAATGAGTGAGTGAGTGACAAGGACTTTTATAATATTAATGAACATCTTTTTAACCAATTCATTTGAACTAAAAGTGCAAAAATGCTGCCTACTTCTGATAAATAGTTCATCATTTTTATTTTAGCGCAATTAATAAACTTAGCTACCACTATGTCACCTTTCTCGCTAGTTATTTGACAAAATTTACCGGTATGCGGACTTTTCATCAAAGGACGATTCATCAAGGGACTGTTCATCAAGGACTATTCATCAAGGGACTATTCATCAAGAGACTATTCATCAAAGGACTATTCATCAAGAGGACGGTTCATCATAAGGACTGTTCATCTAAAGTCTATTCATCAAGAGGACTATTCATCAAATTTTGAAGCCACTCCTCAACAACCTTTATCAATATATACCCAAGATATTTTCAGCGTAAAATAATTTGATGTATTTTTAAAAGACAGTTCTTCAACTTTGATAAAATAAATTTTAAACATATCAGTAATTTAAAAAAAAAATAGTAATGGCAACCAGGGTTGTTAAGAGCAGTACTATTGGCTAACAAGATCGTTGATGGCAGCGCCGCTACGTTTTTTAGCTGTTCTCGGCACTATTCGCTACCGCTACTTTTATTAAAAAAACAAAATAAGTTTTTATATCAATTAAATGATTTCCAATATATTTAGTTTTTATTTGAAGTATGCATGGAATCTGAGTCTGGTTGATTTATCGACGAACGTAAGCGTCTCTTTGAAATGACCTTTCCTGACCTCGCTAAAGCGAGCGTGTGGGTCTCTTTGAAGTTTGGCAGAAGTGGTAGACCGGGTGTTAGTGATTTTTTAGGTCTATGGTATCTGGCTGTTTGAGTGTGTATAAACCTACAGTTTGTACGAACAGTTGAACGCAGTTTTTTTTTAACTTTTTATTCAATTGTTTTTTGCTCGTTTGATCTTAAGATCTTGACGTTATTTCTTGTCCAGTTGTTTTATTTACTGTATGTGACAAATAAAATTGCTGTATATTACAACCATGTCTTCTACAAACTTGTTGATTGCTCGAGGCAAAAGTGTTTTTGAAGCGTGGCCCCTTGGGGTTAAACGAACGATGCCAGATTTGACATAGCGGGCATGCATTATGCTTTGATGTTTGTTGCCTTTGGTGAATGTGTACATATACGGTTTGCGAAAACCGCCAAATTTAGTTTTGCTGGTGCTGTGACCGGAAGCGGAAAAGCGATCGGGAGCGGTAAGGCAACCGGGAGCGGGAGACAAGCGGGAAAAGAGAGCGACCGGGAGCGTGAGAGCAAGCGAGAAAAACGATCGAAAAACCTCTAAAAACCCCGGGCAACGCCGGTTACCCCGCTAGTTCTTTTATAAAGTATAAAGTATTTGGATACAAGCACAGTAGCACTGTAAAATTGATATAAATTACTCCACGATTTGGTAACATATTTTGGTTGAAAATAACATCTTAAACAATTTTAGTAACTTTTTTTTTGATGAATAGTCCGCTGGATGAATAGACATTAGATGAATAGTCTTTATGATGAACCGTCCTCTTGATGAATAGTCCTTTGATGAACAGTCCTTTGATGAATAGTCCCTTGATGAATAGTCCTTGATGAACAGTCCTTTGATGAATCGTCCTTTGATGAACAGTCCTAGAATCAATTTACCATCAAGTAACAAAGGCTAATTATAAATTGTCACACTGTTCTAATCGCAATTTATATAATCGGCTATGTTGTTAATAAAAACAATTCATATAAGTTACTGCTTAAAACGATTGTTTGCTTGGCATTGAAGTAGCAGCATAGAAAAAATATTTTATGATTTTGATTTTTGGATGAAATAAAATCGAAAATTATCAAAAATTGATTTCAAATCAAAATCACACATGACAAAATGATTCCAAATCAAAAGTCAAAATATGGATTTTAAATCTTTTGATTTCAAATCCTACCCAACAATGGCTGTCAAACAATTTCTAGTCTCAAACACAGAAATCTGTGACACAACAAAAACCGACACTAATTAAAAATCTATCCCACAATATTTCCAAAACATGAAAGTAAAATGAAAACATAACCCTGAAAACTATCAAACTCGGACTTTTAAAAAACAAAATAAAATTGTCGAAGAGTGCCTATTCTTTAGTTCTCGAATAATCTTGCTTGAAGTTTTGAAAAAAGGATTTCTTGATGTTTCCAAAAGGCCATTCAGGTCTTACTCAAATGTAGATACTTGCTCAAGAATAAAGAAATATAAAACTGGACATGCAGCTATTCCTCATTGTAAACCTAGACGAATATGCTTTCTAGCGATTCGTAACGTTAAAGCTTGAAGTTATTTATAGAATAATATTTCTCGAATTATAATTCCAGCTTAGTACTTTTTTTCGCACTGACTCAATCTAATTATATCTCACGTTTCAGAAATCTCTTGATATATATATATATATATATATATATATATATATATATATATATATATATATATCATACACATATAATCAACAGATATATATATATATACATACAAAATACAGATATATATATATATACATACAATAATATACATATATACATAAACAACAGATATATATGTATATATGCAAACACATATATACATATATATATACAAAATACAGATATATATGTATTTATACATAACAAATATATACATACATATATATACAAAACCCAGATATATATACATGCATATAAACAAACGTATATATACATATACATATACACAAATTAGCATAATAAGAGATAATAAAATAAGCTATTTACACAAATATACGTAAGATGAGCCATCTTCATCTTACACACATGCCAACCAGCAGCTAAATCGCCTATAAAACACATCTCATGTTTATGGCCAAAAGAAACCAAGCATTGGATTAGAATCCACATTGCTTATGCTTGACCGCTCCGTAGCAAAATGTATGTCGTAGTAGATGCACTCTCAATGTGGCTAAAAATAATTGAACTGACAAACAGCACCACATCCAAAACGATAAATATACTCCAACGAATCTTTGCACAATTTGGATTACCTGAAACAATTGTCAGTGACAACGGCACACAATTTACGTCCACTCTTCTTCCATGAATACTGTAAAAAACGCGATCAAACATGTAAGATCACCACCTTTTCACCCACAATCCAATGGCAAGGCCGAACGATTAGTAAACAACACTTTTAAAGGAGTCCTTATAAAACTAAGGAATAAACGAACTTTCAAAGAATTTCTTCAAACCTTTCATCACCAAACGGTTGCTCTCTAACCAAACATTTTTAGGCAAACAATTACGTAAAATTCAAATAAATGTTACGGAGAAAAGCCGCGCCTTAAATATTTGCGTTTAATGGCCAGAAACATTTTGTTTCGGAGCATCTTGAGCGCAGAGCTCAGACGGGACACCGTTTTTCTTTGTATAATTCTAACATCTTCACAATTTACGATTTGCAACTGAGTATGTGTACATATTTCGTTTATTGGTTTTTTTTGTTATGTTTGTACTCTCCGAACGGTATTAGAGGCCGTTAGGCCCTTCTGTTTGCGAATAAATAAACAAATCTTTTATTTGATGAATTCATTTTGATGAATTCATTTTTGATAAATTTATTTTTGATAAACATGTCTTTCGTCAAGTTTTCAGTTCTATTGTGTTTGGAAAGAATTCTTTGACATATGCGGTAGTGATGGTTCCTGCTTGTTTGTCTTTATCAGCATTTTTTCCAGTATTGACAGGTATAATATCATCGACGTTTCATATTTTTGTTTTGAAATTTTTAGTTCAGAGTTTCCATCGGCCTGACATGGTTGGCAAATTTTAGTATAAAATATTAGAAGCTAGTCCAAAGCTCGAAAAATTATCAAACACTAACTTTGATAATAAAATTTAATTTCTTTGATTAGGATGAAAATTTTTCTTCGATTCTGATGTATTAAAGAAAATAGTCCTAATAACCTGTTTTGCATATATTCGATCTTGTTGTTTTGTGTTTTTGTTAGATAAAAAGAATTATGCTGGTTCAGTAAAACTGGCAGTGTTGGTTTTTTGGCAAAATAACTTGGTGAGAATTTGTAGCTTTTTCAATAGTTGGATTCAAGAAATTGTTGGTTAAACTTTGAAGCAATGGTTTGCTTAAATCTTCTGGTCTAAAACTAGGTATCCTATTCAAGTTGGAAACTTGTTCTCGTGAATTGCTGTTGGAACAAAAAAAGATTTGAAGTGGGTATTTTAGGAAAAGTGGCTGCGAGTTGGAAGAGTTGTTCTAAAAACGTATGCAAAATAGAAAATAAAAAACATTTTTAGTATTAATCAAACTTAGTTTTATCTGAAAGCTGAATATATATTTATTCAAACTCAGTAGACATTAAATCTTTTCTAACGCAGTGCCACAATTTATAAAATTATGTTTTTTATGCATTTGAGGAAAGTTTTAATATACATTATTTTCAAAATAAGTGAAAAAATATAAACAAGATACCAATGTTGGTAGTTGGTATCTCAATTTTAGGACTGGTGAAAAAAAGTTGTTTTGTCACCAGTTATGATTAGCTGTGGTTATTAATAAAAATTGAAAACCACCTGAATAGTGAATTTCAATACTGCTACCTTATTTTTCCAAACTCTTCAACGTTTGTTTCTTTTTCCAAATCAGAACAGAAATAACAATTAAAATGACAAAAATATCAGTGCGATCATGCTCAATGCGATAAAATTTCTACTAAAATTCCCTAAAAATGCTAAAAAATTGAGTCTTATTTATTTTTTAACAAATAAAAAATTAAAATGTTTTTAAGTTTTACCATTTCCTTTACCCCTAGCGTGCAGACTTCCACCAATACCCACGACATTACAATGAGGAGGTGCCCAGCCATAGTCGCAATGGCATTGTCCTAAATTGTTGCATACCTTAATAAAATAAACATAATTTTGATTTTTAGAAAATTATAAAAATTTTACAATTATGAATATTATTCTGAAAATGTTGGCATATAACCCCATGGCCATGACAATTTGGACATTTTGGAAAATTCAGAAGAGATATGTTAGTACATTTACTATCAAAACACATCTGAAAAAAAAATAATTTGATCAAAACCATAAATAATAAAATACCAAAATTGCATTTTAAGAAAACTTGAAACTTACCTTATTTTCGCCGCATTTTGTTCCATCGCGAGTCAAGCCAATATCGCGTCCACTAACCAATCCGACGATTCCTTTACAATGCTGCACAACTTCATTATTGGGACCTCTGGCCCTGGAATAAGGTCGATACTTCACAAAGTAATGTGACCAGTATAACAACTCAGCATTTTCTGGTGCAATGCAATGTATATATCCACACATAACATTTCTGCAAAAGAAGCTAGCATTAAATTTCATCTCAAAACAGAAACTGTAAAGCAGCGGCCAATCTAGGATTTCTCAGAGATGGGTAGTTGTACAATAACGTTTTTGTAGATATTAGAAAACTTGTAGAATAAAAATAAAAGCACTTTCGAACAAGCATATTTTAATTAAAAAATTTTTCTATGCAGACAGATTGTCAGTTAAAATTTGACGTCAGAGAAAAAAGTTATGTTACATTATGGGCATAAAAAACTAAGTAAATACAAAGTTAAGGAAAACATTTTTGATGCATTCTTGTGGTTGCGTCGCTGCTGGCAAGTATACAAATAAAGACTTACTCAACACTACACTTTTCATAAATCCCGTCATAAATGTTGCTCCTACAGTATCCAGCTTCAGATCCTTCTATATTATATTGTTCATAGCATATTGGATCACTGGATCGACCTCCATAAAACAATCTACAAACCTGGCTATTGTGTCGACAGTGGCCATTATAGCAATATGACTCTTCCTGAAATCATTTTTTTTTTCAGATAAAAAGTACTGGTATAAAATTATAATAATTGTATGAACTGCAACAGAAAAAACAATAAATGGTGGGTAGTATGTAGTTTTGTAACAAATAGATTTATAAGCTATTCAGCAGTTATATTTTAGTTTGACAAATCTTGTAGGTTTCATACAAGAGTACCATAAAGAATAGTTTTAAAAAAATGTTTTCACGCTGCTTATATAACAAATATATCTAAAAAAATCTATAACTAAAGAGTAGTACGTTTGTTTCTTTGCCACACGAGACACCATTTTGTCTGAACACGTCGTAAGGACAAAATTCACTGACTCCATTGCAAAACTCGGGAAGATCACAAAATTCCACTGCATTTCTACATTCTATACCTTCTGCAACTAGCTAAAAATAGAATAAAATGTAAAAGTAATTTTTATAATTTTAAAATAAATTTAATAAAAAAGTGAATTCACCTGGCATGTTTCTGTATTACAGCAGGCACCTGATGCACAAATGGAATTTTGAGTAAACTTACAGGTAATAGGATCACAGCATTTTTGGTCACACGTCTAAAATGCATTACTAATGTAAGTTTTACGTTAGTATAGCAAGTTTGCAAATATTTAAGTACCCATTTCTGCCCACAATCACATTCTTCATTTGTTTCTTTGATTCCGTTCCCACACGACGGAAAAGGCAGTGTTTCAGGTAAATCATATAGGCACATATCTGCACCTTTACTCAATCTCATTGGGAATAATTCCATAGAACATGAACTCCAATCATAAACAGGGATGTTTTGGCTGAATATGAATACATTAAAAAAACCACGATTGTGTCAATTGCATATACAATGTTTATAATCTGAATAGTTTAATTTAGATACTAAAGTTAACATTTCCACCAACTGTCCAGATTCATGCATGATACATTTTTTCCCAGCACAGCTACAACCATCATGGTCATGATCAACTCCAAGCAAATGTGCCAGTTCATGTGCAACAACAGTTGCCAGGCCAGCTATTAAACGATGGTGATCCTGAATATGTATATATATATATATATATATATATATATATATATATATATATATATATATATATATATATATATATATATATATATATATACATATATTGTATTAATATTGCTAATTTGTACAAAGGTCCTTTCGAACGGTTTTGTTGTTTATTGGATGAATAATAAATAAGTTTGAAAAACTGTACTGATTTTCTAAGTTCTATGTAATAGTCTTACAGATGGTTATGATTAAATGGGAAATTATAAAACTACTTCCTTTTTAATCCTGTTCGTCCCAAACAGTTTCATTGCCTCCATAGTATTTGGCAAGTCGGTCAACATGAATTACTTTCATTTTAGTACGCGGACCCTTCTGAATCCAGTAGATGACATCATTGATCTTTTTAATAATTCGATATTCCCTCCCTCCCAGTTTTGTTGAAGTTTAGGTGATTTTCCAATTCTGCGTTGTGGATTGTAAAACCACATCAAATGCTTTTCTTTATATTCTTTCATGTTTAATAGTCGATCATACCAAGTTGCCATTCTGTCACTGGCTGCCTTTATTCATTTTCGGGCCGCCAAATGAATTTCATTTAATCGAACCCGTAATTGTGCAGCATACTCACCTTCCGATTCTACTGTGTCTCTCGGACTTCCAAACATAAGATCGCATGGAAGTCGTATCTCCCGTCCAAATAACATTTTACTTGAGGTAACCTTCGTCGTATTGTGAGCAGATCCCTGTAAGCCATCAGGAATAATGGAATGTGTTTATCCCAATCAACTTGATTTTCACCGACCATCTTAGACAAATGCTGTTGAATAGTTCGGTTAAATCGTTCCACCATACCGTCAGACTGTGAGTGAAGGGGAGTTGTGTGGGTTTTATGTATGCCTAAAACACGGGAAATTTTTTTAAATAGTTGTGAATCAAAGTTCCTGCCCTGATCAGAATGAAGCTCCATTGGTACTCCATAGCGACTAACCCAGCCATCCACAACAACATTGGCAACTGTCATTGCTTCTTGATTAGGTATTGCAAACACCTCAGGCTATTTTGTAAACTAATCTATGATTACAAGAATGTACTTATTGCCAGATTTTGACACTGGATATGGTCCTGCTAAATCTATAGCAATTCTTTCAAAAGAGAAACCTACATTATACTGTTGTAAGTGGCTTTTTGTTTTAACGTGTGGTTCTTTACTAGCGGCACAGGTATCACATTTTCGACACCATTCTTCTACATCCATTTTACAGTATACCCAATAAAACCTTTGGCGGATCTTGTCCAACGTTTTATTCGTCCCCAGATGTCCCCCTGACACTCCAGAGTGCATTTGTTGAAGCACTTCTGGCACTTTTATCTTAGGAATTATTAATTGCAAAACATTGGTGGAACCATCGGCGCTTTTCCAGATTCTTTGTAGAGATCCGTTCACAATCCCATTGTGCTCAATACGATTTAGTAGCAGGACTCATTTCAGAAATCTCCTGCCAGTCAGGTTTCTTCCCTTTTTCCATCCATCTCAAAATTGGCCCTATATCATCATCTTTTATTTGTTCGTCTCGAATCACTTCATCTGACCAAGTGTCGTCAATTTGAAACCGTACTAAAAAACACTGATTATTTGTTTCCTTCCCCTCCATGCGAATGCAATACTTACATTCATCATTGCACGGTCGTCGTGACAGTGCGTCAGCATTTGTGTGCTGTTCACCCTTCCGATGCTGAATTTCAAACTCGTATGATTGTAATCGTTCGATCCACCTAGCCACTTGCTCTTCTGGATTTTTAAAATTCAAAAGCCATTTCAAGGCAGCATGATCCGTTCTCAACAAAAACTTTTGACTTAATAGAATCAACTATTGCCAATAACTCGCGTTTGGTGACGCAATAATTGCGCTCCGGTTTCGACAAAATTCTGCTATAATAGGCTATAACTTTTCATTCCCGTCAACAAGCTGACTAAGCACTGTCCCTATTCCTTCATTACTTGCATTTGTGCCTATTATAAAGACACTATGATTGCTGGTGGTCCACCTGGTTGTGTCGGGGCTGCAAACCCATCAGGGTGGATAAATGCTGCAACGTTCATGCAATGGTTGAACCATTTCCTTTTCCACACAAAATGTTCTGTCGCCAATCCGGTGTTGCTACTGCTTGATAACCATAAAAGCCATATATATGTGAATAATTTGGATTTGGCAAAACAGAATGGCATCACACTGCTCACTTTCCACCTCACTGTAGCCACAAACTTCAACCACTAAATAGATCAGTCTACGGTCCATTGAAACGATTTTACAACGCTGCATGCGATGACTGGGTTGTTTCAAATCCAAGGCCTATGACGATATTTGATATTGTTGAAACTGTAAACAAGGCTTATGAAAAAGCTTTCACTCCATCAAACATCATAGCAGGATTCACGGTGGCTGGAATCGAGCCTTTCAATAAAAAATATCTTAACGAAGATGACTTTTTAGCATCGCATGTTACAAATCGTCCAGAACCTGTTGGTAAAGATTCTGGCAAAAATGAATCAGTCACTGTTGATCAAACTCCTGGCAAAAATAGTTGCTTTTTAATTAAGAGAAAACAATGCCAATAACATTTTTTTTGAATTTAGAATCAAAGGTGCCAACATAATATCAAGGGTGACAGTGCTTAGTATCAAGGGTGCCTGTGTCTCGGCACCCTTGATACTATTTAAACAAATTTTGGTTTAAATATTACTTTTCTACCAAATATTTTTAAAATAAAGGTTTTACACAATTTTATTGGATATTTGAATAGATATTAAATTCACCTAAAAAAAACTTACAAAAAACTCCAACAGTTTTATCAAATTAAGAAAAATCAAAATTTAGTATCATGGCTCCCTGGTGTCTCCTACTTGTTAAAAAGAAAATTATTGACTGCGTTTTTGTGTCGATTACAAAATGTTAAACAAGGTTACACAAAAAAAAAGCTACCCTCTGTCCAGAATTGACGACACTACCAATACACTTGCGGATCTCGAATGTTTTCTACTCTAGATCTTAAGAGCGGATGTTGGCAGATGGGAATACCAATACACTTGCGGATCTCGAATGTTTTCTACTCTAGATCTTAAGAGCGGATGTTGGCAGATGGGAATACCTTCTTAGGTGCGAGACAACTGCTATTTCGATAAGTCAAAGGTTGTGGTAATTGACAGTGATGCCATTTGGCTTGTGTAACGCGTCTGCAACTTTCGACGAGCGAATTATGTAGTAGGGTAAATTGACCAATTACTGGCCACAAGTTTTTTGCAAGTCACGTAGGTTTTCAGCTTATGGACCACACACGTCATAGTCAGGTGGCTGTCCAGATGTACCCCATGATTGTAAACGCTGTACTGGAAAGTGACAATGTTGTCGCCCAGTTGCAAGTTGGATATTGTCAATGCCAAGTTTTTGAAGCTGCTGGCGGCTACCTAACCAAATGGAACTGAGTTTTGTCTGAGTTTAATTTCAGTCTGTTGGAGGACATCCAGAGGTCAAGCTTTTCAATACATCGAGTGATTCCAGCAACCGGCCCATCAGCCGCACCAACTCTATCGAATAGGTAAACTTGTCCATTGTCGGTATAGCAGTGGACACTGAGACCGTGAAGGTCAGCGATAACTGGAACATCTGCTGTGTAGAGCAGGGACAGTAACGGTCCGAGAACGCTGCCTTGAGGGACGCCTGTAGGAACGACAGAAATGGAAGATTGGGCACCATTGAAAGATACCTGTTGTGTCCTGTCTGTAAAGAATGATCGTAGCCATGTGAGGGCTATGCCAGTAATCTCTAAAGAGGTTTCTAGCCGGTCCAGGAGGATGTCATGATCGACCGTATCAAACGCAGCCGACATATCAAGAAGACCAAGCAAGGATACTTTACCCTGATGGGCAGCTACGAGGATGTGTGAGCAAACCTTGAAAAGGACAGTTTCCGTCGAGTGGTTGACTCGGAAGCCGGATTGTAGTGTAGGAATCAGGTTGAACTTTTCAAGGTAAGCTGTGAGCTGCTTGTACACCATCCCTACTATAAAAGCGCAATGGTGTATCTCACTCGATTAGCATCTGCAGGTCTGAAAAAACTCACGTTGATAGATTATGAGACGCTGAACAAGGTTTGTTAGGGCACTTTTTTGTTAAATTAAAAGTTATTAGCCGCGAAAGTTTAACGCTTTGCGGATATATATATAATGCATCGTACGTCATCGCTAAATATAGACAAGTTGAAAATAAATAAATCACCGAAGTAGTAGTCAGCGGGTTTTTCCAAATTTTAAACAAGTTGTAAATTATTATTAACGACAATTTACTATTTTGCAATTATTATTCCTCTTATTATTAATAACAAAGATTAACTATTTTGCTAATATTATTTCTATTATTGGAAAGTTCGACGCTTTGCGGAAATATTTAATGAAATTATTAACGACATTTTTCTATTTTGTAATTATTATTTCTCTTATTGTAATTATTAATAATATTATTATTATTAACGAAAAACGACAATTTACTATTTTATAAAACGTGTTCATATGCAACTGGCTATAATAGTCACACGCACGCTTCAAGCGAAGCGTGCGTAAAGTTATTACTATAATAGCGCATAGGTGTTGTTTTTGAGCTTAGAGTGTGATTTGAATGCAACTAATTTTACTATTAATATGTAAAAACTCACACGCGCGCGAAGCGTGCGTCAAGTGCTGGTTATCTCGATAATTTTTGAAATGTACGTCAGGTTGGATGTTATTCTGCAGTAATGGGCAGTAACTAAAAATGTAATTAAACTGATGATCTAACTGAACTTTTTAAAACAAGTTAAACTTTCTATTTAACTTTTTAAAAAGAGTTTAACTGAAAGTTAGTTGCATTTTAGTTTAAACTTTGTAACTTTTGCCCATCACTGTTGGTCTGTAGTTTTGAACGTTGTCGACATTCAGTCCAGACTTCTTGATATTGGGAGATAAGATAGCAAACTTTTGGACCGTCTTTAAGAGACTTGTTACACATTGTAGAGATGAATGGGAGAAACTCAGGCAGAACTTCCTTGAGAATGTTTGTCGGTATCGGATCAAGCGAGCATTATTTTGATTTTGCTGATGATATGAACCAGCGAACTTTGTCTACCGTCAGTTCCTGGAAAACACTGTAGAAGACGTTTCGTTGTTGGTGGTACCTCACCAGTAGATTGACAAATAGTTCGAATCTTCTCAACGAAGTAATCCAGCAGATTCTGGGCGGTCAGACCGCCGATACATAACACTGTTGCTCGATCTAGCCCCATGACGGAAGAGAAAAAACGCCATAGCTTACGCGGTTGTCCCGAGTGTTTTGAAATACGGGCCAGCCAGTAGCTATTTTTTATTTAAACGGTTGGCTTTGTGATGGATCTTGGTAGATCCATAGCATCCAATCCGAAGCAAGACCAGTACGACGGTAACAACGCTCAAGCCGACGGGACTCCCTGCGGAATAGTCGGGATTCGTCGTCAAACCACACGGAAATCTGCTCTTTCCTTTCCACTTTCATTCAAATTGGAGCGTATTTATCGGCGAGTGAACGTAAAACATTTTCATAGATTTTAAACAGTGACTGGGTGGTAGCTGTGCAAGGAATATTGGCACAGAGTTCAGAATCTTTGATGGGTTGTCTAAAAAGATTCCGATCGGCTTGTTCCACCCACAGATAGCCCTGCGTTCAACGATCAGGGTCCGAGGAGTATATGGTAGATTCCATTTTATGAGACCGTGATCGGAGATGGCTCCTGGAAAGCTGACACACAGGTCGGATATTGCTTCAGACGAACGAGTGATGACTTGACCAAGCGTTCCGCCACAAATCTGCGTCTCGATCTGTTGCTCGATCTAGCCCCAGTGACTCTCTGGATTCAGTCAAAACTGGCCAGTAAATCGCAAAATCTAAAAACAGTGCTGCTGCTTCTATCTGCAGTGTTTATGTTTAGATCTCCAGCAATAAGCAATGGACACTTGTACACAGCCATGGCCTGCATATATGAAGGTAATTCGTTGAAGAATTGATTGGTGACCGTTTCTAATCCGGGTCTGTAGAGTAGTAGGATGGCAACAGGGGAAGGGCGGATGGATATCGTGAATGCCATTGATTCGAACGAGGATGACAATGCTGACGGTCGGATGGGTCGTTATTTGAAATTTGATGACACGATGGCAGCTACACCTCGGTGGTTTTGTTTGAAACCGTTAGACTTCCGAGCAACTTCATGGAGGGCGTAACCGGGTGGAACACATCTTCTCAGGGCTGCATCATTTCTGGTTGAGTGCCATGTTTCGAAGAATCGATATCAGCAACAATGTTTGAACATTGATGCCGACTATCAATCTCACAATCGCCCTCAAGAAAAAACAATTTCTGAATTGCAGAAAAAACAGTGTTTTGAATTTGATAAGAACCCAATAGATTTGTGATATCAATACTGCAATGATTATAAAAACTAAGAATTTCATTGCACAAATCCATTGTCATGTAAGTTTGGGATTGTGGAAAAGGGTTAGTAAAAATAAGTGGAAGTTTGAGGTATGCTGGAGGATTGAATTTATCAAATTCCATACAGAACAGCCTAATTTCATTAAGACCGTTTTGTACATCCTTAAAAATTCGATCCGTCTTCTGAAAAATGTTTCTACAATTTGTGGCAAAAACTTTGATTTTTTCAACCACAGATGAACATTCATTATAATCGGTTTCGAGACTATTGAGCATGTCTGTCGACCAATCAGAAAAGGCAGGGGAAAGAGGTGGTCTAGCAAAAATGTACTCCCTAGTTTTTTTGCTAGAGGAGCAATCTCTTGTGAGGTGTCAGAAAACCTCCTTTTGGAATTTTGTTTCCTAGGAAGCGTTTTTATATGGCGAGCCGAAATCTGTTCATTCTCAAGTTACTTCAATTTATAAAGACGCTGCCCACTCGACATCTACTCGTCATTACGAGTCTCATAATCTAGTGTTGGGAAATGTCGAGGGGGTAAAAAGTTCAAATGCGATGGCTGCAGAGAAACGTATTTGTCGGCAACCACAAAAACCCATTCCTGACTACGAAAACAAACAGAGAATTAATCGGGCAAATTATACGAAAAAGTCTGCCAACTCGGATTTGTATCAAAGCAAGAAAAAGAACACGTGTGATACTTCAAAGCTGGGAAATAAAGTTGAGGCAAAAGTATAAGCTTTGAATCCGCCAAAGCTAAGTCTCCTGTCAAAAAACAAATTGGGAGAAAAAATTGAAAAAAATAGTTTGAGATCATCAATTTTTGGAGATGCTCGCCCAGTCGACACATCTCACAGAGATCAAGAAATTGAAAGAAGACTTAAAGAAAATTCAAGCGATCAAGGAAGTGCTTGTAAACCGAAATTTATGAGCAGTCTTAAAAACACTAAGTGTTTTCTTTCGAAAAGGGGGGATATGTAAGATGAAGATGGCTCATCTTACGTATTTTTGTGTAAATAGCTTATTTTATAATCTCTTATTATGTTAATTTGTGTATATGTATATGTATATATACGTTTGTTTATATATATGTATATATATATATATCTGTATTTTGTATATATATGTATATATCTATGTGTTTGTATATATACATATATCTGTTGTTTATATATATATATATATATATATGTATATATATCTGTGTTTTGTATATATACGTATATATATATATATGTGTGTTTGTATATAGACATATATATCTGTATTTTATATATATGTTCGTTTATATATATATATATACTAGCAGTGCCCTTAGCGGCTTCGCTCGCATGAAATTAGAGAGTTTGAACCGTGCATCCATAGTAGAGATCATTTTTTTAGGTCTCGGCTCGGCCCGTCGACAAATTAGCCCAGCCTGTTTTAAAAACCCAAACTCCTGGCCCGGCACAGTCCGTCTGAATTAGGCCCGGCCCATTTTTACAGGCCTAGAAGTCCTATATACTTGATGAAAAACTTCGGCCCGTCCCACCTTGACCTCAGGTTTGGCCCGGCCAAACTGAAGACCCTAAAATCACTAAAATATCTATATACTTGGTGAAAAACCTTGGCCCGTCCCACTTTGATTTAAGGTTTGGCCTGGCCCGTGTGAAGACTCTAAAATAACGGCTTGGCCCGACCGATGATAAACTGGACTTAGCTACTTTTAACCGGCACAAAACTTCAAAATACTAATTTTTACATTTGTAGCACTTACAGTTTTTGAGTAGCAGTTATTTTGAAATCAAATAACTTTTATTTCCACCCCACATTTGGGGTCCTGGAAACCAAATTTTCAAAAAATGCAAAATTTCGTATTTCATTATTTTTGGAGTAGAAACTAAATACTAATTTTTACTTCCGTAGCATTAACAGTTTTTGAGTAGCAGCTACTTTAAAAACCAAATAACCCAAAAAAAGATGAAACACGTATATCTTTTTTTTTGAGTAGATACTAAGTATTAATTTTTACATCTGTGGCAATTGCAGTTGTTGAGTAGCAGTTACTTTAAAAACCAAATAACCCTATTTTCCACCCCACATTTGAAGTCATGGAAACCAAATTTTCAAAAAAATTTTGAAACCCGTATATCATTATTTTTAGAGTAGAAACTAAATACTAATTTTTACTTTTGTACCATTAACAGTTTTTGAGTAGAAGCTACTTTAAAAACCAAATAACCCAATTTTCCAACCCACATTTGAGGTCCGGAAAACCAAATTTTTAAAAAATGGTGAAACACGTATATCTTTATTTTTAGAAAAGAAACTAAATAATAATTTTTACATCTGTGGTATTTACTGTTTTTGAGTAGCAGTTACTATAAAAGACAATTAGCCCTATTTTCCACCCCACATTTGAAGTCCTGGAAACCAAATTTTCAAAAAATGCTAAAACACGTATTTCATTATTTTTGGAGTAGAAACTAAATACTAATTTTTACTCCTGTAGCATTAACAGTTTTTGAGTAGAAGCTACTTTAAAAACCAAATAACCCAATTTTCCAACCCACATTTGAGGTCCGGGAAATCGAATTTTCAAAAAATGGTGAAACACGTATCTTTTTATTTTTCAAAAAGAATCTATATACTAAATTTCAAAATCTCCTCATTTTTGGTTTTCGAGATATATATTGTTTTAGAAAAAAGTTTGTTTTCCAGGTTTTTCCCCTCAGGAGCAAAATTTTCAAAAATCCTTTCTTAGCGGATGTTTACGCTATAAAAGTAATATAAGTTCCAAATTTCACATTCCTAGGCTCGGCGTTGATTATCAGTCAGTCATATATGTTTTAGAGAATATACTTTGTAGTTAAACAAATTGACAAACGTTATCTAATAGAATCAAAAGGGTTGTCAGAATCAAGAGAATTCTGAAACGTGAAATATAATTAGATTGAGTCAGTGCGAAAAAAGTACTAAGCCGGAATTATAATTCGAGAAATATTGTTCTATAAATAACTTCAAGCTTTAACGTTACGAATCGCTAGAAAGCATACTCGTCTACGTTTACAGTGTAGCCACTCTTTAAAAAATAAATAAAAATAGCATATATATATATATATATATATATATATATATATATATATATATATATATATATATATATATATATATATATATATATATATATATATATATATATATATATATATATATATATATATATATTTGTATGTATGTGTTTGTTCCTACGTTATAAAAACCACAATAGCAATATTATTACACGTCCCACAAATTGTAATAAATACTTGGACTAGTGCTGCAGCATACATGGAACACACTCCACCTATTATAGCCCTTCCAGATTTAACATCGAATTCTGTACCTCTGAATTTACAAAAAAAAATTAATAATCAAATTTGCAATAATAATTCAATTAATAAATAAATTTATCAAAAAAAAAAACAATATAAAACCACATATTTGTATAAAAGGGACTATTCACACTGCCAACTTATTCAATATAACAATATAATCATTATAACGATTAAATATGATATTGTTGTAGAAGTTAACATTAGTTCTACTATTGTACTGTAAATCAATTTGGCATAGTTTACACTTAACATGACCAATATTTCAAAGTACAAAATATGTTTCTCTGAACATTTATCTAAATAGGATATGCATGAAATGATGTATGACGGGCATAGTACCAGTGAAATAAATACTTTATTGCTTAAAGGCTGAGCAAAAGTCATTCCTTTATGGTCAGGGTGACTTTGGCATTATCATTCAGCTTGTACAAAACAAATTTTTCAGCTCCAAGCAGTCCCAATAGAAGTATTTGTTTAAAACTATCTACGTTTTGTTTTATGGCACTTTTGATCAAATTAATTTAACTTGTTATGGATATGCTTAGAGTGGACAAACAATCAAAGTAATATTTAACTGACATTTGTAGATACAAACATATTTTTGAGTATATAGATGAGATTATGTATATCTGTATGTCTGTATGTATGCCCTTTATGCATTGCTACATCATTCATTAGATCGTAATGAAATTTTCACATAACCTTGAAAAAGGGGATTTAGAAAATGAGCGGAAACAGGAACGGAAAAGCAGCTGAAAGCGAAAAAGTGAGCGGAAAAGAGAAAGCAACCGGGAACGGGAAAGCAAGCGAGACCGGGAAAGCGACCGGGAGAGGAAAAGCGTCCGAGAGCGGGAAAGCGTCCGGGAGCGGAAAAGCGTCCGGGAGCGGGAAAGTAACCGGGAGTGGGAAAGTGACCGGAAACGGGAAAGTGACCGGGAACGGGAAAGCAATCGGGAACGAAAAAGCAAGCAGAAACGGGAAAGGGACCGGGAGCGGGAGCGGGAGAGCAAGCGGGGAAGGAAACGGGAGCGAGAGAGAAAAACGTGCATCCATACTGGTTTTTTCAGGCTTAAAATCCCTATATATATGGCAAAAAACCTCATCTCGACCCGGCTTGACTTTAGGTCTGATCCGGCCTTTTTGAAGACTCTAAAATTACGGCCTGGTCCGGTCCGTGCAATAATCTAATCTATAGAGCCCTAGAAAATGTTTTAAGACCCGTCCGTCTTATTTTATAAGCAGAAAATTCCAGGCCTGGCTTGTTGTTCAGGTACAAAATGTCAGCCCCGAACCGGCTCGTTTTATAAACACAAAAGTCGATGCCTAACCCGGTCCGTGCTTAACTTCAAAAATCTTTCCAACAAAAAGTAAGAAGCCGTATAGCGATGGTGAAATTCTAAGGAGCTGCTTTGGTAAAAGTTTTGAAACAGTTTCCCTATCACACCAAACAGTTGCAAGGAGAATTATTGACATGAACGAACACGTTTCAAGAAAACTGGCATCAATCTTAATCGCGGAGACAATAAAGGCACAGACAACTTGTGGCATTTCTTGACGAGTTAGATGCCGAATATCGAGATTTGCTACTACACTACGGACATAGATCGCCTCAACAATCTTAATCAGCGATTGCAAAGAAAGCAGCAGAACATTGCAACAGTGTTGGGGCATGTTGACTGTTTTCGCAAGAAGCTTGATCTATTCCACACATGTGTGTAGAATAATGATGTATCCTTTTTTGAACTTACTGAAATGATTGATCACACAGATTTTTGTTTGTATGCTGATATCATTGGTACGTTAATCGACAAACTCTCAACCAGATTTTCAGGTATTGAGAACCTTAGAGGCGACATTGCATTGTTCAGTAATCTAATGGGTGCATCTATTGAGAATCAAAATCCGAGCTTTCAGCTTAAACTTTGTGAGCTGGAGACCGGTTCATTTCTATTGAGCAAAAAGTGTATGTATGAAAAATTTTGGAAATTGGTCAGCCATGATCGTTTTCCAACTTTACGATCCTTTGCTTTGAAGCTGTGCTTAATGTTTAAAAGCACCTACATCTGTAAAACAGCGTTTTCCATCATGAAACATGACAAGTCAAAAACTCGTAGCAGGATCCACGATGACACTCTCGTTTCTTGTATCCGACTTGGCACCATAAGCTTTGATGTTGAAATTGCCGGTATTGTTAGAAAAAACCCTTTTCCCCATGTTTGTATTAAATTATAAAAACATCATTCAATAGAATAGAATATATCATTAGATTGAAATTGAACAGAATCAATCAAATGACTGTCACTAGTCTTAGTGTTAACTAAGACACTAAGTCAATAGAATAATTACTACTTAATTTCAACTGAAATACTATCACACTATGTTAAAAAAATATTATAGCAATAAAACAATTTATAGCAGTTACCACTAAAGTGTTTTTTTTATTTCTTGGTTAACACTTATAATTTTCTTATATATATATATATATATATATATATATATATATATATATATATATATATATATATATATATATATATATATATATATATATATATATATATATATATATATATAGTCTTATTTTATAACAATTTTATATGGCATAGAGATATTATAATTATGCCATATTAAGTGCTAAAATTTGCTTGGCCCGCCAAGAGTCTAAACATATTTATATGGCCCACAATAGCATGTAGGTTGGACAACTCTGCTATAGGTTAACCAGGTACTAATGTCTCACGATCTTTTCACACAAAAACAAAAACTCTACTGGAAGAGAAAGATTGACGAAAGCCGAGGGAATCCTAAAGGACTTTGGCAGACACTATCTTCTTTGCCAAAAAATCTTACAGCCAACAATTTTATAAGAGCATTCATTGATAAAAAAAAAAAATAACGCCAGTATACGTCGTCTGCCCACAGTCCACTACTCGACACGTCTGTTGTTCCTGTATATTGCTGAAGTTTCAGCCACTGACGGTAGACTATATTACTCGGCTCATAAAATCCTCAACAAACAAAAATTGTTCCTTAGACCCATTACCGAAATAGATAATAAATCTTTTGCCGCTCTTTTCTTTACTCTCTCAATTGCATCATCATTTCCTGTCAATATGGGTTTCACACTTGTGCTCCATATTCAAACTGTTACATAACCAAAACATTATACCCAACATCATAATGGCCTTCTTAACCCGACTAAAGATATGTTCTTTGAATTGTAGTTTGCAATACATGGTGATACGAAGACCGGAATTGATACACGTGTAGAGATCTCACAAACACTGTCATCCAAGTCAATCAGTTAAGATTTGTTTAAGATATATTTCCCCAATATTGAAAAGACAACATTGATCTCCATTTACTTTTATTTGTCATCTGTTGAACTATTCCTTCTTTTTGTTGATATCATCCTACAACTCAACAAAAATTCATTTTTGGGCCAAAGACAATTTTACAGATCTGCTTAAAATGGTTAGGGCTGCGTATGTAACTACTAGTTGTGTTTTAAGGTTTTGATCAAATATAAACATTGAAAAACTAAAATAAAATGTAAACTGTTGAAGTAAATTTTAGACCAAAAAGTAATTTTTGGCAACTTTCAAAGTGTGAGTGTCGAAAAGAGTTTTGAACACTTTAAAATGTAAATAAGCAGGTTTTTAATGAAAAAAATTAGCTAATCAACAAAAATTAAAATCCTGGAAGCAAATACAATAAATATTTTTTTGTTTTCTTTAAAGATATTAATTTAGCATTTCATTTTTTTCTGTTTAGTTTTGTAGAGCACCTCTCAAGTAATTTTATTTACTTCGCTTTAGAAATTGTTTTTCTTTTATTACATCTGCAGGAATAAACTACTAGTGAAATTAGTAACTTCCATGAATTAGATAGCTCGGTTAATCGTTTTTATGGATTAATTTTGTATAGAACAAATGTAACATGTATACAATTTTTGGCAAACATACTAACACTAGTAGTATGGCAGCGTCATATCGGACCACACTTCTGGCTCTTGCGTACATGTACCACTTAAACTCTTCCAAAGGTTGACTCATATAATCATTTGGTACAAAATTAGTGTCAGTCCAAATTTCAATTCCAACCAGTAATAAAACGATACCAACATCCTTGTACATCTTTAGTGAAATAATGCATACGGTGAGTAACTAATATTTTTTTAGCATATCAATATCAGTAAATTAAAAAAACAGAACTGAGTAACTAATATTTTTTTAACATACTATTATCAGTTAACTAAAAAGAGAGCAAAAATGTAGAAATAAAAAAATTGTTATGAAATGTTTTAAATGATTAAAGAATCTGTGCTTTTTAAAGAAGCTGCTGTTTTAGTAAATGCCATTATTAGATTTTTTCAAAATTGTATTTTAATCTAATTGCTGAAAATAAAATTCAATAGTAGCAACTGTAGTTCACGCAAAGAAAACTGGCATGGTAGTGCAGTAACCGGGTAAGAGGACCTAGAAAAAAAACTGGTTTAGAAATAATTTGTTTGTTGTTGGATGCAAGATGATGTCTTGAATCAAAAAATAAGAATCTCCATCACTCCGACCTGAGGGATTTTTGTATCGCACTTTTACCGATTCTACCCGAAAACTCAATTGTTCAGAAACGGGTTCATGCAAAAAAAACATGGCTGAAAATTAAAAATCTAATATTTTAAAGTAATTGTTATTTTTAATCATAAGCAAAGTCCTAAAACAAATATGTGTAATATAAACATTAGGATTTATTTATCTACAAAAAAAGCATAAGATGATATAGGCTATATATAATGCAATGCGGTACAAGAAATTAATGCTTCATCAGAGTAGAATCAAAGAAAATCATCCTACTTCGCATAGTTTAAAACTGTGGTTAAGCACGATTGCCAGTAATAACTGTTGTATCATTTATAATAATATTAATAATAATAATAATAATAATAATAATAATGTTTGACGATTTTTTAAGTAGCGTAAATCCTAATGGACCTCAAGGCCACTGAACAAATGCGCTTTAAGTTTTTTTCTGAAACTTTCAACTGTCACTGCGGAAGTGACCACTGGAGGAAGACAGTTCCATAGTCTTGGGCCAGCAACCGCAAACGTTCGATCTCCGGCGCTCTTGAGTTTTCCTGCCGGCACGAGAAGTTGAAACGTTGATGACGATTGTAGTCTTCTCCGAGCCGGAATGTCCTGCACTCGCTGAATGCTCGATGCCAGGTATGTGGGAGCCATCCCGTTGAGGCACTTGAACGTCATGAGCGCCACCTTGAAGCTTATTCTGTCGTTGATCCGAAGCCAATGAAGTTTGCGTAGGATCGGAGAGATGTCTTCACGCCTGTGGGCTCCCGCAACGAGTCTAGCAGCCGCGTTGATGATAGATTGAAGACGTCGGGTGAGAGACGTGGGTAGACCGATTAGAGCTGAGTTGCAATAATCGAGCCTAGAGAGAACTAGAGAGGTAGCAAGTGTCTTAAGAGCAGACACTGGAAGAGATGGTGCGACGGCCTTTATCTGTCGGAGCATCATGAAGCATGAGCGCGAGATATAGCCGACGTGAGTGTGCATGGTCAGGTCGGAATCCAGAGAAACACCGAGGTTATTGACTGTAGACTTCGGTGAGATCCACTCATTTCCGAGTCGGACGGGAGCTGTTGGACACCGGGAGCTGCGCCGTCGACTGGTGAACCAGATGACCTCTGATTTCTTTGGGTTTAATTGTAGGTGACTCGATTTCATCCACTGATAAATGTCGTCAACACAAGTCGAGACCCGAGACGAAAGCTCGGCAGCCTGATCGAGATTGCTATGGCCATAAACTTGCGTGTCATCCGCATAAAAATGCGCCTGTAAACCATGACCGGCTATGATATAATAGAGGTCAGAGGTGTATAGTGAGAAGAGGGTTGGGCCGAGAACGGATCCTTGAGGGACGCCGCTTGTCACAGGAGAGGAGGAAGACGATGAACCGCCGACCCTCACCTGACAGACCCTGCCGACCAGGTAAGACCGCAACCAGCCGAGCGCATATCCGTCCAAGCCAAAAGAAATTCGCAGCCTCTGAAGGAGTATTTTGTGGTCGACGGTGTCGAAGGCTGAAGAAAGGTCCAGAAGAGCAAGAAGTGTGCATTTTCCCTGGTCAGCGGTGCCAAAGACATCCGAGAGAACTTTGAGCACAGCGGTTTCTGTCGAGTGGAATTGACGGTATGCTGATTGATTTCTAAAGTAGAGATTCTTAGCATTGAGATATTTTGTAAGTCTGCTGAGAATTAGTCGTTCCAGGAGTTTTGAAATTACAGTTAGATTTGATATGGGGCGATAGGAATCAGTATCGCCGCTATTGAGATTGGGATTCTTGAGAATGGGCGTGATGTGAGATGACTTAAAAGATTGAGGCAGCAAACCCTCAGAGAGAGATTTGTTGTATAGTTTGACTAGGAACGGTCCAATGATATGCGAAGCTTTTTTGAGAAGCCACGTAGGTATTGGGTCCAGAGAGCATTGTTTGTCTGGGAGTGAATTCATTATCGTAATGACTTCTTCCAGGTTGGTGGAGGCAAAGCCGCAAAGCGGTTCGCCGCTGTAGGACGTTAAATTTGGTGGAGGCCGACAATTGGCCGCGGAACCTCGCACGTTATCCAGCTTACCGATAAAGAACTGTGCAAATTGAGTGGCATTTGGAGGAGCGTTAGGATTGACGTGACCTCTTGACATGACCGTGTTTAAAGAGAACCACAGCCTGCGGCTGGACGAGTGCTCTTTCTCAATCCTGTTTTTCCAAAAAGATGCACGTTTCATGCGGGAGAGCTTTCTATAAGCCACTCGATGCCGCTTCCAGCAAGAAATGTCATCTGCAAGGGACGTTTTGAGAGCGATTCTTTCAAGGCGGCGAGTCTGTTTTTTGGCCTCGCGACATTCATCGTCAAACCACGGATCTGAGGTGCGAGGACGCCATGATTACAGCGGAGCGTGTCGTCGCTTGCTCTGGGCCTGGATCGTTCGACGACGGAAAACCCTTTTGAAAGGAGGCTTCGGACCGGCAAGAGTTGAATTTAGTGTGGCAGGCCGGAGATGACGCTGCGGAGTGGCAGCAGTAACTTTTTGTCCCGAACGGCTCCCTCTGTAATGGCGAAACTTCGTAGTTCCAATGCGTAACAGATGAAGTTTACGTATCGTAGAGATTGTACGAACGCTAGGACGGAGAGAGATATTGTTCAAAGACAATAGCATTTCGCGAGTCAATGAAGGAGGATTGGCTAGCTGGCCGAATGAGTAGCCTATTATAATATTATAAACAGAACAGAAAACCACAGTTGAAGAGTTTGCAAAGCTATATAAACTTGAGCAAATTTAGCAAAATTGTATAGTCCATGTTTGGTTCGGTATCTTATTACATGGAAACGCAAAAATCAGCTTCGAAAACAGTGTAAAACTCCGAGGGAAAACAAACACAACAAAGAGGCAGCCACGCAACCGGCGCCTTAAACCGTAATATATATAAATTAATATCTATGAACTATTTCCATAAAAGTAACGTCCCGGTTACAAGGGATATTAATGAGTTCATGTTTTACTTTTCTAGTTATATTATCATTCTAAAACCAGTTACATTCTGTAAATCGATACCTGATTTCTGAACAAATAAACATCACAACAATTGGCGACGAAGGATAGGAATAAAATCACGCAGATATTCAAAAGATATTTGAACTTTTTCAGACGCAGATGGAAAAAAGCGAAGAGAGACACAAGATGCAGATGGAAAAGAGCGAAGAAAGATTCCTAAAACTAATGAAAGAAAATTCAGAGAAAGAAAAGGAGCTGAGGAAAGAAAATGCAAAGACACAGAGAAAACTTTTCGAATTTATAGAGTCCCAAAAAGAAAAAAAGACAGAGTCAAAAGAAACACTTTTTGATCGACTACGTCAGAGGGTGGAGAAGTTTTCTTACGAACCAGAGGAAGGACGAACGATTTGTAGACACTTTCAAAAGAGCTTTGATTAAATTAAGAAATGACGGAACTTACAAAGAATCCCTTCAAACATTTTTATTCAGCTACAGAACCACTCCCTGCGCTTCATCGCCGAACGGTCTCTCTCCAGCGGAAAATTTCCTAGGCAGACAATTACGTTCGGTCTTAATCGAATTACATCCGAAAAACATCAAATATTCAACACCTCGATCAAATGACATGGAGAAACAGTTCAACCGCCATCGTGGGGCACGACCTCGACACGGTGGATTGGTGTTCGTTCGCGATTATCGACCGGGACCTGTCACGTGGATACCAGGACAGATTGTTCGTAGAAGGGGAAGAGTTCTGTACGATACATTCGTAAAAGGAATGGTCTGGAAGCGCCACATCAACCAGTTACGCCCACGTCAAGAATCGAAGTTTACAACAACACTACTGGAAACATTTGACTTACCTTATCAGAATACAAGACAAGGAGAAAATGCCACAACTGCCGAAGCTGGTCAAATGGTGGAAAAGAACATTAACACAAAGAGAGGCATTCTGAAAGGTCAGGATTCAGACCGTTTTAAAAAATCTGTTCATTTTCAACTAGACACCAAACACCAACCAGAACAGCCTACACAAGACTTTCCAGCAACGCCATTCCCTTCTACTGAGGACTCGGAATCAGTAATACCACGCTCACCGTCATCATTACAACTGAGGCGATCTGATAGACATCGACACTCTCCATCTCGACTTGTGATAAATCACCAAAGCAAGTCATACACCAGCGGTGTCTAGCTTATATATATATATATATATATATATATATATATATATATATATATATATATATATATATATATATATATATATTAATATCTATGAACTATTTCCATAAAAGTAACGTCCCGGTTACAAGAGATATTAATGAGTTCATGTTTTACTTTTCTAGTTATATTATCATTCTAAAACCAGTTACATTCTGTAAATCGATACCTGATTTCTGAACAAATAAACATCACAACAATTTTTTACAACATTTATTTTGTCTAAAATAAATGTAAATTTTCTGTTAAAATTTTTTAACGACAGGCAAATTTTTCCGTTAATTTTAATTCGTATCTTTTAATGCCTAAACCCGATACAAGAAGCTATACTGATATCCTTGTGTAGTGGAAAAACCAGTCAAAGGTATTGCCACTTCTCGCAATATTGGCCAGGGCAATATTTTTTATTCCGGCATCCACAACATCTTCTGAACGGGTTTGCAGTGCTTCAGGCAACCTCTCGTTACTCAAAATATGGAAAATCTCAACCCGATTAATGACATTTGTGGTGTTAGCAAAAACATCTACCTTTTCGCGGACGACGCCAAGTTGTTTAGACCGATCGCAGACTTCAAAGACACTCGGGAACTGCAGTCCGACATTTATAAATTGCAGCAGTGGTTCACAAGATGGCAAATGACAGTGAATCCATCTAAATGTTGTGTTTTAAAGGTTGGAGGTAATCGTTTTGCAGCGGATTACTATATGCAAGATACATCAGGTTTGTCTGTTGTGGTTCCTGAAGTTAGCTCGGTTACTGATCTAGGAATCATACTGGATTCAAAATTGAAATTCAGAGACCATGTGTTCTCTAGAATCAAAAAGGCCAATTCCTTGTTGGGTTTAGTTGGAAGAACTTTAAAATATCTGCCTGATGATGCTTTTGTAACATTGTACAAATCTCTGATTAGATCTCAATTGGAGTACGGAGTTCAGATTTGGAGTCCTCACGGGCGTGGTCTGATTGAAGAACTCGAAAGGGTTCAGCGAAGGTTTACCAGAATGGTCAGGTCATGCAAAGGTCTCATTTATACGGAGAGGTTGAAGAAACTCAGATTGCCTTCCCTGACATATAGAAGAAAGCGAGCCGACCTAATTCTTCTGTATAAAATGAAGTCTGGTCAGTTGATGGATTGCCACTGTCCGGGGTTGACCCTTTGCCCTGACGAAAGAACTAGGGGACATGAGTTCAAGTTGGCTACTAGGTTGGCTCATAAAGATTGCAGGAAGTATTACTTCAGTAACAGAGTGGTCGACGACTGGAATCGGCTCCCTGGGCCGGTGGTGTCTGCTGAATCGTTGTCTTTGTTCAAATCACTTTTGGATGATTTTTTTGGTGATATTCAATTTGATTTTGCTTAGGATTTTTATTTTGCTCTGTTTATTTTTTGTTATTTTTTGTTGTATTTGTTTGCGCGTTCAGTTTGTGTTTATATTGTTCGGCGAGGGGCTTGCCCGTGCCTGGTTTATAATAATAATAAAATAATAATAATGATACAATTAAGCAATAGTCTTTTGCCATGAAAATTATGAAAAAATTAAAGTCAAAAATTGGAAAATGATTACTAATGACTCAAAGGAAAATGAAAGCCATATAAATTATTTTCAATTCTTGGGAGAAAGTTAAGCCATCTTTCATGAATGGTGTTTGGCGCAAAATATGGCCTGAATGTGTTCACAGAACATGCGCTGCAGAAGTTGGTGGTACACTAGCTGTTCGTCATGAAATTTCTAATTTAGCTAGAGAGTTTAATTTTAAAGGTATGGAGGAGACCGACATAAATGAATTGCTAACATCGCACAACCAAGAATTTTTTTTCATAAAAAAGCACCTTTCCAATTTTATCAGTCAAAGCTTGCTCTACGTCTTTGTAATGTATAGTTAGGAATAAACCCATTCTTTCAGACGAAACACTTAAAACTGTATATGAACCTCTTGCAAAGAAACTTAATTAAATAAATTGAATAAATAAAAGTTTGTTTAATTGTGACAGTGTCTTCTGTTTTATTTTAGTTAAAAATTAACCATGTCTATTCCAGCTAGTAAACGCGCACTGAGTTAGTATAATCCCTGTTATCCATACGCAATAAGCGGTTGTTATTCCTGGCTTTAGTATATAGAATTCTATGCTATAATCCACGCACTTCAAAGAACACCATGTATGCATTAAAAAACCCTTTCCGTACCACATATAAGCTAATGTTGCAAAAAGTGCGTAAGTTGAAAGTTGAACATTAAGTATTTAATCTTTTTGATGATCTAATAAAAATAATGATTAAATTCTCTGACAGTAACGGACGTGATAGATTAAATCGGGCTGCGTCAACTCAAGTTTGTCGATTTAGAGCGAGCTTAACTGCTGTAGACGCGACCTAGTTGGTTACTGCTTCTCCATCTTTCAGAAAGATTGTTTCAGTAAGGTGTCTATGGCAATATGTCAAAATTAAACAACAGCATCTTCTGTACCTTCCACAAAACGAGACAACTCTCTCAAGTCTGTAAGCAGATTATATCGAAAATTCGGTAATGGAATTGCTCATGATCGACACTACACATTATAACAACCTACCTGCATGGACGGATGCGCCGACCACAACATGCTTGTGTACAAATAATTAGTAAAAGGTTACATAAATAATCTAAGAAACAAAATACAGTTATAAAACACAATCATTTTGAAAATGTTGTGGCTTACATAAAATCTACAAAGAAAAAACATTTTTATGTTTTGATAGCTACTAAAAAGAAAAAACAATATACTGTATGTAGCATGTAGCTGTAAATTAATAAAACTTACGCTATTAACAATGTTTAACATTTTCACCATTCTGTCAACTACTTCCACATGACTTCTGTTATATTTTTGATACTGTAATGATACATATAAGCTGTTTAAATCAATATAACCACTTACAATATATATATATATAACTAAGAATAGATTTTTTTAACATTCTTTCAATGCTTGGCATTTGGTGGCTTTTTTTAATTGTTTACCTATCTAATTCATGGAACTCTATATCCATACTTGAAAGAAAACCGTGCACTAGCAGTGCGTCAGCCTGTATACATTATGATACCTAGCCTAGCAGCTATATATGTTTTATTTTGAAATCGAGCGCGTTTGCTTTGTTGATGTGAGAAGTTTTTGTTTGTGACTAGGATTATTCATATATATTATTCTATTGAATTAGTATTAGATTATTCTCAAACAATTTTTTATTTCTTAGCTCTATTATTTGTTTTACATTTGGATTACTGGCCTATCGTTTTGCATTTGTTTGCAAAAACTTGTAGCGATAAAAGAATGGTTTAATGGGCTAGTTAAGGCTGCAAAATGGGTATGATAATCAGAAAATTCAAAAAAGTGAAGAAAAACTAATTTTTCATTTGGTTCCGTAGAATGACAAAATTGTTTTAGTCAAATGGATACATGCTAATCCCAGAAAATATTGGATCTCGTCTCGATCTTCAAAACTGTGTTTCTTACATTTTTATCTTGATAATTTTGAATATGATAAAACAGATTTATTGTTAAAAGGGAAGAACCAATGCATAAATCAGAACCTGCAACGTAGACGTCTGAAGAAAAACACTGTGCCGTCAAATTCCTAAATGCCCCCAATTACCTCACGAAATATAATCATCACAGAACAGCAAGTAAATCCACAGCTGCTGTCTGACACACGACACAAACTCTGAAAACACTATTGCCGATATTTTTTTATGAATCACTGCAGTTTGATGAAATTCCAACATTGAGTGATGCTAATATTGTTTATATCAAGGGTCACATTGCAAGATGAATAGTATGCCTCAACAAGTGTAAAGATTAATAAGATAATTTTGAAAAACAACAACTGGATTTAACCTGATAATTCAATGAAAAACAGATCATTTTATTTTTTTAAGTCATTTGTGGAAGTTTGACCCGTCCTTCAAAATAGACTTTTCTGATTCATGGTTAACCTTTTTTAAATTTCGATTCCAGGTTTGGGCAGTAATTTCCTCATGTGCTCACATCAACTCAGCGTCTCATCCTTTAGTGGTTGATAAATGCGTACCACCTTCAGTTGGGGGTTAAAGTCCTTTGTGCGTTTGTCGAGCTAGTGAGTAGTTTGCGGGGCTGCCAGCGACGCCGTTAAACACCGCATACCCCTTATCTTGTCTTCAAGCTGCCCATATTGTAAAGTCCCTCGAGTCCAGAACGATGAATAATTTCAAGTAAATCAGTGGTGTACAATAGAAACAGTAGTGGGCCTAAGACTGATCCCTGGGGTACTCCACTACTAAGCGACACGGACAATGACAAGTTCCCACCCACACTAACCCGTTGCGTGCGGTTAGTTAAATATGAAATAATCCATTTTAAGACAACTCCACAGATGCCATGAGTTTTTTCAAGTCTCTCAATAAGGATTCCATGGTCAACAGTATCAAATGCGACACTCAGATCTAAGAGACTCAGTAACGACACCTGACCACTATCAGTAGCAACTGCCAGATCATTGACCACTTTAAGTAGTGCAGATTCTGTAGAGTAAAACCGGCGATACGCAGGTTGGTTCGATGGGAGACTGCCAGAAAGACCTAGATGTACATTCAATCGTTTAGCAACAATCCGCTCTACCGGTTTTGACATAAAGGTCAAGTTAGAGACTGGTCGATAGCTCTTCATGTCACAAACTGGTCTGGAGTAATAGAAGAGCTCACATTAGATGAAGACTTTTCTTTACCAAGAAGTGTTGACAAGTTACTCCAGAGCTTTTTTGGAGATTTCTGATTAGCGGCAATCCTGGCTTCCCAGTATTCATGCTCTTTTTTTCTGGAACAAATATCGCATGGTCCGAAGGCCGTCAATTCATATAGATTTACTCGCCGTTGTGTGATGCCGACGATAAATCCGTTCAAGTCGTCTCGTGGACCGCTTGAATGCCCGGCATTCACTATCAAACCATGGCGTTAGTAGATTTTGAAGTTTTCTTTGGATTAATGTAAACGGAGCGTGATTATCGAAAAGCTTTGATAGAGTAGATGAATAGCACTGGAAAAGTTCATCAGTTGAATGATGATCGAAATTTTCTGAATTATGACAAAGTTCACTCAAACGTAAATCAGTCAGGAATGCATTATAACGTCCCCAAAAAGTGGCAACAGGCTTATTTGGTTTTTGGAGTGGAAATCGAAACAATAGCATTAGATGATCAGATAAGCCAGTTTCTTGCACAGAAACTTAAAGATCTACCATATCATCACGTGAAATCACGAGATCAAGCTGCCCTCCAAACCGATGCGTTGGAATTGTCTCATGGATAATCAAATTGAAAGAAGTAAGCAGTTCTTGCAGTTTCATTGCAATTATATCATTTTGTCTTTCAACGTGAATGTTCAGGTCTCCAGTAATAACAATTGGTCTACGGTATGTTGACAATATTTCCAAAAGGAAACTGAACTCATCAAGGAACTTCTTGGTTGCAGGCTTTGATCCAGGACGATAGACTGATAACAATACAACTTCAGTCTGATTGCTAGAGATATTACAACATAAAAATTCGAATGACGCAACTGGTGTTCGAAGATCAATTTCAGTCATAGACAGGCCATTCTTATAAATAATTGCAATTCCACCATGATTTATCAAAGCCCGAGATTTGCTTGTATGGTCAGCAGGACGTGCCCGATCAAGACACTTGTAACCAGCAGGAGTAACACGGCCCAACAAAACGCTATCACCAGATTCATGCCAAGTCTCTGCTGCAACAAAAATGTCAATAGACTGAGACGCAATCAGATCACAGATTCGAAACGATTTCTCCTTGATCGAACACACATTATGAAAAGCAACAGACAGGTCAGCAAAAACTTCTTTATTAAAAACTTTTTTTGAATTTTTGCAATTGATTACCCCGGATGCAGTACCGAAAGGGCGAATCCTTAGCTAAATTTGCATTTAATTTGTTTCTTTCAAGTCTAAGCTGATAATCCAGTTGTCTTTCCGCTTCTGTTAAATCCGGACTGATATAGACGGATTTATGGTCACTGTTTCTCAGACTTTTGGCAGCCATGAGAATCGGATTCTTAAGACTAACCTCAGATAATTCTACCAAAATTGGACCTGGTTTGCTTGTGTCTTTAGATCTTAGTCGTTTCAAATGTACAAGTTTTACCTCAGACTTACCGATTACATTCAAGATTTGTTTAACGGATTCTTCATCCTCAGCTTTTTTAGTAGCCTGGGCTGAGTTTGGTGACTCAGGGATACCGTAAACAATTATATTCTTTTTCTTCTTTCACGATCCTTCAGTTCATTTATTGAAGTATTAACAACAACCAGCTGAGCAGCTGGCTGTTTTGTTTTTTGAGTACCGGCTTTCACCACCTGAACCCAGTCATTCACAATCGATGGGGGTTTTTTCTCGGTCTTTGCGACCACCAAATCTGTTTTCAACTTGCAGATTTCGTCAAGATTGATTTTTTCTTTACTTTCAAGTAGCGTTAATCGCTCCGAAAGTGATGAGACAAACGCCGAGATTTTGCCGCACCATTCATGCAGCATTTTCGAAGCTACTGAATGATTGCCTTGTCCAAAACACGGCCAATGTTTCTCAAGTAGAAAATTAGTATTCATTTTTATATATATTCATATATATATATATATATATATATATATATATATATATATATATATATATATATATATATATATATATATATATATATATATATATATATATATATATATATATATATATATATATATATATATATATATATATTAATATGAACTGAATTTCGGGATTCCGACGTCTAATCCATGGATTGCGAGCCACCAAAAACAACTAAATCACGTCTTAAGTCGTGAAATTTAGGAAGTAAAAAAATAAAGCAGCCAGAAGAGTGTTGGAAAGTATTATATGGCTGTATGCTAAATAATGGTAGTCAACAAAAGAGTAAACAGTTTTTTCATTAATAGAGACTAGCGTTGGTAATAAATAAAAATCTATATCACGTCAAAAATACATTCGACTTTTTATTTAACAAAATTTAATTGAGTAAACTAACTGACATGTACTTATAATAATCTTTCAAATTTCAAAACGTCCGCGGACATTCCACGGGCAAGTGAAAGTTACTAAATTCAGACTTTTTTTATTATGAGAAGCAAGTGTGGGTAATAAATAAAAATTATTGGGTAAATCAATTTAACGTTTAAAAACACATTCAACTTTTTTATTTAACAAAATTTAATTGAGTATACTAACTGTATGTACTTCATAATAGTTATTTAACAAAATAAACTAAATGAAAATACCTCATAAGAATCAGCAACTATAAACAACTCCAGAAACAAGGATGTGCGAGTAGTACCACCTGGCCTAAAAAAGGTCCGATGACCAGATTGTCGTTTTTTTCTATTTATAAATTCCTGCTAAGTAGGTAAGATATTTTTTGATAAAAAAAATAAGCATTTAAAGATTCATAGAAATGTTTTTGCGAAACATTCAAGTTCCGATTTTAAATTTAAATTTTCTTTAAAGTTGTACTCAATTGCATTACCTAAATTTGTAAGATAACCACCATGAAACCATTTAAAAAATAATTAAATAAACACGTATATAAAAAAAACATTGATTTATATAAAATGCAAACAAAAAATTTTTTTTTGTTCTTCAAAAATATCTCTAAACTGGTTTGACAAAATATAAAAGTGTTAAACATCTATTCTATGTTAAATCAGTCAATTAGAAATAAATACGGCCACGCTTTTGTTTTTTGTTAAACTATTTCCGAAATATTAAAATAGGAAAAAATTGGTTGAAAAGTGAAAATAAGCTTTTTCAAAGTTTTTTGTTTATTTTTATTTTAGTCTTTAGAAATTCTTATACATCTAACAAGAATATATGTAAGTTTTCTAATCCGATTTTCTTCCAACTTAATCAAGATCAAAACAATAGGAAACAACTAAATCTTAAAATAAAATTCACAAATCCATGAGCCACGCAGATTATTTATTAACTAATAAGCTAATGCCGTATACAAACTTAACGCACTCAGGGATGTGCATCCCGATGAGAAAAAACAATCTTAAATTTCAATGTTTTATTTTTTATAATTTAATTACACATCATCGTCAAAAAATAATATGCTTGCAAATTTTCAGCTAAATTTGAGAACAGAAAGTATATAAAAAAAAGGATTACAAAATTTACGTGTAACAGACTACGACAAAGTTAAGTAAAAGTGTATAAGAACCTAAAAATACTATCCCCATAGTTCTGAATTACCAACCTTCTTATTAGCAAAGAATGTCTTTCTATGCAACGGATCAGAGGCATTTTTGAAATTCTTTACGTTGTCATCTATAATACAAAAATATTTTAGAAACCTCATGTTTTTTTTCTAATAATACCAGCTCTATGTTATAATTCATTGATTTTTGCTACTGTAAACTGCAACAACCTTTCCATTCAACTTATTTCACCACCCAAGGACCCCTGCTTCATCAATATCGTCTAAAAGTTTCAAAATATTAAAAGATTTTATTAAGTATCCAATCAATCTTTTTTTCAGAGTTGCAATAAAAATTTTAGATTTTTATATTTTTACCAATGTTGTAGCTCTCTTTTGCATTTTTAAACAAATTATGTTTTTATTTAAACAAACTATACACATGTGGAGCAGAGCGGTAGAGCGTTCGCCTGTCAATCGTTAGGTCGGCAGTTCAAACCTCGCCGGCGTCACCAGCGTAACTCCCTTAAGCAAGGAGTTCACTCGCATTTGCTAAAGGAGTAGGTGCCTTTAAATGGCTGCCTTTGCATGTACCCTCCCTCTAAAAATGGCGCTCCCGTAATGGACTTTGTCGATAAGGGAGCGCTTAATCAAATGATTAAATTATTATTATTATTATTATTATTATTATTATTATTATTATTATTATTATTATTATTATTATTATTATTATTATTATTATTATTATTATTATTATTATTATTATTGTTATTATTATTATTATTATTATTACTATTATTATTATTATTATTATTATTATTATTATTATTATTATTATTATTATTATTATTATTATTATTATTATTATTATTATTATTATTATTATGTGGATTTTACAAAATTTGCGCAAAATTTCAAATGCTTAATGCAAATGTTTTAAAGCTGCTGTTTATTAAATTAAACGTTGTTGAAGTTTAAAACAATGCACGTTTGTTTTTTTTACAAAATTTTATTTAAATTACAATCTCTGTTTGTGTGTGTGTGTGGCTTTATCTGTACACAAATCTTGCAAGTAAAATTTAACCAGCTTTTTGACTAGCTAAGAAGCTCAAACTTTCATCATAACTTTATATTGGATGACAATACATGATTCAATTACAAAAAAAATTGTGTTGAAAAACTCGTTTTTTCCTTTACTTTTTATAAATTTGTTTTACAATAACTATGTTGTTTTCTTGCCTTTTGACGCTTAAAAAACAAGCTTTCTGTCATTCAAGTTTGTTGTTTGCCATCAACACAAACTTCACAGATCAAGTAATTAGAAAAATGTGGTCAATGTTTCTTCATTTTATAGATATATCATCATTAAAAAATAATTTGTAATAAAATAGAAATTAGCAAATTACAAATTATACAAGATTTGTAAAAAAGGAATTATCAATGGTTATTTTGTTTCACACAAAATCTGTTTTCCAGAGTAAAGAAAAAGTGTCTGTCTTTCATGGCTCAACAGTTGTAAGTAAAATAGATCTATAATAACTTGTTTCTGACTTAAAATCTTTTTTTTAAACAAACACAATATCTGCCACTCTTCAATAAGCTGGAATTAAGCATAAACAAAAACTGATATAAAACAGTATGGAAAAGTTCATGCGTGAGCCTTTAGTCCCAACTACAGCAACATGTTTGGTAACAGGATTTCTCAGGTTTCAGATGAGTCAGCTACTGGGAAACCAGACCATTTAAGATCAAAACATTTTTGCCACACGAAACTTTAAACGAATTATTAAATTTTGCATTTTCCGTTCTAAAAGCCATGAAAACAAAAACCAATTGGTATTAGAATTATATTTAGTGTGTTGCTATGTCGACGCTCTGTGCAAAAAAAATTGCTCAAATAACTCTTTTTGTAAAAAATACTGCAAAATACAAAATAAAACAAAAGACTATCTGTGGATTTTAGAAAACATTTCAATCACCGTGTATAAAATTTTTTGAAGCAAGATCTGAAGGATGGAATAGCAAGTGATCCTGATGAAAGAAATAAGTTTGTGACGATGTCGTATCGAAACGAGGTTCAACAAAAAGCGTGTCGTTTTTTCCAATTTTCACGTAGCCGCTGTTTAATAATTATAAAATAAGTAACAAAAAAATTAAAATATAAAATGTGATAATTTAATGAATTATTCTTCTTTTTAATTTTTTCATTTGATTAAAGCTGTAACAATTTACCTCAGTCCACAACAATAAAAAATTGTTGTACAGAGGCAAATTTTTACTCACAAATATATATATATTTGTAAAATCGTCAAATCGTATTACAGGTCCAGAAGAATGGTTTTCTAGTTTATTGGACGATAATAAATAAAGCTTGGTTAATGCTACTTAAACTTTCTAATATAATTATCCTAATAATAATAATAATAAATGTTTGTCGGGTTTTCAATATATGGGAAAAGTGAAACCAGACCCTGAATATTCGGTGCCGTCGTCTGTTATGGAGGCTTCCGTTTCAGAACCGTCGCTGTATGGGTAAAAGCCATCGCCGTTATTGCCATTATTATAATCATCATCGTCACTTTCATCCTCATCGTTTTGCATTTCGTTTTCAACATTCTTTTCATTTTCTTTAGATTGTTGTCGACATCCAAACCGACTGTATCATTGTCACCATCTTTGCCACGCTCGTCATTACCATTTTTGCTACGCTCGTCATTACCATCTTTGCCACGCTCGTCATTACCATCTTTGCATGGTTCGTCTTGAACATCTTTGCATGGTTCATCTTGAACATCTTTGCAAGGTTCCTTATCATGACCGTCTTTGACAGGCTCATCATCATGACCCACCGGACTTGTGCAGTCTGTACGGCCGTCATCCGTAACATGCTCTGAGAGACAGCTAGTGGACTCCAGTTTAAATTGGGTTTCGCCGCAGCAACCCGCTGGTCCAGAACCGTGTCCACCACGGCCTCAGCCAACTCTGCGACCAAACTCTCAACAGTTGTACCGGCTGCTGCTACTTTGTTTTCGTGGCCAAGAATCATTTCTTCTCCTGTCTTCCCCTGTGCTGCCATTTTTTCTCTCGCTTGTTGTCTTTCTTCCTCCAGCAATTTTCTTTTTAATTTTCTCCGCTTAACCACAGCTACGTCGTCAATATCGAATAAATATTCATCGTCGTCAGGCCCATAGCCTTCATTCACTAACGCGGCTAAAATTTCGTCGGACTCTATTTAATTTCAAAGTGAGTTTCACTCTTTGTAGCTCATTTAACGTGGTCGCTTTTTTCCTTCTGTTGTTTCAACGTAAATTTCAGTGTTTCATCTATCAATAGCCGTAATCATTCATTAACTGAAAACTGATTCAGCCTAGCTCAAATTCAATGTCTCCGTCTAAGCTTAAGTAATTCTGACTTTTTCCTTTCAACTTTTTTAATATTTAATTTAACATAGGGTTCTTATGATGGTTTTTTATAGCTGAAACTGGCCAGTTAACCCTGATCGTTTTATTGCTCATCAATTTTAACCAATAAATTCTTCAATTAAATGTCTCGTCATTTCAAATGGATGAAAAGGGCTTTAAAAACTTGTTAAGAAAGATGACTAACGTTAAGTGGTCAATTGTGTTTAATAGAGCCTGTTTAAAAGAAAATATTATTCCAATATATAAGTTTAAGTTTAAGTTTATTTGGATTTCAAGCGCCCTTTTGTGTAACACCTCAGGGCTCCTTTTACAATAAAATCAACAAAACAAAACAATAAAAATAAAGCAAAAAAATAATATAAAACACAAAAATCAGCATGTCAGGAAAAATGAAATAATTTCTCTCTGATCATCAATTTGGATAGGATTTCGCAAACAGAAATGTCTTTAGCTCGGCCTTGAATAAACTCAATGTAGTGGCTTCTCGGATGCTGGCAGGCAACATGTTCCATGTTGCCGGTCCTGCTATACTGAAGGCTCGACTGCCGTAAATTTTTGTTCGAGTTATGGGAACAACTAGATCACCACGACTAGCAGATCTGTGACGAGATAAGTAAGAATTTTTATCAGACACAGTGACACACAGCTCTTGCAAATATGAGGGGGCTTCACCATGGAGCGCCTTGTAGACTAAAGTCCCAATTTTGAAAGTAATTCGCTCAGAGATACGCAGCCACCGGAGTTCAGTTTTCATTATTGCAGTCACATGATCATGTTTCTTTAGTCCACCAAAAAGACGAGCAGCTGCATTTTGAATACGTTGAATCTTTCCAACAGCACTAAGAGGTAAGCCTGTAAATAGAGAGTTGCAGTAGTCAAGTCTACTTACAACAAACGAATGCAGCAGGAGACGTGTTGCTTCACTTGTCAGAGACCTTCGTATGGTTCTAAGTTGTCGCAGTTGGAAAAAACAGGTTTTTGACAGTTTAGATATATGATCTTTCATGGAAAGCTCAGAATCGACATATACACCTAAGTTTCGAACAACTTCTGTGGGGGCAACCAAAGCCCCAGCAACTAACAAGGCTTTTGCTTTACTCTGTTGCAACTTTGATCTTGCACCTATCCAGATTAATTCAGTCTTATCGCCATTCAGTTTTAGACGATTAGAAGCCATCCACTGTTCAATGTTCTCTATGCAGGGCAATAAGCGAAGGTGAACATTCTCCGCATCATCAACAGAGCAGTGAACATATGTTTGGGTGTCGTCGGCATAGCAGTGTCCCTCGAGTCCAGAACGATGAATAATTTCAAGTAAATCAGTGGTGTACAATAGAAAGAGTAGTGGGCCCAAGACTGATCCCTGGGGAACTCCACTACTAAGCGACACGGACAATGACAAGTTCCCACCAACACTAACCCGTTGCGTGCGGTTAGTTAAATATGAAATAATCCATTTTAAGACAACTCCACAGATGCCATGAGTTTTTTCAAGTCTCTCAATAAGGATTCCATGGTCAACAGTATCAAATGCGGCACTCAGATCTAAGAGACTCAGTAGCGACACCTTACCACTATCAGTAGCAATTGCCAGATCATTCACTACTTTGAGTAGTGCAGATTCTGTAGAGTAAAACCGGCGATACGCAGATTGGTTCGATGGGAGACTGCCAGAAAGACCTAGATGTACATTCAATCGTTTAGCAACAATCCGCTCTACCAGTTTTGACATAAAGGTCAGGTTAGAGACTGGTCGATAGCTCTTCATGTCAGCAGGGTCAAGTCCGTCTTTTTTAATAAGCGGAGTCACAAGTGCTGACTTCTGACTAGCAGGAAAATATCCTTCTTGTAAAGATCGAGTGCACATCAAAGCGACAAAAGATGCAACGTGGACACAACATTTTTTGATAATCCAAGTAGGGGATGGATCCAGTGAACAATATTTGTTCGGAGCAGCCATTATCAATTTTATTATCTCATCAGCCGTGACTGGTTGGAATTCATCCATGAACAACGTGCTGGTCAAAAGTATAGATGGTGGCTTTGCAAGCGCTGTATGTGTTCTAACTTGCTCTACCTTGTCTTGAAAAAACCTCACAAACTGGTCTGGAGTAATAGAAGAGCTCACATTAGATGAAGACTTTTCTTTACCAAGAAGTGTTGACAAGTTACTCCAGAGCTTTTTTGGAACTTTCTGATTAACGGCAATCCTGGCTTCCCAGTATTCATGCTCTTTTCTCTGGAACAAATATCGCATGGTCCGCAAGCCGTCAATCCATATAGATTTACTCGCCGTTGTGTGATGCCGACGATAAATCCGTTCAAGTCGTCTCGTGGACCGCTTAAATGCCTGGCATTCACTATCAAACCATGGTGTTAGTAGATTTCGAGGTTTTCTTTTAATTAACGTAAACGGAGCGTGATTATCGAGAAGCTTTGATAGAGTAGATGAATAGCACTGGAAAAGTTCATCAGTTGAATGATGATCAAAATTTTCTGGATTATGACAAAGTTCACTCAAACGTAAATCAGTCAGGAATGCATTATAATCAAATCTCTTCCATGAACGTCCCCAAAAAGTGGCAACAGGCTTAGTTGGTTTTTGGAGTGGAAGTCGAAACAATAGCATTAGATGATCAGATAAGCCAGTTTCTTGCACAGAAACTAGAAGATCTACCATATCATCACGTGAAATCACGAGATCAAGCTGCCCTCCTAGCCGATGCGTTGGAATTGTCTCATGAATAATCAAATTGAAAGAAGTAAGCAGTTCTTGCAGTTTCATTGCAATTATATCATTTTGTCTTTCAACGTGAATGTTCAGGTCTCCAGTAATAACAATTGGTCTACGGTATGTTGACAATATTTCCAAAAGGAAACAGAACTCATCAAAGAATTTCTTGGTTGCAGGCTTTGATCCAGGACGATAGACTGATAACAATACAACTCCAGTCTGATTGCTAGAGATATTACAACATAAAAATTCGAATGACGCAACTGGTGTTCGAAGATCAATTTCAGTCATAGACAAGCCATCCTTATAAATAATTGCAATTCCACCATGATTTATCAAAGCCCGAGATTTGCTTGTATGGTCAGCAGGACGTGCCCGATCAAGACACTTGTAACCAGCAGGAGTAACACGGCCCAACAAAACGCTATCACCAGATTCATGCCAAGTCTCTGCTGCAACAAAAATGTCAATAGACTGAGACGCAATCAGATCACAGATTCGAGACGATTTCTCTTTGATCGAACACACATTATGAAAAGCAACAGACAGGCCAGCAAAAACTTCTTTATTAAAAACTTTTCTTGAATTTTTGCAATTGATTACCCCGGAAGCAGTACCGAAAGGGCGAATCCTTAGCTAAATTTGCATTTAATTTGTTTCTTTCAAGTCTAAGCTGATAATCCAGTTGTCTTTCCGCTTCTGTTAAATCCGGACTGATATAGACGGATTTATGGTCACTGTTTCTCAGAATTTTGGCAGCCATGAGAATCGGATTCCTAAGACTAACATCAGATAATTCTACCAAAATTGGACCTGGTTTGCTTGTGTCTTTAGATCTTAGTCGTTTCAAATGTACAGGTTTATATATATATATATATATATATATATATATATATATATATATATATATATATATATATATATATATATATATATATATATATGAGTACAAATTTACCTAAGTCCACGACATGTACTAAAAACAGCGTTATGTTTTTCATTTCCTGACACATGTCCTTGATAGTGGCAATGGCTTTTTTTCTAAAAATGTTAAAGTACGCAAGCTGTATTTTGTGAAAAACTATAAGTTTATGGAAAAGTGATGAAATATACTGATTGGTGGGTAATTGTTATTTATGAAATGGAGATAAAAGAAATAAATAAAATAGTGCAAATAAGAAAAAGTTTGTATAAAAAATAACAAAGCCATTAAATAAGCTGCAGGTTTTTATAAATAGTGATCATATATACCTGCAAATAAATGGCTGACCACTAACACTTATAACAACAAATAGATGATATTAGGAATCTGGCAAAACCATGAAGTAACATTTAATATGATGAATCGTTTTATTTTAACAGTTAAAAAATATAATTTCTATAATAGCATAAAAGGAAACATAACTAAATCATTTCAACAAAATTTACAAAAGAAGCGTAATCGTTTAAGCAAAATAGTTTTTCAGTTTTGGAATCGAATACTATGCTGTACTTTATTTTTCTATCGTCCATACAGAACTTATTTAGTGTGACGCATTTTATTATGTATTTATCTTAGTTCAAGATTAATCGATAATAAAATAATTTTAAAAAACCTTGTGGTTGAAAGAATTATTGCCCATTTGAGATAAACTAATAAATTGTTTGGCTATAATATAAATTCTGTTTGTTGATTTAATTATTAGAAATTGGAATGAAAAAAGGTATGTTGGATGACATTGAAAAAACATTTGTGGACTGGGAAAAAATGGAAAAAAATAACCATTTCCTGGAATGTAGGTTGAATTTGTTCTCCATTTTTTAAATAAATAGCAAAGTTTTCTGACCACAACATTCTGCAAATTGAAACAATAGGTTGTCTATTATTTAAAAAAATAATGAAGCATGTATAGCATATAATTTATTAAATAAAAAACAATAAGTTCAGGCCCTTAGCCAAAAATTTGAATTGAAAAATTCAATCCTATTTTGTAAAAATGCAATTTTTTATATATAAACTACCACGCTCTCACGCATGGCCAACACTTTACCACAAGACGGTACTATGCAGGAACACGTAAACTTCACATTTTCCTGCCATTTATATAGCTACTAGCAGACAGAGGTAGGCACTATTGCAAATAAAAGTATCTAAAATACCTATTTTTAAAATATAATGCGTATTTTATTTGGTATTTAAATACCGATCACGAAGTATTTTGTATTTTCGTCTTTTAAATACTTTTTCGAGTATTTATATTTAAAAAACACTTATCAAAATACTTTTTAAAACAATACCTTTTATGATTCAATTTTGTAAAAAAAGCTATATGCATAGAATCTTGACTATTTAGTCAATTCCTTTTACTTTTAATACGGACTCGGTTTTTACATTTCCTGTTTTGAATTCGGTGGTTGCTATTTTTTTAAGTCAGTTAAAATTGAGCGAAAGAAATCGTGTCGAAAGTATTTCAGAAAATGAAAGCATATCAGATGATCGTTTCCAACGTTTTTCCAAATTCTAGATGGGATGTTTTTTTAATAGTAAAAAACGAAAACAGGTCCATACGTTTTTCAAATTTAGTTTACGTAACAACGTTTGAAAGCTTCAAGCAACTTTTAGCAAATCTATTTTACGTTTTATGGGCTAAAAGAAGTTAGAAAAGAGTGGAAAAGAAAAATGAGAGCGAACGGAAACGGAAGAGCAAGCGGGAACGGAAAAGCGACCGAGAGCGGGAAAGCGACCAGAAGCGGGAGAGCAAGCGGGGAAGGAAACGGGAGCCAGAGAAAAACAATAAATAAAACCTCTGAAAACCACGAGCAACGCCGAATAACCTCGATTTTTCTAAATATTTAAAACTAATGAAACATCCAGAAATTTAAATTTTAATTAATATCTATCAACTGCCAGTTGATCTAAAACAAATATAGATACAGAGTGTTCAAACAAGATCGTACTTTGTTAACGAAAGCTGGATGATGTAGTTGGTATTCGTGATCTCATCGTACAGGTTGACCGATATTTCTTCAACGTGGCCGGTCGATGTCTGCAAAGATAAGAACCTAGTAATCTAGTGTTCAAACTTAGCCATTTAAAAACTTAAAGTTTATTGATGGTTCTAAAGATAGCTTTTTGGTCAAGGTTTATCTGTGTTTTTAACGCTCCTGCTTCAGTGAAATAGGTCGATCGAGGTTGCAAAAAAACTTCGTATTTTAAAAATCATTTATATATTGATAATCGGAAGCTGCAAATTTTTTGCAATTCTTTCTATTTGTTTCATTCAGGTTTTATGATGATAACATAAATTGGTGAGACATCTAACAAACATAAAATAAACAAAGTTTAAGGCCAAGAAATAGGGCTATTTTGAACCTTCCAATGAAACTGAAAATTTTAAGAAAATCATTGTATTGGCATTGTTGTGCTCTTTTTTTTATAATAGTTTATAGTCCTTTACACCAAGTGTTTTAAGACTAAATTGGCTGTATGTAGGAAGCACATAAGTATTTCCTATCGTGGATCAAAGTTTGATCTTTTTAACTGTCCTTCGTTTTTTATCCAGGCTTGGGATTGGCTTGCAATTAGCAAGGCGGAGTTTTGGTGTGCTCTTTCAACCCCATGTTTAAATACTTCTATATTGGGAGATCAATCAAGTCAGTTCGAGTTGCCGGAAAAATGAATAAACTTATTATATGAGCTTTATTATATTAGGTGATATGACGAGCCAGACGAAAGGAAGAGTTCATACAGAAAATGACTGGCATTTGTTATTTTCTCATTCTTAAATAAAAGCAAGAATAAAACATTGATGCCTTATATGTTGATGATGATTATGATTATGTTGACGATAGTAGTAAAATTAACCACGAAAAGATAAAGAGAAATATTTGAGTTTAAGATATACAAGGTGTAAATTTATCTTCAGTTTTTTTAGAGAAGTAATTGGTCAATAGCATTACGACAACGAATCCAATTCCAATATCATGCCAATTTTGATTTTCACCCCAAATAAAATAATCAAGAAATTGTTATGATCATCCGATTTTTCATAACCATGGTGATATTAGTTAGCGAGAAAAAGCAAAGAGAAAAAAATAAAAAAATAAAAAAAACAAAATAGAGCGCGCAAGAAAAAGATTTAGAGGGCAAAAAAACTTGATATTTTATGTTTCATAGAAATAATTATGATTATGAATCCGAATATTATTAAAGTGGCGTATGTTCTTCAAAAGAAAACTTCAAGACCTCTGTAGACGTTAGGGAAAAGATTTAGTAAACAGAAAAGTCTTAAGTGCTGTGTGGAAACTGGCTGAAATGGATATAGAAGTGATGTGGAAATGAAGTTTGTTTCACAGCTCGACACTGTGAACGCTTTTCAAATTTTCTTTCAAAAAAAACTACATGACCGATACTGCCCCCACCTATTTATTCATTTGTATCTCCGACTGTCAGTTTAACTCGGTTGGGGCCTACCACTTTGGATGAGTCAATAAAGCTGATCGGTTCTCCCCCGAACAAACAATGTCATCTAGACCCGATCCCCAAATGGCTCCTAAAGAGACTCCTTCCAGCACATGCCCCTAACTTAACTTGCTTATTCAATTGCTCCTTTGCTACCGGTCATGTTCCTGAGTGTTTTAGGAGTGCCAACGTCTATCCAGTTCTTAAAAAAAACAGGTCATCTCAGTGTACTGTCAAAACTCCTCGAGCGGCTGGTGATGAGGCGACTGCTTGCATATCTCGACCATAACTCTCTGTTCCCAGAAACTCAGTCTGCTTATCGCCGTCACCACTTCACCGAGACAGCGGTGTTCAAAGTGGCCACAGACATTCGTCGAACTATTGATGACGGGGATGTTGTCCTACTCCTCCTCCTTGATATGTCCGCTATTTTTGATACGGTTGATCATCGTAGTCATCTGGCCCGGCTCGACGTGTCTTTCGGCATTTGCCAGACCGCCCATGAATCACAACTTCAGGTGGTTCGAATTAAGTTGCTGAAAGTATTACTTCCGGCGTCCCGCAGGGCTCTCTCCTGGGACCGTTACTTTTTTCTGCTTTATGTGGCCGACGTCGAGAAGCTGCTGGCGGGACATGGTCTGACTAGCCACCAGTATGCTGATGACAATTAACTCTATGGACACTCTAAGCCAAAAGACATTCCGACCCTCCTCCTACAAATTGAAAATTATTTCTACAACGCGGACTGGACGGCAACAAATCGGCTGTCGCTGAACTCTGATAGGAAGCATTGTGGCTCGGATCTCACCAGGGGCTACGATTGGTACCGACACTTCCTTTGTTCTTTGCTGGAAGTGCCATCCACCTTTAAGTGACCGTCAGGAATCTTGGGCTCTACTTTGATCCATCCCTGTCTATGGCGACTCGCATAAACAGAACTTCGAGAATAAAAGACTGATGCCTTATATGTTGATGACGATTATGATTATGTTGACGATAGTAGTAAAATTACCAACGAAAAGATAAAGAGAAATATTTGAGTTTAAGATATACAAGGTGAAATTTATCTTGGTCGGGTGCTACGCAGTCCTCCGCACTCTTAGGGAGGTCAGACCTTTTGTCTATAAAGAAATACTCACAACTCTAGTAGTTCAGTTGGTCCTCACCAGAATGGACTTTTGCAACTCTTTACTCAGTAACGTTAGCCAAAAAACACTTGATACCTTACAAAATTTTAAGTAATGAATGCCTCAGGAATACTCATATTTTCTTTACGACGAACGGATCATACAACTTCCCTGCTAGTCAGCCTGTGCTGGCTCAAAATACCTCAAACAATTACTCTAAAGATAGCTAGTTTGGTCTTCAATGCAATGATGAACGGAAGCCTCAGTGCTACTTATAATCTTTTTAAAATTTTCTTATGCACTATAAAAATGGGAATAAATAAAATAAATAAATAAATGCAGTTAGAACTTTGGTGGCGTTAAAACGTTTACGTCTTAATCCATCGAAAACCGAGATGATTTGACTAGGATCTACCAGTAGCCTTCAGCTGATTTATGAAGCAAGGATAACTCCATCATCACAGTTGCGTCTGGTCCGACGTTGAAGCCGCTCATGCTCAGCTCCGGGCGCTTATTCATAGTCGACTGGAATATTGCAATGGTTTGTTGGTGGGTCTACCAGTCTACATGTACAAACGACTCCAGTAGGTTCTGAAAGCGAATTGTCTTTAGGATACCTGGCCGTCAAAGTGTTTTGATTCTAATCTGTCGAGCTGGTCCCGCTGCTTGAAATTACCTAACGGATTTTCTTCGAAACTACCATAAATTAATTCATTAAACTCTTTTAAAAAACATTTAAAACTTATCTTTTCAATAATGTAACGTAATATCTGCGATGCGATAGAATTATGCGCCTATTTGATGTGTAACATTAATGGGCAAAGAAATAACTAAAATAAAATAATTAAATAAATGTTTGATGTCGAAACATAAAATCGTAAAAGAAACCCTAAAATAATCTCCTAAACTCCATTTTTCAACACAGAAAACCTTACTATCTAAAAACACGTCTACAACATTTCCAGCACAGCAAATTAATTCAAATAATGCATTTTTAAGTAATTAAAATTAAACAATCACGTATGTGTACTAATTTTTCATACGTTCAAGTACTCAGGTACATACCTTGGTTGTATTGAGCATGTGATCGGGATGTCCTTTCCAATAAACTTTCGGATGAACGATTTGGAATCTTTTCAATTTATCTTTCGGGAATCTTAGATTTTCTAATTTCGGATAAAAAAATAATTGAATACAAATTATATAAAATAGTAATAATAATAATTACCATAATAATGATATTGTTTATAAAAAAAAAACGATTATTAATCATAAGTTTTCAAGTAAAATAATTAAATGTTCGACTTGGTCAATTTAGTTATTTATTAAAATTTTGAAGTTTTTCATTAAAATTATCCACAACAAATAAATGCTTTTTCATTGAGCCACCATCACTATTATCATACATTCAGTAAATAGTAAAAAAGACTCAAGTTAAAAACACTTCAATCCAGACCTGGGATTGCTCGTGGAGTGGTAACGCTTAATTGACATGAGAATATAAAACTTCAGAGGTAAGAAACTATTTGAAAAGGTACAACTAAACAGCCTCAAATTTGCTTATCGCAGATAAACTCATAAAAGGACAAGTAATTGAGCGTGAATTGGGTTGGGTCCAATTTTTTACACATGCTTAAGTTAGGTTGAAAAAAATTAAAAAAAATTAATTGAAAAAACGTTTAAATATGGGTTGGATTAGAAAATTTAACTTGGTTGGGTAGCCAAAATAGACCCAAGTCCACCCCTGTAATTGAAATAAGCGACTAACACTATTGCGCTAAGGCAACGTGGTCTTCCAAATAGTGTTGCGCATACCATCGTAATTTCAAAACTATCTTACGCCTCACCTGCCTGGTATGGTTTCGCAAATGTTGCGAATCGTGCTCGTCTGGAGGCGTTCCTTTGACGTGCCACCAGACTTGTCTACCAATCCGACTCAGAACTCACCATCGCCGACATATGCGCCAAGACTGATGACAAACCTTTTCGCCTTAACGACGCCAGTTCCCACCATCTTCTGCTGCCACTGCTTCCTCCCAAACATTATGACCACCATAACCTCCGTGTACGTATTCACAATTGCCAACTCCCGCTCAGGAGAAAGAATTTGAAATGCACTTAATGAACGATTTTAAATACTTAGTTTCATTTTATTCATTTAATTTTTATTCACTGTTTTTATCTTATGATTAATCATTTTAATTTATTTCTTTTCTTGCATAACTATTGATTATTCGTCTTATGTAAATAACACCGATATGTCTATGTTTATTATATTCAAATAAAATTAATTCAAATCAGACTAATGAATTAAGAAGGGAGCTACTAGGGATGTTACGGGCTCGGCTTTTTGGCTTTTTTGGGTTCGGGTTCCTGAATTTTAAATTTTTGGGTTTGGATTTGAGATTTTCATAAAACGGGTTAGGGTTTTTAATTTTTCAAACATCGGGCTCGGGTTCGGCTTCGGGTTTTCGAATTTCAAAATTTCGGGTTCGGCTCGAGTTTTGGTAGCACCATTTTCATATTTTTAAAAATGCGCATTGGAGTGATGTTTGCACTATATTTAACTTTTATGATTGGTTTAATTGATTTAACAAAATACATAGGAAGTTTTGTATTACAATAATAAAAAATTTATAAATTACAGAAAATATTTATGTTGAATGTTTTTGTCTATCTACTTACATAATCTTCCAGCTTCACTCACTCACTCACTCATTCACTAACTCGCTCACTCATTCATTCACTCACTCATTCACTCGTTCACTCACTGGCAGGGTGGGTCTGAAACGCTGACTCATGTGGTTATACAATGTCTAGGACGTTTCATCACGGACGATTCATCTGCGCCGTTAATCGTGCGGACAATTCATCTTCGGACGTTTCATCTTGGACGATGTCAAAACTATGACTATTTCAGCCATCATAACTATGACTGCCGCAATCATCATCAGGAGGTATACACTTCATAACTATAACTAGGGTATAACTATCGTCAGGAACAAGGTTGTTAATGATACTTTTCAAAAATATATCCGATAATCGATGTCGATAGCGACTTTAAAAATATCGTCGATATCGATGTCAATAACAATTCGAAATGTTGTGACGAGACAATCCAGGTGTACTGAGGTGCGCCTACCGAGCTAGCTACCGAGTTGCTAGAAAGTTCTGTTGGTGCTTAGCGATTTGCGAGCGGTATTTTCAATAATAGTTGTTTCTTGTTATTTATATTGTGTTTTCTAAATGAAGTATTGGAAAACACAACAATTGGCGCAGTCGACAATTTTGTTTGTAAACCCTGTTGGCGAAAAAGTTTAGAAGAAACGTTTTCTCGTAAACTTGGTTCGGTGAAAATTGTCAACCATTGGAATAAAGAAAGTTGTTCTACAGCAACAATTGTGACTTCAATTTGGTGAAATTTTGTAAGAGGAGAAAAGGAGAGAGAAAACTTTACCGTGCTCTGAAGCTCCATTCTTCCACTTCAGTCATTCTACCACAGTAAGATTGAGAAGTTCTTCAAAAGTCCGTGTTCCATATAGCTGTTTTGCTGCCCTGAGTTCTACAGAAGTTACTGTTCGTTCACGCGTTGTAACATCAAGTTTTTCAAATCAGTTTTTAAAATTGAATTTAAAATGCCTGAAGTTCATAAAATAACTAAATTGTTTGCTGAACAAGAGAGATGTCGCTCAGAACAAGAAAAATTGCGGGAAAAAGAACGATCAGAGCATATAATGTTTGAATAATTGAATATAGTTTTTGTTTTGCTTATAAATCGAACAGTTTATTTTATCTTTTATTAATTGACCATTGTTCTTTCTATTCTATGTACTTTCGTCTTCCTTTTTTGTTGTTTCTCGAGTCGACATGTTGCTTTTAGTTATGTACAATAAATTCGGGTTTTACTCTTAAATAAAGTATAAAACACAATAACTGTGTAACTCGAATTTATTAAAAGTTTACGATCGAAATTTTTTTTTAATTTAGAGCAGCGAAGTAATCACGTTTTCTTTTGAATCGCTGACACCTGTTGACAGTTGTTTGAATAATGGATTTCACGAGAATTCAAATCAAGCCGCTGGAAGGCAATTCAAATTGGTTGAACTGGAAAGGTAGAGTTTCGATCCTACTGCGCGGCACACCAGATGTCATGGACGTTGTAGAAGGGAATCTTAAAAAACCAGACGAACCGAGGGATGATTCAACAGAAGCCGAGGTAACTGCATATCAAACCGCCTACAGCAAGTTTTTGAAAGCTGACTGCAGTGCAATGGTGATTCTATCAACCAACATGTCAGAAGAATCTTATGAAAAGGTTCGTTCCCATGCATGTGCAAGAGAAGTTTGGTTGGAATTACATAGGTTGTTTGATGGAATAAATGAAAACAGAGCCAATGATCTCTGTATGCAGTTCTTTGGTTACATGATGTGTCAAGGGGATGAAGCTGCTACTCATGTTGGTAAGCTAAAGAATATCTGGAAGGAACTAAAGGTCGAACTTGATAAAGAAAAAAACAAAGATCTACAGCTCATGTGCCGTATAACTGAAACATTGCCAAGTGAGTATTTCTCATTTTCTTCGAGTTGGAGAATGTTGAGCAAAGCCGAACGGACTGTTGATAATCTCACGAATCAGTTATGTAGTTACGAAAGAGCTCTGGCTGGCAAAACTGAACCCGTTCAATAGGAAGCATTGTTCACTAAGTCAACATACCCGAAGTCGGCACAGAAAAGTCAAATAAAGTCTGCAAAACAAGGTACCATTATTTGTCATTACTGCAAGCAAGTAGGACATGTTATTCGTAAATGTAGAAAATGGATTGCTGATGGCAAACCACCGAAGCCAGCAAATGATTTGAACATCAGTCAAGGTAAAGCTCCAGAGTCAGTTCATTCTGTGTCATTGTCTGCTGTGTATTCAGACGTTCTTGCAATTGATAGTTCTACATCTGCTGATGGTTGGTATGTAGATAATGGCGCAACCAGTCATTTGACTTTTAGAAGTGATATACTGACAAACTTCAAGAAATTCTCAAATGTCCAGAGCCTACAGATAGCAGATGGAAATCACGTTGAAGCTGTTGGTGCAGGTACTGTCCACCTGAAAACAGTGATTGATAAAAAGAACATTGAAGTGAAACTTGAAAACGCGTGGTATGTTCCAAAGTTGAACAGAAATTTGTTTTCAGTATTAGCAGCTCAAGACAGGAAGAAAAACAGTATTTTCATGTCTACACAAGAAAGATGTTTCTTTAAGGTCGACAATGTGAAAGTTCTTGTTGGTGCTCGAGAAAGAAATGGTAGTTTGTTCAGGCTGATTGCAGATACAGTTGTACCATCTAGGTTACAAGAAGCAAATATTGTAAAGGACGAAAATTTCATTCAATTGTATCACGAAAGGCTTGCTCATCAAAACAAAAGACATGTGAAGTCAATTTTAAAACAAGAATTCAACATAGATGTCAGTCTTGATGGTGAAGTTTGTGAAGGATGTGTCTTCGGAAAAGCACATCGCCTGAAGTTTGGAACCAGAGTTCGAGCAACAAAACCAGGCGAAAGAATACACACTGATGTTTGTGGTCCATTTTGTAATTCATTTTCAAATTATCGCTATTTTGTCCTGTTTAAGGATGACTACAGTGGCTTCCGTTTTGTCTACTTCATGAAAGAAAAGTCTGAAGTGTCAGAGAAATTGACGTGGATGCTTGCTGAGTGCCAAACAGCTGGACATACAGTAATGGAGTTGCTGAGTGACAATGGTGGTGAATTTGACAATGCTGATGTGAAGAAAATTTTGAACAAACAACGTCTGAGAAAGCCATACACACCTCAACAAAATGGATGCAGTGAACGAGAGAATCGCACCTTAGTAGAAGCCGCCTGGGCCATGAGATTAGCTCAGGCAGAATTACCTCAAGCTTTATGGGCACAATTGATTCAGACCGCTGGGTACATCTTGAATCGAACTGCGCCTACATGTGTTAAAGGAAAATCACCATATGAACTGTGGTACAATAGAAAACCGAAAATCACTCATTTGCGAATTATTGGTTGTACTGCATATGTTCATGTCCCTGATCAACGAAGAAAAAAGATGGACACTAAAGCTGAGAAGGGTATATTAGTTGGCTATGAAGGCGATGATGGCTATAGAGTTTTTATCCAGCCAGGAAATAGAACAGCTCGTTCAAGAGATGTTGTTTTTGATGAGAAAATTCTAAGAACAACAGTTCCAAATTGGCCATTGAAATCTGATCAAGTTGAGTCTGATGCTGATGACGATCAGATAACTGAAAACAGTGGAGCTGTGACTGAGGAAATACCTACCATTGATGATGTACTGACACAGAGTGGTGCACCTGCTTCAGGCATACAGTTGCGTGACCGTGAATGCATCAAGAGGCCTGCTCGTTTTGATGACTATGTGATGATAGCAGCAGAAATGTTCAGTTCTTCAGAACCTACCAGCTTTGAGGAGGCAGTTCAAAATGATCAGAAGAATGAATGGCAGCAAGCGATGAAAAATGAAATGCAATCACTTTGTGAAAACCAGACGTGGCAACTTATGGATCTCCCTCCTAAAAAAAAGGCTATTCCATGCAAGTGGGTCTACAAAGTCAAGACTAATTTAGATGGTTCCATCGAACGTTACAAAGCAAGACTTGTAATTAAAGGCTATGCTCAAAAGAAAGGAGTTGATTACGATCAGACCTTCAGTCCAGTGGTCAGAAATACAACTGTTAGAACTCTTTTAAGCGTTGCAGCCAGTGAAAGAATGCATCTGATGCAGTTCGATGTTTCAACGCATTCCTATATGGTGATCTGCAAGAGGAAATCTATATGGAGCAGCCCGAAGGGTTTACTGATGGTTCTGCTAGAGTATGTAAACTGAAAAGAAGTTTGTACGGACTCAAGCAGGCTCCCAGATGATTGGAACACGCGGTTTGGCAATTTTTTAAAGAAGATCGGATTTAAACAAAGTGATGCTGGTCCTTGTCTGTTTATAGTGGAAAGAAATATGAAAAAATTGTTTCTTGCTTTATATGTTGATTTTTTTTTTTTTATTTGACAAATTTAAAGTGGCGTAAATCAAACGACTTCAAGGCCACATACAAAAATGAATAGAACAAAATGATGATGGCATTGTCATGGCTACAGATAAACAAGAACTCTCAGAATTTGCAGATAGGTTAAAATCAAAGTTTAAAATTATAACAAAGCCAACAAAATATTTTCTGGGAGTAGAAATCAATCAGAAATCTGATGGCTCCATAAAGATCAGTCAAGCTGCCTATACGAGAAAAGTTCTTGATCAGTTTGGTATGAGTAATTGTCGGCCATGTGTTACCCCAATCATCTCATCTGAGAAGGCAGAGTTTGATGATAATAATGAACGAGTCAAATTTCCTTACAGGTCAGTTGTGGGGGCACTCATGTATTTAATGAGGGGTACCAGACCCGACATTGCATATGCTGTTAGTGTTGCTTCCAGGAATTTGGAAAATCCTCTTCATAGTGATGTAGTCGAAGTAAAAAGGATTCTGCGATATCTTAAGGGTACAGAAGATACAGGAATTGTCTACAGACTTCAACAGAATAAAAACACACTCCTGTGTTATAGTGATGCTGATCATGCAGGTGACCATACCACAGGCAGGTCTACGACTGGTGTGGTTTGTATCTATGCTGAAGGAGCAATAAGCTGGTTGAGTCAACGACATACATCAGTTTCTATCTTTACCACAGAAGCAGAAGTAGTAGCGGCTAGTGAGGTTGTTTGGTTAAAACGTCTGCTGAACGACATTGTTGGATTTGATGATATTCCAGTCATACAAATTGACAATGAAGGTGCTATTCGTTTGGCTCAGAGCCCAGAACATCACCGACGTACCAAACACATACAGACTCGTCATTTCTTCATCAGAGAAAAGGTTGCAGACGGTGAAGTTGGGGTCAAGAGTGTCAGAACAGAACTTCAAGTGGCAGATGCCCTAACAAAAACTCTACAAGGACCAAGGCTAAAACAACTGATGATCCACATGGGACTCGGTTAACTTTTCCTGGGAAATCAAGTAGTTTACTAAGAATGAAATTGGTCAGACTGATAACTGTTACGATTTATGCTCAAAATGAGAAGGTGTTGAATATAGTTTCTGTTTTGCTTATAAATCGAACAGTTTATTTTATCTTTTATTAATTGACCATTGTTCTTTCTATTCTATGTACTTCCGTCTTCCTTCTTTGTTGTTTCTCGAGTCGACATGTTGCTTTTAGTTATGTACAATAAATTCGAGTTTTACTCTTAAATAAAGTATAAAACACAACATATAAAACAAATGGAGAGGTTGATTTTGAGTTTACAACCATCGGCAAGCGTCACAAATATTCCCAGTTTCAAAGCTTTCGACCCTTTGAAAGATTTATGGAAGGATTACTCGGCTAGGTTTGAAACTTTCACTGGTGCTCATTCGGTTCCTGGTCGAAAAATACCTCAAGTTTTCTTGACAAATCAAACATCGTCAACATACAAGTTTTTAGATACGTTAGCAAGTCAACAAACACCGAAATAGTTGTTTGTGAAAAAATGCTTAAAATGATTTGTTTTACTAAATTTTAATAAATGTATATAAATTCCGGGTTCCTGTTTGAATTCTTCAAAGCTGAGTATTCGGGTTTTAATTTTTCAAAACACCGGGTTCGGGGTTTTCTTTTTCGAAAATTCGGGTTCGGTTTTCACTTTTTCAAAATTCCGGGTTTAGATTTCAATTTATTTTTCAAAATTTGGACTCGGGTTCAGGTTTCACGTTTTCAAAATTCTGGGTTTGGATATGCAAGCAAAACCGGGTCGTACCGAACTTCGGGTTCATGTTGGGTACCCGTGACATCTATAGGAGCTGTCATACCGTCGTGTTCAACTCTTTGAAAGTTTCTTCAACTGCATAAAGTTTCATTTAAAATGTGCTAAGTCGCTTTGAAATAAAATTAAGTAAAGTGCTGGTCAGTATGGAACAAACGGCTGAAAATAATATAATTTTTAATTTTCCCGTCAGTAAAACAGCCACGACTGAAAACAGAGAAGCGATCGAGGTGGAAAAGCTTGCAATGGAGGGAAGGTCTCGATTGCGAAATCTCAACTGATCACTTTTTCAATAACCTTACAGACTATAACAACAAGTGTTTGCATTGTTAACAAAAGATTGTTTATCATTTACAGCAGGGGTTCTTAACCGTTCTAGTTCAGAGGGTGCAAAAAAGAAAGTTTGAAAAATAAAATTTTTAAATTAAAAAAATATATTCTGAATAATTTTAGAATAATTAGAAAGTTTTTAAAATCTTTAAATTTGGCATTACTTGTATTTTTAATTTCACCGTGTTTGCCTCCTTGAGCTATACGTTGGGAGCCTTTAAAACTAAAAAACCAACTTCCGTTATCCAATCGAGTTGAAATTCAATGGGTTTATTTGTTGCTGCGGACTTTACTAGCATTTTAAAACTGAAAAGTATAAAGGAAATATTCAGAAGACTGTGTTCAATATGGTTTCATTTTTACCACTGGCAAAGACGACTCAGAACAAACGACCGAATTGTTTTTATGTGACAAAGCCTTTTCAAATGACAATTTAAAACCGAACGAGCTAAAAAAGAGCATTTCAATGTAGGGCATTCCAGCAATTCCGGATCGATTGACATTCTTAAACAAAAAAGAGTCCGGTGTGAGGCCGCAGCTTGTTTATTTCAACTAAGATTTTGGCCTATTATTGACAAACTAATCTTGATTGCCTGTCATCTAGTTTTTTATCGAATTGTTAAAAGTGAAAAGCATCACACTCTCTTTTAGATAGCTACCCAGCTTTGGACAGAAAAATGCTGACATCTGACATTCATCATCACATTTACTATTGCCTACTTGCGTGAGATTGACTTTTCTTTGTTAAATGTGGAAACCAAACAAAGAATTTAATTGGAGGCGGGTGATGATATGCAAATTGCCTTGTCAAAGATTGGTTTTTATATTTCCGACCTGATTGGTGAAAAGCAACAAGTGAATTAAATAAAAACCTCGATGCAAATCACTTACATTTAACTTATTACTTTTTATGCAAAAGTAGGGGGTGCGGTCAAACCGAGTTTGTATAAAGGGGGTGCGGGGAAAAAAGGTTAAGAAGCACTGATTTACAGCATCAGAAACATAACATACCTTGCTGGATTTTGTCGCTAGACGAAAGTTTGTTGCGCCAAATCTTGACCTCATCGTCCTTATAATTGTTGTTGTAAGTCTCGTTGTTGGATAATGTTGTTGCTGTAGGAATGCTGTTGCAGAAGACAATGTTGATGTTGTTTGTAATAAAGCACAGTAGAAAATATAAGGAGGCAAGTGAATGGTGTTTCGAAAACATCTCTACTCCAGATGTATCTGCAAGATTGAATTTTTTTATTGAAAAAAAAAAACATTCAACGAGAAATGGCATGTATACCATTTAAAATAAATTTTAGAAAAATAACGGATTCTTTGCTTGTTGAAGTAAAATATTTCTGTTTGTTTTTTTTCTAATTAAAGTCTTAAAATCACTCGAAATGCTAAGTTTTGGTAGATTTAAGTTTTGAAGAATATTTACAAAGTAAGATATCAAATAAATATAAATGGTAATACTTATAAAAGCATGTAAAAAACTAAAATCAAAAGTTGTGCAGACAGAAGTTTAAATATGAAATGTTCCTAATAAGATTCGAGTATTTTTTTATATTTTTTTCATTTCTCATCATCATCATCATCATGACCATCTGGCTCTAATTTACGCTCTAAAAAGAAAAAATGAAAAACCAGCAAGTCACACACAGCTTGCTCTACCTGTTCAGAAATATCAAAAAAATATTCAAAAGATCAAACCTGGTTAAGGCAAATTAAAATCACTAAAATTCATGCCATACATTCGTAGAACAGCTGTAATATCTTGCAATGTTTTCTTTTTAGCAATAAATTCATCATTATGCAATTAATGTAATCGGCAATAAAAACACTTGCAACAATAGGTATAATTTTTTTTATCTTTAGGACTGACAGTGTACAATTGCGTAATTAACTTTTATTACACGTCTGCACGCACTCAACAACAGCTGACCCTGCTGACCACCATGTTATGCGGAATTTCTAACATACAAACAAACTTAGGAAATTAGGTATGTTGATGATAAAGCTACTGAAAGTATATAGTAATATACTCATGAAGACATTTCAGCACATTTAACAAAATTATTGCACTGTCAATGAACGCACTTAGTAAAGGATCAAATGGCGGATTTTTACACACTTTTACTTAACTTGACTTCTCTGTCTGTCTGTCTGTCAGTCTTTCTGTCTATCTGTCTATCTGTCTGTCTATCTGTCTATCTGTCGTCAAATTTTACAATCGATTTTAAACTAACTTCCCGATGAGCTAGAGACTTAAAAATTTAAACATACCTCCAAACTGATTAACAAAAGATTCTATCAAATTTTCGGATCAATTGGCCAAAATTTAATTAAATAATTATTTGTGACATTTTCGTCGAACTATTTATTGTCTATGCTAATATTATGTAACAGAATGTGGCCTACACAATCGATTATATAAAAGTGTGTTTTTAAAAAACTTTGTTTTTTGCTTCACTTGTTTAGACTCAAATTGAAAAGGACCAGATTCATAACAAGATTTACTTATTACCCTCTATGCTTCTATAGCTTTTAATCTCAATCAGGATTAAGCAATATTACGCAGGCTTCCGTGAGTTGGTTCCGTCGGGTTCTGGTTAATTTGCCGCTTTAATATTTTCGAAGGTAGTAAATATAAGAAGAATGACTTTATCTTTTGTTGACATACTGTGCAAAAAAACGGATCATAAACACTCAACAATTTCATAGTTGTTGAAAGTCAATAAATTTAAAAAAGGTTGAAAATTAATAATACAGAAAATTATGATCAAAACTTTGGTCGGTACAATGTGAAGACAGTTTTGGTTTCAAGCAATTCCTCGGGTTACTTAACAGAGGACGGATTCTTTGAAACAGTTCTCCATATGATGATAAAAAATAACTTTGATAATTCATTACAAGTATTCAATAACATGCATGATTATATGAATTTACCTATTAAACCTATTAAAAATGCACAAGATAGTTAAAATTATTATACACAAATCTAGGTACCTAGTGCATTCTTGGTCTAAAATAATCAAAGGCTCAAAGGCAAATGTGCAGCCTAATTTTAAAATAAAATCTGAAATTTAACAGCAATTATTTGCAATTTAAAAAAAAATTATTTGTCTTGTGGTTATTGAGTTGGCCATATTTTTCCCTAAATTTCTCGGCATACACGCGAGTATCTAAGGTACATCTCCATAAAACAGTATTATACGCAAGTATTTACGGTACATCACCATTGAACAGTTACAAATTTTACTTTTTTATGCTATTTCATGACACTGCAAACGTTACCTAGCTCCGGCGTCAACCAACAAGAAAGGTCTAGTAGAGAGTCTACTGTCTACTAGTGGTCTAGTCTAGACTAAATCTAGTCATTCTAGTCTAGTCTAGAAGAAGTCTAGAGCTTTTTAAGACAAATAGCAGTATACTATAAATCCTATTTTTATCTGATTTATTATTATTTATTTCTTTTTTTTTTGCTTTTTTTTATTTATTTATCATGGCATGGGACTGGCTCACGTTATTACACCTACCATCTTTCTAGTTAAATCTTGTTGCTGCTATTGCCCCGGCGGTTAGCCGTGGAAATAATCGGTAAAATTGCTACTGGTAAAATTAAACACTAACCCTAACCATAACCCTAACCCTAACCCTATCCCTACCCCCTAACCCTTTAGAAGATATGTACATCTTTATCAATTGATCGAAGAATCAATTGTTTTGGTTAAACCGCCGGCTCAGTAGCAATTTTACCGCTTATTACCCCGGCAAACGGCGCCTACTGCCTTGGTAATAGTTATAACGTTAAGTCTAGTCTACTCTAGTTAAATCTAGTCCTAGTCTAGAGTCTAGTCTAGTCTAGTCTATAGTACAAACTTTTCTGATTATTCGGATTAGGATTGCAAAGTAAAGTATCAATTTAACTTTGGAAATGTACACTTAAATTTACAATCAATTGAACAATAATATAATATGAAACTTACTCAACTATAGAACTGCCGTTATTTACACAAAACAAATTCCTGCCATTGTGACGTCGCTACGAATTATCGTTACCATGACCACTGATTTAACGGAATCAAAATTTTCATGACAAATACTAAACGATTTTGCTTTAAAAAAATTAATAATTATTCCTCTCATTTTTTTTGCAATTAAACCGAAGTTGAAGTTTTTATCGTCGAACTTAGAGCTATCAAATCCCGGATTTTTCAGATCTCGGGATTGAAAATGTGTTTCAGAATTTACATCGGGTTTCGTAACCAAGACATATACGCAATCTAACATAAACTGTTTGTAAATATTTATTTTAGTAAAATAACTTTTTAACGAAAAAAGTTTTGAAAGAGTTTCATTTCCGATCTGATTTTTATAGGTTCTACTATTAGTATTTTATTCGTGTACTAAACAAGTCTGTCAGAACGCAAAAACTGTTAGGAACCCGAACAATTTCTAATAAGACTTTAGGCTACAGGTGCGACGCAGGGCCGTAGCCAAGGGGGCCAGGGTGGGCATAGCAGTTTGCCCACATTGAGGCGTCTGAAGTTTTTGAAAAAATATTACTGTATTTTCTAAAAAAACTGTCGAAAATTATTTAAACTAGTTATTTAAATTAAATAAGTGAAAAAAGCATAATTTTTTCCGAAAATTGATCCCCGAAGTTCAAATTTTTATAACTATTTTTAATTGAAATAAATTATTCTATATATATAAAAATCTCGTGTCATAGTGTTTGAAATTGAACTCCTCCGAAACGGCTGAACCGATCCTTATTAAATTTTTTGTGTACATTTGGTAGGTTTGAGGAAAGGTCCACGGCTATTTAAAAAAAAAATTTTTAATTATTAAAAAAAGTTATTTTGGAAAAACAAAGGACAAACAGACAGACAGGGAGACAAACTACTGCAACACGTATTAAGAAAAGTATTAACATTTAAAACCTTCTTTATTTCAGACTTACGGGCCGTTTCGGCTTTCGCCATCTTCAGAGTCTGTAAATACAATCGCGTAAAAGGAGGCAAACGATAAGAAAACATGTAATAACTAAATATACAAATATATTAATATACAAATAATATACAAATATATATATATATATATATATATATATATATATATATATATATATATATATATATATATATATATATATATATATAAACTTGCCCACCAAAATAAAATTCTTGCCCCCCCCACTTTAACAGTCCTGGCTACGGGCCTGGTGCGACGGCTTATAATGGAGAGTCGTACAGACAGTTCACTGGTCTACACAGAGTGGCTTCTAGTAAACTCTACTGAGAGATAGTCGTTGTATATTTGAATAGTTTAAGTTAAGAAAACTTGTTTTATTTCATATTTGGTTTTTTAATAAATAGTTATAACGAATTAACTCGTAGTAACTTATACGGTAGATACGATATAACAACTGGCGACGAGAATTGAACTTTATTTCGGCACCTTTACAAAATGTCTGAGGAATCTTTTAAACTGCTGGCTACTCAAATGCAACAACAAAGAGAAGATATCCACCAACAGTTGTCTAAACAAAACAAAGTTTTATCGGCAATGGTCGAAAGAATATCAGCAGTCAAGTTTAAATTAAGAGGACCCCTTCACAACGGAATTTCTTCGCCGAATGGAAAAGTTTTCATACGATCCAGAAAACGATAACCATTACGACGTCTGGTTTCGTCGATTCTCCGATCACCTTGAAGACTATCCTAATTACTCAGAAGAATAAAAGAAAAAACTCAATTGGTAGAATAGATATAGAAACCCTTAAATGCTTACTATTCATTTTTGCACTAAAAGCTCCTGAATTAATGAAGTTTCGGCTTCATTTGTTGAGAAAATTAGATGAAGATCGAAAGATTACTCTTAACGACCTAGTGCAAAAGTACCAAGCACTTCAAACAGTAAAAGATGGTGCTAAAGTACTCGAATTGATTCCAACTGATATAAACAACATACGACGGTACGAACGTAAAAAGCAAAGTGATTATCCATCGAGCCCATGCCCAGTCTGTTTTGGCGATCATTGGAAGAAAGACTGTCCCTCACGTCAACAACGTCAAGGAACCAGCTCATACGTGCACAATTCACCACCATTCAGCCCAGACGGTAGTCGTTCGTCAACGCCAAGTTGGTTTCAACGTTGCTCTTGTATAAACGAAAGATGCCCATCAACACCAAACTATTGCCGACAGCCACCAAGATCACATCAATTGCACTCTCAGGAATACCGGAAAAATAACTTTGCGTCTCGCCCAAGATCTTCAACCGACAATTTTAAACATCCTTATAAACAGCATAACCATGGGTCAGTGTCCAGTATTGATGGTGATTCGCGTCGATTAATAAATATCTGCATAAATGGAGTCCAGACACAACTTCAACTGGACACTGGAACTGATATTACAGTGATATCACGATCAACATGGATGGCACTTGGTTGCCCAAAGTTAGAATCAACAAATGGATGTTTTAAAGCCGCAAACGGGCAGCCACTCAAAATGGATGGTTTTCTAGAGGCAGATTTTTCAGTTAATGATATCACCGGCGAAATTCGCCGAGGACAGAGGACATGGATTCTGTTATGTGGCTGAAAATAGTGACCTCATTGGCTACCCCTGGATCAGACAATTACGAGATTTTCAAAATGTGTTAAACAAATTTATGATCCAGGAAATCCGTTCTGTGAATCTCAATGTAGCTCAACAAGCCGTCATTAACAAACTTGAAGAGTCATACAGCAAAGTTTTCTCTTCACAATTAGGCCACTGTACAAAAATCAAGGCAAGATTAATACTAAAACCAGGTGTCCAACCAGTTTTCAGAAAGAAAAGACCAGTGCCGTTTGCTACCCTTCCTTTGATTGACACAGAATTAGAGCGTCTACAATAAGAAGGTGTTATTTCCAAAGTAGATCACTCAAACTGGGCGGCACCTATCGTTGTGATAAGAAAATCTAACGGGTCAATACGTTTGTGTGCAGATTTTTTAACAGGTCTCAACGACGCACTATTACTCCACCAACATCCCCTTCCTACTATCGAAGAGATTTTTACGAAACTCAATGATGGAGCTTATTTTTCACAAATTGATTTTGCCGAAGCGTATCTTCAAGTTGATGTTGAAAAAGACTCCAAAGAATTTTTAACAGTGAATACCCACAGGGATCTATTCCGGTTCAATCGCCTTCCGTTTGGAGTCAAATCGGCACCTGGTATTTTTCAGCAAGTTATGGACAACAAATGACAACATGGTAGCTGATCTCAAAGGTTTTGCGGCTTATCTAGACGATGTCATTGTAACCGGCAGAACACTCGAAGAACACAATGCAAATTTGGAAGAACTTTTTAAAAGAATTTGTGAGTACGGGTTTACGATTCGTCTGGAAAAATGCAACTTTGTAACAACTCAAGTAACTTATCTTGGAAATATCATTTCGGCGGAGGGACGTCTACCAGACCCGAAGAAAATCGAAGCGATTTTAAACATGCCTCAACCTAAAAATGTGAGCGAAGTTTGAACATTTTTAGGACTAATAAGTTATTACGGAAATTTTATACCCGAAATGAGAATTCTACGAGCACCGTTAGATCAGCTGCTTAAGAAAGACAAAATGTTTCAGTGGTCAGCAGAATGTCAGTCAGCATTCGAGCGTACCAAGGAAATTCTTACATCAGATCTCTTTCTGACACACTACGATCCAAACTTACCGATCGTAGTAGCAGCTGACGCGTCTGACAACGGAATAGGAGCAGTAATACTTCATCGCTTCATGCAAGTCGAACACTCACGGAAGCTGAACGCAAATATGGTCAAATCGAAAAAAAGGTATGGCACTCATTTTTGCCGTACAAATATTTCACCGATACATTTATGGTAAAAGATTCACATTACTCACTGACCATAAACCACTGGTATCTATTTTTGGAACCAGAAAAGGAATTCCAGCCTATCGAGCAAATCGACTACAACGATGGGCTTTAGTACTTTTAGCTTACAATTTTAAGATAGAGTACCGTAACACTCTATAATTCGGCCATGCCGACGCTTTATCGCGGTTGATTTCTTCTCAACAAATCCCAGACCAGGATTTGGTAATCGCGTCTATAAACGAGGGGGTAGACGCTACGTATGTCAAAACCCTCAAACAGTTACCAATCAGTCACGTGGACGTTCGTCAACACACAGCTACAGATGACACGTTAAAACTCGTATACGACTACACCGTAACTGGACTATGGCAACGAAGGTCTTCCCCGTCAGTATCCCGTTTGTACAACCTGAGAGATGAACTTTCGGTACACGAAGGATGTTTGTTCTACAATGCACGAATTATTATACCAAACAGTCTAAAAAGTAGAATACTACAAACCATCCACATCGGACACCCAGGAATATCACGCATGAAAGCGTTGGCTCGTGAATGCGTGCATTGGACAGGAATTGACAGGGATGAGGAAAACTTCGCACGTAACTGTTACCCATGTCAAACTGCATTGAAATCATCAGTGAAACACCCTCTATGCTCGTGGCCAAATTACTTCAACACCATGGAGCCGAATCCATGTTGATTTCGGTGGACCAATAAAAGGAAAAATGTATATGGTCGTATTCGATGCGTATTCAAAGTGGCCGGAAATGATTGAAATGAAATCAACAACAACTATAGCAACATTGCAAGAGCTTAGTCGCATTTTTGCTTAATTTGGGTATCCGACAATGGTTCCCAATTCACATCCGCGCTGTTTCAATAATTTTGCAAGGAACACGGAATCAACAATATAAGATCACCTCCCTTCCATCTTCAATCTAATGGTCAGGCGGAGAGATTTGTTGATACGTTCAAACGTAGTCTAAAGAAGTTGGAAAAAGAAAAATCACCGACGGAAGCTCTGCAAACGTTTCTTTTGACATACAGAAACACTCCATGTCCATCATCTGCAGCAGAACAGTCACCAGCTCAGTCATTTTTGTAACGAAAGCTTTGTTGAGTTTTGGATCTGCTCAAACCAAAAAGAGTACAATTCGAACTTCCAAACCTTAAAATGGAACAACAGTTCAACCGGCATCATGGCGCTAGACCACGAAAAATTGAAATAGATGATTTTGTTTATGCTTGAGACTATCGTCCCGGACCAACGATCTGAACATGTGGTCAAATAAAACAACGGAAGGGACGCGTAATTTATGATGTGATTTTAGAAGGAAAATTATGGAGAAGACACGTCAACCAACTACGTCCACGCAGCGCTGGAGAACAAATAATGACGGAAACTTTTTGCCTTCCAAGACGTCATTTCACACAACAACAGTCCACCGAAGATCGTTACAAACAACGACAGAGATACACACCGGAGTCTTCACAACCGATGTCAAGATCTTCTCATACGCCATCGACTGGCGCGTCTTCCTTCATGGAACCAAGAACCAGTACTTCTTCTTTGTCAGAATCTCCAAGAACAGGAGGACCATGCTGTTGTACTCCTTTGAATAATTTATTTACCCAAGGGACAATAGGAAAACATTCTTCTTTGGAGACACGACTGACACAATCATCATCTCATTCTCCACAGAAATTATATGTATCGCTTACCGATCGTCCGGTGAGATTTCGACGACCACCTGCACGTCTGATTATAAATCCAAGAGCTCAGTCATATACCTGATGGGCATCTGCGTACTTTTTTTTAAGAGGGAGGTGTTAGGAACCCGAACAATTCCTAATAATTAGACTTTAGGCTAAAGGTGCGACGGCTTATAATGGAGAGTCGTACAGACAGTTCAAGTTCACCTGTCTACACCGTGGCTTCTAGTGAACTCTACTGAGAGATAGTCGTTGTATATTTGAATAGTTTAAGTTAAGAAAACTTGTTTTATGTTATATTTGGTTTTCTAATAAATAGTTATAACAAATTAACTCGTAGTATCTTATACGGTAGAAACAATATAACAATTTAAATTTCTGCAGAAAGGGTTTTTTTGCCTGCTGGAAGAGCTCTCGTTAAAGATTTGGTAAAAAATTTCCATACACAACGACCCATGATTCTGGAAAAAACACTAGCTACCTTTAGCTATCAATCAATAATTGAACTTATATAGCGCTTTTCGTAAATTCAAAGGTGATATTCGATAAATTTACTAAATAAAAATGTTTTTAAACCATTTCAAAAAGTGAACAGGGAATCGCACAACAATAAGTTGGAAGGTAAAAATTATACGTAGTGCTGAATGGACTTTTGGGCTTAAAATTTCAATTCGTATCTGATTACAACAAATTTTAACTACTTTTGACCTAGACCTCCTAGCCGAATTTTTTTATGTTTGTGGCTGGCTGAACAAATATTTCGGCTGATATCCGGATTAGCCGAATTTACGCGTAAAACTATTATTCGGCTTGAATTTTAAATTATCCGGCTCATGATTCAAATTTGTGGCTGATAATTATTTTAAATTAGGCTAAAATTTAATATAACATGAGAAAAGAATTGTGATACTTAAATTTATTCCTATTTTAAAGCGTCTATCAGTAGCGATAATAAGTAAAGCAAAGATAATATAATGAAAATTAGACAACGTAATTGATTTCAGAAAGAAATTCAGGAAATTAAACATTGCAAGCCAATGTATACATAATAGTTGATTGTGGACTTTTACATTGAAAATTAGTTTTATAATGAGTCAAACGTAACTAATACAAAAAAGGTCTAGGTTAAGCTGGCGTTCGGAAATCTTGATGCGGATTTTCGGCGTAGCGTTTTCGGCTGGCCGCCGGCTAACCGTAACTTTTTCTCGGCTGATTTACGGCGGCTGTAAAAAGTTCGGCGGCGGCGGCGGCTAGGAGGTCTATTTTAACCGATGTACATGTTTACTTTTAGTTGCAAAAAAATATTGAGGTCAAAACGTCTAAAACAGTGCTATTCAATTAGCAGCCCTCGGGCCTAACAACTGGCCCGCGGACCTAGAAGAAAATGTTTTTTCCTTATAAAGGAATTTTTTTAAATCTATGTTTTTGAATTATTATAATTATAATTATTTTAACTTAAATATTTATATTATATATTAAAATTAGTTTGTGGTTAAAAGTGCAATGACATGTTGCAGGATTGTTTGAGAATTGCTTTGCCTTCTTATCAGCCAAACTTAATTAATGTCGCTCAAAAAAAGTAAACACCATTTTCCCCACTGATTAAATTTTATAATTTACATTTAACCATTTACATTTACAATCTTAATTTAACTTTTTAAATTGAAGTAAAAAATTATTTAATTAATATACTTAAAATGTATGTATTTTATTTGCAATGTCGGCATATTTCAAAATCAACATTATTCAAGAGTTTTTTTGTTTTCTCGGCGTGCAGCCGTAAGAAAAAAGGGTCGATTGTAGCGCCTTCGTCGATCTTCGAGCCTCCCTTGCTTTTGCAAATGCATTTTGTTTTAAAATTTCATTATACAATATGATACATATTCAAAATTTGACTCCATTTAATCCAAAATGCTCTAAAAAGCGTTGCCCCAGACCCCCTATCGCGACCCGCTTCGCGCCTTCGGTCACTTCGGTGCCATCGTTTTTACTCGGGGCGACCTCCACGAGTGTTGGCAGACCCTAGCGATACCCCTCCTCCTAGCCTTTGGCCCGCCACCATCTCCAGATTTTTTTGGGTTGGCCCTTGACTAAATCTAATTGAATAGCTGATTCGTAGGTTTTTCGTTAAAAAGTAATTTTTCTGAACATCCAATTTTGTCCTATTACACATCAAAGATACAAACTAATTTTTTTTTATTTAGGGGAGACTGGTACTGAATGGACCACAATTTCATGAAATGAGCTTAAAAATCACAATAAATTTATTTACATAGATTTTGTAAATATTTTAACGACAAATGTAAGGCTGATACATATAGAAACAAATAGTTAAATTTAAATACATTTTAAAAATCAGGTTATTACTAAAAACTGCATTTTTGTGAACCCACCTAAGTAACTTAGGTGGTCCATTCAGTACGTCGTGGTCGTAATGAATGGACCACCCCATGTACTGAATGGACCGTTCTATAAATCGATGTTCTGCTTTAAAAAAAAACATTAAACCAATCATAATATATAGTTTGACATTACAAAGTGCAAAATTTTTAATTTTCACCACCACAAATAATCACATTACACGATTTTTTATTACATTTAATTGAACAAAAATGTCAAACACTGTAGAACTACATCTAACTGGAGAACCTAAAATTATGACAAATGAAATTTCATGGTTACTCAATATTAATAAGATTGGCAATGTTTTTGTGTGTTGAAATGACAGCCTTGAGATAATTGCTCATTCAGTATACAAATTCAGAGCTGCCCAACCAGTCACCAAATTTTACTATAACTTTTGGCGGAATCAGTATTTATATTCAAAATAGCCGACACGGCAAATAACTTCGTAGGTACCACCTCAAAATTCAGAATCAATAAATGTTGTGAACTTATATATTAGCTGAATTAAATCAAGTTGAAAAGATTCTTAAATATCACTCTTTATAGTGGGAAACAGACTATTCTCCCTCCCCGGATATTTTCCCCTCCCCCGGACATCCCCCCGGGTAGAGTTAGAGTTCACGTTTTTCTTACAAACACGAACACATTTTTAAAAGATTTAACATTTATTGTTTATATTTAATCAAATATTATTAATTGAATAGAGTGTCCTAGACTTTCTAGGACATCTTCAAGAGTTTTTTTGCTTTCTCGGCGTGCAGTCGTAAGAAATAAAGGGTAATCGATTGTAACGCCTTCGTCGATCTTCGAGCCTCTCTTAGGATGGAGGTTGACGCCGACGCCATTGCTTCGTCCTGCTGAATCGCTTCTATTAGCGTCGACAACGAGGGGTGGTGATTCCCAACAAGGCTAGAAAACCCACAGTTCCGTGACTCGCATAGATTGTTATACATTCTCTATAGTTAAGTCGGACGTCGATGATAATATAAGACATAAGAGCGGTGTTTCTTTCCTTCATTCTCTTTCTTCTTTCCGTCTCCCTCATTTTCTTTTTTTCATTTATTCTTTCTTTCTATCGGTTTCTCTCTCTCGGGAGTCCAGCCAGCTATGAATTCAAGTGTACTGGTCCCGCTCATTAATGTCGACTCTTAACAAAATTCCTGAAATTACTTTTATATTAACAAGATTCGTGTCAGAAACAAAAATACACAAGCCCGATAGATTCATTTATTTTGAGCTAGCGGGGTACCCGGCGTTTTTCTCTCTCGCTCCCGTTTCTTTCCCCGTTTGCTTTCCAGCTCCCTGTCGCTTTCCCGTTCCCGGTCGCCTTTCCTTTCCCGCTCATTTTGTGATCGATCTCAATTTTTTTCACAAAAAACATTCCTCTATTGCAGCGGTTCTCAATATCTTTAGTGCCGCGACCCCTTGATAAAATATGCCATGCTGTGGCGACACCCCAATAATAAAATTATGTGGGTTGTTCATCGTTCACTCTGGTTTACAGTATTGTTACAACAATTACCTACTATTGCTCTTAGACTTAACAGTTATTCTCTTATAATACATTTTAGTTTTTTAATAGATAATTTGGATTTTATAATTTTAATGCTGCAGCTCCAAAATAAAATTGCTAAATTGTCAGTGAAAAAGCTTGTGCTTGCTTCATTCTCACTAGGTCAGACATTCTGAGGGGTCTTTCAAAAGCGTCATTTGAGGGGCAGGAAGCAATTGCCTCCCCCAATGATTTTTGAAAGAGAAATTTTTTGTATTTAAAATAAATAGAAACGATGTTTCAGAAAATGTACCTCTGACTACCCCCTCCCCGGTCATTAGTTGTTTTAGGAGGCAAAAGTGTAGAGTTTTGAAAAATTCATGGAAAATGTACCTCCGACCCCCCCCCTTCGGTCATCAGCAATTTTTAGAGGCAGAAGTGGAGAGTTTTAGAAAAATTTTGCAGTTTTTCCAAGAGCACAACGCAAACCATTTTAAGCATTAAGACAATTTCTATATTTAGACCTGATAACTAACAAGCTTAAAAAGCCTTTTTCACAAAGGTGTTGTGGGAAAAAGCATGAGTATCGTTGTACGTGGCTATTTGAGCAATGCAGATATGTTTCAAGTTCAAAAAACCTGTTTAAAAACTCAAAGTTCTCAAAGTCTTGAGTGACCCCTATAAAATCGTCAGGCGACCCCCATTGGCGTCACGACCCACAGATTGAGAACCACTGCTCTATTGACTCTCAAGGTTGTGTGAAAATTTCATTACGATCGGATGAATAGTGTAGCAATGCATACAGGACATTACATACATATATACATTCATACAGACAGACAGACATACAGACATTTACAGTCGATTAGGCATTTTGGCCCAATTAAACGGCTGCCCAATTAAGCGAATTTCACATACAATTAGACAATGCATATTATTCTTTTCTGTTCTTTGAGATTTGGCCCAAATAAGCGGCTGCCCCAATTAATCGGTGGCTCAATTAAGCGGAATCAACTATATATATAACCAGCTTTCTTTCAAATCTTAATCACTTTATCTTCAGGCTAGCTAAAGTTTTTGCTGTTAGCGAACAAAATTCAATTATTAAATAAAGGCAAGCGAAAATATTTCAAAAAGACGAGTAAACTGAAAACAAAATCTATCCCGCTGAAGCGAATCCGTCGAACTCCGCAAGAACAAAAATTACACCTGCCGCAATAATTATGCCTATAAAATGAAAAGATGTACGAACATGAACGTCACAATGTGTACGAAAGTAACAAGTCTAAGAAAATGTCAAGGCGCTTGCGAAAATGGACAAATGGAATTTTTCCTTGGAATTGAGCATAAACATTTCTGAAGCCCTGGCTTAGTTTTTTGATCGTCTAGAACTGTATGAGATTTTTTAGAGTTAAAGAACTTTTAGAGTTCAAGCATATTGACCAAACAATACGAAATACAAAAAATGTCCTAGTAATTAATATACTTTAGATTAAATAAATAAATATTAACACTTGTGTATTTTTAGACTTTTAAATTGGCATATGTCGGCTTAGGCCTTGTTGGTGCTTTTTGTGTTTTCGTAGCTTCTGACTGCAATTGGAATTTTTCTTTCAGGGATGAGACGGTGTTATGTTTTTGAGGTGCTTCAGTGTCACTGATAAGAATTATTTTGCCGGCGGGAGGTTTTGTTTCTTCTTCCTGAGTGGAATGGTTTTTGTTTGGTTTTGAGTAAATTGGAGATTTGGTTGGTGAATCTTTGTATTCATTCACAATATTGTTATTAACTTTTAAGTCAGATTTCCTACTAAGTACCGAGTTTTCAGTTTTATGGTGAGTTTGTAAAAAATTCTTCGGCATAGGCGGTCGTGAGGGTCCCTGCTTGTTAACCTTTGTCGGCATTTTGTTTCTAGTCTTTGCATGTACAATATCATCAACGTTTTCATATTTTTGCTTTGGAATTTCTAGTTCAGAGTCTCCATCGGCCTGGTTTGGGTGGCAAACTTTGGTATAAGATCCATTATTTTTTATATTAGAGACTAGTTTAGAGCTCGAAACATTCTCCGACATTGGTTTTAATAATAAAATTTCATTGCTTTGATTAGGATGAACATTTCTCTTTGACTCTGATATATTGAATGAATTAGTCCTAATAACCTGATTTGCATATATTCGATCTTGTTGTTTTGTGTTTTCATTAGATGAAAAAGAATTGGACTGGTTCAGTAAAACTGGCAGTTTTGGTCTTTTTGGCAAAACGGCTTGGTGAGAATTTGTAGCCTTTTCAATAGCTGGAGTCAAAGAATTGTTTGTAGAACTTTGAAGCAATGGTTTACCAATATCTTCTGGTCTAAAACTAGGTATCCTATTCAAATTGGAACCTTGTTTTCGTGAATTGCTGTTTGATCGAAGAAGATTTGAAGTGGGTATTTTAGGAGAAGTGTTTGGCTGCGAATTGGAAGAGTTGTTTTGAGAATTTTTGGTTGCGAACCGTCTGCCAAATAGAAAATGGAAAAAAAAGAAGTCAAGTTAAATAAAAGTGTGTAAAAAGAAAGTTGTTTTGTCACCAGATTTTGATTAGCTGCAGTTATTAATCAAAAGTGAAAACTACCTGAATAGTGAATTACAGTACTGCCACTTTCTCGTTCCAAACTCTGTAACGCTTTTCTTCTTCCAAATAAGAACAGAAATCACAATTATAATGACAAGAATAACAGTCACTAGGGCCATGCTTATTGCGATTCGATTTCCACTACTCTCTAAAAGTATTAAAACATTGAGCCATATTTATTGTATAACAAATAAGACATGAAAATAATGTTTTTAAGTTTTACCATTTTCTTCACCCCTAGTGTGCAGACTTCCACCAGTACCCACGACATTACAATGAGGAGGTGCCCAGCCAGGATCGCAATGACATTGACCTAAAGTGTTGCATACCTTAAAAAACAAGCATAATATTGTTTTTTTTTAAATCATCAAAATTTAACAATTATTAACATTATTCTGTAAATTTTGGCATATAACCCCATGTCCATGACAATTTTGACAATTTGGAAAATTCAGAAGAGATATGTTAGTACATTTTCTATCGAAACACATCTGAAACAACAGAATAATTTGATCAATACCTTAAATATTACAATACCAAAATTAAATTTTAAGAAAACTTGAAACTTACTTTATTTTCACCGCATTTTGTTCCATCCCGAGTCAAGCCAATATCGCGTCCAGCTACCAATCCGATGATTCCTTTACAATGCTGCACAACTTCATTTTTGGGACCTCTGGCCCTGGAATAAGGTCGATACATCAAATAATCATGATAATAGTATAACAACTCAGCATTTTCTGATGCAATGCAATGTATCATGCCACACATAACATCTCTGAAAAAAAGAAGCTAGCATTTAATTTCATCTCAAAACAGAAACTGTGAAGCAGCAGCCAATCGGGGATTTCCCAGAGGTGGGCAGTTATCTAAAAACTTTTTTGTAGATATTAGAAAACTTGTAGAATAAAAATAAAAGCACTTTCAAACAAGCAATTTTTTAATTAAAATTTTTTTCATGCAGACAAATTGTCAGTTAAATGTGTTTTCAAATTTGACAACAGAGAAAGACGCTATGCTATAATATGGGCATAAAAGAGTGAGTAAATATAAAGTTTAAAATTTTTTTTGATGAATCCCCCTGGATACTTCGCTGCTGGCAAGTATACAAATAAAGACTTACTCAACACTACACTTTTCATAAATATCGTCATAAAGGTTGCCCCCACAGTGTCCACCTTGAGATCCTTCTATATTATATTGTTCATAGCATATTGGATCACTGGATCGAGCTCCATAAAACAATCTACAAACCTGGCTATTGTGTCGACAGTAGCCATTGTAGCAATATGACTCTTCCTGAAATCATTTTTATTCCAGATAAAACGTACCGGTATAATTATAATAGTTGTATAAACTGCAACAGAGAAAACAATAAATGGTGGGTAGTAAATAGTTTTGTAACAAAGAAATTTATAAATTAATAAGCAGTATTATTTTAGTCTGAAATATCTTGTAGGTTTCATACAAGAATACTATAAAAAATAATTTAAAAAAAATGAATATAATTAAAAAAATAAATCAGTAAACAGTAGTACGTTTGTTTCTTTGCCACACGAAACCCCATTTTGTCTGAAAACGTCGTAAGGACAAAATTCACTGATTCCGTTGCAAAACTCGGGAAGATCACAATATTCCATTGCATTTCTACATTCTATACCTTGTGCAAGTAGCTAGAAATAAAAAATTCAAATGAAGTTGTTATAATTTGAAAATAAATTAAATTAAATTTCACCTGGCATGTTTCTGTATTACAGCATGCACCTGATGCACAAGTGGAGTTTTGAGTAAACTTACAGGTAATAGGATCACAGCATTTTTGGCCACAAGCCTAAAATGCATAACAAATGTAAGTTTTACCTTAGTTAGTTAAGCTAGTTTTCAAATATTTATGTACCCAGTCCTGCCCACAATCACACTCTTCATTTGTTTCTTTGATACCGTTTCCACACGACGGAAAAGGCAGTGTTTCAGGTAAATCATAAAGACAAATATCTGCACCTCTCCTCAGTTTTTTTACAAATTCTCTCATAGAACATTCACTCCATTGATAAATAGGGGAGTTCTGGCTGAATATGAATACATTAAAAAATTATGTTGGTGTCAATTACATATACATTGTTTATGGTCTAAGCAGTTTAATTTAGATAAAAATATAAAAATTTCCACCAACCTTCCACCAGGATGCATGATACATTCTTTCCCAGCACAGCTACAGCCAGGATGGTCATGATCAACTCCAAAGTTATGTGCCAGCTCATGTGCAACAACACTTGCTAGACCAGCTATATTAACATGGTGATCCTGAATATATATATATATATATATATATATATATATATATATATATATATATATATATATATATATATATATATATATATATGAGAATTCAAGCCATGAAATTTTCACACAAGCTTGTGAGTCAATGGGAGAAAGTTTTTGTGAAAAATAATTTTAAAATGAGCGGAGCGGGAGAGCGATCTGTAACAGGAAAGTGGCCGGGAGCGGGAGAGCGATCTGTAACAGGAAAGTGGCCGGGAGCGGGAGAGCAAGCGAAGAAGGAAACGGGATCGAAAGAGACAAACATTAGAAAAACCTCTAAAAACTACGGGAAATGCCGGGTACCCCGCTAGTTATATATAAATTGGACTCAATTCCATATAGAGGTACACACGATTTTTTGTGAAGGGTTTTATGGTAGCCCAAATAATTTTCTTTCAAAATTTATTTGTTCTATATTTCAATACTTTATTATAAAAAAAGACAATTACATAAGTGTTAGTAAGATTATAATACAAGATTACAATACATACTGCTTCTTGCAAATTTATTCAAAATTTATTTAAGGTCAATGGTAATTCTCCTATGTATGCTAAAGAGAGCAAGCCCAGTTAATATTTTATCGCTAGTAAAGCTTCCGATGTAAGATTTCATTTTTTTAATATCGAAAAAGATCTGGAAAAGAGATTTCACATTTTGATAAAATTCCCCATTGCAGGCAAAATAATAGTTTATTGCAGAAGTTGATCTATCTTCATTATTGATCTTTTTTCATTTTTGATGCCATAAAAAATAGCAAACAGCCCTAATTTTATAGTACGAATCAGTGCTGTTAACCATTATGACATCAGCTATTCCCATTAATCTACAACAATACACTGTAGCGTAAACCCAAAGCTTGTCTGAATGTCTGGCCATTTTTACCAATGCTTTTATTAACTCGTCGGCTCTGTTTCTCTGTCTGTTTCTCTGTTTCAAATCTTGCAATCAATTTTTGAGTCACTTCCTGATGATAGATTTTTTTCAAATTTTGCATACATGCTCAAGATAGAAGACAATGCAATATTCAATTATTAGTTTTACAATAAGTCAATTAATTTAGTTAATTTTCTTGAGGATTTTATATATATATATATATATATATATATATATATATATATGTTTATTATATTTATTTGTTGTATATTGCGACTTTAATATAAAATAAAAGAGTAATATAAGAAAAAATTGATTGCAAAATTTTTGTTTATGAGCTTAATGGAAATCGCAATGCTCTTCGAACCATATTACGCCAGGCCAGACTTTAATATAAAATAAAAGAGTAATATAAGAAAAAATTGATTGCAAAATTTGTGTCTTAATTACATATAAGAGCATTGGTTTTAAAAATTCGTTTTTAATTTACTTGTTACCAATGCTTTTATTAACTCGTCGGCTCTGTTTCTCTGTCTGTTTCTCTGTTTCAAATCTTGCAATCAATTTTTGAGTCACTTCCTGATGATAGATTTTTTTCAAATTTTGCATACATGCTCAAGATAGAAGACAATGCAATATTCAATTATTAGTTTTACAATAAGTCAATTAATTTAGTTAATTTTCTTGAGGATTTTATATATATATATATATATATATATATATATATATATATGTTTATTATATTTATTTGTTGTATATTGCGACTTTAATATAAAATAAAAGAGTAATATAAGAAAAAATTGATTGCAAAATTTTTGTTTATGAGCTTAATGGAAATCGCAATGCTCTTCGAACCATATTACGCCAGGCCAGACTTTAATATAAAATAAAAGAGTAATATAAGAAAAAATTGATTGCAAAATTTGTGTCTTAATTACATATAAGAGCATTGGTTTTAAAAATTCGTTTTTAATTTACTTGTTGTAGATGGCCTTTGTTGTGCTAGGTTTTTCCTATTACTATATTTTACAAACTGGCATCATCCCTACGGTATCCCACAACCCTTTTGTCAAACTTGTGTGGAATGCCCCCCTTTAAATCCGCCACTTATACTTGTATGTGTGTGTGTTTTCCCATGTTATAAAGATTCTAGGACTTTTCATCAAGGACTATTCATCAAGGGACTATTCATCAAAAGTCTATTCATCAAAGGACTATTCATCAAAAGTCTATTCATCAAAGGACTATTCATCAAGAGGACGGTTCATCATAAGGACTGTTCATCTAATGTGTGTTCATTAAGCGGACTATTCATCAAAAAAGTTGATAAAACTGTTCAAAATATTATTTTCAAATAAAATATGTTACCAACATTTATGGTAATTTATATCAAAATTATAGTGCTACTGTGCTTGCATCCAAATACTTTATACTTTATAATAGAATAGTATTATGGTTTATCTATAGAGTCTAGATACATCACCTTCTGTCATCATTTTCGCCTTGCAGTTAAAAACTTGATGCTTGCTACAGCACCACTCCATCTGTCCTTTAGAATTTTCACGAATTCTCCAATAATCATAATTTAAATAAATAAGTGTCTTCTTACCGCACTTTGTAATTCCATACATGCATGTTGCCATCACTATTTTTTCAGATTATTGATATGTTTCAAATTTATTAGACTTTAAAATAATTAATTATGTATATTTTTATCGAATATAAAGAACTGTCTTTTAAAAATACATCGAATAATTTTCCACTGAAAATATCTAGGGTATATATTGATAAAGGTTGTTGGAGGAAAAGTGGTTTCAAAATTAAATATTTGATGAATAGTCCTCTTGATGAATAAACATTAGATGAACAGTCCTTATGATGAACTGTCCTCTTGATGAATAGTCCTTTGATGAATAGTACCTTGATGAATAGTCCTTTGATGAAAAGTAAGCATACCGTTATAAAACCACTATATTATTACACCTCCCACAAATTGTAATACATACTGAGATTACTCCTATAGAAAATCTGGAACACAATGCAGACATTATAGCTTTTCCAGTTATTGCAGCATGCATTTCTGTACCTCTAAATATAAAAAAAAATTGATAAACTAATTTGCAATAATTACTAAAATAACAAATAAATTCATTAAAAAAAATATAAAACCATATATTGGTTTAGAAGTGACTATTTACACTACAAACTAATCAAATAAAACAATATAATCAATATAACAATAAATATGCTATTGTTGTAAAAGTTATCATTTGCTCTACTAATAGTACTGTAAATCAATTTGGCACAATTTATACATAAATCGACCAATATTTCAAAGTAAAAACTATATATAAATAATATCTTATTTAATATTTCATCTGACTCCACAAATGGTGTCAATATATAACAATTAAAAAGTTAAATTAAATTTTTATCACTTTATTATTATATCATTACGGATTGAATTGAAGTGCCACAGGTTGGTGCAATGCGAACAGGGAAGAAAGCTTCAAATTAAATATTAACTATTATATGACGAGCTAGACTTATCTCAACATGTTTCCAGAAGTTAAATTGAGATTTACTGGATGAGACCTCTTTAGGCTTTAGGCATGCACAACAAAAACACAAATTTAAAAATTTTATAGTAGCATTCACATTCGGCAATGGAGATACAGATTTATCATCTTCAACAGCACTATCACTAGTATGCTGTAGGACGCCATTTCGATAAAGACAAATTTAAACATTCAGCTGTGCTTTTCTAGACACACCGTCGGTAATATTAGTGCGCCTTTGAATTTTTGAAAAGGACTCCATACAAGTTTTTGTCAAATTGATTGATATTAGGTAATACTAGATAAGATCTATTATTCAATCAATTCATTTGAACTAATGACACTGATTCTCGTGTAGCCTACTTTTGTACTTTCTTTATAAAAGTAACTCGTTAAAAAGTAAAAAAAAGTCAGCCAGAAAAGTAACAAAAGTAAAAGTATACTGCAGAAATTTTAACTCATTACAAGTAAAAGTAATGAAATAATAAAAAATATTTTTTTAAAACAATGTTTGTATACAAATGTACTAAAAAGTTAAAAATAATATTTAAAAGTGTACGTAATAAAATTCGTTGAACTAAACTTTTCGTTAGGAAGATAAGCGCATTAGGCAATAGTCAAATATATATATATATATATATATATATATATATATATATATATATATATATATATATATATATATATATATTTATATATAAAAATGAATGTTTCTATATATGTATTTATGTATGTTAATGTCCTTTATGCATTGCTACACCATTCATCCGATCGTAATGAAATTTTCACACAACCTTGAGAGTCAATGAAAATCAAAAAGAAAAAAAAAATTTTTGAAATCCGTCACAAAATGAGCGGAGCGGAGCGGGTGAGCGAGCGGGAACTATATATATATGTATGTGCGTATGTATGTGTGTATGTATGTATGTGTATGTGCATGTATGTGTGTCTGTGTGTGTGTGTTTATGTATGTACTAGCGGAGATACCCGGCGTTGCCCAGGTTTTTTAGAGGTTTTTCTAATGTTTGTCTCTTTCTCTCCCGTTTCCTTTCCCACCTGCTTTCCCACTCCTGTTAGCTTTTCCGTTTTCGGTCGTTTTCCCACTGCCGGTCGCTTACCCGCTCCCGGTCGCTTTCCCGCTCCCGGTCGTTTTCCCGTCCCGGTCGCTGCCCCGTTCCCGCTCACGTTTGCTCTCCCATTCCCGCTCACGCTTGCTTTTCTGTTCCCGCTCGCTGTCCGTTCCGGGTGCTTTCCCGTTTCTATAATAGACAAACTAACCCACAAACATTCATATATATATATATATAGTCTTAGCAAATCTATTTTGCGTTTTATAGGCTAACAGAAGTTATGAAAGAATGTAAAAGAGAAAATGAGCGGGAACGGAAACGGGAACGGGAGAGCTACCGTGACCGGGAATGGGAGAGCAAGCATGACCGGGAACGGGAGAGCAAGCGTGAGCGGGAACGGGAAAGCGACCGGAAACGGGAAAGCGACCGGGAACGGGAAAGCGACCGGGAACGGGAAAGCGACCGGGAACGGGAAAGCGACCGGGAACGGGAAAGCGACCGGGAACGGGAAAGCGACCGGGAACGGGAAAGCGACCGGGAACGGGAAAGCGACCGGGAACGCGGAAAGCGACCGGGAACGCGGAAAGCGACCGGGAACGCGGAAAGCGACTGGAATCGGGAGAGCAAGCTTGGAAGGAAACGCGAGCAAGAGAAAATCGATAACAGAACTTCTGAGCGGGAAAGCGACCGGGAGCTGGAAAACGACCGAGAGCGGAAAAGCGACCGGGAACGCTACGAAAACGGGAAAGTGGAGAAGGGAACGGGAGCGAGAGAGACAAACATTAGAAAAACCTCTAAAAACCCCGGGCAACGCCGGGTAACCCCGCTAGTATATATATAAAGTTTGATCAATGATTTACATTTATACTGTTTCCTATAAAAGAGTACCTTTAACTGTCTGAGATTGAAAATGTTCATCTTCTTGCATTTTGAGGTTAAAAACATGGCAGATTACTCTCAGGTGAACTGCGGTACAATACTGTAGAAATGGCAGCGATTGTTACTCCCTAAGTTCCACTAATGACTTATGAACAAAGAATGATTTACGACCTCATTATACTGGCAGTTTTGGAAGGACAAGGTGGATTCTTTTTCTTGGATGCACCAGGTGGAACTGGGAAAACATTTCTCATTTGTCTAATTCTCGCCAAAATACGGTCGAATAATGGCATAGCTTTGGCCGTTGCATCGTCTGGCATTGCAGCAAGTTTATTGGATGGAGGCAGAACAGCTCATTCAGCACTTAAGCAATGTGCAAGATAAAAGAGCAATCATCCATGGCCACAGTGTTGAATCATGAGTGGCTGGCAGAAAAAGTCATTTTGCAGCAAAAAATGTGGATGTCAATGATTTAAATTTAAAGATACAGCAGTAGTTGCCAGGCGAATTGGTGTCATACGAATCGATTGATACAGTTTGCGATGCCAGCGAAGCCGTAAATTATCCAACAGATTTTTTGAACTCATTGGATTTGCCAGGAATGTCACCGCATCATCTACAACTTAAAGTTGGATCTCCGGTTATTCTAATTCGAAATTTGAACCCACCGCGGCTGTGCAATGGTAGACGATTAGTAATTAAAAAATTGATGAAAAACATTGTCGAAGCCAGCATTTTGAATGGTAAGTTCCAAGGCGAAAGTGTTTTGCTGCCACGGATCCCAATGATTTCCACAGAAGTGCATATTGAATTCAAATGAATTCATTTTACAATTAGATTGGCATTTGCAATGACAATTTATAAGTCGCAAGGCCAAACGATGTCTGTTTGTGGCTTAGATTTTGGCACGCCATGTTTTTCTTACGGACAATTACCTATTCGTGGCATGTTCTCGCGTGGACAAACCATCCAGTTTGTTTAGGTTGGCTAAAGATGGACTGACAAAAACATTGTACACTCGATTGCTCTTCGAGATTGATTTTTTTAAATTGACATAATTTGTACATTAAACTTTTAATAAACAAAAACTAAAATAATTTATAAGGCAAAACAATGTTTGCTGGGTCAGCTAGTATATATATAGAAATGAATGTTTGTGAGTCTGTTTGTCTTTTATAGAAATCTAAACCACTGGAGCGATCTTGATGAAATTTGGCAAGGAGGTAGTTCTCATACAGGGGAAGAAAGTTAAGAAGGTTTGGACTCCCAACTCTATGGGGGGCAACTGAGAGCGAGAGAGTGAGCGGGAAAGCGACAGGGAACGAAAAACGACCAGGAGCGGGAGCGCAAGCGGGGAAGGAAACGGGAACAAGAGACAAACATTAGAAAAACCTCGGGCAACTCCGGGTACACCGCTAGTCTTCTAATAAATTAAGGATCATTTTACAAAGAACCCAAATATGGTTGTGAATATTACAACAATATGTTTAGAAAAACTGTTAAAAGTTTTTTAAAATTTTTGAAGTAAATTTTTGGCCAAAAAGTAATTTTTCAGCAGCTTGCAAAGTGTGAATAAGAAAATGTTTTTTTGTACACCCAAGTGTGCAAATATAGATAAAAATAAATAGCTAATCAACAAAAATAAAAGTCCAGGAAGTACTTTGTTTTTTAAAACTTAATCATTTAACATTTTAATTCTTTCTGTTAAGCTCTGCAGAGCACCTCTCAAATAACTATATCTACCTTGCTTTAGAAATAGTCCTCTTTATATTACTTCTGCAGGAATAAACTAACTTCTAGTTAAATTAGTCTTCCCATGGACTGCCTAGCTCAGTCAATCATATAAACATTTTATGGCAAACATACTAACGAAATGAATATGGCACTGTCATATCGGACGATTGTTCTAGCTCTTCCAACCATGTACCACTTAAATTCCGACAAGGTTACAGTGATGTCATCAGTTGTTACATGATTATTATCTGTCCATATTTCAATTCCAACCAGTAATAAAACAACACCAACATCCTTGTACATCTTTAGTGAAATAATGCATACAGTATATATCTAATATTCTAATTCAAAATGAAAAAGTAAACAAATATTATGTAATGATTAAAAAAAATTCAGTTATAAAAAAGCAATTATTTTGAAAATGTTGTGGTCTACACAAAATGTAATCAAAAAAATATAAACATTGTTATCTTTTGATATCTACTAAAAAAACAATACTGCATATAATTGTAAATTAATAAAACTTACACTATTAACAACATTAAACATTTTCACCATTCTGTCAATTACTTCCGCTACACTTCTGCCATATTGTTGATACTGTAATGATATATTTAAACTTTTTAAACCAATATAACCACTGACAATTTAAAAAATAAAACAAAAAACTATGTATGCAAGACAAAACATGGTTTATTATTAACAAAAATGTCAAGCAAATATTTTGTTCATTATAGCAACATAACCAAATTATTTTCTTCAAGTTTTAATAAACAATCAAGATGAACCAAGGCTTGAAAACCCATACTTGCCAGCAAATTGATTTCAATACACGTGATTGAAAAATCTACAGCACAAGCTAGTTGACTTTTTATTAAAAAGCTAGGAGTGGTCATCTCAAAAAAGTGTTATTTTAGCTATAGGTATAATTTAAGATTTGTTGTATCAATCAGACCCATCTTGAAGTTGATTGAACAGTTGAAATTAATACACTATCGGGCCATTGGGAAATCACCACACTCTTTACCAGAGCAAAAGTAGAACTACTTTATCTTGAATACCTAAAACTAAAGTGAAAACAAGTGAAAGTTAAAAAAAACTGTTTGCTTTTATAAACCATGCTTTTATAAACCATGCTTTTAAGATTACCGGCGGGGAGGTAGTCATAGGTACTTTTCCAAAAAATTTATAAAACTTTCTATATAGTTATTCTATATATATGATTGAAAGCATATAATGAAAATAAACTTTCGACCAAATTAAGCTTTAGTTTAAGTTTTAATTTCAAATTTTATTTAAAACGAAAACTTGTCTTAATTGGTAGTAGTAGTAGAGAATTTCCAAGGCGCACTCCTGTGTTGTAAAACCTGAGAGGCGCCGAGAATGACTCGTGCATATGGGATCACACAGTTTCCAGCCAGCCACTCGCACGCATATCCGAAATCGGGATTTGCTGGACCCTATTACCCCCAGTCGTGAAACTGGTACTCATTTATCGACCAGTAAAGGATGAAAGGCTGAGTTGGCCTGAGCAGTGTGATTTATTTATTGCTCAAGAAAACTACGTGTCCAAACCTGGAATGGAACCCGGGTACTCCGGATATCCAAGTCAATGAGATTTGGTACAGCCAGAAGTATGTGGGAAGTTCTGATAATGTTGTAAATTGGAGGATAGCAGTCATTAAAAGAACCTTAATTTAAAATATTAACAAATATGCTTTTAAGATAGCTAAACAATTTCATAGCGTCATCATATCATAAAAATATTACCCCGATGAATAGTAAACAAAAAATGTTTATAGTTACTATGACGATGAAATTTTTCATTGTCATTATCATATGCTTATTTAATTTTTTTTTTTAATAATTTTTGTTTTTTAAATTTTATTTTTATTTAATTAAACTATAAATTTTTTTGAAGAGGGTGAATTTTATAATAATCTTTCAAAACGTCCACGACGTCCCATGGACATTGGGGCAAGTGTGGGTAATAAATAAAAAATAAACATTATTGGGTAAATCAATTTAACGTTTAAGAACATATTCAACTTTTTTACCACGTTTTTCTTAACTTGCTTTCTGGTCTGTCTGTCTGTCTTTCTGTTTGTGCATGATTTATATTTTATATATAGTATATTTCAAAGCGACCGGGAGCGGGAAGTGACAGGGAGCGGGAAGTGACCAGGAGCGGGAAAGCGACCAGGAACGGGAAAGTGACCGGAGCGGGAGAGCGACCAGGAACGGGAAAGTGACCGGAGCGGGAGAGCAAGCGGGGAAGGAAACAGGAGCGAGAAGCACGCATTAGAAAAACCTCTAAAATCCCTGGACTACGCCGGGAGCCCTGCCATGGCAGAAGGAAGCAAGTCCATTTTTGGCATAAAATTAGATTAATTGTCTGTTCAAAAGTAGAAAGCAAGACCTACATTATGGTATATACGAATTGGGAAGTGGTTCAAAAAAATAATAAAAGCATAAATATAAATATGAATATATATATGTAAACATATATATATATATATATATATATATATATATATATATATATATATATATATATATATATATATATATATATATATATATATATATATATATATATATATATATATATATATATATATAAATAAATATATATACACGTATATATAATATATATGTATACATATATCATATCTTTGCGTATATTTATATACGTATATATATCATATATTTTATAAATATATATGTATATATATGTATTGATGTAAAATCACTGGTTTGACGATCAACTTCCTATTGATAAACCTTACATTTATTAGGGACATTAATTATTTATTATTATAAAGAGATTTGAAGATATAAATAGCCTTAGCAAAGCTTCATTTATTATTTTCCAATAAAACTGCAAAACCATTCTATTGAGCCCGGTATAGGATTTGGTGATATCGTAACAGTATATATATATATATATATATATATATATATATATAAATAAATATAAATATATATATATATATATATATACTAGTGGTTTTGCCCGTCCCAAGGACAGATGTTTTAAAATTACAATGAACTTTGGATAAATTATTTAAATTAATATAAGTTTATTAATTATTTTGTTATTTATTTATTTATTTGTTTATAACATTACGATGAAAATATTACTTTAACGTTCGTATGCATTCCAAAACAAATGAAAAAAAATTGATTAAAATATTAATATTTTTTTATATTTTGAATTAATTTAAGTAAGGTAATAATTTTTAATTTATTTCATTATATAAAATATATAAAAAATGTTTTTATAGAATTACTTATTATATATAAATTAATTTGCCATAGATAGCAGATCGTCACAGAAAAACGTCTTAAATAGACATGGGCTATTATATATATATATATATATATATATATATATATATATATATATATATCATCATCATCATCATTTATTTTTGAAACGTCCCTATTCCATGCTATGCTAGGGTTGGACGTTTTTCCATATCAGGCCCCTCCACAAGTCACGATCCAGGGCAGACTGCCGCTTCAGGCCGAGCTCATCCATGTCTTTCTTCACACATTCCCACCAAGTCTTCCTACTTCTACCTTTACTTTTCACTCCTACAACATCCACATCTCTAATTGCCGAAACCCAATCATCCGCACTTTTGCGCTCCAAATGTCCAAACCACCTTAGTCTTCCACGTCTCACCACATCAGCCACACAAGGAACATTCAGAAGGCTATACAAATCCACACTACGTGCACGATCATTCAACGAAACACCACACATCCATCTAACCATCATACGCTCTGCCCTTTCTAAACTTCTTAGATTCTCCACCTTCATAGACCATGTTTCAGTGCCATAAACAAGGACACTTTGAACACATGCCCTATACACCTTTCCTTTCACATGAAAGGATGCACCACGGGTGGTCAAGATAGGAGATAACTCTTTGAATTTAGCCCAGGCAGAACGCACTCTAGCTCTCACCGCCTCATCTACACCTCCTCCTGAACCTAATGTGTCACCTAGGTAACAGAACTTGGTCACACACTCCACCTTTACACCTGGCTCAACCTCAACCTCGCCCAACAACTCTTCCTGAACAGAACCACCAGCCACACAACTCTTACAACTGAAGCCAACAAGATCTTTCAAACTACCCAAAATGCCACTGCACCTTTTATGGACCCAACTCTTACAATCCACACAACAAATAGAATTATATATATATATATATATATTGTTAAATAATAAAATACCACGTTTTTGTGAACTAAAAAATAGAAAATAATTTTTCTCTGGGCTGTGTGAGAAATGTCTTGATGGAGGCATGCGTTAATTGTGGACATTCGTATAAAAAACAAGCCATAAATTTTCAACACTTAAATCGTGGAGTGCCATTTTATTCAAAAAAGCATTCTATCTAGTTTAAAAAATAGCAGATGGTTAGTTTGAGTAAAAGGCGCCCCACGTTTTAAGTGTTGAAAATTTATGGCTTGTTTGTTATACGAATGTCCACAATTAACGCATGCCTCCATCAAGACATTTCTCACCCAGCCCAGAGAAAAATTGTTTTCTATTTTTTAGTTCACAAAAACGTGGTATTTTATTATTTAACAAAATTTAATTGAGTAAACTAACTGACTGTACTTAAAAATAGTTATACAACAAAATAAACCAAATGAAAATACCTCATAATAATCAGCAACTATAAACAACTCCAGAAACATGGATGTGCGAGTAGTACCACCTGGCCTAAAAAAGGTCCGATGACCAGATTGTCGTTTTTTTCTTTTTTTATATTCCTGCTAAGTAGGTAAATTAATTTTTGTTAAAAAAAGTAATTGAAAATTCATCGAAACGTTTTTGTGAAACATTTTAGTTCCGTTTTTAAATTTAAATTTTCTTTAAAGTTTTACACAAATGCATCCACCTTAAGCTTGTTGAGAACCACCACCGACCACTCAAAAAAAGTAAATAAAAAAACCTGAAAAAACAAATAATTTCTTTTCCATTATTCGATTATATCTCTTAAGTAGTTTGACAACAAGACATTCATTTTATATAAACTCTTTCAATAATAAAAACATACAAAATAAAAGTCCCACACTTTTATTTTGCATCAAACTATTTAAGAGATATTTTAGGACGAAGAGAATTATTTCTTCCTTTTCGTGCATTTCGAAGTGAAAGTGTGTTTTTTCAAAGTTTTTATTTATTTTTATTTTAGTTTTTAGAAATTCTTATACCTCTAATAGGGCTGTACTAGATTTGAATTTTTAGATCCTGCAGGAACCGGAATCGGATTTTTTACTTGAATCCTACCGGAACTGGATTTCAAGAACAAAATACGTACTTCTCAATAGTACAGAATTGTTGTCTTGAATTAATTAATTTTGTATTTTTTTTTAAACTTGACTTTTAAAACACATGAAGTAAGCAGCTGGTTTACTTTTATAATTGGCAATAGCATACATTAAAATGTCATTATTCATCATTTCACACATAGTCAATATTCATGTTCACATACAGCCATACAGTGTATGTTAATTTAAACCAAATTTCAAAGTCAAAACAATCAAAACATAATCGCTGTCATACGGCATATGGGATGCACTGTTGTTTCTTAATTATGTATTTTATATTAAATTCAATCAGTGCTAGTCAGTAAACGGCTGTTGTACTTGAGAAATAATAAACGTTCAATATTTTCTGGCAACATTGATGAACGGTGATCTGTAATAACTCCACTTGCAGAGCTGAACAGTCTTTCAGATGCGGCAGTGGCTGGTGGTGGACTAAGGTAAGCAGGTTGCCATCACTGCTAGATCAGGAAAGTGCATTTGGTTGTGCTTCCACCACTGTAGTGGGTCGTTTGATCTTTGAAACTGTGGTTCATTCAGATATTGGTTCAACTTCAAATCCTTAATATTCTGCTGAAGATGCTGGCTCATGGTTTGTTGCCATTGACGTGATTACAGTCCAAAATAAATCCAGCTTAAATCCAGTAAAATGATAAAATGCAAACAGAATCAGAACCGGATTTATAAAAACTGCAGGATTTTGATTTCTTATACATCTAACAAGAACTTATGTAATTTTTCTCTTCCGGTTTTCCTCCAAATTAATCAAGATAAAAAAAAGTAGGAAACAATTAAATCCTAAAATGAAATTAACCAAAGCAAGAGCCACGGCTGCTATTTATTTACTAATAAATTGATGTTGTACACAAACTTAACACACTCGGGGATGTGCATCCCGATGAGAAAAAACAATCTTAAATTTCCAAGTATTATTTTTTTTAATTTAATTACATATCATCGTCAAAAACCAATATGCGTGCAAATTTTCATCTCAATTTGAGAATGGAAAGTAAGTAAAAAATTGATTACAAAATTTACATGTAACAGACTCCACGACAAAGTTAAATAAAAGTGTTTAAGAACCTAAAAATACTATCCCCATAATACTGAATTACTAACCTTCTTATTAGCAAAGAATGTCTTTCTATGTAACGAATCAGTAGCATTTTTGAAATTCTTTACATTGTCATCTATAATAAAAAAATATTTTAAAAATTTCAGGTTTTTTTCAAATAAGCTCTATGTTATAATTCATTCATTGTTGCTGCTGCAAGCTGCAACAGTCTCTTCACTAAACTTATTTCACAACCGTTTAAGACAATTTTGAAAGACTCTGCTTCATCAATGTTTTTTGGATCCTTAACCATTATTCCTCAAAACTTACAAAAACGGTTTCTCCATATGTTCCTCGAGGGCCACCCAGGAATCACCCGGAAGAAAACCATTGCATGAAAACATGCACACTGGAGTGACATTGATAAAGATATCGAGGACTTGATATGCAGTTGTAGTCCCTGCCTAGAAACAGCCAAGGCCAGTAATGCTTTCCTGGGGGTTCGCCTGATGTTAATGCTATGGTTCTTGCGAACCCCCTGTTAATCAGAAAAATTACTTTCAATTAATCTTATTGTCGGTTGTGTGGGCTAGTCATTATTACCAAAACTTTGCTCTTGATTTTATTTCATATCCCTGATTGCCCGAAAATGATGGACGGCCGAATGTTGGGAGGCATTTGCTTCCCACCTCCTCTGCCAATGCTCTCTCTTAATTGGTCGTCCATTGAACACTTGGAACGCAGTTTCCTACGTAACAAGTTGGTTGAGGAACCATAACTCGGCAGATGACACCAGGGTGAACAAATCCAAATCGAAGGAATAGAGTGAAAATCAAGCAGCTATTTGAAAATATTTTCAAGGATTTAATTACTTTATAATAATATGTATAAATATACGAAATTTCAGCATTTTAGTTTATGTAAATAATTTTGTGTCTTTTCTCATTAGTAAACAAATTTTACAAATTAAAAGTGAATGTGAACAACAAATTGTTTTTTTTTCTTGATAGTTTAATACTCATCAGCTAATGAGCTACTCTGCCAAATAATATTTCAATGGGAATATTAATATGAAAAAAAATGTTGGAAAATATTCACTGTGATGCGAACCCCTGGTAAAATTTTAAGAAAGCATCGCTGGCTAAGGCACCAATCATATGCACACTTTGCATATGGCCTGAAGAATCCAAACCTTGGAGTCGCATTAGCTGGACCACTTCACGGGATAATGGATGCGTTTTCCATGTGGCCAGAGATAGTAGTACCACAACAACACCATAAGTGTACTACGACGACTTTTCGCACAATTTGGATTGCGTGAAACAATTGTCAGCGACATCGGGACACAATTTACTTCAGCTGTTTTTCAGGAATACTGTAGGAAACAGGATTAAACATATAAAATCACCACCATTCCATCCATGTTACCGAAAACCAAGAATCTTCTATCGTATACATCTACGCCATCGTACTCAAAGTACTCATATACCTCACATTGACATAATCCATTTAGATAACTACCTTATCTAAATTAAAAACAAACAAGATACAACAATTTATCATCATAAGAAAATGATTTGCAATAAAATAGAACTGCCAAATTACAAATCAAAAGGTATTTGTAAAAAAAAAACCAAAGTTTTCAAGGTTATTTTGTTTTAGACAAAATCTGATTCCAGGAGTAAAGCAACAGTGTCCATCATTCATGGCTGACCAGTTGTCAGTTAAATAGATCTATGATAACTTGTTTCTGACTTAATATATGCCACTCTTCAATAAGCTGGAATTAGGCATCTTATAAACAAAAACTGATATAAAACAGTATGGAAAAGTTCATGCATGAGCCTTTAGTCCCAACTACAGCAACATGTTTGGTTACAGGATTTCTCAGGTTTCAGATGAGTCAGCTACTGGGAAACCAGACTATTTAAGGTTAAAACTTTTTTTGCCACATGTCACTTTGAACGAATTATTGAATCTTGCACCTTCTGGTCTAAAAGCCATAAAAACAAAAACCACATTGGTAACTAGAATTTTATTTGGTGTGTTGCTAGCTTGTTGCTCTGTGTATTACAATTTGCTCAAATTCTTTAAAAATACAAAATATCTGAAGATTCTAGATAAAATTTCACCTACCGAATATAAAACTCTTTGGGGCGAGATCTGAAGGATGGAATAGCAAGTGATCCTGATGAAAGAAATAAGTTTGTGATGATGTCGTTTCGAAACGAGGTTCAACAAAAAGCGTGTCGTTTTTTCCAATTTTCACGTAGCCGCTGTTTGATAAGTAAAAAAAAATTAAAATATAAAAATGGGCTATTTTAATAAATGATCAATTTGATCAAAGCTGTAACAATTTACCACAGTCCAAAACCATTAAAAAAAAAGTTTTATATAATTAATATATATATATATATATATATATATATTTTTTGATAATTTAATGAACGATGAAATTAATTAGAGCTGTAAACAAGTTACCTAAGTCCACGACATGTACTAAAAACAGCGCTCAATTTTTCATTTCCTGACACATATCCTTGATAGTAGCAATGGCTTTTTTTCTAAAAATTTTAAAGTATGCAAGTTTTCTTTTGTGAAAAATTATAAATTTATGGAAAATGAAATAAATATTTGGACTGATGGGTAATCATTATTCAAAAAAACAGAGATAAAAGAAATAAATAAACAAGTGCAAATAAGAAAGAATAGATAAAAAGTAACCAAGCTATCAAAAAAACTGGATGAATTGGTGATCATATATACCAGCAAATAAATCGCTTATCAAGAAGACTTATAATAATAGATACATGATATTAGGAGCCTGGCAAAACCAAGAAGTAACATTTAACATGATCACATTTTTCAGAAATTCTGAAAAAAAAGTAATTTCTCAAATTGCATAAACAGAAACCTAACTCAAGGTCATTTCAAAAGAGTGTACAAAAAAGCTTAAAGTTTTTTGTAAAATAAATCTTCCATTTTTGAACCGAAAGTTATATTGTATGCTATTTTTGCATCTTCCACACAGAATTTATTTAGTGTTATGCAGTTTCTCATTGGTTTATCTAGTCTAGTTCAAGTGTTATCGATAATAAAGTAGTCTTTAAAAAAACCTGGTGTTTGGATGAGCTATTGCCACATTTAAGATAAACTTAAGCTAAAATAAGCTTATTAAACTATAATAATAAAGTATGTTGGTTGATTTAATTTAATTATTAGAAATTGGTATGAGAAAAGATGAGTTTGATAAGATTGGAAAAACATTTGTCAATAGGGACAAAATGGAAAAAATCTAACCATTTCTTGGAATGTAGGTCGAATTTGTTCCCCATTTCCTAAATAAATAGCAAAGTTCTCTGACCTCAACATTCTGCAAATTGAAGTGATGAGTTGTCATAATATTAAATAAATTAATATAGCATTTATTAATTATATTTTATTGAATAAATAAATAAGCAAGTTGTTAATCAATTAAGTCATTATTAACAACATGCTATTTACTATTCTAATAAACTAAAACTAATGAAATAGTCAGTAATTTATATTTAGAATACTTTATATAAGTCTCCATCAACTGTCAGTTGATCTTCTAATAAAATCTAAATTCTAAATCAAAAACAAATATAGATACAGAGTGTTCAAACAAGATCGTACTTTGTTAACGAAAGCTGGATGATGTAGTTGGTATTCGTGATCTCATCGTACAGGTTGACCGATATTTCTTCAACGTGGCCGGTCGATGTCTGCAAGAATTAAATGAGAACCTAAAATGTCCTAAACTAAAACTAGTGTTCAAACGTAGCCATTTAAAAACTACAAGTTTATTGGCGGTTCTTAAAGTAGCTATTTTTTCAAAGTTTTTCTTCATTTTATAACGCTTATATATTAGATATTAACTTACAACGTTGTTTGTTGTCTGTTTGTTTGTATTTTGTTTGTTTGTTTGTTATTTCAGCGCAAGTTTTTTTTTTGAAAACACCGCGTCTCGTCCACTGATCTCTATAATATAACAAGTAAATTAAAAACGAATTTTTAAAACCCAATGCTTTTATATGTAATTAAAACACAAATTTTGCAATCAATTTTTTCTTATATTACTCTTTTATTTTATATTAAAGTCGAAATATCTGAATTATATCGAAATATCGAAATTAATTAAAATTAACTAAATTAATTGACTTATTGTAAAACTAATAATTGAATATTGCATTGTCTTCTATTTTGAGCATGTATGCAAAATTTGAAAAAAATCTATTCTCAGGAAGTGACTCAAAAATTGATTGCAAGATTTGAAACAGACAGAGAAACAAACAGAGACGACGAGTTAATAAAAGCATTGGTAATAATAAAAAATAATATTAAATTTTACACATTCACAATTTTTTAACTAAATTTTTTGTTTTGAATATAAGAGCTTTCGGCGTTATCATAGATATCTATGTCTATAACCTACAATCGGCCAACGCTTTAATCTTCCAAACGAAACGTTAATATGTTAATATGTACACTTTAATATTATTTTTAACACTTCAGAACATTAGTATACGAGCGTTGTTTTAAAAAAATATTTTTATACTTTATATTATTTAAAGCTCTAGTCTGTATGTATGTATGTATGTATGTATGTATGTATGTATGTATGTATGTATGTATGTATGTATGTATGTATGTATGTATGTATGTATGTATGTATGTATGTATGTATGTATGTATGTATGTATGTATGTATGTATGTATGTATGTATGTATGTATGTATGTATGTATGTATGTATGTATGTATGTATGTATGTATGTATGTATGTATGTATGTATGTATGTATGTATGTATGTATGTATGTATGTATGTATGTATGTATGTATGTATGTATGTATGTATGTATGTATGTATGTATGTATGTATGTATGTATGTATGTATGTATGTATGTATGTATGTCAGCAATTTCGCATAACGCGGCGGCCGCGGTGTTCAGCAGACTGCAGTTGATCAAATTAGGGCACGCACGCGCAGGCGTGTTATAAAAGTTATTACGCAATTGTACATTGTCAGTCCTAAAGATCAAAAGAGGTGGCACGACAATAGAAAAATATTATATAATGGGATTTTAACAAATTCGTCATGTTTGACGGGCTTTTTCTAGTATAATGATATTTTAAAAGTAATCTGTCATTTTTGATGGGCTATCTCTAGTACATACATAAATTCATACATACACTTACAGATACACATACACATACATATACACATACACATACACATACACATACACATACACATACACATACACATACACATACACATACACACATACATCGGAAATAGTTATGTAGATTTGATACTTGAGTGCTTCTTTGCCTCTCGCCGTTAAAAACCAGATTTTGTTAAAAAAAAGTTTATAATAAAATTATTTGCTTTGTATTTCAATCTCACAAACAATTAATTTCACTTCGTTGTCGAAGCATAAATCGTAAAAGAAAACCTGTGAACTAAGTTATCCCCCAAGCCTGGCTTCCGACACAGCAAATTAATTCAAATAATGTATTTATTAATAATTAACATTAAACAATGTGTAATGTGTAGTACCTAATTTTTCATACGTTCAAATACTCAGGTACATACTTTGGTGGTATTGAGCATGTGATCGGGATGTCCTGTCCAATGAACTGTCGGATGAACGATTTGGAATCGTTTCAACTTATCATTCGAGAATCGTAGATTTTCTGATTTCAGGTAAAAAATAATTGAATACAAATAATAAAAGAAATAGTAATACAAATAATAAAAGAAATAGTAATACAAATAATAAAAGAAATAGTAATACAAATATTGTTATTAATAAAACAATTATTAATCATAAGTTTTCAAGTAAAATTATTGAATGTTCGACGAAACCAATTTAATAATTTATGAAAATCTCGTAGGTTCTTATTCAAATGATCCAAAACAAATACATGCTTCACTGAGCCACCATTACCATTATCATACATTCAGTAAAGAGTCAAAACGGTTCATGTTGAAAACATGACAGCTCGTGGAGTGATAACGCTTAACTGATGTGAGAATAAAAAACTTCAGTGGTAAGGAAGTATTTGAAAAGGTACAACTAAACAGCTTTGACCTCGCTTAGCGAAGATGAACTCATAAAAGGATAAGGACAAGCGACAAACACTATTTGCACTGATGACGCTAAGGTAACATGGTCTTCCAAATAGGGCGCTGCATGCCATTTTTCAGACCACCGTAATTTCAAAATTATCTTACGCCTCACCTGCCTGGTATGGTTTCGCGAATGCGGCGGATCGTGCTCGTCTGGAGGCGTTCTTTCGAGGCGCCACCAGACTCGGCTACAAATCTGACTCAGGGCTTACTCTTGCCGACATTTGCGCCAAAGCTGATGACAAGTTTTGTCGCCTTAAAGACACCAGTATCCACCATTTTCTGCTGCAACTGTTTCTACCAAATGTGATGACCACCATAACCTCCGCGTACGTAGTCACAATTGGCAACTCTCGATCAGGACATCCACTCTCAATAACAATGGATTCATAAACCGAATGCTTTTTAAAAACTCGGGCTGCACTTCCAAAACCATTCTATTTTACTTATTTTCTTCTTATTCATTTACTTTTTATTCCATGTTTTATTACAATAATGTTTATTTAATTTTTTGCTTTACAATTGACTATTTGTCCTGTTACATTCAAATACAACAAATAAAGGAATGAAGTGATCTACCATACCGTCGTGTTCAACGTTTCATTTAAAAACGTTCTTAGCGACTTTGAAATTAAATTAATTAAAGTGCTGGTTGAGATGGCGCTAACGAATAACATATTTTAATTTTCCCGGCCGTATAACAGCCACGACTGAAAACAGAAAAGCGATCGAGGTAGAAAAGCTTGCAATGGACGGAAGGTCTTGATTGCGAAATCTCAACTGCTCAATTTTTCAATAACTTTACCGACTATAGCAACAAGTTTGTGCTTTGTTAAATTTTTTTATCATTTATAACGCCAGAAACATAACATACCTTGCTGGATATTGTCGCTAGATAAATTAAAGTTGTTGTGCCAAATCTTGGCTTCATCGTCGTTATAAGTGTCGTTGTAAGTCTCGTTGTTGGAAAATGTTGTTGCTGTAGGAATGCTGTTGCAGAAGACGTTGTTGATGTTGTTTGTAATAAGGCACAGTAGAAAATATAAGGAGGCAAGTGAATGGTGTTTCGAGGACATCTCTACGTCTACTCCAGATGATAGATGTATCTGAAAGATTGAATTTTCTTATTAAAAAAAACATCCAAACCGAAATGGCGTGTACATCATTTAGAAAGTTTTAACAAATTCTTTGCTTGTTGAATTAAAACATGTTTGTTTATTTTTCTTTCCGATTAATTAAAATCTGAAAATCACTGGAATTGTTAAGTTTTGGCAGATTTAAATTTTGATCGATATTTACAGAGTAATATATCAGATAAACATAAATGGTAATACTTATAAAAGTGTTTAAAGAAGAAATTAAAATCAAAAGTTTTGTATACACAACACAAGTTTAAGTATGAAGTGCTCCTAATACGAGACGAGTCCTTTTCAGACTTCTTGTTTTCATTACTCATCATCATTATCATCATCACGACCGTCTGGCTCCAATTTACACACTCAAAAAAGAAAGAAAAATGAAAGACCAACAAGTCACACACGCATCTCACGAACAAAGGACCTCCGCCAACAATTAAACAAAGAGCGATCAATCAACAGCGGTGTGTAATAGTAATAAGTACGAGAGAAGAAGAACCAGGTGATAATTTCAAGTATGGTTGTTTACGTTCATTTGAAAGGTGAAAATTAAGTCTGTTCGTGAAGACACAATAATTAACTTTAAACTAGGAATAACAGATTTTTATGTTTTTAGCGAGCGGTCAGATATTAAATAAAAACTTGTTCGATTTCATTTTATCAACAGCTGACCCTGCTGACCATCGCATTATGCGGAATTTCCACCATACATCATGGGCTCCTAGATAGAAGAACTGAACGAGAAGCTCGCATCAACCGATAGCCGATAATTTACCTGTTAAGGGCTACATATTTTCATTGCATTTAAGCGTCGTTGCGAAGTCTTACGTTCTTTTGTATACAAGCTAGGAGCTTGTTATTTTTATTTCGGTATTTTAAATACCATAATTTAATCAAAAAGATATATTTATAACTTCATCTGAAGTTTTTAGAACTGAAAATTCGAGCAAACGGAATTAGACTAATTTGCAGCGTCAACAGTTTTATATAGTTTACGCAATATATATTTATTTATTTTGATCACTTCAGAAAAATTCTGTTTCCTAAGAAACTAACCTCAACGCCATACATCAAGATTAGTGGACTATACCCTACTTATGCTGAATTTGAATGAATTAAATCACAACTGGATATACAGCTGTATTGCCAAAATGTTTATTTTTGTATGGGAATCTAAATTTTATTTATACGCTGGATTTCTGAATTAATGGACTGAAAATTTTCTGCTTTTGGTTGCAAAAGCGGGTATAGAAGCAATAAAGCAGTTCAATCCAGAGAAAACATTTCGTTTCACTCATTCCAATTGGGAAACAAGGAACTTTTCCAGATTTCCTTCTATAAAGGAGTCTAGGCCTGCATAAACACAGACATCGGAAATTATGTATGACTAGAGATAATAGCCCTTTAAAAATGACGGGTTCTTTTAAATATATATCATTTTACGATTGCAGCGCCATCTAGCAGCGTTACGCGAAGTTGTAACATACATACCGACTTCGGATTTATGCTGATGATAAATATACTAAAACTATATAGTAATACTAGAGTTAGTCGGTCAAAAATGACGGATTTTTTTAAAATGTAATTATATGTTCTTTTCTGATTGCAGATTGCAGTACCACCTTTTTACAAACTTCTATTTAGGTTACAATCTCTGTGTGTGTGTGTGGCTTTCTCTGTACGCAAATCTTGCAAGTAAAATTTAACCAGCTTTTTGACTAGCTAGGAAGCTGAAACTTTCAGCATATCTTTATATTGGATGACAATACATGATTCAATTAAAAAAAACGTAATTTGAACATTTTTCGTATACATACACACAGATACACATCAAGTGTATTTGAAATCAAAGTTTGAGTTAAAAAACTCGTTTTTTCCTTTACTTGTTTGATCTTTGAGCCTGTCATTGTATACTTACGTAATACCTTGTATTACACGCCTGCGCTCACTAATTTTTATCAACTGCTGATTGCTGACCCCTGCGGTCGCCGAGTTATGCGTAACTGCTAACATACATAAACATAAACATAAAGGAAATGATGGGCGCAAACTACATGTCTCTATGCCCATATCTAGAATTATATAAAATATTGTTCATATATATGTTCTATAAATAAATGTATGTATACATACTACAGGTGTGCACGGTAGTGGGGACAACGGGAATACCGCGGATTTTGCGGTAATTCCGCGGTAATGGGGATGACGTTGCGGGGTTACCGCGGGGATGGAAACAAAAGTTGCGGGAATACCGCGGGGATGGGAACGAGTTTTTGCGGTAAATGTGTAAAATCCAATTAAATCTTAAGTGAAATTCGCGCGATGGTACGAGTGGTTTAAGAACTTTTTAAAAGAATTTGTGAGTACGGGTTTACGATTCGTCTGGAAAAATGCAACTTTGTAACAACTCAAGTAACTTCTCTTGGAAATATCATTTCGGCGGCAGGACGTCTACCAGACCCGAAGAAAATCAAAGCGATTCTAAACATGCCTCAGCTTAAAAATGTGAGTGAAGTTCGAACATTTTTAGGATTAATAAGTTATTACGGAAATTTCATACCCGAAATGCAAATTCTACGAGCACCGTTAGATCAGCTGCTTAAGAAAGACAAAATGTTTCAGTGGTCAGCAGAATGTCAGTCAGCATTCGAGCGTACCAAAGAAATTCTTACATCAGATCTTCTGACACACTACGATCCAAACTTACCGATCGTAGTAGCAGCTGACGCGTCTGACTACGGAATAGGAGCAGTAATACTTCATCGCTTCAAAGATGGTTCGGAGAAGGCAATTGCACATGCAAGTCGAACACTCACGGAAGCTGAACGCAAATATGGACAAATCTCTCCGCCTGACCATTTGTGGAAAATTTCGTACGTAATTGTTACCCATGTCAAACTGCGTTGAAATCACCAGTGAAACACCCTCTATGCTCGTGGCCAACAACTTCAACACCATGGAGCCGAATCCATGTTGATTTCGCTGGACCAATAAAAGGAAAAATGTATATGGTCGTAATCGATGCGTATTCAAAGTGGCCGGAAGTGATTGAAATGAAATCAACAACAACTATAGCAACATTGCAAGAGCTTAGTCGCATTTTTGCTCAATTTGGGTATCCAGAAACGCTCGTCTCCGACAATGGTTCCCAATTCACATCCGCACTGTTTAAAGAATTTTACAAGGAACACGGAATCAACAATATAAGATCATCTCCCTTCCATCCTCAATCTAACGGTCAGGCGGAGAGATTTGTTGATACCTTCAAACGTAGTCTAAAAAAGTTGGAAAAAGAAAAATCACCGACGGAAGCTCTGCAAACGTTTCTTTTACTTTTGACATACAGAAACACTCCATGTCCACCATCTGCAGCAGAACAGTCACCAGCCCAGTCATTTTTGGGAAGAAAGCTTTGTTCAGTTTTGGATCTGCTCAAACCAAAAAGAGTACAATTCGAACTTCCAAACATTAAAATGGAAGAACAGTTCAACCGCCATCATGGCGCTAGACCACGAAAAATTGAAATAGATGATTTTGTTTATGCTTGAGACTATCGTCCCGGACCAACGATCTGAACATGTGGTCAAATAAAACAACTGAAGGGACGCGTAATTTATGATGTGATTTTAGAAGGAAAATTATGGAGAAGACACGTCAACCAACTACGTCCACGCAGCGCTGGAGATCAAATAATGACGGAAACGTTTTGCCTTCCAAGACGTCATTTCACACAACAACAGTCCACCGAAGATCGTTACAAACAACGACAGAGATACACACCGGAGTCTTCACAACCGATGTCGAGATCTTCTCATACGCCATCGACTGGCGCGTCTTACTTCATGGAACCGAGAACCAGTACTTCTTCTTTGTCAGAATCTCCAAGAACAGGAGAACCATGCTGTTGTACTTCTTTGAATAATTTATTTACCCAAGGGACAACAGGAAAAAATTCTTCTTTGGAGACACGACTGACACAATCATCATCTCATTCTCCACAGAAATTATATGTATCGCTTACCGATCGTCCGGTGAGATTTCGACGACCACCTGCACGTCTGATTATAAATCCAAGAGCTCAGTCATATACCTGATGGGCATCTGCGTACTTTTTTTTAAGAGGGAAGTGTTAGGAACCCGAACAATTCCTAATAATTAGACTTTAGGCTACAGGTGCGACGGCTTATAATGGAGAGTCGTACAGACAGTTTACCGGTCTACACGGAGTGGCTTCTAGTGAACTCTACTGAGAGATAGTCGTTGTATATTTGAATAGTTTAAGTTAAGAGAACTTGTTTTATGTTATATTTGGTTTTCTAATAAATAGTTATAACGAATTAACTCGTAGTAACTTATACGATATAACAGCATTTTACAGAATGTAGCACTGTCAATGAATGCAATTAGTAAGGGATTCGAAAGGTTGATTTCCTTTTAAGACTAAAATTGACAAGGACCAGATACATAACTGATAGATCCACTAATTACTATTCATGCTTCTATAGTTCTTAATCTCAATCAGGATTACGAAATATAACGCAGGTTTAAGTGAGCTTTTGTCCGGGTTCTGGGTAATTTGCAGCTATAATTTTTTCGATGCTAGTCGATGATAAATAAGATCAATGACTTTAACCCTTGTTGACATACTCTGCAAAAAACGTATGATCTGATTTTGGACGGCGGAAATCTGACCACATCATCACATATGACAGTAAAACAAGTAAATTTGAATTGGTCGAACTTGTTTGCAAATCACTTGAGGGAATTACTAAAAAAAAGATCTGCAACTTGTGATTTAAGAATTAGTAACCAAACTGAAGTCATACAAAGCCTAAAAATCGGCGGTTGGAATATCACCGGCGTCACCAACAACACAGCCAGCAGCTTTATATTCATCAGCTTCTAATTTTAAACAACAAATGACCATCTGTTGTAGTGATAGTCAATCCTGTTGGCAATGTTGTTTCGTTTTTTAACTTTTCTGCAAAGATTTCTAGTGCTTGATTTTTCAAGCTCTCGTCGACAAAAATTTTGTCTTTTTATTCAATATTTCTTCTAAGAAATATTGTGCTGTGGCACAAATAGTAGACTTTGAAAGGGCGTTTTGAGTTCTGGTGCACCTGGAAAAATACTAGATGCAGCACCCCTAATCAGTCTTCTGAAAAAATGATGCCAAGACTCTTTTTTTTGTTCCATGTTTTTTTTTTGCGATTCCGGTTTATATCCAGCCTGCTGCTGTCAAAATCGTCGTCATGAAAAGTAATCGAACAGATTTTTTAACTGGCTGTTGGTTTCCAGTCTTGTCAAGGATTTGCCTTAATCCATTTCTGTAGTAAGAAAAAACCCGTCAAATAGATGGTTTTTTTGTTTTCATCAAACTGTCATATATTAAATAAAAAACGTTTTCCATTTCTACCATTATTAAAGGAAGTTCAATCAAGTCAGTAACTCAATCGCTGTTAATGATTAAATGTGGTAATAAGGCAATGAAGGCTGGTTTACTCGTCCAGTAATATTAAAAGGTTTGTACGAGCATATTAAGTTTATAACTGCATAATTAAAACTCTATTACTTTGACAATAACCTTTCCTTAGTCGACACCCAACCGTTTAGTACCCAAACTAAAAGAACAGGTTCTGTTACCAACTTTTATAGACTTGCCGACCTTGCCAAAATTACTGAGCTGGTCTTGCCGAGTGTTATTTGTCGAAAGCCGGCAATGAGAGGTTAAGTGTCTGTCGACTACGCCGGCATTTCGCGGCAACGGACGGCAACCGACGTCTAATGAAAATCGAATCTTTTTGTCACAATGTATACATTCCACCAAAACGAAGTCTTCAGCAGGTTTTATGGGAAGTCGGATAAAGTGTTTCCACATGTCAATAGCTTTAAGCTTGTCTAACATACTGCTGAGTGTCTTTGGAGTGCTTGTGTCACAACTTGAAGAGTCGTTTGTTTCATTTTTTTAAGTCATTTACAAGTAACCTTAGGTTTAGGAATAGCTTTAGATGTTGATGGTTAAAGATCATCTGCATCGCTACTATTAACGTTGCAATGTTCTGAATCAGTGTCAGCTTGTTGAAACATTTTTTCTAAGAGTTTGAAAACACATCCCAAACACTAGACGTTACGAGCTCTTCCTAAATCTCTTAATAATTCTACTTCTCTCACTGTTTTCCGTCGTGGACTTAAAATATATCTGTTTGATCAGTCCATGTCCGAACGCTATTGAATGCCACGGAAATAACGTTATATAAATAAAATTGATTGATTGATTGATGATTTAAATCCAGAATATTTTAGATCTACTAGCTCCTAGATTTTTGAGGAAAAAATGATTAGTGCTATATTTCTTTAAAAACATAACTTTAAATAAATGAATCATGCTTTATAATAGTGTATTTTAGTGGAAGCTTAAGAAAGAAACTCCCTGTTCAGATGCCTTGAAGTCCATTAGAATTTACACGACTTAAAAATCGTCAAACATCATCATCATCATTATTATTATCATTATTATTTTACGCGTGACGCATTATTAAACGTCAAAAAACCAAAAAATACTAATACTAAACAAATTAAACTAATACAAGATGGTTAATAAAGAAAAATAGTTGATAAATAAGACATTTATTTTTCATATACATAAAACGGGACATCTTATTTGACTCATAATGCGCGTATACGCAAAATAAAACGATGAATGAGCAAAAAATTGAGACAACGCCAATGTTGTCAAAAACTTGCCGGGTTGCCGTGTTATTTTTACCATTGTTTGTCGGCAAAAAGGGGATTTTAGCTAAAACCATCGACCAGGGTTGATAAATGCGGCATTTCACGGCAAATGGCGGCCGGAACGCAGACCATCATTACCTGAAAGAACCTGATTTGGCACTCGGTGGAAAACCTTACTTTAATTCAAATTAATAAATCGTCATGAAATTTTTAATGCGATCAACACACATTCACTTTGAATTGACTTCAACCAATCGTCATTAGCCATATACGACATAAATAACTTCTAAAACTCAGCGAAAATTAAATAAGAATGAATCTTCTGCGGATGAATATTCAGCTGAAACCTCAAGGCGAAAATTATTTCTGCGACTGAATGATCCCACGCGCTAATTAGCTAGCCTCATAACGTTATTTCTACGACTGAATATTTTATTTTGAAGACACAAACGACAACCACGTTACAAACTTTTCCCCAACCCAACCTCATATCTCCCACCGGCGGGGCGGTAGCACACTCCACGACGAAGTTATGTAAAAGTTAAAAGTGTATACAAATGACAGAGATCCTGTCGTATTTAAATTTTAAATTCACAAAGCGTTTATAACTCATAGTAACCCGTAACAGCTTTATAATTATAATAACGAAAATATTACAACGCTAAATAATTTGAAATAATAAAAAGGAAAAACACGACTGTAGTTTATTAATGATCATATCTATCCTCAGTTATAGACACTGCCATCACCATCATCATCACCTCTACCATCGTCATCCCGAGCATCCTCAGAAAAGTATATGGAAAACATAAAACAAATAGAAAGACTACACAACTCACTTTGTATAAAATATCCAAACTTCCCTGAAGACACAAAATCCTTTAGTCGTTGCTCTGGCTGCAAAAGTAAAAAAATTATCTTTTTTTTTGCTAAATAGTATTATTATCTACGAATGATGTTTATTAATTACTCCATAACAATAAAAAAATATATAAATTCTATGATTAGTATTATCGTATCATATGTCGCTCTGATCTTATATATATATGTCCTCCAGGATCCTTCCAAGAAGAATTAAAAGACATCTAACAGAAACACGAATTATAAATTAATAACATGTCATTTTCCTTATGTTACGAAGTTATTATAGACAGCATTATTATCATTATTGCGATGTAGAAATATTTACTGAAAAACAATATGTGTAGGATTTAATTGTCACAAAGACACGCGAGCACATTCGATGGCTTTTCACCCCAGCTAGTGATGATGATAATGATGATTATAGAAGTGACGATGGTTTTACTGTCTATCATGATGACGAAGATAAGCATTATCAAAGATTTCACAAAGATTAAAAACCAAAATATGAAAACGAACTTTCGTATGCAACCATATGATGTTATATTAAAGTATTAGCATGATTTGCATAATTCTCTCTGAAAGAAAATTATGAATGTTAGCCTTTATGTAACACTGTTCCTGGTTTGTGTTAATTGTTCATCATTAAAAAGGATGCAAATGCATCCTATCCAAAATTTTGTTGAATTAGTTTTACATAATTGTTTACATCTGTTATATTTAGTAATGACATTCGGTGACTTAAAACAATATTTTCAACTACTCCTAGTATGGCCATGATTTCGAAAAGTAGAGGTCAATGAAATCAATGTGAAAGTCAGAGCGGAGGTCATTAAACTAAACTTAATGTGTGGATCAATGGACTCACTTTTGGGGTCGTTGGATGAAACCTGGTTCGCCATTAAACACAAAAACTTTCTACCAGTGTAATTAAGTTATAGTAGGGCAGTTTTGATCATCAGGACATGGATTAAAATAACTGGCTCAGAAATGTATTTTAACATCAGCATAACTTCAATTCAGTCGTAAGAATTAATTGCAACTTTTAAGTTAAACAGCCTAACAATTGCAAGTGGGGAAAATCGAAACAAAATTAAAATTGTTTATGTTAAGGCTTCAAGACTTAAAAGAAACTGCAAAACATAAACATGAATATGCAAAAACACAATATAAATAGTGCATATTTATAAGCATAGGCGTAAGAGACGGGGGCAGGGGGAAACGCTCCCCCTATTTTCCGTAGGTCACTAATTTTTTGGGAAAACAGATGCAAGTATTTAACTTACTGTGTACTGTTTGCCAAAACGTGTTTATGTTGGTATTTTGTATTCAAAACATATTGTTTTTTGAATGTTATTGAATACATATTTCATATTCGCGCAAGCAAACCTATCGACTGACTTGTTAAGTGCTGTGAATGGGATAGAGAGTAGAGGTGTGCGGGATTACCGCGGATTTTGCGGTATTACCGCGGAAATGGGGACGAATGAGGTGGGGATACCGCGGTAATGGGGATGAAGTTGCGGGGTTACCGCGGGATGGAAACAAACGTTGCGGGACTACCGCGGGGATGGGGACGAGTTTTTGCGGTATTACCGCAAAAATAAAACAAGTAAATTAAAAACGAATTTTTAAAACCCAATGCTTTTATATGTAATTAAAACACAAATTTTGAAATTAATTAATTTAATTTAATTTATTAATTAATTTAATTTAATTTAATTAACTAAATTAATTGACTTATTGTAAAACTAATAATTGAATATTGCATTGTCTTCTATTTTGAGCATGTAAGCAAAATTTGAATAAAATCTATCATCAGGAAGTGACTCAAAAATTGATTGCAAGATTTGAAACAGACAGAGAAACAAACAGAGACGACGAGTAGATAAAAGACATTGGAATAAGTTTTTTATAAAACAAAATTGTTTCCAATTAACCGCAAATGTATCGAGTCATACATATCATTGTTTATGTTTTTTAATCTTTGAAACGCGCTGTTGTTTTATCGCTGATATATTGAGTTATTGAGTTACCGAAACTTTTAAAGTCATGGGTTGCATTATTTGTTAAATTTCCAAAGTCCTAGTTCGAATTTTTATTTAAATATGGAAAAGGCTGAAGATCAAAAATTAGCTGCAACAGTCGCTTTTACATTTCACTCTATAACCCCGGTGAAACGCAATGCGAGAAACTGCAATTAAAGGTTTGATTAATTTGCTTTCACATTATAGGTTTTACATAACATTGAATTTTTTTAATCTTGTTAGAGATCTATTAAAGCTCGTTCATGATATAACACTACATTCTGAGCCCCACAAGTCCCACAAGATGACTTCATAGAACATCAACTGGTCAAAAATGAAAACATGACGACAACTTTTATGCAAACTTGTACTCTACAAACTCAAAAAGCTCAGTTTCGAATGAGGTTTTGTTATTAAACTGTCTTTATATTAAAAGCATGAAAAGTTTCTTAGACTTCAGTAATAACTTATAATATACTTCAGCTTGTTCATTGTTATTAATTAATTATGCTTATATGAGCAACTAGTTTCACAATGTTAATAATTATTTTTATAAGGTTGCTGACTATTTGGCATTCAACGATGAAGGTGCACAAGGCGATTTGCTAAGTTTTTTGGAAAAGAAATGGCCAAAACTGTCTCAAGTGGCAAGGATTATTTTGAGTGTGCCAGCAGCTAGCACCTCCTCTGAGAGAGCATCCACTATGGGTGGGTTAACCATTAGTGATCGAAGAACTGAGCTAGGTGGAAAAACATTGATAGACTTTTATTTAGTCATGGGCTTAAATAAATAAATTGTATTGAATCATATTACGGTGTTATTGCAATTCTATATATCAACACGTAAGTTATAGTTGCATTGAAATGATGTACGGAAAAATAATGACTAGTACAGAATTTATTAAAAATGGGGATGAACAGCGCGGGGATGGATGGGGATGAAAGATTGGAAGACTGCGGGGATGGTTGGGGATGGGGATGAAACACTGCGGGGATGGTTGGGGATGGGGATAATGCTGGTGGGGATGGATGGGGATGACATTTGCGGGGATGGTTGGGGATGGGGACGAAAAGACGTCCCCGCGCACACCTCTAATAGAGAGTTAGATTCAGACTGAGCTTTTTTTAGCAATGGAGGCAAGTTGCAATCTCAGGTTCAGATAAAGCTGCTCCACGTGCAATGGTTGACCATTTTAATGTTGCCATAGTAATGTCAAATGAGCATACACTATACAATATACAACAACGGAAAGCAAGAACACTTAATGGAGTTTGTGTACAAGAATACACTATACAATATACAACAACGGAGACCATTTATATATCTCCTAAGGATGTCGAGAAGTCTTCATAGTGTGAGAAGAACAGATGTTGTAATGATTAAAAATCACTTTTTATATTTTTTAATTTTTTCCATTTTGAAATTAGAGAGAAAGAATGCAACAAAAAAAGATAAAGAAGAGAGATAGAGAGAGTTATAACTTTCCAAAACAAATAATTAAGAGTACCGAGGAATTTAATGAATTATAAAAACAAAAATCTATTAAATGAACTTGTAAACAAAGAAAACAGCTAAAATTATATACAATTATTTTGTTTGTTCAAAATGTTTATCTTTGTTTCCATCTCACGCATAGTTACTTAGATAATTATGATAATTATTAATAATCATGCTTGACCTTGGAAAGGCATAATCACTATTTAATCACATCCTCATAAGGCGACGAGAAAACCAATCAACAACATTAAAGACAAACAATACCATCGACTGCAGCAACAACAATGGCCACAGTCATAACAAAAAACAGAACAGGAATGTCGTTCATTGTCGGTCAATTCAGATGGAAGTAACTTTGTTGTTTTTTGACCATTATTGATATCTTATCGTACCTTTTAAGGTTTGTCTAAAAATGACGATTATAATAAATATATTGAAATTAAATCAAGAAGAATCAAGGCGAAATCAGTTGAAACGAACTAAAAGTGTTTATGAGTCATCACAAGGGATTCGCTGGCAGATAAACCAGATAGGTTTTTTATATCTCAAATATCTGAATGTAGGAATGCAAGAACATTGGCTTTCTAAGCCACAAAATACAATTTAACACCATTTGAAAACGTAAGTATTCAGTAAACAATAGGTACTTGATAACGTGATCTTACACATGGACTCCAAAATAAAAGCTTTTATTTAGGAGTCCATGTCTTACACCACAGGAAACACTTAACCAGACGAAGCCGGAGAAAATTATGGATTTTTACCAAAAAGTTATATTACTAACATCAACATTACCCAATGTTGTATGTGCTTGCTTGCAAGAATTAACTGCCGTAAACATTTAATAATTTGTTTAGAATTATATTTTACTGGATAGTTGAAACATGCTGATGGAAGAAAGCGAACTCAGCTCGGATGTTGATATGTGCGGTGAGATGATGATATATAGTATCATTTACTGGTTCAACCGTCGTCTGTGCAGCATAAATAACCTGAATATATTTCAAAACACACACGTACATACATACATACATACATACATACATACATACATACATACATACATACACGCATGCATACATACATACATACATACATACATACATACATACATACAAACATACATACATACATACATACATACATACATACATAGGTACGTACGTATATACGTACATAGGTACGTAAGTACATGTGTACGTACGTACACGTATACACGCATTAGAGACCTACACGGTGATGGGGACAGCGGAAAACCGCGGAATCCGCGGTAATGGAAGTTAATCCTGCGGTGGTACCGTGGTAATGGAAACAGTATTACGGTGGTACAGCAGTAATGGAAACAGTCTTACGGTGGTACAGCAGTAATGGAATTATAATTCACGGTAATACCGCGGTAATGGATTTATATTTTATTTAACTAATTGTTTCAAGCAGTGTTGGGTAAAATCATTTTTGAAATGATTTGAAATCAAAATCAAAATCGTCAAGAAAAATATGATTTCAAATCAAAATCAAAATCATTAATTACAAAATGATTTCAAATCAAAATCACTTTTAAAAATGATTTCAAATCATCAAATCAAAATCTTTTTTTTTTGTATAAATAATTATTACACTGTATGGTTTAATTTAACATAATTTTGTCTATAAAATTATGTTTTAACACAATTTGATCTAAAATCACTTAAACAATGAAATGTGACTAAAGTTTAATCATTTTCAAAAGTCAAAAGCAACAATTGCTCAAATATTGAATCAGTCAAACTATTTCTTCTCTGAGTTTCAATTAAACTGGCGGAACTGAACAGTCTTTCGACAGGAGCTGACGAAGGCAGTGTTGTATTATATCTTATGAACACTTTTTTAATCAATTCATATGAACTAAAAATGGCAAAAGTACTGCCAACATCCGATAAATAGTTCATCATTTTTATCTTAATGTTGTAGACATTGTTAGAGGTACCGATGGTCTGTGAAGAACACTGGTCATCATAGTAGCCGTAGTCATTATCAATTCGTTCCAAGCTTTGACTTTTGAGTCCATCAGCAGTAGCTGACACAGATATGACGCTCATCCTTTAAATATTAAAATCAACAAAATTCAACTGCATTTGAGTTTTCGGCATATTAAGATAGCAACGTATTTGATTTAATAATTGTCCGGTAGGAAAGTACGGTTTTACCGTATCTATTATAGTATAATTATAGCACGTTACCTTCAAATGACGAAGAAAATTTTGATCCTGAAATTGACTTAGCGCAATTAACACACTTAGCTACCACTCTGTCACCTTTCCCGCTAGTTATTTAAACAAAATTACCATCAAGTAAGGAAAGCAAATTACACATTCTTACGCAATTCAAATCGCAATCTATACTATCTGCCATGTTGTTAAAAACTATTTGTATAAGTTACCGCTCAAAGCGATTGTTGGCTTGGCATAGAAATAACAGCATAGAAAAAATATGTTATGATTTTGATTTTCGAATATCAAAATGAAATCGAAAATCATCAAAAAATGATTTCAAATCAAAATCATAATTAAACTTTGCAAAATGATTTCAAATCAAAAATCAAAAATCAATATTTTGATTTGAAATCGTGATTTGAAATCATTTGATTTGAAATCGTGATTTGAAATCATTTGATTTCAAATCCTACCCAACACTGGTTTCAAGTTATTTCTGCCAAATGACGGTACGATTGAAACTTAATCCGCTACATTTTTAATAGTATCTCTTTCTTTGTTTTGTTTACAACCCTAATTTCGTCCGGCTAAAGTGTTATTTTATTTCGGCGAGATCGAATCCTAGTTTATTTTGTTAATTGTTGAAGTCCATTATTTGTGTTGAATTGTAATTCATTTTGTTTATTTAATTCTTATGAAAAGAAACACTCCGATGTTCAGGAGTCTGTTAAAAAAAATCGCGAGATTGACGTTCACTAAAAAACCAATGGTGTGTTCGGATACTATCAACATTAAATTTTAAATGTTTAAAATTGTGAAATGCAATTTAGCTTTGCATAAAAGGCAAAAGACGATACCAGTGAGTAATCTATTTTATAATGTTGAATTGTATAAAAAGCCACTACAAATTTAAAACCTAAAAAATCTGTTTATGAGACGAAACTTATTGACAAAATATCTGATGTTTAATAAGGAAATTTCAAATTTTGCAGTTACATTAAAAACTTTTATTTAGAATGATGATGTTATGTTTTAATTAAATTTCATTCTCAGCTAGAAAAGTACGTTTTGAATCATGATGACATAGAAATGTATAAATTTTGTCCACAAGATCAATCACATGGCAAAAACTGTAACATATTGTTAAATCTTTGTTGTGCATCCTAGCTTCCAGTATGTCATTGGCTTAACAATTCATGACAGAAAACGTCAACTCTGTCAAGATAGTATTGACGAGTTCCTTTATTTACTTGGATAACTGAATTTGGCTTCTGTTGAATTATTTTATTCGTAGTTAACATTAATTTCAATCAGTTAATATTTTGTCATGTTTTAATAAATCAATGTGAGCATTTATGGTAATCTCTTAAATCTTTTGTTTGAGAAGTCTACAAATTTCGAATGAGGATAAGTAATCCAAAGGGAGACGGAACGGAGATGAAAATTAACAAAACGGTGACGGAATGGAGATGGAATTGAATAGAATGTGGACGGAATTGGGATTAAAGTTATATAACGGGGATGGTAAGACAATTGTCCCCCTGCGGGTCTCTTACACGCATACAGACACAATAGTTAGACTTCGTGGCCTTGAAGTTTAACTATTGACTAACGCCACGTTAAATATCGTCAAATTTTCATTTCATTTCACACACACATACATACATACATATACACATAAACATACATACATACATACATACATACATACATACATACACGCACACACCTATATACACGCATATGTGGTGGAACAGGCCGAAATGAATTTTCACAATGAGACATCACAGTTCACCAAACACAAGAGAAAACATTCTTACAAATCCACGCACAGAAACACTCTCACGTACGCACACACGCACATGTACATATAATATAAACAAAATAAACATAATTATACACATGCATGCAGGATTCAGCTAGAGAAATCTGGCCTAGAATCAAAACTGATAGTCTCTATGAGCAACAAGCTGAGAAATGTTATGAATAAACATGATTGTATATTTTTAGTTGCAAGTGCAACTAAACTGTGTATCATCATTTTGTGGTAATTTAGTTAATTGTTAATTAGCTGATAACCAAACAAAACTAAATGAAAATACCTTAGTGGTTTCAAGGACGGAAAAATAGCAGAAAAAAATGGATTTAGGAAACTCTAATAAAGATTTAACTTTTGCTTTTTGGTTAGATTTTTTGTTTGAGTTCTTGCAGATTCATAAGTTGATGTATCGTATAACGAAACGCGATTGAAACCACTCACATTCAATCGAGATGATTTAATCCGTTCCTCTTAAATAGTTAGTAATAAATTTAATAAATAAATAAATTTGTATTCTTACTTGGACGTACGGACAACACAGACCACGCAAACAGAACTTTAAAAACAATCCAGGGTCTACTAAACAAACAGAAAAAACGAGCGCCACCCGCAAGCTGCACTCCATTCACTAAACATGGAAAGACTTTGAAGCGTATTTATACCGCAGACTCACTCCATGCCGCAGTCACACAGACATTTGAAAGAATTCATGTTCACTCTCTCACTCGTTATCTTAAAAAACAAAACTACATGCAGGATAGTTGTGACTACACGCACCTGCTCCTAAGCGCCGGTTTATTGTCAACTTATGTAGCGACTTCAGTGACGTCGTCTGAAAGTCTTGTCAAAAAGACACAGGTGATTATGATCTTCATTCTGTGTTTCTATTTTTATATGGATGAGTAATATGATTGTGTATGGTCGGATTCTATGAGGCAGCACATGAAGGAGAATACTCTATTGCATGAGCAGTCCAGATAGATTAAAAAAAGATCGGGAGAGAAAAAGGAAAAAGCAGAGAGAGAGAGAGAGGGAGAGGGAGGGAGAGAGAGGGGAGAGGGAGAGGGGGTTGAGGGAGAGAGAGATATGAAGAAAGTGTAACAAATTGAAGCAAAATTATAGAAAGTATTTTATGCATCAGATTCAGCGCTAAAAATAGCAATAATAAGATTTATTTATGTAAATATACATCATATATACCAGCAAAAAACGTTTATTTGATATTATAGATTATATTATATACACCTAAAAGATTCAACATAACATGGAACGGCTTCTTTTCAGACGAGCTTCAAAGCACTTCACGTACTATTTACTATTTAATGCGTTCTGCGGTTTCTAAAAAAAAACTAACCTATTTAGTTTACATGTATTATATTTAATTTATTGTATCGGCTCAGTGGCTATTTCAATGGTCAGATTGGTCATTGTTCATTGACAAAATATGAAATAGGTAATTATTATTTGCTAGACATACTTTTATTGTCTTCTACGGTAGAAAATGTAATTTCTAATTTCATTTTTATTTGTATACGCATATACAAATATAATAAAGATGATTATATTCAAAAACGTCATTTTAAAGAAATTCCTCAGTTAAACTGAATTTAAATGAAATCATCATATGAGCTAAGCAATTTACTTTCTCGCTACGTAGGACACCAAAAGGAACATCAATCTGGGTCATACTTTGTTGGGAAAAATATAACAATATCATTAAAAGTTGTTTTTTTTTCAGTAAAGTTGGTCTACATTTGTGCGAGTATCTTTTACAATGCATGTGTAATTTTATTTCTGTTAATCTGGTCCTGGTGATGATTATGAGAATTTATTAATATTTTTGATTCAATTGTAATAATTGGCTGCTCATGGAAACAAGTTTCTCGTGTTTAACATCTTCAAATTTTTTTATTTGTAATTTTTTTCCTCTTTTTTCTCTCATTCTCTGCTTTTCTTTTTTTCTCTATCTTCGTCTTTCTCTGTCTCTCTCTCTCGCTCTCTCTCTCTCTCTCTCTCTCTCTCTCTCTCTCTCTCTCTCTCTCTCTCTCTCTCTCTCTCTCTCTCTCTCTCTCTCTCTCTCTCTCTCTCTCTCTTCTCTCTTTCTCTTATTCTTTTTTTTATTTTACTGTCACTTACCCACTTTCTTTTCTCTCTCCATTGCATGATTTTGATTTCATTTCCCTTGACGACCTCTAACGTTTCAAATTTTTTAATTTTACCCCAGTGATGTATGTCCACCATAAATTAGCAGGAATCTTCCAGCTTAAGATATCAATTACTGCAATACAAACTGGTTTCCTAATGGTCACAAATTAATGTCGAGAGTAAAAACAAGTGAAAGTTAATTTAAAAATTAAAAACATGCTTTTAAGACTTATAAAATCTCATAGCGATATCGTATTATAAATATATTGTTACGATATTCAGGTTCTTTGAAAATGGTCCTTTATTTATTAGAAGAAATACACACTTAATCAAAAACTTTTATCTTAGTAACTGTAATTAAGACTGGTTGATTGAAGTTATGTAAATACTCACTCTATACTTTTTTTATGTCCTACTTAATTCATGATGTCTTCTGAGGTTTATCAGCCGTGATAGGAAATTATATAAACCGTAGATATAAAACTACCCCCTTCTTAATCCTGTTCGTCCCGAACAGTTTCATTGCCTCCATAGTATCTGGCAAGGCGGTCAACATGAACTACTTTCATCTTAGTACGTTGGCCCTTTTGAATCCGGTAGATGACATCATTGATCTTTTTAATAATTCTATATGGTCCTTCCCAGTCCTGTTGAAGTTTAGGTGATTTCCCAATTTTGCGTTGGGGATTGTAGAACCACACCAAATCATTTTCTTTGAACTCTTTCATATTTGATTGGCGATCATACCGAGTTTTCATTCTGTCGCTGGCTGCCTTGATCCTATTTCGGGCTACGAAATGAATTTCATTTAACCGAGCCCGCAATTGTGCGGCATACTCGCTTTCCGATTCTATTTTGTCTCCCGGACTTCCAAACATAAGATCGCAAGGAAGTCGTATTTCCCGTCCAAATAACATTTTACTTGGGGTGGCCTTCGTCGTGTTGTGAACCGATCCTCTGTAAGCCATCAAAAATAACGGAATGTGTTTATCCCAATCAACTTGGTTTTCACCGACCATCTTAGACAAGTGCTGTTGAATAGTTCGATTAAATCGTTCCACCATACCGTCAGACTGAGGATGAAGGGGAGTTGTGCGGGTTTTATGTATGCCTAAAACACGGCACATTTCTCTAAACAATTGTGAATCAAAGTTCCTGCCCTGATCTGAATGGAGCTCCATTGGTACTCCATAGCGACTAACCCAGCCATCAACAACAACGTTGGCAACTGTCACTGCTTCTTGATTAGGTATAGCAAATACCTCTGGCCATTTTGTAAAATAATCTATGACCACAATAATGTACTTATTGCCAGATTTTGATACTGGAAATGGACCTGCTAAATCTATAGCAATTCTTTCAAAAGGGGAACCTACATTGTACTGTTGTAAATGGCCTTTCGTTTTAGCGTGTGGTCCTTTACTAGCGGCACAGGTATCACATTTTTGACACCATTCCTCTACATCCATTTTACAGTATACCCAATAAAATCTTTGGCGGATCTTGTCCAACGTTTTATTCATACCTAGATGTCCCCCTGATACTCCGGAGTGCATTTGTTGGAGCACTTCTGGCACTTTTACTTTTGGAATAATTAATTGCAAAACATTGGTGGAACCATCAGTGCTTTCCCAAATTCTCTTTAAAGATCCGTTCACAACCCTTAGAGAGTCCCATTGTGCCCAATACGATTTAGTAGCAGGACTCAATTCAGAAATATCTTGCCAGTCAGGTTTCTTCCCTTCTTCCATCCATCTCAAAATCGGCCCTATATCATCATCTTTTAATTGTTCGTCTCGAATCACTTCATCTGACCAAGTGTCGTCAATTTGAAACCGTACCTGAAAACACTGATTATTTATTTCCTTCCCCTCCATGCGAATGCAATACTTACATTCATCATTGCAAGGTCGTCGTGACAGTGCATCAGCATTTTTGTGCTGTTCACCCTTCCGATGCTGAATTTCAAACTCGTATGATTGTAAACGTTCGATCCACCTAGCCACTTGTTCTTCTGGATTTTTAAAATTTAAAAGCCATTTCAAAGCAGCGTGATCCGTTCTCAACAAAAACTTTTGACCATATAAATACTTGTGAAAGTGCTTAATAGAATCAACGACTGCTAATAACTCACGTCTGGTGACGCAATAATTGCGCTCCGGTTTCGACAAAGTTCTGCTATAATAAGCTATTACCTTTTCGTTGCCGTCAACAATTTGACTAAGCACTGCCCCTATTCCTTCATTACTTGCATCTGTGTCTAATACAAAATCTTTTCCAGGGATTGGATACGACAGAACTGGCGTCAAACTCAAAGCTGTTTTTAACTGTTCGAACGCCTGTTGATTTGCCTCTGACCAGTCAAACGGTGCATTCTTTTCTGTAAGCTTATGTAATTCCTTTGCAATGCTGGAAAAGTTGGCTACAAATCGTCGATAATATGTGCACAAACCAAGAAAGCTTCTTAATTCTTGAGAATTTCTCGGAACAGGCCAATGGTTAACCGCTTCAATTTTCTCAGGATCGGTTCCTACCCCTTCGGCAGAAACTATATGACCAAGATATTTCACCTTGTTTTTGAAAAGTGCACACTTTGCCGGATTTAGCTTCATACAAGCATCCCGGATCCTTTGGAAAACTTCTTCAAGATTGTGTAGATGCTCTTCAAACGTCTTTCCAACAACAATAATGTCGTCCAAATACACAAGACACGTTCTCCAATTTAATCCTTGTAACACATACTCCATAAGTCGCTCGAAAGTTGCGGGTGCGTTGCACAAGCCAAATGGCATCACTGTAAATTGCCACAATCCTTCACCTATTGAAAAGGCAGTTTTTTCGCGATCCTGGGGATGTATTCCCACCTGCCAATATCCGCTCTTAAGATCTAAAGTAGAAAACATTCGAGATCCCGCAAGTGTATCGATGGTGTCATCGATTCTGGGCAAAGGGTAACTATCTTTTTGTGTGACCTCGTTTAACATTCTGTAGTCGACACAAAAACGTAGCGAATTATCTTTCTTCTTAACAAGTACTACCGGTGAACTCCATGGACTATTGGATGGTTCAATAAATCCTTGTTTTTTCATCTTTTCCAGCATCTTTCTAGCTTCCTCTCGCTTTGCCAGTGGAAGCCTTCGTGGCATTTGACGAATGGGCTCTGTATTACCAGTTCGAATTCGGTGTTCAACGATCTTTGTTTTTCCATTGTCTTCTTCGTCAATAGCTATTATATCACAATACTCTTCAATCAACTTTTCCGCTTTGTCATAGTCCATTGCTTTTAGTGAAGTTTTAGCGGCTTCAAGCAGTGCCTGAATTTGCGAGTACTTTATTCTTTTTTTATTATCATTTCTACCAATCACCGTGTTACATGCCAATATGTGGTCGACTGGGCTGCATACCGCAATTTCGTCACCTTTTGTTAGTCGCTTGTCGCATTCTGTCACATTCATAACTCTGACTGGCACGAAGCTTCCTGACTTTGTTCGTACCAGTGTTTTTCCGATCATTAATCCATGTTTTTCAACTCCGTTCAGGGGCTCGATGAACCCAACAACTTTTGAGTTCTTATCGCTTTCTATTTTTGCCCAAACCAAAGATTCCGACTGAGCAGGTACAACGATGCTTTTTGTTACCAATACTCGTTTCACCGAAATTATTTCGCCTTTATAATAAACAGGTATTTCCAAATCCCCCTGTCTAAATGTTCTCATTTTTAAGTCCAATGCAAAACCATGTGCTTTCATAAAGTCAAGCCCAAGTAGACACTCGTCTTCTATGTCGGCAACTAAAAACTGATGCTGAAAGGTTCTATTTCCCAGCCTAATATCAGTTTGAATTTTACCAACTACTGGGACAAGCTCCCCAGTTGCAGTCTTGAGACGAATGCCATTTCCACTTTGCAAAACTTCTCCTTTTGCCAAACAAGGCCTTATAATTGAACAAGAAGCTCCAGTATCAATGATAAATTTACAGTTTTTTATTCCCAGTCTGCCCTCCACAAATATGCTTGCCCCTTTCTTCAAAATAGAAATTGGTACCACTTTATAAGGTAAAATATCGTTTATTGTAACAAAGTCTGGATTTTGTTTGTTGGAACGGGCCACTATGGGTCTTGCTTGTCTGACATCATCGTGCTTTTTGGAGTACCCTTGTTTTCGTTGCCCGTGTCCAAACATCTGGAATCTACAGTCCCTCTGTAGATGTCCCAACCCATCGCAATTCCAGCAACGCGGTGAGTTATGTTTTTTCCAGCTGGGCCTTTCTTCCATAATTTTTCGGACTCGATCATCCAGGTCATTTTCTTCGATTCCCACCTTTCTTACCCGATAAGACTTATCAGATAATTCTTCAGAGGCTTCGTAATTCAAGGCAAACGCCAAAGCCTCACTGGGACCAGCTACTCGGGCGACCCTAAGAGCTTTTTGGGTTTCGGAGTTCTTCAAGGCCGCTATGAATCCATCCGCAATAATTGTATTGAGGACATTTCGAGGGCACAAGGGATATCCCAGATTGGCGAGTCGTTCTATATCCGCTTCCAGCTGTTGCAAGCTTTCTTCGGGTTTCTGGCGTCGACTCTTGAGTTGAGCTCGAAAAATTTCTGGCGCGTGTTGATTACCGAATCTGCTCTCGAGAACCTTCACGATTGCATCGTAATCATCTCTATCTGCAATAAGCTCGAGAAGCTGTAAAGCTTCTCCCCTCAAAGAAAATACCAGATTTTCCGCCTTCTGCTGGCTGGTTAACCAATTATTTTTCCTGGCAGCAATTTCAAATTGAGCTTTGTAGACGGACCATGACACAGTGCCGTCAAAAGCCGGGGTCTTGGCATGTTCAACGGAATGAATTTTTTCTTGGACTTGGCAACCATTCTGTACTTGTTTGACCATATTGTTCAATCTTGTTTCGATTTCTCCGACGTTCTCTTTCACCAGCTTCTCCAGGTTACTGACTCTGTTTTCAACTTCTGATAAACGAAGCCGATCGTCAATAATTAGCTCTTCAATTCTTCGTTGCGCTGCTCTGTTCTCTTCTTGTGCTGCTCTGTTCTCTTCTTGTGCTGCTCTGTTCTCTTCTTGTGCTGCTCTGTTTACTTCCTGTGCTGCTATGCTTTCCTCTCTCATCAATGTCATCAATTCCATTGGTGTTTTGATTTCAAACTCAAAAGTATCAGGGTCTTTTCCCTCATTTTCGAGAAATTGTTGCAGCCTTTCTTTTAGCTCGTTCTTTTTGCCAACAGTAGATAAACCCCTCAGAAGAAGCTGCCCTTTTAAATCTGAGCACTTCAATTCTTCCAAAGTAATTAAACCCATTTCCAAAAGTATCCTGCTTCCGACACCAGTTGTTACGATATTCAGGTTCTTTGAAAATGGTCCTTTATTTATTAGAAGAAATACACACTTAATCAAAAACTTTTATCTTAGTAACTGTAATTAAGACTGGTTGATTGAAGTTATGTAAATACTCACTCTATACTTTTTTTATGTCCTACTTAATTCATGATGTCTTCTGAGGTTTATCAGCCGTGATAGGAAATTATATAAACCGTAGATATAAAAATATATTACCCGGTGATTAGTACCTATACAAAAGATGTTTATAGTTGCTATGACAACGAAAGTTTTTGTCGTCTTTATCAATATGCTTCTTTAGTTTATTTTTTAAAATAATTATTGATTTTTAAATTTTGTTTTTGTTCAATTAAACTATATTTTTGGAGTAGGTTAATTTTATGGTGATATTCTGAGCTTCAAAACGTCCGCCGACATCCCATGAACATCCGGACAAGTGAAAGTTAATAAAAGCATGTACTCGTAATAAAACCCATGCTTTTTACGCACGTACACTTACAAACTTCTGTGGTAAAATAAGATGAAGTTGCATCGCATTTGTAAAAGTACTCTACTTTTACTTTCAGCCATCATGTAAAAAAATAAAGGATCATGAGCAGAAATGTTATTTTTGTGCATAAAAATATATCCGACACGATACTTTAAAAACATCTTATCTTTTGCTTATATATGTGAATGAATTGCACACTTATGAATTCATTCCAAGATGCCGTGGCAACTCTTTTCACTAACTCTTTCTAACAGCTCTATTTACTGCAACTGATAGGCGTTTCTATGTTTTTGTTATAATTATATTAATACTAATACTAATCATAAAGATTTTATCTTATTATCAATATCTATAAAGATACAGATTAACGCTTAACCTTTTATCATTTTTAAATTAAATCATTTAATTAACTATGATGGGTCAAATATTGGAAAGTCAACCAATTTTTGTTTTAAAACTCACTGTTTTAAGATCTCGTTAAATCTTTAATATTCCATAATCTCGTTGTAGTACACTTAAGTATACAGAGCTAACGTGCGTGCACCTTAAAACACACTGGAACGGTGACAAGGTCTTAAATAAACAACAACAACAACAACAACAACATTGAAAACATATGATGGACTCAAGTGACACAGTTACGTCGAGTTTTGAAGAAAACAACGTTTGAATTCAATGCTATTGTAGCTTGCAAATCATGTCATTGTATATTTGTTCTTGCATGCGGTTTACTGACGGGACTAAACTGTTGATGATACTTGACATAAAAAAGGAAACTCCAAACCATTTTCAACGTCTATCAACACTGTAGGAAAGTCAAGAAAAACTTTAAGGAAAATGATTATGTTGAAGAGCACAAGACAGTAACCATGGCAGAAAAATCCACTAAGCGAGAAATTGACGAGAAAAAGCTTGAAGGAAGAATCCATTTCTTCAATTTTTCTGATTGCTCCAAGCTACCTTTCAATTAAAGCCAACCAATTTTGATCAACATTAAGAGCAACGACAAAACGTCGCTTCAAACAAGAAGCAATAAAATCGGATTGTCTAAAAACTAAAAAGTCATTAATGACCATCTAAACCTCTAGTCTCGACTCACGACAGAAACAACACCATCTGCTGACTTCCTTCAGCATTGGGAGCAATCGAACAAATCCGGAATAACCCAAAAGACTTGCCTTGCCTCAGTCACATCTTGCACTCGCTGACTACTCATTGTATTTACTTTCTGGTGCAAACTAATATATATCGGCAAGTTACGCTTTTTTAGAAAAAGAGAAAAATTTGATCATTGATGGAGCAGCTTCTCAACAGCACCTGCCAAAGAAAGTTGTTGGCAAGTTATGGACAGGGTCAGCTCCATTCAAGAATTTAGTCACCTGCTCATCGGCATGAATGTTTGTGTGAATAGACATGAACTGTGAGCACTAATCGATTTTCCAACTGTGTTGCAAAAAACTTTCTCAATGACCAAAACAGAACCAACTCACAGTAAACACAATCTATAACTAAAAAATGAAAAATAGCCAAACTATCTGCTAGAACTGTCAAATAATATAGTTGAATTTATTAATTATTTAATTTAACTTCAATAAACAAATCTTATTGCACATTAATGTTTAAATGTAAGAAATACAATATTTAATTTAATAGCCATTGTTATGTGTTTTAATTGTGTTGACTATTTTCAGTAGAAATAAAGTAATTTTACATTTATACTCAATAGTGAGCACTTGACAGCATGGATCATGGTATCATGTTGAAACGACTTTAAAAGTGATCCTACGAATTCGGACAAACTGTAATCAACTGGTTTCGGTCGTACTTGAAGGTTTGTGTGTTTCTGATCTGGCGCATGTGGCTTGTCATCTTCAGCTGTATCTCTGGACTGTGGCGTTCCATAGGTTCTGGGCTTATTTCTGATTTTCTTGTATATTGAAAACATCGGAGAAATCTTTGCCACGGCCTCCAGTACTACCTTTATGTAAATGACACCCATTTAATGGGCCAAACAGTGAAATTATCATTAAAAATGTCGTCATGCGTCGAGAAAGCTGGTTGTTGGATGTTCGAAAACCACTTGCAACTTGCAACTCGACCCGGAGAAATAGGATGTTTTGTGGTGCTCTATTGGACTCCGGTCGACGCTGTCAGGGTTTGCAAAACCTACGTAAAGCACACTTCAAGAATGAACAGCCTATGGTTCATCATCATCGTCATCGTCACCGTCATCAACAACACCACCAGCACCATCATCATTATCATCATCATCACCATCTTCTTCTTCTTAATCATCAGTAAACAGGACTCATATCAGAATGCCACATAATAAACTACAGATGCCACAATATGGGCTTACTAAATGTTTTTCCCCCGAGACAGAGAACTTACATAAATATTGTATATATGTTGTACACAAATGCATAGGCTTGTATACGTGTTTCCGCGTACGAGTATACGTTTAACGCATATGAATGCATAATTATTCGTACATATCCATGTGGATGGATACGTTTTTGTTTTGTATGCATATACAATAGTATAAATATAAAAATGTCTGCATAATTCTATATGGACATGCCTAACGGATGTATGCATTTACCATTACAAAATGCAATAAAGGAGAAAAGAACGCGTGTTCACCAGCTTGAATGTTTTGTTTCCTCACAAAACGTGGAAAAGGTTGCAGTCTCTCATCCCACTTCAAGTCCTATCGATTCAACGATTTCGTGAGTCACACACCGACACAGAATCAGCTACACAGAAATCAACACACACACAAATACACACTCACACACACTTAATAAACCAGGATGTACAAAACCCTCCTACGCACAGTCATCAGCAAACAGAGTGTGCGTCATACATGAGAGGCTTTCAAGATTTAAAAATAATTCCGAAATTATCTGTGACGTCATCTGGATGCAGCCTTGTAATATTTTCAGCAGGGGCGTCATATGGAGGGGCAGGGAGACAATTTCCCCTTCCATCACCAATGATTTTGAAAAAAAAAGTTGAAAAAGGCAGAAGTGCATAGGGTTTCAGAAAATTGTTTAAAAAAGTACCTCTGACTAATTCACCCTGGTCATCAGCTATTTTTAGAGGAAAAGTTGAGGATTCAGTTGAAGAAATATTTGTAACGGTTGGGTATTTAAAATCTTTACCACCCAAAAGTTTTCTAAATGTTTTGCCCTCCCCCATAGATTTGCTGAAATTTTCAGCCATTAAACAAAAAAATTAAATTAATACATTTTGGTAATTAGTCTTAATTAATTTTTTTAATTATAAAATGATAAAATCGCAAAAGTTGTCTCAGCAGTGACAATTATGACACTCGACCCCACAACAATGTTGTTGTCTTCATAGGCGGATTGAAAGTTTGTGCAGTGGGGGGGGGGGAGGGCAAGACTGACTTCTTCCAGAAAAAATACAAGAACAAATTGCGCATAACAAACTTGACAAAATTTCTATTAATATTGTATGGGGGCAATATACTTCAAGTTTTACTAAGACAACATTAAGCAAGCAGTTATTTATAAAACACAGCTATATAAATTACTATGTAAATCCGATAATGTCAATCTGTTTAAACTTATGATTGTGTTCAATAGAAACCACACCAATACAAACTTATTGACGTTTGTCTTTTAGAGTTTTGAGAATGATCACATCAGTTATATAGTATTTAATTTAAAACAACAAGAAGAAGTTTCTGTTTTCGTAAAATTCTCTGGTTAGAAACGATCATGAATTGTTCATGAATACACGAGGAAACAAGAACAGAAATAATTATTAATATTCTAGCTTAGCCAAACCATTCGAGATTAAAACTCCGGCGAACTGTTTTGAGACCAAATCTTTATGGATTATATTTTATAATATTTGGTGGTTAGAGCCAGCCTTTATAAGTTTATTGCTAGATAGTGAGAAAACGTAAACATTTCCAATCCTAATATAGTCTGATTTTTATTTTCTTCTTCTGAACTTGAAATACTTTCAGATTCGTTTGATGAGACAGCGACTTTATCCGAAATAAAACTATGAACAAGCTGATTTGAACTACAAAGCCTGGTTGGCGTTACTGTTGCAACATCAAAACTCATTAACTATTGCAAATACATCAAGTGTAGCAGGTTTATCTGATATTGCTACCTGCCCCGGTTGTATAAACAATTTAGCTTCTTTTGAAACTTACCATGTACAGAAATAAATTGTCTTTCTTAGTCTGGTGCTTTCAACCGTGTTGATTCGTGAAGTTTGAATCTAATTTCTTATCAAATTCTCAGTCCTTAGCACGTTGTCGATAAATTTGAATGCGCGAATAATCCGTCGTTCTATGCGATTTGTATTCGAAAAGCTTCAAAAACATTATATTTTGAATCTCAAATACCAACAAACACGAACTTTGGCGAACTTTGAAACTTTTAATGAGTGCTTCGGCTTGCCCGATAATCAGAGACACGACAAAAATTGGGAGGGCATTTTCTCCCTGTCCCCACCTCATATGCCGATGGTTGTGGTTCTCGGGATAACTTTAGCTCATTTGAAAGATCACGGTTTATATCTAAATTTTGTTTATAGTGCTAAAATTAAGAGTCTTAACAAGATAGTGGGCACTCTCTACCAATTTTGATAGGCTGAAATAGGACAATCAATTTTTTTTTGTACGGCCAACTTTAACTTCAACATGGTCTGTGGGATCGTCCCTAAGCCACTGTATTACAAACGTACTTAGATATGAACACCAATTGAAAACTGTATGCACAAGTGTACTGTAGACTAGTGTACACTTATATTGCACACACACACACACACACACACAGACTCCGAAGAAAATGTTTACCAGGACGTGGTCCAACAAGGACAGTCGGCCTTGAGATGAGTCATCCTCACCTACACAAGTTTTTTTTGTAATGTGTATACACATGGAGGAGGGTGATGTTGTACAACAAGCAGGTTCATGGGCGTAGCCAGGTTTTGGTTTCGGAGAGGTTTTTCACAAGTGAACCATGAAAAACTTCGTTATTTTAAAATCGTTCATAATTTTTTAATTCGGCGACTAAATATTTTTGAAAAATTGTTTTGATGAAAGTAAGTCAATAAAATATGAAAACATGGAACACAGTATTCTAAATAATTAATATGTGAGGATTGAAAACATAAGAAACTTTTGAATCAAGATGGAATAAACAAAATTTTTATTATAAATTTTTAAATTTAAAAGTAAATATTGCGTTTTTTAAATAAAATAAAAAGTAATGGTTTGTTTCTCTACAAAAATTGATAATTTTCTAGAAATTTTCAAAGTTTTAATTGATTTTATTCTATAGTACACTCAAAGTTTGTCCAATCAACCTAATACAACAAATTTTAGCTCAATGAGATCAGGCCTGGATTAACCATTAGGCAAACAAGGCGCATGCGTTGGGCACCAAACGTTTTAGAGGCACCACAAGTCCTTACGAAACATTTTCGAGTACTTTTTGGAAAAGTGGCTCCGACTACCCCTCCCCCGGTCATTAACTTTCTTTGGCAGTAGGGGGCACCCATGTGGGTTTGTGCTTTGGGCACTAAAATGGCTTATTCGGGCCCTGAATGGGATGCTGGGAAATCTGCTTTGTTAAGCGTCAAAAGATACGAATGCATTCCTCAAGCACGCAAGCAAGCGTTAATTTAATTTGAAAGAATAATTTGCATAAAACAAACAATAATTTTAAACTTTTGTTTTGGAGAGGGTTTGAACCCCCACGGTGGTGATGAATCCTTAGAATCTCCAATTATGGGATCACCCCAGAAATCCATAATCTATGAACTTGAAAGGCTGGTAGGAAGCCTTAACAGAATCATATTTTGTTAAAGTTAATTGATTTTAAATTGCACTGATTATGATAAAAAAAAGTTGCAACCAGTCTTACTTATTTCATACAGAATGCGTCGAAAGTCAGGAATTAACACAAATGCAACAAAGTTTGACTAATACTGCAGCTTGGACCCCTGAGAACTCCAGGCCGGGAATTTAATATCGTTTTTTTCCTAATCCCATCTGGGCGGCCATACGCATCAAATATTTATGCAAGAATCCTTGATGCTGTAGGGGAATCATAACAGCTACTCAACATTATTAGTAAATATTAATAGTGGGTTTATTTTAAGTAAATAGGTAACATTTCATTCACTGCCTTTAAAAAGTGAAGTAAATGAAAAAAAAAAGTGATTTGGGGCGGGGGGTGTAAAGCCCCAAACTTCTTCTGGCTACGCCCATGATCAGATTATTGAACAGATGTTGAAGTCTTAGAGAAGAGCCACCGCTTCATAAGGAAATCGAGGCAGTTTTATACATTTATATTAGAATATTAATTTTATAAATATAAGAATTCGTGTTAAAGTAATTAATCTCTGCATGCTTATTTTGCTATCCAAGTGTCTATTTCCTTTTCTATCATGAGCTTCTACAGCTTTATTAAATGAATTGTTATCAATAAAGATTGTTTATTGCCTTCGCTCGCTCAATTACATTACCATGTTGCAAAAACAAAAATGCAGAAATCAACAAATTCCTTATTTTCCTTTGTTGCGCTGTTGGAGCCTCTAATATAAATCAAATCTTACAAGCATAATTGCTTGAGGGCTTTAAATTATATAAATAATACTAATAATCATAACGATAATGAAATAAGAATAAAAACAACATAGTTATTGCCAATGATATTATTGCTCTTATTTTACGGTTTACTTCACTTTTAAAATAGAAAATCAAAGTTTTTTTTATCCTTGCAACCGAATCCGAATCCACCTGTTCGCTTAAAAAAAAATGTTTTTGCAATATTTTTCGTTCTTGAATTTTTTATTCTCCAAAGAAATATTCAAGAAATTTTCTTTGTATGGGACAACTTCTATGATTAACGGCTGAGTAGTGCGGCGATGTTCTCTCACGTCACTACGATGATGGGGTCTAGTCAGCAGTGGAATTTTCTTTTGCATTACGCAAGTAAGAAAACAGATAGATTAAGAGTTAAGACACACACACACACTCACCACATACACATACACTCACCACATACACACACACTCACCACATACACACACACTCACCACACACACACACACACCAACACACTCAGACCCACCCCCACACACACACCAACACACACACACCAACACACACACACCAACACACACACCAACACACACACACACCAACACACACACATCAACACACCAACACACACCAACACCACACCAACACACACACACCAACCCACCAACCCACCCACCCACCCACCCACCCACCCACCCACCCACACACACACACACACACGCAACAGTAGATTCAATAATTTAGGTCGGGTGGATTAAGAGTCACTTCCAATCTGTTTAAGCAAAATTAAGCACAAGAACATTATTTTTAGTTTTCATCAGGAAAATCAGGTTTATCCTCTGGGTTTATCGTTATCGCTGTCATCATCGCTACAACCGGCATCATCACACCACTAACATCACCACCACCACCAATACCATCATCACCACCACTAAACTAATCAGCACCACCACGATCATCAGTCAGTGCAACTAACATCATCTCCATTGCTTGGTGAATTCCAAAACAAAAACAAATTTTAATTCCCTTGAAAAATCCTGCATGAACAACGATTCAAAAGAAAAAATATCTTTTTTAATTGTGTCAGGTCATAGGTTAATTGTGTTTGTCTCTTCATAACCGCACTTGATCTTAACCTTGTCTTTGAAGTAACACCTCGTTGAAAACGGCTTTTAAATGTTGTTTACATTTTATTCATAATTGTTTTCGTTTATAAAAAATTTTATGTTTCGTTTAATGTGAGCAATGTGCCGTCACAGAGGTGGTGACAGCAACGTTGATTATGACGATGACGATGATAATGATGATAATGATGACGGGTCGAGAATGAGCTGTATAATTAAAATAAATTACAGACATGGCAATGTAGCTCAGCTGATCCAAGCGATTAATTTGTTTTTAGAAATAAAATTAAAAAAAAGGTTTAACGTTTAAAAGAGTCAAAACAATTTGTCATAAACATCATCACTACAACTAAAAATTACGAACGTATACATCGTCAAAGTTATCATTCATTACTGTCAACCAGACATCATCATCATCATCATCATCATCATCATCATCATCATCATCGTCATCGTCATCATCATCACCATCATCATCATCATCATCGTCGTCGTCGTCGTCATCGTCGTCGTCGTCATCGTCGTCGTCGTCATTGTTCATAGATTAATGTCGCAGCGATTACAGTGGCGATGTATGTTTGGAAAGGACTTCTGTACATCCTTTTAATCTTTCGCTTGTGTTTTTCACTTTTGGGTGGTTTCACTTTTACCATCAACTTTTCATCATCATTATAGTCGTCTTTATTGTCATCATAATTAACACCACCACCAACATCACCATCATTGCCATCAATATCATCTGTCTTCTGCGGTTTGGGTGGCCTGAAGATTGATGTGATGACTTGTTTCAGCAACCAGATATATAGGTTACACATTTACACCATTTCAAATTTCTATTGCGAACTTTCAACTATGGGATGCCACCTTTTCCTTATTTATTCCCATTTTGTTTCATTGTTGTTATTATTATTATTATTATTATTATTATTATTATTATTATTATTATTATTATTATTATTATTATTGGCCTTGTTTTCACAGACCACCACAAGAAACAACAGAAAAGTCGCACAAATCTAATTTTAAGTTTTTACTTTAAGTTTAAACTTTAAAGAATCCATTTTGATTCAATTTTGATTTTGATTTATAATCGAATTGAACAAGATCACTTTTTCAGTAATACATTTGCTAAACTTTCAATCAAATCCATGAAGTTGTAGCCTAAGATCAAGATTGCAAAGTTTAAAATCAAGATGTTTATTTTTTATCAGGAAACTCACATCCGGTGGTAAACGATGGAAAGTATTTGTTTCCTATTTCATACATTAAAAATTATAATAATATATTTTTAATTTTTGAAAATGAATTCTTCAACAGATTATTTGATCCTTCTTGGACAAATCAAGCAAATCGTAATCATGAATGTTGAAAGAAGGCCGATAAAACCGGGTCAAGTTGTCATGGTGATCAAGTGAGATAGTGATTCATCACAATCGGCGCTGGGCTATACACATAATTAAATAAATAAAGTATATTTTTACTATTCAAGTTATAAATATGTATTTTAATTTTGAAAGAATGAAAATGCAAACGACTCAATCAAGGCTAATACAAATGTATATTTTTTCATCCGATTTTATTGCACATTTTTCACCACGTATATCTTAACTTGCTTTCTTGCCAATCTGCTTGGTTGTCCTGGTAAATACTGCATAATCCATTTATAAGATTTTGTGTTTCAGTGGCAGCGTAGAGAAGAGAAGCTGACAGTTGAAGAAGTCGGACGTCAATTTTGTGTTTAGACTGTTTACTACTGTTTAGAGTTTAAAGGCTTAGCATTGGAGAGTGACTGTGCCGTACAGTTGCGGGTGGGGTTGCGCAGGGTCGGCAGTGACCGAGTGGGGGGTGGGTGGGGGGATGGGGGCTCGCTGTGATTGATAATCAAATTTTAGTAAATTAGAAAGAAACCATTTGGCTTTGTTTTCCAGGCCACAGTGCACTGACTGGAAGAGACTACGTCAGACAGTCAAAAGAATTAACCACGTCGTTAGTAGATTGCGATCGAGGCGGCGAGGGAAGATAAAGGTTCTATGAAATGAATGAATGAATACATAGGCACGGTTGGCCAGGAAGTTTTTTGGCAAAGTTTTTTTTTCAAAAACAAGCCTATCTTCTTGTCTTTTTTGAGAACTGCTTCTATTTCAAATCTCGTTCAAATTGGTTTGGATTTGTATAAAAGACAAATATGTGGGTTTGATTTTAGTTTTATGATTGTTGAAAAATGAATTTGCATAACTATGTTATCAAGTAATTATGCTTAAAAAATAAGCTTACCATCCGCACAGTAGTTAGTGTAAAATTTGAAGAAATTTGAAATATCATAAAACATACGGTTAAAAAATAAATTAATTGCTGTTTTTGTCGCATAGTCTTGACTGTGCTCTCGTGTTGTTGTGGTAATGACGAAGATGATGATGATGGTGGTGGTGGTGGTGGTGGTGGTGGTGGTGGTGACGTTCTGGTCCGAGCTTTACAGCTATTTTCTCCCTTCTTTAGCTAAAGTTTAGTTTTGAGGGTCGTGGAGTTACCTCACCGAATTCTGGGCTGGAGGCGAGGGAGCCACTGATTTCATGGATTATCTCAGCGTTCGTTATGAAATGAATGTCTGAAAGTTATTGTTTTTATCCGTGTTTTGGCAATTTTAACGAAATTCAATTTTTTTAAACTCATCCATTCTCTCTCTCTTTCATTTCTCAAATGGCTAAACGTTTTTGCATGTTTTGAGTTACAAGCAATTAAATCATTTAAATCATCATAATCAGATGACTGACAAGTATATTTGATCAGATGACTGACAGGAATAATTAATGTTCCCATGTGGTAAACAGTCCTACAAATCTAATTGCACTGCACAGTTTCATAGTCTTATTCAGCCGATCACGTTGACAACAAGCTTTGCCACCATAATTATCTTTAAAACACATTAAGTTGTTTTTTATGACTCCTTGGTTGAATAATTACCCTAATTTCAAGCAAACAGGCACACGCACGCAGTAAACTATCAGTGATTTGATTTGAGAAATGATAAAATGCATTCTTCGTTCATCTTACTTAATTTTTCTAACCTGTTTAATATAAATTTCATTATTATAAATTTTTTTTAGCTATTTAATTAGGAAAGGCGCGTTATAAGACAGTCTGCATAGCATAATGACTAGAACATTCATAATTAAATTTAAGATGTTAAGATCATTGGTATTTTATCTTATTAGTTTCTCATTTCGTTATTATGTTTAATGTAATGAGGTTATTCAAAGCCGATTATCAAACCTGACTTCACAAGCACTGTTATTGATGGGATAAGGATTTTAGAAAGAGATGGTGCTTGAGAACTTTTTATAAGGTGTCTGTCGTTTTGATGGCGGAAGTTTCTATTCCAAATATTGTGCCCAAAGCGTTGAAAGTTTTGACACCGAGTGATAATTGTCGAGAGCTGGAACCGCAAGTGTTCCCTTTGTTGATGAACGGATGTGGTGCATGAATTGGTAATTGTGGTGTAGATCTTCCACTAACAAAAGTTTATTGAATGTCTGAGTGACATGATGGATCGTAGTCTTCTAAACATATAAGTTGATATAAGCACCAACAACGCAACCTGGAGTACGCACAACCAATGAAGTTAGCGAAAGATGGGAGTGACGGGGTCGTATTTTTTTTTTTGAAGATCAATTAAGCGGCTGCATTTTTTTAAAAATTTTTGATTTTTAAAATTTGTTTACTAATTTGTAAGATTAAAAATTATCTTTCTCCACTCTACCTAACTAACTTAATACAAATCCATCTTTATTTTCGATCTTCTTCTCTTAGTCACTTTCGTATCTTTACTGTTAAGAATTTTTTGTTAAATGCTCTTTTTCCTACTCTGGTCCCTATCTCTGGAACTCTTTTCCTGCTGCTCTTACTAACTCTACCTCACTCACTGTTTTCCGTCGTGGACATAAAACACATCTGTTTAATCAGCTCATGTCCGAGCGCTATTGAACGCCACGAAAGTAGCGCTATAAAAATTAAAAATGATTGATTGATCCCCGGTTTGTTTTACCGTCATTTTCAATCAATCATGTAATAGTCGTTATTTTTAAGGGTGTCATTTTATTTCAGTCGCAATTTAAACTTTTTTAATAAATTAAAAAACACTAGGTTTTCTTAGAAACTAATTGTCAACTTATTATAGAAAATTTAGGATAATTAAATAACCGAAATTGTTTTATTGTATATCAAGTGATATAATTTTTGTCCTGTTCTTTTTAACTTTTAAATATCACGAAAAAAATCGGATTTACATTGAAATTACAAGTTTGTCATAGTGCATAATTTTTGTTATACGGGTTTTTAAATGTATTTGGTAAAATATTTAAATTGGTAAACTTTTTGAAACAAAACTCACGCCATTATAAAATGACGTCAACAAAATCAAAATTCACATATTTAGAATTCAAAAAAACAAAGTTTTACTTTTCTTGATACGGGCATGTTGTTATTATATAGATTTTTTCTTATCAATAAGCAGTGTTGGGTAAGTATTTCAAATACAAAAGACAAATACTGCACTAAATACTATTAATTGAATGTTTCGCAAATAAAAAATACAAAATAATGAAAATTCAAAAATACTTTTAAACACATTTCAAATAAAATGTATTTGAAATACTACCCAGCACTGTCAATAAGTTTTATAGTTTTAATATTGTCTTGAAATTATGAATAAACTACTATCGTCTCTGCCCATATTAACAATTAATACAAGACACTTGTTTCGCGTCGCATAAACACGTCACAGAACACGGTGTCAGGCTAATTCGTCGCGGACAATTCTTCGCAGGACAATTCGTCGCAGGACAATTCGTCGCAAAAAACCGGACAATTTGGCGCGGACAATTCGTCGCGAATAATTCGTCGCGTACAATTCATTGCAGAAAAGCGGACGATTCTTAATTAATAGTCACTATATTTATTATATATTACTCGTTCTTCAAAATAATACAAAAAATAATAATTCTAAGAAAAGCTAAAAATCCTTATGACAATTCTTTGGCCCACCTGTCTTTGCATCATTTACTTGTGACACCTCCTTCCTCTTCGGTGCGTACGTAATATATGAATGGCCCCTTTTTTATCAAGTGTTGATTGAATAGAATATAATATTAAATCTATTTTTTATATGAAAAAATAGTAATTTAACACAAGCACATGTTAGCAAAAATTAATTTATTAATCTATTAAAGTAATGTTATGGATGCATCCCTGCAAATAATCAATTGATAAACGATTCTCATAATCCATCACAACAGTACGCAAACGATGATTCAAATTTCAATATTTCTTTTTCTTCAGAAAAAGACTTTCACCTGCAAGCATACGCTCAACCTTCATTCGGTTGATGCTTTGTTCTTTTTGTAGTTTCATACTAACTTTGATAATGTTACGTGCAATTTGAACCGCCCGTGCAAAGACATTGTGCCATCCTTCAACTGTGTTGTTAGTACAAGGAATGTCATCACGGACAGTTTGGTAGCAGTCCCAGATATTATATGAAAAAAGAGCAAATCTCAGTTTAGTGGCTTCAAGTGTAATTGGTTTAGGTTTGGTTGGCGACAAATTGTCTTGCGACGAGTTGTCCGCAACGAATTGTCCGTTTTTCTGCGACAAATTGTTCGCGACGAATTGTCCTGCGACAAATTGTCCTAGAACCCAGAACACTGAATTACTTAAATAACTTAGTAACAACAAGCTTATTTGAAAATTTCTTCCCAAATTTTTCTCACATCCATAACTACGAACGAGGAGCAATTTTCTTCCAGAATTTGCTCACACAACCACCAAATTGTTTTGTATAAAAAGTTTAGGCCTTCGAGAGTATTCAATGGAATAAGATCTTTGAAGACATTATCTTTGTTCAAGAAAAAAATACAAGGCTCATTTGCTTAACAACTGAATTTTTGTTTTACTCTTTCATTAAGAAAAACACTAATTTATTTTCATTTTTTATCGTTTATTCAATGTTAGCGGAGTTACCCGGCGTTGCTCGGGGTTCTTAGAGGTTTTTATATCGTTTTCTTCTAGCTTTTTCTTGTTTTCTCGCTCCCAGTCGCTTACCCGTTCCCGCTTTCTCCCCCATTCCCGTTCCCGTTTGCTATCTCGTTTCCAGTCGCTTTTGCTCCCCCAGCTCTTTGCTCTTCCGTTTCCCCTATCTTTCCCGCTTGTTCTCTCGCTCCTAATCGCTTCCCTTTCTCGCTTGCTCCCCCATTCCCGTTCTCTCTCGCTATCCCGTTCCCGGTTACTGACGCGTTCTCGCTCGCTCTACCATTTTCGTTTCTGTTCACTCTCTCACTCCCACTTGCTTTCCTAATCTCGTTCGCTCTTCTCCCGCCTGATTTCCCGATCTCGCTATTCCGTTCCCGATTGTTTTTCCGTTTCCGCTTGCTTTCCCGTTCTCGCTCCCTTTCCAACTCCCGCTCATTTTTTCACCGATCTCAATTTTTTTACAGAAACCTTCATCTCTTGACTTTCATTGTTTGTGTAAAAATTTCATTACGATCGGATGAATGGTGTAGCAATGCATAAAGGACACACAAACACACAGACCTTTATTTATATATATATATAGACTAGCGGAGTTACCAGGGATTGTCCGGGTTTTTAGAGGTTTTTCTATCATTTTCTCTATCGCTCTCGTTTCCTTCCCCACTTGCTTTCCCGTTAGCTCTCCTGCTTTTTTCGCTCTCCCGCTCTCGGTCGTTTTCCTGTTCACTTGTTAACCGGTATTTTTTGGTTATTCCTCGTTCTTTGACTTAGTGTGCCTTTTATGTATTCTTTGTTTGTCTTAAAGCAACTTTCACATAAATAAAAACCCAGCCATTCAGCAAACAATATCCGTTTCTGGCCAATCTTCTACTTCTATTTACTTATCAGAGTAGCCCCATTTTCTAGATTTATTTATCAATTAATTAAATTTACTCTATACCAAAACTCAAAAAATAATTTAAGAAAAAACTAGGAGACCTATTGCAAAAAATTATTACCATCCAAGCAAACGACGTTGAAGAAAAGTGTTGTTTTTTTAAAGAAAATATTTAAAATCTTTTAAAAAAAGTTTAAAATATTGAAAATTTATTTTCACCAACTACATTGAACTTGCTTCAGTTTAGTTTTTTTAATAATGTATAAGAAATTTTTTAATGTTTTAAAAACTAATTTTTATCATATAAATGCTAGACCTACTGGTTTTCAACGTTTCTGAACAGTAGATATGTGGTCAAAAAGCCATCAACTTCTATTATTATTACCGATAATCTACCTTATCACAAGCAGCAGCGTTGTATCATGCAGCAAAATCACAGCACCATTAAGCTCAAAGAAAAACGTCAACAACAACATTGAAGCAGTTTTTAATAAAACTGAAAAAGGTTTGTAATTTTAGTGTCTGATAATATTTTTGCCAGTCAATTTGTCGAAAATAATTGCATCTAAAATGATTTGTTCATATCTCACTTTGTCGCTGCTCATAAAGTTAATTTCTTAATAGCATTTGACAAAATCGACCGTCAGGGTTGTTAATATCAAATATCAATATCAATATCGATATTTGATAATATCAACGATATATTTTGTTTATCGAGATTTGTATCTACGATACTTTCTAAAAAAATTTATCAACAATACTTTCTGAAAACATTTATCAACGATATTTTAATGACAATGAATTCAATAAAATTTGAATAAAACTTTTAAACAAAAATTTACTCTTTAACTAAAACTGTACTATCTGTGCTCTAAAAAACAAATTCAAACTATAGAATTTGCAAAAGAGCCTTGCTTTTATCAGCGTGTCGTTGAAATTTTATCTTGTAGATATTAGTGGAGAAAATCTCAAAAATGCAAATGATCAACCCATTTTATTACTTGGAAATATTTCGTTTGTGAGTAAAAAGGTTGGTTATTCAGAAACATGCGGCAAATATTTTCAAGTTTTGTGTGATTTTTTAATGATAATCAACCAATTAAAGTAATTTTAAACAGATAATACTGAAAAGCGCAAGCAGTCAAATTACCGTTAAATAAAAACGAAATTAAAAAATATATGAAGAACTAACTTTAGAGGATTTTTAATGTTTTTTCTTTGAGAACAAATTATAACTTATTTAACAGAAACATAAAATAAAATATAAACGACACTTGGTTCAGGAGCCGAGCTTTTATAAGCCACGGGATAGTACATTAAAATTTCTGGAATTGTATGTTGTTGCTGATTATTATGAGGTATTTTTATTTATTTATTTTAGTACTGAGTAGATGTTGATTAATTTAACAACTAAATGTTCTCTTAAACGTAAAAATAAAAAAACTAAATGTTCTCTTAAACGTAAAATTAATCCACGCGATTATTTTATATTATTTTACTATATTTGTTATTATAACTAAGATAATGTTTTTAAATATTTAAGCGTTAAAACAAAATTTTTTTAAAACAATTCTGCATGCAGAAGGGTGTTTTCGAAACTGTCAAAATGACCACACAGCTTATGTGAAAAGTAAATGAAGGTGTATACAAGGTTGTAATAAAATGAAAATTTTTTTTAAAGAAATATGAGGTGATGAAAATTTCACAAATTTTGAAAAGTCTTATTTCTCTGCACATGAGATTATAGTGGCACTGTAGCCTCGATAAGAGTTTCTGCGTAAACGTTTCATCTTATGCTTTCTAACCACTGGGTCATTTTACCAAAACCTAAAAATCAGTACTTTCAGGCGTTCACAGTGACTTGGATGCTGGTGACTCAAAGAACTGAATAGTTTCGGGAAATTGACGCTTTTTTAATCATTAGCCGTATCGAAAAAAGTTTGATTTTTGTGACCAAACTGTGACTTAAAAATAGTTAAAATCAGTCAATAATACGGATAAAATCATTGTTGGGTGACGTTAACAAACGAAAAAATTGTATACTTAATGTTCTGGTAATTTGATTTAAAAACATATTCGATTAGTGAATTTTGTTTTGTATGATATATTTATAAATACAAAAACGTTATTGATTAAATCAGTGCTTATAATCAAACTATAAAATTATGTTATTTTATTTTATAAATTAATTTGAGTGAATTAGATAAAACGCTTGGCTTTGGTAATTTAACCATCAAGAATAAAAGGTTAGGTGAAGTTGAAAAATGTTGTTTTTTTTATTATTGTTAATGGCAGTTAAAAACAAAAATGCATATGGTTGTTATTTAGCAAAGTGGCTATTTAAAAACTTAAAAGTTAAACGTATATTTACAGTATATTGAGTATGGCCGAAATTACTGGAACGTAGTTGAAAGAATGGTGAAAATGGTCAACATTGTTAACAGTGTAAGTTTTATTATTTTACTAGAGATAGCCCGTCAAAAATGACGAATTTTTTAAAATCCCATTATATATTATTTTAGGCATTGTACAATTGCGTAATACATTTTATTACACCCCTTCGCGCACTAATTTTATTAACTGCTGACTGCTGACCACCGTGGCTGCAGCGTCACGCGAAATTGCTAACATACATACACACCGACATAGGAAATTATGTATGTAGACTAGAAGGACGTTGATAAAAACATTTACTGATTCAGCTTGGTTGAGTCACACTGACGGTTCAAATTACTTGGATTCAACCAGAATTGACCATGGGTCAAGTTCTACATTTTTAACCATATGGCGGATTGGATCGAATCTTTTTTTTTTTTTATTAAATACTTAACATATGTCTCACCCCTGTTACTCAATACTTTCTGAAAATAGCTTGACCAAACGGCGATTGGATAAGGTTTTTTTGTATTTGTTTTCCACGAGTAATCGAATTTCCTTTGTTTCACCATGACTTTTTGGGCTCATACACACATTTAACTGGGTTAACCACAGTGGCGGATTTAGGTTTTATGGCATGGACGGCGAAGAGAATTTTAGGGGGCGCCAACAAAGTTTAAGATACTAATTTTTAGCAGGGGCGCTATTTGCGGGAGATAGGAAGGGCAATTGCCCCCAAGGATTGTCCGAAAATTTTTTATTTTTGAAAAGAAAAATAATTAAAACGTTTTGGAGAAGTTTTTGAAAAAATAACTGTAACTACCCCCTCCCGGCCATCAGCGCTAAGGAAAAAAGTGTATAAGTTTTTGATTTTTTTAGAGAAAAGTAGCTATCAAAGCTGGATACAGGATTTTGGGAACCAGGGAAAGGCCCATGCATTGTATAATATTCCTTTATTGATTTTTATTTAAAAACATTAAAATACTTGTAACTAATTGCACACTGTGTTTTGCCATTTCATCATCAGTCCAACCTAAAAAAATTGTACCCACACAGCAATGATAAAAGTTGTATAAAACTTTAAAACTGGATTTCACCCTAGCGGTTTCAGCACGGGCCAAGGCTACTGCGCCGAGTCGTGGGATTTTGTGTTTTTAAAAACGGACAAGACCGGGACTGGGATTTTGTGCCTATATAACGGGACGTGCCTCAATAAAATGGCCCGAGCAGGGCTTTGCTAGTTAAATTCAATAAATGAACTAAAACGGTAGTGTTGCTTACATCAAGAATAACACGAATTTAATATAAAATATCAAGAGACCCAGTAACTATGATTACTTGTAACTGCTATAATTTAATTTTTATAATGTTCAACGTGGCAAAATTTCAATTGACTTCTAAACCACGAACTACAGCAGGTGAATGTTGTTGATTCACTAAGACACATACTCTGTCCTAAAGAAACTCCACCTTCCTAGCTGGTATTCTTGACTTGATTCGCCTCGGTATCGACTGGATCTCACCGTCTGACATGGTCCGTAACCTCGGCGCAATCTTCGATTTCGACATGTCCATGGGAGCACATGTCAGTCATGTCACCTGATCGTGTTTCTCCACTTTACGACAAATCAAAACAGTCGCATAATTTCTTCCTCTAAAGCCACTTGCAAAATCTTTAGTTTTCTCTAAGCTCGATTATTGCAATTCTGGTTTGGCAGGACTTCCAAAGTTCCAGGCTCGCCGTCTACAGTCGGTTGTCAATGCAGCTGCTAGACTGGTGATGCGAACCGGAAAACATGACCGTATCTCCCCATCCTCCAAGAGCTGCATTGGCTGAAGGTCAACTGCAGGAAAGATTTCGAGCTCGCATTTCTAGTATTTAAGTGCCTCCACGAGTCGGCTCCTCCATATTTGTGCTCGGACGTCACACGCGTGTGCGACGTTCTACCTCGTAGAAGACTCAGGTCGTCATCCTCGTCTTCAGTCCTCATCCCTGCAGCTCGTTTAAAGACTGCTGGAGACAGACGTTTTGCGGTTGCTGGCCCAACGATCTGGAAACGTCTTCCACCAAAGGTCACAACGGCATCTACAATCGAACAGTTCAGAAAGGCTCTCAAGACGCACCTGTTTGTGGCCTGGAAGTCTGCTGATTAACGCCACACTAAAGATCGTCAAACTAAAATTGTTGGAAGTATGGATTTATAGCCATATTTATTAAATGGCTATATATATATATATATATATATATATGTGTGTGTGTGTGTGTTTGTGTGTATATATATATATTTATCTTTAAGTTTTATTCTATTTCCTATTTAGTTACTTCATAAAAACAAAGCAAATATAATTTCATTAATAATTAACTAAAGATCTAATAAGTGTTTAGCAACCACAATAGTTAGATTATAATTATTATCATTTAATTAGAATAATAAAGATATAACAATTGGCGACCAGGATGTCAAAGGACCAAGATTCAAACATAACACAATTGCTTAAGTTTCTAATTGATAAAGAAGCTCGAGAAAAACTTGAGAGGGAAGCTCGAGAATAACAAGAAAAACTTGAAAAAGAGGCTCGAGAAAAAGAAGATAAGAGAATTGAAAAAAAAGAAACTGAAAAAAAATTTCTTTAGTTAATCTCAATGATACAGGACAATAGATCCGTCGAAATAAGACCAGACCTCTACAAACGAATTAAGCAATTTGTTTACGATCCAGATCAAGGACTTAAATTCACTGATTGGATTGGGCGATTTAAAGAAGCTGTTCAGTCAGTCGGAGGCGAATCAATGAGCGATTCAGAAAAAAGAGCAACTCTGACCGGGAAGCTTCAACAAAACGAATACACGCTACTTAAAGGTAGTATATTGCCGAGAACATTCGAGAGTCTAAGCTATGAGGAGACAAAAGGTTGGCTAGAAAAACTGTTTGGTAATAAAAAAAGCATTCATCAAAGACGGTTTGATTTTGAAAACGTCCAAATAAGATACTCAGAGACTTTCAGGGCATTCGGCACAAGGATGAACAGGCTGTGCAACAAAGCACAATGGGAAAATTTCACAAAAGAAGCCAGTATGTGCTTACATTTTATATGGGATTGAAGGATCCAATATATTTAAACATTAAGCACAAATTACTGCTCAGGGTAGAAAAAGAGTGCTCACTGGAAGAGCTTATTGAAGAATGTGAAAGGATAAAACTGTTACATACAGAACAAATGATGATTTCAGAAACCTTAGTTAGTAAGGTTAATCACTATTTAGAAAAATAACCTAAAAAATCTTCCAGCCAAGAAATCCGGGGTTCATCCGTAAAGAAAAATGTTTGTTTTCGTTGTGGAAAACTGGGACATTTTGCTGCCAACTGCAGAACTGATGATAAAAGTCCCAAAAGACTTTTCAGTAGAAAGAGAAGCCCAAACTTAAGGAGGAGTCCAAGTCTGTCGAAATACAGCAAGTCAAGACAATTCCCAGCAAGCGAACAATTATAGCAGCCAATAGAAGATACACCACGGTGAAATTTGGTGATGTCGAAATTAGGATGCAACTGGACTCCGGAGCCGATGTCACAATCATCAGTACAAAAACTTGGGTGAAGATTGGTTCACCAAGGCTAGATAAGGCAACAACAAAAATTGGTGCTGCAAACGGTATTGAAATTCAAGTACTAGATGAATTTCAAACCAAATTTTCGTGCGCAGGATTCACATGCAATGGACGCTGTTTTGTGGCCAAAAATACGACACAGCTTCTAGGAATTGAATGGATGGATCAACTTCCACCAATGATAAAAGCGTTTGATGCAATCTGTTTTTCTGTTGCAGAAAAGCCTTCGCAGGAAGAAAACAGTTTAGCTGTTCGGTTACAAAAAGAGTTTTCAAATGTTTTCAAAGAAGAATTGGGCCATTGCAGTAAAATGAAGGCAAGATTGCTCCTTAAGTCTCAGTCAAAATTTTGCAGACCACGAAAAATAACTTTTGCTTACGACGAAATAACCATTAGGGAACTTAAAAGACTAGTCAATAAAGGAGTTCTTAAAAAAGTTGAATACAGTCACTGGGCGGCACCGATTGTGGTTGTTCCAAAGAAAAGCGGAACGGTGCGCATCTGTGCTGATTTTAAAACAGGCCTTAACGACGCGCTTGAGATGCACCAACATCCACTTCCAACACCGGATGAAATTTTTTCAAAATTAAACCAAGGAGCTTGGTTTACTCAAGTAGATTTTGCTGATGCATATCTACAGTTGGAAATGGACGAATCGTCAAAAGAGCTCGTTACGATCAACACTCCTAAAGGTCTATATCAGTACCAGAGACTTCCTTTTGGAGTAAAAAGTGCACCAGGTATTTTCCAGTAAACAATGGATAATTTAACTTCAGGGTTAAAAGGTTGTGCGGCTTACCTGGACGATGTAATTATGACCGGCACAACATTGGAAGAACACACTATGAATGTTTTTGAACTATTCAAATGGATTTCAGATTTTGGATTTAGAGTCAAGATGGACAAGTGCTCTTTTGCCAAGAAAGAGATTAAATTTCTAGGTCATATTATCAGCAAAGAAGGTTGAAAACCAGACCCAGAAAAATAACAGCAATTGTAGAAATGCCCCCTCCAAAAGACAGAAAACAGTTAAAATCGTTTTTGGGTATGGTTAGTTACTATTCTGTTTTTGTACCAAAGATGAGACAAATGAGAGGCCCACTAGATGACTTCCAAAAGAGACATCGTAATAGCTGCTGATGCATGTGAATACGGAATTGGAGCAGTGATTTCACACCGATTTCTTAATGGAACAGAAAAAGCAGTCGCTCATGCAGGCCGTGCGCTTGCCCAAGCAGAAAAGAATTACGGCCAAATAGAAAAAGAAGCTTTAGCCCTAGTTTTTGCAGTAAGAAAATTCCATAGATTTGTTTATGGAAGGCGGTTTACGCTATTGACCGATCACAAGCATCTCTTGTCAGTATTTGGTTCAAAAAAAGGAATATCTGCACACGCTGCAAACAGACTGCAGAGATGGGAACTGATACTCTTAGCTTATGATTTTGAGATCGAATATCGACAAACAGCAAATTTTTGTCAAGCTGATGCCTTATCAAGACTCATTAATTCCAAAAAAAAAACAACAGAAATTGAGGATTTGATAATAGCAGATGTAAACGAAGACATCACAATGATACAAGGGGATACAATGAGACAATTACCTGTTAGTAAGAAAGATATTTAAATCATGACAAAAGAAGACTCTGAACTCAGAGAGCTAAGTGAGATCATTAAAAAGGGATTTTGGCCAAAAGTTAAACCTGGATCAAACTGGAATGCATTCCAAAGTAAAGCAACTGATTTGACTTTACATGATGGCATTCTATTTATGGGTGTAAGATCAGTAATTCCAAAAAAACTGCAACAGCGTATATTGAGGATGCTTCATCAGGGTCATCCAGGAATTACGAGAATGAAAATGCTGGCCAGACAGACGGTGTATTGGCATGGAATCGATAGAGATATTGAAAGTATGGTGAAAACCTGTGATGCATGTCAAAAAGCAGCTAAAATGCTTATAAAAGACCCGTTGTCACCATGGCCTGAACCATCACAGGCCTGGGAGAGAATTCACATTGATTTTGCGGGACCAATGGAGAATTCAATGTTTCTGGTTGTTGTGGACGCATATTCAAAATGGCCAGAAATAATACAAATGATTGCGGCTACCTCAACAATGACAATTTGCGAGCTGAACAGAATGTTTGCTCGGTATGGATTTCCCAAAACATTGGTATCAGATAACGGAACACAGTTTACTTCTATGGAATTTGAAAGATTTTGTCAGTCAAAATTTATCAGTCATATCCGAATACCTTCCTTTCATCCACAAAGTAATGGTCAAGCAGAAAGATTTGTTGATACTTTCAAAAAAAACATACAAAAGCTAAAAGATGAAGGAATTACCGAGGAATTGGTGCAAAAGTTTTTATTGTGTTATAGATCTACACCATGCCCATCTAGTCCACATAAAACATTTCCCGCAGAAATATTTTGGGGAGACAAATTAGAACACCACTATCAGACTTACAACTAAGTACTAAAAAAGACGAAAAGTATTCAGAAAAAAAAATCTTGCATGAAGAGACAGTTTGACAAAAGGAATGGGGCAAGACCGAGAGTTTTTAAAGAACAAGATGCGGTGGACGCTAGAGATTATAAAAATCCAAACCATCCCAGATGGATACCAGGGAAGATTTTAAAAAGAATTGGAAAAACGGTTTACGAAGTTGAGATTGACAGAAGGATTACAAAAAGGCATACAAATCAACTAAGACCAAGGAATTTAGATTGGGCACCTAAAGAAATGTTTGAGACATTTGACATGCCAGTAAGATATAAGTGATGGAGAGAAAGCCCCAGTAAGAATTGTGTTCCCAGGAGAGGAAGAGATGTTGAAATCAGACATAAACGCAACCCCTCGGGTTACGGAGAATGAGGATAGAGAGAATAGACAAGGAGACCATGTTCCGAGCCATATGGATAATGAAGTCAATCCGGAGGAGTTGACACACATTCCAACAGGAATAGAACCGGAGGCAAGACCTAAACGTTATTGCAGCCTCCAAAACGGATAGTACTGGACCTTAGTAGAAAATCATATGATTTTCTATAAAGAGAGGGAGGTGTTGGAAGTATGGATTTATAGCCATATTTATTAAATGGCTATAAATATATATATGGCTATATGTATATATATATATATAAGTATATATATGTATATATGTATATATATATATGTATGTATGTATGTGTATATATATATATATATTTATTTTAAAGTTTTATTCTATTTCCTATTTAATTACTTCATAAAAACAAAGCAAATATAATTTCATTAATAATTAACTAAAGATCTAATAAGTGTTTAGCAACCACAATAGTTAGCTTATAATTATTATCATTTAATTAGAATTATAAAGATATAACAGAAATGAAATGAAATCTTAACTTCAAGGGTGTACAAAATTTGCTCATAAAATCAAATTCACTGACACAAACTATGCAAGTAATTCAATAAATATTGAAACAATAGCAACGTCCGTTTTCATAGTTTTAATGTTTGGTAAAGAAAAATAACAACAGGTGATAATATATCAGCCTCAAAGTAAAATTTAAATATATTCCCATGCATTAGTGTAAGCTTTTTTCCTTGAAGATTTTGAAAAATAAAAGAGTGCACAGGAAAGATGAAACACTAATTGGGGTTAACTTGTCTGTCATATAATTTACTATTTCGTCCAAAAATCCAAAAATGAACAATGATAACGTTTTTATAGTATTCTTAAGGTGTGTTTTCAACTTTTTTTTAATCAACAATGTGAACGTTTTTATAGAGCTTTTAGAGGCTGTCAACGTTGTAGAATTACTTATTTTTTATCAGCGCCTGCATTCATTGTTACTACAAATTTTTGAACAGCAAAAATTCAAAAATTTTACATTATAAAAAATACATTAAAAAAAAACAACATTTTAAAAAGTATAAAATAATATTCCTATAATTCATATACAACGAAAAACTGTGCGGGCGCATTATTTTTTATAACTATTTGTTTTACTAAAGTTTTGATGTTGCAGCCATTATGCGCCCGCAACGTTTTTCGTTGTATATGAATTATATGAATATTATTTTATACTTTTGTTAATCGCTTATCGTATTCTGTCACATTCATAATCTTGACGGGCACGTAGCTTCTTGTCTCTGTTTGTACCAGTGTTTTTCATGTTTTATCCATGTTTTTCAACTCCGTTCAGGGTTTCGATGAACCCATCAACTTTTGAATATTCACCGTTCTCTATTCTTGCCCAAATAAAAAATTTCGACTGAAAAGGTAGAACGATGCTCTTTGTTACCAGCACTCGCTTTACGGAGATCATCTCGTTTTTATATTTTCATATCTCCCTGTCTAAATGCTCGCATTTTCAAGTCCAATGCAAACCCCGGTTTTATAATAAAGTCAAATCAAATTAGACACTCTTTCTCTATATCAGCAACCAAAAAATGATGCTGAAAAATCGTATTACCCAGTTTAATTTTAGTTTGAATTTTACCAACTACTGGAACAAACTCCCCAGTTGCAGTTTTGTTTTTCCCATTTTGCAAAACCTTTTTTTAACCAAAGTCAGTTGCCTTGAAGTCCGTTAGAATTTACGCCACTCTAAATTTTGTCAAACATTATATTACATTACATTACAAACAAGGTTTTATAATTTAACAAAAACTCCGGTATTAATGATAAACTTACAATTCCTTATTCCCAATCTGCCCTTCACAAATAAACTTGATTCAATTCCAAGACCAAAACATGGTACAACTCTACAAGGCAAATTATCGTTAACTTTCACAGAACCCTGATTCCTCCTGATTTATTGGGTCTTTCTGGGTCTTCCTTGTTTGACATCATTATGTTTACCAAGGTGCGTTACTATTCGTTGAACGGATTTAAACAGACGTTTAATTCCAGACGGAATTTACAGTATCTCAGTAGATTTCCAAGTCTTCCACAATTCCAACAGCGCGGTGACTTGTTATTTCATTTACGGTTAGATAATTAATCTCCGGACTCGATCATTTAATTTCTCTTCTTCCTCAACTTCTACTCTTCTTACCCAGTAAGACTTGTTTGATGGTTTTTCAGAGGCTTTATAATTCAATGCAAATGTTAGGGCCTCACTGGCACCCGCTACACAAAAAGCCCTAACTAAGAGCTTTCCGGGTTTCGGAGTTTTTCATAGCTGCTTGTGTTGAGGACATCTTGAAGGCACGTGGGGTATCTCAGATTAGCGAGTTGTTTTACATTTCCTTTAAACTCTTGCAGGCTTTTTCGAGTTTTTGACGTCAATTTTTGAGTTGGGCTCAAAAAATTATTGTCGCGTGTTGAATGCTGAGTTTACTCTCGAAGGCTTCTTAATTGCATGGTAATTTCTTTTATCTACGATATACCCAAGAAGCTGTAAAGCTTCTCCCTTCAAAGAAAACACAAAATTTTTTGTCTTGTGCTGGCTGGTTAGCCAGTTATTCTTCTTGGCAGCAATTTCAAACCAAGCTTTGTAAACAGGCTATGACAAGTGCCGTCAAAAATATCAAATGTTTTGCAAAATAATGATCCGCAACAAAAAGTATATTGGTATTTCTAACATATTGCTATTTGAGTTTTAAAACACCTGTTGTAAAAAATGTAAATTAAAATATAGTAATACTAACATTTTTTACTAAAGATGTACCAAGAATTTGGGGTTGTTATATTACTAGTTGGACTTGAAGTTTGGACAGACAAAAATTACGTAGCAATTGTAGGAGAAGATATATTAAAAACCTTGAACTCTTTTGTTGAATACATGAAAAATAGAGCCAAAGAAATCGTCAGATATGACAGTGCCATACTAATTTCGTTAGTATGTTTCTTTTATTACAAAAACTAATTATTTTGTACCATAGAGTAACAGTTTGCAATAAATAGAAAATGACTACAGGAATTCATCAATTGATAACAATATTTGCCTACTAAATCAGTATTACTTCAAGTTAAAAAAACGTTAAAAATAAAATATTTACATTTTTTAAAAATAAAACGCCATTTATTCAAACTAACCAACTGGTAATTTTCAAACAGGATAGAATGATTATTTGAAAATAATAAAAGGCGCCCCACGTTTTAAGTTCTAAACAATTATGGCTTGTTCGTTATACCAATGTCCACAATTAATGCATGCCTCCATCAAAACATTTCTCACACAGTCCAGAGACAAATTATTTTCTTCTTTTTAGTTCACAAAAGCGTGGTTATATATATATATATATATATATATATATATATATATATATATATATATATATATATATATATATATATATTAAAGATTGTACTAAAGATAAACTCATGCCACGATTTATTACAAATATATACATACTAGTGGTTTTGCCCGTCCCAAGGACGGATGTTTCAAAATAACGATGTACTTCAGATACATTATTTAAAAAAATAGTCAACAAAAACAAAATGACATTTGATAACCATAAAAAAATTTTTTCGTATATATAAAAAAGCTTAATGAAATTTTTTATTGGGTTTAAATTTTCAATTTACTTAGAATGTGAAAATTAAAGAGTGCAATAATTAGTTATTAAAGAACTAGAGAAATAGCCCGCCGAAAATGACGGATTTTTTTAAATCTCATTATATAATATTTTTCGATTGCAGCGCCACTTTTTTTGATCTCTAGGACTGAGAGTGTATATAGGTATAATTGCATAATAACTTTTATTACACGCCTGCGCTCAATAAATTCTTACGTGCACATCGATATCGTCTATACATGGACTCCTAGATAGAACTTCTATCTAGGAGTCCATGGTCTATACGACTATTTACGTAAGCGTGACAGAATCAGTGAGTGAGTGAGTGAGTGAGTGAGTGAGTGAGTGAGTGAGTGAGTGAGTTAGTGAGTGAGTGAGTGAGTGAGTGAGTGAGTGACGTGGGCTACTATAATATAGATTTCAGTATACACAACATTTCAGAAGTGGTCCTTGCTTCTGAGATTTTTTAAATCTCATTATATAATATTTTTCGATCGCAGCGCCACTTCTTTTGATCTCTAGGACTGAGAGTGTATATAGGTACAATTGCATAATAACTTTTATTACACGCATGGATATCTAGATATAACACCTGGATCCACAACCTAAACGCGAACCGATACGCTTTGGGCCTACGCCAGCCGATAGCTTGCACGGCGTTTCTCTTACCGAACTCTGTTTCATATGATTAATATAAACAACAAACACAAATATTTTACATGTATTTATTAAATAATTCAATTATTTAGTGACTTTATCTAATTTTCTTTTTTTTGAAGTATTAACATTCACATTTTCATTAAATTGTTTAATATAGTTCTTTAACATGCAGTTGAAAAATTTACAAGATATTAATTCTTTAATATTATGATTAGAGCTACAAAAGTTTTCCACAACCAGTAGAAATTCATGTACCATTATTTATTCCACAATTCTGATAAACAGATCTCTTTGATTTCTTGAAGTAAGGAAAGATTTTAAACCCTTTTCTGACTTTTTTAGCGAATCAAAGACTTTCCAATTACTGAGACAGGTGGTGAATGCATACTCTGAAGGTTTAAGAAGACCTCCTCTGTCAACTTTATTCAAATATATGTCGTCTATCTAACTAAATGGAAGAATTCATCATCGACTAATATTTCCTTACAATCTGAACATTTATTTTTATAAATTATAGAATGAGCAACAGCTCCTGCAACATAGTAGATAGTAGTGGCTTCACTGTCACATGGCAGATTAAAACTGGTTAACAAATTTGCAATGCTGGCTGCTTTTTCATCTAAAGTGTTCGAAGGTTCTTTAACATCATCAATGAAGTCATCGATGTCAGATAAGGAGAGCTTGGAATGCTTCAACAAAGACATCATTTTTATTTTAGCATTGCTTTCCACTACCTGTCTGACTGAAATAAAATAATTACCCCCAGCCATCTGACGAAGCCATCCAAATCTTGACTCAATGGGATCAGATTGTAGATGGCCTAGCAAGACAAATTTGAAATCCATTCTGCTCAACAAATATTTACAACAATCAGTACTAGCAGAACATGTTTGCTTTGTAGCTAAAAATGTTTCACGACTCAAGCCTTGGGATTTAGCATTTTGCCATGTCTCCAGGAAATCTTTAAACTCTTTTAAAAAATCTAATTTCCAATCAGCTGGTGATGTTACAGGATCCATATGGTATTTTCTTTTTCTTTTGCCTTTCGAGCATGTTTTTACATTTAATACAGTCCACAACTTAGAAACAAGTTCTATAAACCATGCAGTCTCTGTCCATTGGATTTGACCATTTTCTATGTAGTATTTGAAAGCATTTACAGTAGACTCAGAAAATATGGAGAGAGCAAGTTTAACTGAAACTTTTTCTATATTGGATGGATTAAAAACTTTGGAATGTAATTGGTGAGCTTTTTTTATTGACATGCTCATTTCCATCTTATATAATTCTTCAATGTGATGGAAACTGGCAGGAAAATTGGGTGTCGTAATATTTTTATTCACGTATGGAAGAAAAGTGAAAATTTTTCTATTAAGAAAATTGTTATACATATTTTTAATATTGTGAACAGCATCGAATAATAGAAAAATTGGCTCTTTTGTTGTTTTGCTTATTACCGATGTCTTTAAAGTGCCATTACATAATTGTTGGATATAAAACTTTCTATTTGCTGCAGCATTATCAAGTGAGATTGCAACTATGTGAATATTTACTTTATTCAACATTTCCATAACTTCTTGAAAAGATTCATTCAGCTGGAAAGCAGTTAAATTATTAATAGGATAGAGAGCAACCATATCTTTGAATTTGTGGCACAATGATTTCACCATAAAACAAAGAAGAGTTGATGCTATTTCTCCTTGAGGGGTGAGACCATGCATTTCTCCTGAAAAATATTCAAGACGCTTTGCAACGTAGATCTCGTCTATTATCAATATGCATGTTCTTTCCAGCTGGTTCAGCTGGCTTGCCCGAAGGGTTAAATAAGCAGAATTGTCCAGCCCAGTCTTTTCATGAACTCTTCTAGTCAATTTTCTTAGGGTGTTTATTGATGGCAAGCATAAAACGTTGCTTTCTAATATCTTAGAGTAGGATGCAGAACTTGTCGAATAAATAAGATATGACCAGATAATCAACTGTGGCGAATAAATCCGAGCATGTTTATTTACACCTATTAACTTTAGTTGTTCGAGAACAAATTTTATTTGCTCGTATTCGACACTGGACTCATCAAAAAAATCAAGAATTTTTTTTTAATTTGGATTTGGTTTCAATTTTTAATTCTTCAAGAGTTTCCTCATACAACTGCTCTTCACAATGTTTTAGGCGTGCTAATAAATTTAACAGCTGACTCATTTTGGATAGCTTTTTACCAACAAGATCCTTCATAAAAGATTTAGGCATTTTTTCTCCTCTATGACGAGCTGTAACATCAAACGTATCCGAAATTGAAAGTGATGATTTGATAATCGGAGCACCATTATAATTTTCCAATAAAATTATATGCAAAATATGCTTCTAACTCTTCTAATTGTTGTTGTTGATATTCTCGACGCGCGGATGATGAACATTTAGAAGTTGTTCTAACCATTCTAACCTGTTTGGGTTTCGAAAGATAAGATGGTGCATTGAGAAAAACACTAGGCACTGCATCATCTCGCAACTTCTTTTTCAGTCTTGCAGGTTCGTTACTTTCAGATCGTCTTTTATGCAATCGGGATTTGTTTGTGTCTTTTACATCTGATACAAAATCCGTTGGTAAGAAATGCAATGAACACATTTTGGAATTTTTACTAGGCACAAAACCATCACGAGGGTTAGCTCTAATCCATTTTTCACACAGATCTGGATTGTTCAACGGGAATGAATGAAAAGATAATCCTTTAGTAGTTTTTTCGTTATCCACGCTAGCATATCCACTCTTGCAACCATAAGCAGAACATTTATTCACCATTTTATTTTATATCAATATTATATAAAACACGTTTTACGATAACACGATAAACGAGAATCAAATGAACAACACGACTACGACGACTACGATGAAGAATAAACAGTAAGCACGTGCAGGCATTCACTTATCTGCGTTATAGTAGAGCAACAGCTAAAGCTGCAGCCTAGGCCCAAACAGTATACGCTGAGATCGAACTTGAGCTAGGTTGTGGATCCAGGTGTTATATCTAGATATCCATGATTACACGCCTGCGCGCAATAAATTCTTACGTGCACATCGATATCGTCTATACGACTAATTACGTAAGCGTGACAGAATCAGTGAGTGAGTGACGTGGGCTACTATAATATATATATATATATATATATATATATATATATATATATATATATATATATATATATATATATATATATATATATATATATATATATATATATATATATACATATATATGTATGTGCACGCTTTTATCTACTTTTGAAGCACATTCTATCGTCCAATTTAGCTGAAATTTTGCACACTTGCTTGCTTCTGAAGCACACACACACACACACACACACACATATATATATATATATATATATATATATATATATATATATATATTGTTATAAACTCGAACTGAGTCCGGTAACTTCCTTCAGCGCGCAACACAACAACAACAGTAGTGCGAAACTACAAAACTTTGTTAATAACGAAAGTTTCAGTAAACACGCCGAGTCGATCGAGTTCTTCGAAGCACACTATCTTCAACCTCCATTAATGTCCTCGCTATACAACGCGCAGGAATGTACCCGTTATAAGGGATGGGCATGACCAAGGGTTATTACACTGCCCCCTCCTTAGTCCTGTTTGTCCCGGACAGACTCTTCTCCGCCTTGGTACTTGCAAAGTCGATCAATGTGGATGACTTTCATCTTGGCTCGTGGACTTTGTTGAATGCGATAGACAACATCGTTGATTCTTGTCTTCACTCGAAACGGCCTTTCCCAGTTCTGTTGGAGTTTCGGAGATTTCCCCTTTTGCCTTTGCGGATTATATAACCATACTAGATCACCCTCTTTGAATCCGGACAAATTCGCACGTCTGTCGTACCTGGTCTTCATTGCATCGGTGACAATTTTGATTTTTTTCCGAACTGATGAATGCACTTCTTCCATTCGGAACTCATCTTTTGTTTTGTCACTCATAAATTGGATTTTTTCATTTAAGGATTGCAACTTTTTTATTTTCGTCATTCGTAGACTGTATTTTTTCGTTCAAAGATTGTAATATTCCAAACAAATCCTTAATATCGGCTTCTATTCCAAATTCATAAATTTCCGAGACTTTACCTTCTTCGACCAGAGCTTGTTTGAGAAGTTCCACCAATTGCTTTTTCTTGCCAGCAGTTGGAAGACTTTTTTCTTTCAATTCATCTTTTAGGTCCTTGAACCGAAGCTCGTTAAATTTTTTCGTAACGGTAGCCATCCAACTTCTGACACCAATGTTATAAACTCGAACTGAGTCCGGTAACTTTCTTCAGCGCTCAACACAACAACAACAGTAGTGCGAAACTACATAAATTTATTAATAACGAAAATTTCACTAAACACGCCGAGTCGATCGACTTCTTCGAAGCACGCTATCTTCAACCTCCATTAATGTCCTCGCTACCCGTTATCAGGGATGTGCATGGTCAAGAGTTATTACGATTTAAGAATCAGATAAAAGTCTCGGATGTGCCTTTGTAACATATAAGACGAAAGCTGATGCTATGAGGGCTTTACAAATTCTTCAGTCCTGTGTAATTAATGGGAAAGAGTGCCATCTGAAGATTTCGATGGGAGATCCATCCCCGTTGTGGTCACAGCAGGGAAACGTATATATCAACAATCTTGATGAATTTATCGACCAAGAACAGTTGAACAATACCATGACTAATTTCTGAAAAACTAATATATGTTATATTCCACTTGATGAAAAAGGATCAAAAGGCCATGCATATGTTCAATTCAATCAGGAAGAATCGGCCTTGAAGTGCATGGAGGCGATGCACGGCCAATATTTTGCTTCCAAAAAAGTCTATCTTAATCGGTTTGAAATTAAATCAAAAGTTTACAGACCTGATATGCTTTGCGGCAGCTTGTTCATCAAAAACCTGGACGACAATTTGAACGACTCGAGGCTGTTTAGTCTGTTTAACGGGTTCGGTTGCGTGGACTACTGTAAAGTAATCACGGACAAAACCGGTAAACATTTAGGATTTGGCTATGTCGGCTATATTGACTTTGCAAGCGCTGCTTTGGCTGCCCAAGTAATGAACAATTTCGTGCTTGAAAGTGGTCATAAGTTGTTTGTTTCTATGGTAGAGCACCGAGAGTTAGAGGAAAAACTGGTATACCACAAAAGGTATGACCTAATGGGGGTAAACCTCTACGTCAGAAACATTTCCGAAGAGTTCACCGATGACATACTGAGAGACCTCTTCAGGAACTATGGCATGGTCATAGGATCAAGAGTAGTAAGAGAGCGTGGAAGATCAAAAGGTTTTTCGAAAACACGTTCCATAATTCCATTAAATCCTTTCATCAAACTGTTATTTGATTTTAAAATGACGTTTAGTCTGTCTGTTCTAGAATCCTCTGTGGATTCATCTGATTTAAAACCTTCGGTACCGTTCTCTGTTCTTGGCTCATCTTTTTCAGAGTTTTTGCTGGCTGCATTGCTATTGTTGTTTTGGAGAAGTTCATCGCCGTCATCTTTGTTTTCTTCCAAGCTACAATTGAACGTTTTCTTTTCACATTCCAACTCGGCTCTTTCATCGGTGTCAACTTTCGTATCGTCCAACGGATCTTTCTTCAAATCATCGCCATCGTCTCTCAAATCAGTGTCTTTTTTTTTGTCAAATTAGCTTCGACGTATTTCTCGATTGTAGTTTCGTCCGTTTTTAAATCCTTAGTTGCTTCATCCGAGTCAGATTCGTCACTAAAATCTGAGCCTGATTATTCGGTGCCGTCGTCTGTTATAGAAGCTTCCGTTTCAGAACCGTCTCTGTATGGGTAAAAGCCATCGCTGTTATTGCCATTATTAAAATCATCATCATCACTTTCATCCTCATCGTTTTGCATTTCGTTTTCAACATTTTTTTCATCTTCTTTAGTTTTGTTGTCGACGTCCAAACCGACTGTATCATTGTCACCATCTTTGCCAGGCTCGTCATCACCATCTTTGCATGGTTCCTCTTGAACATCGTTGGAAGGTTCATTATCATGACCGTTTTTGACAGGTACATCATATAACCGTCTTTGACAGGCTCATCATTATGACCATTTTTGCATGGTTCATCTTGAACATCTTTGCATGGTTCATCTTGAACGATTTTGCATGGTTCATCTTGAACATCTTTGCATGGCTCATCATCATGACCGTATTTTTTGTTTCCGCAATTGCTTGTGTCACCATTGAGGAGTTCAAGAAATTTCTTCATTTCCTGCTGTGCTGCTCTGTTTTGCTCCTGTGCTGCTCTGTTTTGCTCCTGTGCTGCTCTGCTTTGCTCCTGTGCTGCTCTGTATTCTTCCGCCATTTTCTTCAGAGCCTTCATCAATTCATTTTCTGTTTCGAATTCGTACTCTTTTGGGTCAAACCCATTGTCCTCCAATGACGTCCGGAGGCGGTCCACGAGCTCAGACTTTCTTCCTTTATCACTGAGCTCTCGTTTTCTTAGTTCCCGCCTCAACTCAAGTATCAAGAGATCATCCAATGCTTTCAAAACCATTCTTGTATCCCACTTCTGATCACTAATGTTACGATATCACCAAATCGTATACCGGGCTCAATAGAATGGTTTTGCAGTTTATTGGAAAATAATAAATGAAGCTTTGTTAAGGCTATTTATTCCTTCAAATCTCTTAATAATAATGTTTCTAATAAATGTTCTGAATCCTTTAACGTTTATCAATATGAAACTGATCGTAAAATCAATGATTTTACATGAATATATATATATATATATATATATATATATATATTTGGACAAACAGACAGAAAAGAAAGCAAGTTGAGAAAAACGTGATAATAAAATAGTTTTAACGTGTAATTTTTCTTATTTGTCAAATTAATTACGTCTAATTTTTTGTATTTGTCAAATTAATTATGACTTTAAATAAAAAAATTAAAAATGATTATTTTTTAATTTAAAAATTTATTGCAAGGAAACATATCGATTTCTTTAATATAGAGGTACAACATTAAGTAACTATGCAACAGGACAGGCTAAAACTGGTCACTTGTGTACTCTTGGTTCAGCAGGAGTAATTTCAGTTAGTATTAAAATTTGTGAAAACTCAAATAATGTTAATATAATAATTAAATTTGGTTAAAAATTGTTATAAGTGTTTTACAATTCTATGATAAGCTTCAACTCCTGAAGTTAAAATTTGTCTAATAAACAATTTAAATAAACACTAAAATAATTTATGCAAAAGTCAGCCAAACGGAAGATCTATCGTTCTTCTCTCTTGCTCCCGTTTTTTCCCCGCTTGCTCTACCGTTCCCGTTTGCTTTCCCGTTCCCGTTTACTATCTCGTTTCCGCTTGTTTTCACGTTCCGCTTGCTCTCCCGTCAATTATTCCTTAATTTAAAGTTTTATTTGGCATGTGACGACAACTAATTGATATTTGATGAAAGAAATTTAGGTTATGACATTTGATTAAGTTACTTTTAAAGGAAACGGTACATTTATAACAAAGATAAAAATAACACACACAAACACACATACACACACACACACACACACACACACATATATATATATATATATATATATATATATATATATATATATATATATATATATATATATATATATATATATATATATATATATATATATATATATATATGTATGTATGTGTGTGTGTGTGTGTGTGTGTGTGTGTCTGTATATTTGTTGCATTTTCCTATAAAAAGAATATAATTGCACCTCATTGTTTTTTCCAAAATAACTTTTTAAATAACTTAAAAAAAAATATTCTAAATAGCCTAGGACCTATCTTCAAACATACCAAATGTACACAAAAAATTTCAATAAATTGGTTCAGCCGTTTTGGAGGAGTTCAATTTCAAACACTATAACACGAGATTTATATATATATATATATATATATATATAAAGCTCGTGACGGTGTTTGTGTCCACATTCCTCCGAAACGGCCGAACCGATTTTTATGAAATTTGTTGTGTACGTTTGGGAGGTCTGAGGATAGGTACACGTAAAATTTCATAAAAATCTCGGCTTAGCCGTTTTGGAGGAGTTTATATATAATATATAGGCCAAAATCAGACAGACAGACTCATATATATATATATATATATATATATATATATGATTCAGGATCATCACGTATCGACAGCTGGTCTGGCTTCTGTGGTTGCACACGAACTGGGGCATAACTTTGGACTTCTTCATGACAAAGAAAACTGTCATTGTTCTGAAGACAAATGCATTATGAATCCTTCCGGGAGGTTGGTGGAAATGTTTATAAATAAACAAAATTAATTAAACAGGTTAATCAATATTATATGAATATGGTTGACCACATCATAATTTTTTAATTAATCAATATTTAGCCAGGCCACACCTGAGTATCATTGGAGTAATTGTTCTATAAAACGATTTTCTAATCTAATAAAACAAGGTATTGACATTTGCCTTCATGATTTTCCTGAAAAACTTCCTTTTCCTTCGTGTGGAAATGGTATCAAAGAAATAAATGAAGAATGTGATTGTGGGGAAGAACGCGTAATTAATTACTTACAAATTATCTGAATTTTTAAGTTATAATTTACAGTTTGTTGTACACTTCAGGTGTGTGTCAATTTCTGTTGTAACCCTAATACCTGTAAATTTAAAAAAAATGCCAGCTGTGCATCTGGCAAATGTTGTAACTTGGAAACATGCAAGGTAAATATAAGATTTGATTATATTAAAAATAATGACATATATCTTAAAAAATTTTCAAATTTTTTATATTTATTTCACCGTGTTTACTTATTTGCTGGAGCCATACCTGTCAAGACAACTAACTTCCCGTTATCCAATCAAATTGATATTTGGTGGGTGTATTTATCGCTGCGGAATTCACATTTTTTTATATTTTTAAATTGATTGGAAAAACTTTAAGCAAGGTATAGATTAAAATCAATTAAACCTTAAAAAAATTTTAAAATTAAAAATTTTATATAGAGAAACGAACTTAACTTTAAATTTTTAGTTTATTTATAAAAAAACGATATTTAATTTTAAATTTAGGAATTTTCAATAAAAATTTGTTTATTCCATATTAAATTGAAAATAGCTTATATTTTCAATTTTCACAATCCAGCTGAAATTTTGTAGTTCATTGGTTGTTGCGGATTTTACATTTTATTAAATTTTCAGATTGATTGAATAACATTTGAAACTCTAAAGTTTAAAAAAATACAAATTATTATATGTAGAGAAAGAAACTTTAAATTGGTAATCCTGCGGTATAGCGTCCTGAACCGATTTCGATGAAAAATGGCCGGTTTTTTAACGTAAATGATATTTAAAACATAAATAAGGGAAATAAAGACTAATTACAACATAAATAACTGAAAAAAAAACAAAAATTATAGCACTTTAGAACATTTATAAATTACTCCCGAAGTTAACGTAGTTCCCGATGAAGATCTATTTGTCAATAGCGATAGAAGTGAACAGTAGGAATAAAGGTAATAAAAATTAAACACATTTAAAATAAAAATAGACAATTTAGAAAAAAAAATATAAAAAATTTTGGAAGTAAAAAATTGAAAAATATTAGTTTGCTTTAGAAGTACGAGTTGCGTAACCCGCTCCATGTCTAAAACCGTTTCTTTAAATGCGGCTCTTTATGTCAAATTGCCTTAAGAAAAATTAAAAAAACATTGAAAACAATAAATTAGCAACAGAACACCAAATAAAATTAAAATAATATCAAAGTAAAAGTACTTGGCGACTTGGCTGTCTTTGGTACGGTTTCTATCATATTTCTTGGAGCAGAAATTTTGAGTTTTAAAGGTCATGTGGCTAGCAGAATCGTTTGGAGAGCGAAAGAGCGAGCGAGAAAGCGACCAGGAAGAGAAGAGCAATCGGGAGCGGGAATGCGGTCGGTAACGGGAAGGCGATCGGGAGCGGGAAAACGATCGGGAGCGAGAAAACTAGCGGGGAAGGAAACGGGAGCGAGAGAAAAATGATGGGAAAACCCCGGGCAACCCTGGATCTCCCGCTAGTCATAGATAAATTTCCACTCAGCGCTCTGATTTTTTAAAATTTAAATAATTAAAAATTTATTTGTAACTTTTTAAAATGTATTTGTAACTTTTTAAAATGTATTTGTAACTTTTTAAAATGTATTTATTATTTTATTATGTTATTTTATTTGAATATTAACTCTTCCTTGCTTTTCATTCCTTGAATTGTATTATTCCGCGTGTCAACATTGCCTTTGGATATTTTTGCTTAAAGTCGGTTTTTAGTAAGTTTTTCTGTAAAATACTTGTTCGTAATATGTTTTGATAATGTTCTATGGTTATTCTATTAAACAGTTTTTTTAAACCGTTTTTTCATCGAAATCGGTTCAGGACGCTATACTGCAGGATTACCTTTAAATTTTTAGTTTACTTAAAGAAAGCCACATGTGGTTTCAAATTTGAAAATTTGAAACTAAATATTTGTTTATTCCATATTGATTCGAAATTTTCTTGAATTTTCATTCTTCAAATATTTTACATAACAAGAAAACGGTGATCAATGATTTCATATTTTATAGACTTACTATCAAAAAACATTTTGCAAAACATTTTTAGTCGCCGAATTACAAAAGTATAAAGGATTAAAAAAAAAAGAAATTTCTTACGGTTTTCTTGTTTTTATTTTTAGCTATTAGCAAAAAGTGAAAAGTGTAGGGATGTGATGGGTTATTGTGACCTTCCTGAGTTCTGCAACGGAGTCAGCGAATTTTGTCCTTTCAACGTGTTTAAACAAAATGGCATTCCATGTGGCAAAGAATCTGACGTACTACTACTTATTATAAGTTTTTTTTTAACATTAATTCTATTAAAGTACTTTCATGTTAATAAATCAATTAAATCAACCTATACTATATTCAAAAGCTACTCATAGTTTTTGTCAAAATTAAATTATTTGAAATACCCTAGGTTACAGAACTTCCTATTTCCAATAATTTTTAGTCTTTCCTGTTGCACTTTATACAATCTATAGCTAACCCAGCAAACGTTGTTTTGCTTTTTAAATTATTTTGGTTTTTTTTTATTTAAAGTTTAATGTACAAAATTATGACAATTTAAAAAAATCAATCTCGAAGAGCAATCGAGTGTACAATGCCCGGGGTTTTTGAAAGTTTTTCTACCGGTCTTCTCTTTTGCTCCCGTTTCCTTCCCCGCTTGCTCTCCGTTTCCGTTTGATCTATCGTTCCAGCTTGTTCTCCCGCTCCCATTTACTCTCCCGTTTCCGCTTGTTTTTCCGTTAAGCTTGCTCTCCATTCCCGTTTGCTCTCCGTTCCCGTTTGTTCTCCGTTCCCGCTTGATTTCCCGTTCCCGCTTGCTTTCCCGTTCCCGCTTGCTTTCGCGTTCCCGTTTGCTCTTCCGTTTCCGCGTGCCCACCCGCTCCCGCTTGTTTTCCCGCTCCCGCTTGATCTCCGTTCGCGCTTACTCTCCGTTTCCGCTTGCTCTCCCGTTCCCGCTTTCACTCCCGTTCCCGTTTGCACTCCCGTTCCCGTTTGCACTCCCGTTTCCGCGTACTCTCCCGTTTCCGCGTACTCTCCCGTTTCCGCTTGCTCTCCCGTTCCCGTTTGCTCTCCCGCTTCCGCTTGCTTTCCCGCGCCCGAGGTTTTAGAGGTTTTTCTATCGTTTTTCTTTTGCTTTTTTTTCCTTCCCTACTTGCTCTCTCGCTACCGGTTGCATTCCCGCTCCCGGTCGCTTTCTCGCTCCCGGTCGCTTTCTCGCTCCCGGTCGCTGTCTCGCTCCCGGTCGCTTTTTCGCTCCCGGTCACTTTTTCGCTCTCGGTCGCTTTCCCGCTCCCGGTTGAATATTTCTAAATGGTAGTGTGCACTAATTCAGATGTCGACTAGCAGCCTAAAAGAGGCGTGGCTTAAAGCTAGAGGTAAATCGCAGTCTAATTTCACAGTTTCATTGTTATGTTTTTGATATTAATTAATGTATTAATACAATTGTCGCGAATAATATGAATTGTTGTTTTAGTTAGTTTAAAGTTAGTCTGAGTAAATTTGAATAAAACTTACTTATTATTCGTAAAATGCCTTGACTTCACATTCATGTTATTATTACTATTAATATTATTACCCACTAGTAAAAATGTTCTTTTAAAGCCCTTTTCATTCATTTGAAATGACAAGAATTGTAATTGAAGACTTTATTAGTTAAAGAATATATCAATAATAAAACAATCAGGGAACGGGAGAGCGGTAGGTTAGGGAACGGGAGAGCGACCAAGAACGGGAATGCAAGCGGGAACGGGAGAGCGACCAAGAACGGGAAAGCAAGCGGGAACGGGAAATCGACCGGAAACGTGAGAGCAAACGAGGAAGGTAACGGGAGCGACAAAGAAAAACGATAGAAAAACCACTAAAAACCCCAGCAAAGCCGGGTACCCCGCTAGTATTATTAGTATTATTTGAAAATAAAAAATTTTCAGGAAGAATCATATTGCTATAATGGCTACTGTCGACACAATGACCATCATTGTAGATTGTTTTTCGGCTCGGAGTTTCGATCCAGTCTTCCTAGGTGCTATGAAATTTATAATATAGAAGGAGATTTATTTGGACATTGTGGTGTCATCAATTATGTTGAAAAAACATTTGTAAAGTGTAGTCTAAAGTTAGATTTTTTTATTTCAATCTCCGTTTTTTACCACGTTTTTCTTAACTTTTCTTAATCTACCGTGCTTTCTTCGAATCCAGATCATTCATGTTCAACTTCACAATTACAACTTTTAAATATGTTGCATCATTTTTTTTGGCTGGAAGTCTACGTTTCATTTTTGTTGTTAAATACCGTCCGGGCAGCCAATCAGTTTGCAATAAATTTTTTTACCGAGATCATTTTTGTGCTTGAAGCACTGATCAGATCACATATGGTTGTGACAACATGTTAACTGGAGATTTCAACATCCGTGTCGACACTCCTTCTGACCTCGCTGCCCAACGTTTCGCTGATATTCTGCAGTCCGTCTTGATGAAGTCCATCGTCAGCCCAACCCACGTCAGAGGTCACACACTTGATCTCGACATCACACGTTGCGATCGACTTCCTTTTTCTGTTATTGTCAACATCGTCAACATGCCTGGGCTCTCAGATCAGATCAATGAACCAAATTTTTCTCCACATCCGGTACCCGTCATCCAGACATATCGACATCAAAACCCGCGCCTTGAGGGCTTTCAAGTCGATTTGCTTGCCAAAATTATTGTGGCCCAAAATTATGATTTTGGGAGCAGCTCAGCCATAGATCTTCAAACGATTTATAGCTAAAAACTGACGCCTCTCCTCAACGAGCATGGGCCGTTTCGAGTTGTTCGTCGTCGAGCACAACCGTTGACATCATGGTTCGACTCTGAATGCGAAACTGCTCGACGCCGCGCCAGGACTGCTGAGCGTCGTTTTCCAAAATCAAAATTGTTTTCTAACTACGAGAAAATGAAAACTCTCACTAAAAACCTCCACAAAATGTACAGAGCAAAGTAAAATCAATACTGGGAAACCATGATTACTGAGAGCCAGAAAAACCAAAGGCGTCTTTGGATGGTTCTAAATACAATGTTGTGCAGGCAGCATCGCTCTGCTGGTCCATGTGATGGTCTTTCGGCGGAGGTTTTTCTGGGGGCGTTTTAGGGTGAAATGGAGTCTGTACTGGACGAAATGGGCATCCACGGCTCTGTCTATTCGATCGATTTTCAGGACGTTTTCCTCGAAAAGCGCGGGGATGTGGACAGGTTTATATTATCATTGCTGCGCCTAGAGACTAACAGACTGTGCCTAAACTTAGGCGAGACAGAGTTGATCTGGTTTAGAATAGCCCAAGAGAGCCCTAGCTGGTAGCTGATGCACTTATTCTGCCAAAGAACGTGTTCTTGGCGTTATAATTAACTCCAATCTGTCTTTAAAATTTCACACCAATCACATCTTTTCTGTCTTCCATCACCAGCTCCGTCAAAAACAACTCTTTTAGCGTTTGTTTATTACTGGTGCTCTGCATGCTCTTTTCCTAGCATTAATTCGCACACGCGTGGATTACTTTAATGTTTTGCCAGCAAACCCCCTAAAAACGTCCTTGATGATCTCTAATCTGTTTTGCGAGCGGTGGCTCAGCTCATTCTACACTTGCCATCGCAGTCGGGCATTACTGGACCCATGCGAATCAGCTGCATTAGCTGCCTGTGAAGAAATGTGTGCAATTCAAGCTGTGTACATTTGTTCTTAAGCTGCGCTCTCTTATTTATCGCGGTTGTGCACCAATGTTTCTAGCCTCGAGTTGTGGTCTCAACTTCGTTCTGCTACTCATAGACGTTTGGTGATCCGTGCTACAAAGACTTGCCTATGACCCTCTGCCTGGAATGTTCTACCTCCCAGTTTTACTGACCCAAGAATATCTATCTCGTCCTTCAAGAAGCGATTAAAAGTTTTCCTCTTTGGCTCGTGACTAGTCGAGCAGCGCCTCTGGGAAACATTTGATTGAAGATGCGTTTTCTGAACAATCACAATTACAACTACGATTAAAATTAAAATTACAATTAAAATTATTTTTACAATTACAATTACAATTACAATTAGAATTGCAGTTACAGTTACAGTTACAGTTACAATTACAATTGCAATTAATTTCACCGTGTTTGCTTGAGCCATACGTTAGAACCTTTTATCATTAAAAAAAAACCATATTCCCGGTATCCAATCGAGTTGCAATTTGGTGAATTTATTTGTCGCTGCGGACTTTACATTCTATCAAATAGTTGGATTGATTTGACAAATTTTAAGTGAATTACAGAATAAAATAAACTGAAGCTGAAACTAAATTTTAAGCGCTGTTTTATGTTGTAGAGACGTTATGTGCGGCATGATACATTGCAATGTGCCACAAAAAAACGAGATGTCTTACTGGTTTCAAAATTTGATAAATTTCCGTCCTTATTCTACCGACAGAGATAAGCGTGGGAAACTTTTGCAACACTGTAAAGGTTTTTACGTATTCGTTGGAGGACGTGATCTTGGCATGGTTCATGATGGGACAAAATGCGGTGAAAATGCTGTAAGCTCTAATTTTTTTGCAGTTTTTCAACATAATATATTTGTATTGGCTCCTACCATCAACACCGAATTTTGGGATCACATCGACACTTTTTGAAATGTGGGTGTAAACGCAGTGGCGTAGCTTCAGATTCAGGGCCCTCCCGCAAAAATTATCCTTGGGCCCGTTCTCCTTTCCATCACTTACAACAGGGTTTGTCCTTTGTCCGGGTATTACTGCGTTTTTTTTCAATAATAATGCATCTCTATTTCGGGCATTTCAGCACATATACAGTGCTAATTTTTTTAATTGTTTATTCATCTGCTAGTTTGTGCATTTTAGCCCATTTACAGCGCTAATGATCATTTATACATTTGGTAGGCTACAAATATAGGCTGACAGTTTGGCAGAATGCGCTTTCTATATATAAGCAGTTTAAGTTAGAGGGAGTATGGTTGAGGTTTACAAAATATTGTTAGGAAAATTTAATATTACTGTATCACCGGAGTTGGATTTAAATAAATTCAGTAACTCCAGGGAGCATCATCTGAAGTTAGCTGCACATTTGACCCCAGGGGTTCAGGAATGGTTTTGAAAGTGGGGAGCCGAAAAAGTTTGTTCGGGTTTTTAAATGCCCGTAGGCGAGTTTTATAAAATTTATGATGAAATGCATCAACATCTTATATCAATTATTTTAAACCAAAAAAAACTTTTATAAAATAAAAAGTAAGAAACTGTATGACTGTCTAGTGTTCAGATAATTACCGTTTTACCAAAGTCCAAAGTAACTACCATTTACAAAAGTTAACTACAAATAGCAATTTTAACTACCATTTACCAAAGAAATTATTTTTTCTGTCATTTAGCAGACAAAAAGATTTACAATTTTCCAACAAGTTTAGATTGTCAGTTTTTTTATGTACACTTAAAAACATGAGATAGTTTATTCTAGTTTGGTCATCGAGTGCATGCATGAAAGTAAATTTTTTTATTGGTGGCCACTTCGGGCCCCCAACCCTCATGGGCCCCTCGCATTGTGGGGTCTGCAGGGGCGTTAGTTACGCCACTGTGTAAACGCCATTGAGTCGGTGTGGTCGCCATCGCAAAATTCGGTGTCACTGACATTCCCCACTTTTATTTAGTTTTGTATGAATCTGATTTGTTTTGTCAGATGTGTGTTAACAGAAAATGCACTGATATATCTCTTCTGAATTTTCCAAAATGTCCAGACTGCCATGGCCATGGGGTGATTATATAAATTTTAATCTAAAATATTATTGGAGAAAGTATTCTAAAACAAAATTAGGTTTAATTTGTTAAGCTATGCAACAGCTTGGGACAATGCCATTGTTTTTCTGGCTGGGCACCTCCTCTTTGCAATGTTGTTGGTAACGGTGGAAGTCTGCACTCTCTGGGTGAGACATTTTTTTTTATATATAATTTACTTAGCAGAAGATGATAAACTAAAACATAATAAAAACTATGGATTTACTGAATAACCGTTTGAATCTGACATCCGATCGGATATCAGTTATCCGGCATTTATTATCCGGTAAAAAGTGTAAACAAAATTAAAAATAGACAAATGAAAAATTATCATTTTATTTACAAAGCAAGTACAATTTCTTATGAAAAAAAATTGTAAGTGGCATAGTTGTATCAATATATTTCTTTTTAAAGATTTCAATCAAATATACAAATTTTATCATGGTTGATTTTCTATAAATAAATTTAGAGTTTTGTGTATACGTAATTTACTTTCAATTTTCAATGCACCTCGAATCCAATCCTAGTGTCTAAATATGAAAGACCAACTTCTCTGCGTACTGAAGCTTTCATTTGCAACTGAGAAGCTGCACCTACAGCTGTATATTATGCAACTGTAGTTAGGAACACATTTGACCTGTTCAGGTGTATTATCACTACCTCCGTCCTGGAGGCAATTGTTACTTTTTCTCTTTGCTTTTCAAAGGATCCAGACATGATGATTTTCAGAAACTTTCAAAGCAACTAAACTTTATTGACCAGTTATATATATATATATATATATATATATATATATATATATATATATATATATATATATTCATCTTATATATATATATGTATATATATATATATATATAAATGAATGTTTGTATGTATATATGTATGTATATATGTATGTATGTCCTTTATGCATTGCTACACCATTCATCCGATCCGAGAACGGGAGAGTAAGCAGGAACGGGAAAGCGACCGGGAGCGGGAAAACAAGCGGGAAAGGAAACGGGAGCGAGAGAGACAAGCATTAGAAAAACCTTTAAAAACCGCGGGCAACGCCGGGTACCTCCGCTAGTGTATATATATATATATATATATATATATATATATATATATATATATATATATATATATATATATATATATATATATATATATATATATATATATATATATATATATATATATATATATATATATATATTAAAAATGTTAATCGAAATTAATCGTGAATTTAATCGCAATATTTTTAAATAACTTTTTTATTTCACTAACTCAGTAGGTTTATGTAGCATTTATTTTAAGTTTTTAGCATTGTTTATAGCTACATATTTCATAGCTTATGTGCGTATGTAGTCACAAATCTACAAAATCATTACTTATTGGATTTTATTGAATAATGGCAAAGAGTAATAATTATTCTTGAAGATGAAACAAAAACCACTGTGAATATACCACCAACATCAAGTGAGACCAAGATTCCACCGCAACTATATATAATATCAACATCAACTGAGATCAGGATTCCACCCCAATCGTACGGCATCTATTTATATTTTTTATTGAGTATCTGTTTATTGACTTGGTTTGAGGGCATTTTATAATCTTTTTATCATTGATTTTAATGCACTGTGAAATTGGAATAAATGAAGTGACAATAGGAATGGTTCTACAAAGCCAGTTGTAGATTTGCAGGAACATCAGGAAGGTAAGTATGGAGATATTAGTTTGTCTATGGTCTATTTTTTTTAAATCTTATTTATTTTCATAGCTTCAGAAAATTTTAGTGGAACTTCAACTGCAAAGGGTGTTATTGCTCCTGTAATGGTTATCGTAGCGATGGTCACAACTGTAGTTATTTAAAAGGTAATTTTTAATGGCAGCAGATTTGTGAAATATTAGTAAATGTGTTTCCTTTCTATATTTTAATATAAAACGTATTACAATGTAATATAAATAATTAACTGACTTAGTTTGTCATTCATTTATTTCAAGATTGTTACTTAGAACTGTGATTTAAATTTGTTTAAGTATTTTCACGATATTAAATTTAATAAGATTCTGGAATCTTGTGGCTGTGACGCTAATAATAACTCGAAGTTGTTACATTTTGTCAGAAATGAAAACTGAACGTGAACAATTATTTCCTGAATTGAATAACTCAAAATGAAATTTATTTATTAAATTTAAAAAAAAATAGAAAAACGTTACGTTAACTACTATTTTTGTTTTTGATTCAGTACAATTCTAAAACAAACATTTAATTCAAAAAAATCAAATTTAATTTACTTAAATTAAATAAATTGCTACAATAAAACGCTTTCACTTTCACGTGTACTAGACAGTATTCCTATTCATACTTTCATTGTTTTCATCTTATAAATATTTTTATTAAAAAATTATAATTTTTTATCCCTTCCACGTCAATTCTTTTGAGGGAGGATGAAAGACCATGTTTGGCACGCCCGCCATAAGCAGCTGCAACTCACGCTACGCTACTGAGTTTTTTGCTCATAAAACGTAACATAAAGAGCAGATTTGTTAAAAATTTCTTAAAACCACTTTTTATCCGAATAAAATTTGAATTTCGTTACACAATAACCCTCTATGTAGACCAAGAAATGCTAGCATCTTAAAGTCTCCACATACATTCCACTTGTAACAATGCTAGATCAGCGGTGAAATCAAAATAAGAGATTTAACAAGTATGCCGCAAAAAATCAGATTTTTCACAAATCCCTTATGCTTCAGGATTTTTCAGCTTTTCATTATTTGCAAAAATGTTTCTTTTAAAAAGAATTTTTTATTTAAACATCTATATAATTATATTTAATTTGCTTTTTTTAAACAAAAATAATTATTACTTATAATTACAAAACTTTTTCTCAAAAATGTTCCATCCTTAATGCAATTCATTGTTATGAGGAACAAGCCTATACTAAAAATTTCAGCTTACTTGCTTGAAGTTGGCAAGCCTTGAAAACGAAAATTAACTAACTTACAACCAACCACTCAAGCTGAAATATTAAATATAGGCTCGCTCAATTTAAAATTATTAAAAATGCGTACGTTATTATGAATGACCCCTTATTGAACCAAAGAACTTAATTTTGGTTTGAAATAAAAGTTTCCTTTTACTACTATAACTAAGGCTTCGTATGAAACCAACATTCTTCACACAAAACTTCCTTGACGTCTTGTTACAATAACTGGATATTGACATAGGCACAACTCACAACCAAATGCTTCTGCCTTTCTCAATAAATCCACAAACTTGTAAATGAAATTAGAAAGCAGTTGCTAAAATTTAATCCTATTACAATTAAACATCTGTGAAACTTCCAAAGAATAAACTTGTAAGTAAGATAATATAAAAAAACAAATTCACTAATGCAAATTCAGTCAAATTGTAAAATTTAACTTAAAGAATTCTCCATTTACTCAGACTTTGAAAAATATTCTTTGGCTTTTTCTGGATCTGGTTTTATGGTAGGGGAATCAGGCTTCCAGTTAGCAGGGCACACTAGAAATATATAAAAAAATTATTTATAACTAAAAAAATCTTTACAAATTTAAAAAAAATAGTTTTTTCATTTATGAAAATATTGAAGCCTTAAGATTACGAAGTTTTTAAATAAAAAGCATGCCAGATCAACCACAATCCATTACCACTGTCAATTAATTATAAAGTCTGAAAAAAGAATGCATACTACTCATTAATTCACATCATTCTAAAACTTTAATAATATATTTTTGAAATACCCTTTACATTAAGTTGAGCAAACTAGATTTGATACATACCAACATCTGCACTTAATTGCTTGAGCGTTATAATAGCTTGGTATAAAACAAGTTACCTAGATAAACACCTAATATATTGACCAATTAGCATTTCTAACTACAAAACACACTGCTCCAGAGTCCGCTGAACAAACACTCCAATGGTTAAAGCCAGATGTTAACAGTCTGGTGATGGTCCTGCAGAAGTGTCCTTGAAGAGATATAGACTGAATGAAAACTTTGATGAGTGTTTCTTGAATGGAATATCCATGCCAGAAGACGGGTGTTTAAAGATCAATGCCGATGTTATCAAACAGGAATTACTGGAAATTGTCTTCCTTTTATAATGAACAGTAAAGTACAAGTAGTTTCCGTAGATTGGAATCCTCATTTGACAGCATGATGACTGATGACGACTCCTTTTATTGGAAACAGGACGTGAGGTGGCATGCCCGATAAGTGGATGGTCATGGAGGAATTTAATAGGGAAATTGAGATTTTCTGCAATTTCTGAATCAGTGCTACAGTAAATTTCTAGTCTACCGGGCATTAGTGTAATGATTTTTCTATTCATTTCAAGTGTCTGGTCATTTTTCTGAGCCAGAATAATTCTTTTTAATAAAGCCCCAAAAAAAATTTGTAGTAGGTTCGTAAAAAATGACGATATGAGATTATCAGTCGCTGCCATTTGCAGCTGCACCTGAATTGTGTCAGCTTCAAAAATAACTGGTACTGGACACAGATTTCCTATGCGGGCTTGCTGAAGCTATTCATTGTGCTAATCCTGTCTCTCGCTTCTCATGTTTGTCGTTAGTTCAAGCTGTGTGAAACATTGTCACTGTTGACTGTTCTTGATAATGACAATGAAACCAAGTAAGATTTAAGTGGCATTATATTCGAGAGTGAACTTCAAGACCACTGTTATGAGGAGGGAAGGGTTTCTTGAATAGAAAAGAGCCACCCTGACAAAAACTTTTCTACATGGCCATAACTTCACCAATAAGCCTGTCAATAACTCTTTGTCCATTTTTAGCGAGCATTGTAAATTCATTGATTATTATGAGCACAGACTCTCACAAAACTGCAGTTTCTCATCTAAGACACAGATGCCTCTAGCAGTGGCACTGGAAAACTAAATCCACTGTGAACCAAATGACATCTTTTTCAGTAGAGTTGCAGCAATACCTGTGATGGCAAAAGCAGCACATTTCTACACAGGATGGAAATAAAATAGCTCAAGTCATCGGATTCATGTTTGAGCTCTGTATGTGAGGGGAGATGAATGATTTACTGGAATAACCACGATTGACCGGATAAATGCGGATATCACTTATTCAACTACCCAAAACTATCTGCCGTCATAGATCCGGCCATAAACTTGCACTAAAGATTCATTTTTTATCTTATACTACCAGTAATTACTACCCTTAGTTCTCCTAAGGTGTGTCACCAAGTAACATCTTGATTGATTTATTTTAGTTACCACAGATGATCTGTATTACCAAATTCTATAGTTGTAACTGTTGTAACAATCTTCGAGTAATATATGCTCCTTAAGCAAACTTATCTTACCTTCTCCGTGTTTCTCGACAAACTGGAAAGCTTTGACCAATCTGAGAGTTTCGTCAACAGACCTACCAACGGGTAGATCATTGATGGTTATTTGCTTCACTACTCCATTGGGATCAATAATGAACAATCCTCTGTTTTCAAATATATTTTATAATCAATAACAAAAATAAAAAACGAAAGTAAATCAAATTAGTGATATTAGTCCTAGTGTATTATTTTAAAAAAAACGAACAGCAACATGTGATAAATAAAGTGTTTAATCATACCATAACCATACACACCTGAGAGCGATACCATCCTTCTCCAAAAGGACTCCATACTCTCGTGCAATATTCTTGCTAAAGTCTGCAAGCAATGGATACTTCAAGCCGCCCAAGCCACCTTGCTGAAACATTTATCAAGACAATTAATTAGTTGGATCTATGCATTATATTGGTACTCAGAAAACTATTTGACAAGTACACAACATTTATAAATGTTAAAACAATTTTACAAACAGCCTTTTATGATTCCAGACAATCTTGGCCAGATAATTACATACTGGGACTGTAATATCTAACGAAGAGAAATTTAAGCAAAAAACATTCAATCATAAAAATGGTATCTGATGTAAGCATGTAACACCATATAAATAAAATAACATTTCATTAAACTAAGTTAAAATAAACTCCAGCAAACAAAATGTTTACGCTCTAATTTAGCAACTGGAAGTGAAAATTGAACCAACTTTTCTGGGTGTATTTATCCAGGCAAGGTGGCTGAAATGAGAGTCAGTGGATACACCAACCACCTCACAGCCAATCTCCCTGAACTCGCCAACACGGTCGCTAAAAGCTATGATCTCTGTGGGACACACGAAAGTACTGTGAACAAATACAAAACCTTATCAAATGAAATATTTACAGATAATTATAATAATCAATTCAATTCAAAATAAAAATGACCTCTATAGATATAAGGAATAACCTAAAACACATTTTCCCAAGTGAAATCATCAACACACAATACTTAAACACAATTAATTGTCTTCTACTTAAGGGAATGAATTACTTTCTCTATTTGCTAATTAAATGCAGCATAAAAGTACCAAATTGAAATATTTTATTTTAATTGTTGCAAAATATACAACCTTATTGGTATGCACAAAAATCTATACGGTTTGTACATTACTTTCAACTTTACAGTTGTTTTTCAGGTTATTTGCAATACTCTCAATACCCATTTATGTTATTGAAAGTGTATGCACTGTACATAGATATTAAAGATTCTATTGTTTACAATATAATAAACGTACAAGTCAAGTGGGTAAAAGAACAAGACGAGATATTTCCCCTTAAAGTCTGCAAGAGACAGTTGCTTGAAGTTTCCATCGACCACAGCTTTTCCTTCAAAATTTGGCGCTTGCTGCTGTACCTTAGCTGACAGCACCCTAGGGGCTACAAAAATCATTCATGAATTTTATTACATCATAACATTTCCATTGAATGAATTTTCTGCACAATCACTAACTTGTAACAAATGAACGCTGAATAGGTGCACTGACGGCGCTTCTCTGAATCACATTTTTCTGAAATAATTACACAAAAGTCAAATCTTTTATCTTTCAATCGGAGTTAAAATGCATAAACACTCACTGTTCCAACCATCAACGTTTTCAAAAAAGACGACATTTCGTAACTAACAAAATTAACAAACGACCTTGTTTCTACCTGCTGCTATTATTATATAATCGAGACTAAAACGAGAACAGAAGAACTCTAGTGATGTATCTGTTCCTAATCAATTTCTTATAATTTTACAAACTGGCTCAAATTACTTTTTTCTATTAATTACGCTTTAAAAAATTATTTAAATAATTAAATTGAAAAAAACTTCAATTTCTATCAACAATATAAATGAAAACATGTAAACTAATAATTGGGGTCTGCTACAGAACTCCGAATGCTAATGAAGATGCAGACAAGGGATTGTGTGAATTGATTTCCAAGGCAAATGAAAATCCGGTGATCATTATGGGAGATTTTAATTACCACGTTAATTGGGATACTCTTGAGGGTCAGACACACAAAGACGAGCAATTTCTACACTTCAATAATGATGAATTTTTGACACAGCGGACCAGAGCACCAACAAGAGGAAGAAATACTCTTGACTTATTAATAACTTCTGAAAAAAATATAGTTGAAAATATAATGGTGGGTGAATGTTTTGGTACTAGTGACCACCAGATTATCAGATGGGATTTGACAATAAGTGATATTAAGCAAACAAAATCAAAAGATGTTAGATACAACTACTTCAAGACTGATTATGATAACATAAGAAAATGTATCATAAATAAAAATTTAATGAGCAAAATAACTGGATTGAATGTAGAAAGTAGCTGGAAAGTGTTTATTCAAAGCATGCAAGAAGTCATTGAGGGACAGGTTCCAATTCAGAAAAACTGGAACAATAAAAATCTATGGATGACGAGACTGATAATTAAAAAGCAAAGAGCAACATTTAAAGTATGGAAAAAATATCGAGATCTAAATTGTACCATTGGAAGGGATAATTCAAACACAGAAAAATTAAAGGAATTAAAAGAAAAATACAAAAAGAAAAGAAATGAAGTGAAAAAAACAATTAAAATGGCCATATTGGAGTATGAACAGAAATTGGCAAACAATATAAAAATGGATTGCAAAAGTTTTTACAAATATATGAGAAGTAAACAGAAGAAAAAAAACAAAGTCGGTCCATTAAAAGATGACAAAGAGGCAGGTTATAACGAACGATGAAGAAACAGCGACATTCTAATTAACTACGTTGGATCTGTTTTTACTAAAGAAGATATCCAAAATATCCCTAAGGCTAAAGATTTGTTTCAAAGATATAGAGACGAATTAATAACTGAAGTTGTTTTTGCAAAAATGAAAGTTGTTGAAATGCTAAGAAAATGGAAAACTGATAAAAGCCTTGGGATGGATGAGCTGCACCCAAAGTTCTTGCTTGAGGTCAGAAATGAGATCGGAGATGTGCTGGCAGAATTGATGAATAGGTCATTGCAAACTGGGGAGGTCCCGCAGGACTGGAGGGATGCTGTTGTGGTGCCACTTTTAAAAAAAGGCAACAGAACCGACGCATGCAATTACAGACCAGTTAGTCTTACCAGGATGGATTTGTGAAGAAAAGATCGTGTTTGTCAAATTTGTTGGATTTTTTTGAGGAGGTTTATGGAGGTATGGATGCATGTCAGTCGGTGGATGTGATTTATTTAGATTTTGATAAGACCTTCGACACGGGTCCTCATCAAAGGTTGTCTACAAAGTTGAACGCAGTTGGTATAGGTGGTAATCTGTTAAGGTGAATAGATTGTTGGTTGTTGGATAGAAGACAAAAAGTGGGAGTGAGAGGAAGTTTCTCGAAATGGATAAAAATAACCAGTGGAGTTCCTCAAGGTTCTGTGCTTGGACCACTTCTTTTTGTTGTCTATATAAATGACCTTGATGAAGGTATAGCAGCTAAAATATCAAAATTTGCTGAAGACACTAAATTATACAAAACCGTGTGCAATAGTGACGATGTCGAAGTGCTGAGAAACGATCTTGTGCAATTATTCAAATGGTCGCAGGAATGGCAGATGCGGTTCAATGTTGACAAGTGTCATGTTATGCACTTGGGTAGAGGGAATCCAAATTATAAATACGAGTTAGAAGGGATACAGCTAAAAAAACGAAAGAAGAAAAAGATCTTGGAGTATGCTTTTTTTCTGTTCGTGTGTTTTTTTTTGTAATTCGGCAAGGAGTTATTTAACTCGTGTTGACAACATAATAAACAATTAGTAAATGAAGATGCTAAACAGTCTAGACAATGTGCAGAGGTTGCAAAGAAGGGAAACAGAATTTTGGACATGATCAAAAGAACCATAGTCAGCAGAGATAAAGATACAGTTTTAAAATTGTATAAATCTCTAGTTAGGCCACACTTGGAATACTGTGTGCAGGCATGGAGCCCTTGTCTTAAGAAAGATATCTACATAATTGAGAAAGTGCAAAGACGAGCTACAAAGATGATTGCTGAGTTGAAAGGACTGAACTATGAACAACGTTTGAGTAGATGTAATCTGACTACACTTGAAAAGAGGAGGACTAGAGGAGACTTAATTGAGACTTACAAATTATTGAATGGATTGGTTGACCTGGATTTTTTGAAAGATCGAGATATGAAAGTACCAGAGGGCACAACTTTAAGCTATACAAGAAAAGGGAGAGTTCAATGAAACAAAGATTCTTCAGTGCAAGGGCGACGAATGAATGGAATAAATTGGAGAATGAAGTCTTGAATGCTGAAACTGTTGAAGAATTTAAAATTAAACTATCTAAATATGGTTTTTAAATGTTTAATGGTGGATCTCACACAGGATTATTAATTGTTCTGATTCACTTTAAAAATAAACGTTATGTTATGTTATGTTATGTTATGTTATGTTATGTTATGTTATGTTATGTTATGTTATGTTATGTTATGTTATGTTATGTTATGTTATGTTATGTTATGTTATGTTATGTTATGTTATGTTATGTTATGTTATGTTATGTTATGTTATGTTATGTTATGTTATGTTATGTTATGTTATGTTATGTTATGTTATGTTATGTTATGTTATGTTATGTTATGTTATGTTATGTTATGTTATGTTATGTTATGTTATGTTATGTTATGTTATGTTATGTTATGTTATGTTATGTTATGTTATGTTATGTTATGTTATGTTATGTTATGTTATGTTATGTTATGTTATGTTATGTTATGTTATGTTATGTTATGTTATGTTATGTTATGTTATGTTATGTTATGTTATGTTATGTTATGTTATGTTATGTTATGTTATGTTATGTTATGTTATGTTATGTTATGTTATGTTATGTTATGTTATGTTATGTTATGTTATGTTATGTTATGTTATGTTATGTTATGTTATGTTATGTTATGTTATGTTATGTTATGTTATGTTATGTTATGTTATGTTATGTTATGTTATGGTATGTTATGTTATGTTATGTTATGTTAACTACAAGTTGTGACCATAGGGGTACGAGCCGACGAGGGCGCGGAAACCCCAGAGATTCAGAAAAAAAATTCCTTGACATTTCAGCAAAGCAGAGTAAAAGTTAAAACAAAACAGCTTAGAGATTTTCGATCAAAGGTAAACATTTTTAACGAAATTCTTAAATTTCTTAAAAATTACCAACGACTACCCAGGAAAAACTCAGGGTGTCATTTCAATTTCAGGTAGAAATAGTAGAAAATAAAATCGGTGACAGCAAAACCATGGAAGGGTGAAATCGTCCACGTTCAAATTTTTGGCATCCGGACGATCGCACATAGGACTTTCACACATAGGACTATCCCACATAGATTTTCTCTCATAGGTCTGATGCTCATAGGATTAGGATTAGGGTTAGGATTAGGGTTAGGATTAGGGTTAGGATTAAGGTTAGGGTTAAGGTTAGGGTTAGGGTAAGGGTTATCCTATGAGCGATCGTTCTATGTGCGATCGTCCTATGAGTCACTTTCCTAGGTGCAGAAAACCTATGTGCTATAGTCCTAGAACCAAATATTTTTTAATGATCTATGACTATCCCCCAATCAACAGCTTTAAAAAATTTAAAAGTTTTTAGACAAATTTGTTAAAAATAATCAGCGACTACTCCGGTTCTTGCCCCCATGACAAAATCCTGCTATAACAATTATTATATCCGCTATAAAAATTATTATATCCGCTATAACAAATGTATAGAAGACATACATTTAACCAAACACTCTGTTTCCGCCTTCTGTTTGGAATAAGAGTTCTACACGGGCCGACATTTTGCGTCGGACATTAAAACATCCGTGGGCTCTGAATAGGAAAATAATTTTCAAAATTATTGCTTTTTATTAACTTTTGTCATAGCAGGCCTTTGTCACAGCTAACTTGGTCATAGCGAGATTTTGTCAAAACTGACCTTTGTCATATTGGGTCTTTGTCACAACGGCCATTTTTACCATAGCAGATCTTTGTCATAGCGGACTTTTGTCCTAGAGGGCCACAGTGCCGCGATTAACACACCCCAAACTCCCCAGTCTGGGAGAAGCTTGAAGAGACCCTCAAGTTATGGTGACTTACAATTGTTAAAGAAGATTTATGTTAACCATTGTTAGTCCACTTCCATATATATAAAAGAGCACCCACACTCCTTAACCGGTCTTGGAAAATTTAAGATTTTGAGAAAAAATGCAATACGACAATCAATAGTCATGTAACCAGTTTGTAAAGGCCCCGGTACTGGCGGGCCGTCACCAACTACCTCTCCTTTTGTCATCAACTATTTTAAGAAAAGGGTAAACTTATGTGTGATGTTACACAAGTTAACAACTAATTAAACGAGTACAGACAGGTGGTAATAGTAATTGCCGAGGCAATTACAAAAACGTATAATGCTGTGAATGAATTGATATTATTGTTACGAATGGCTCCATTGACATTGAACAAAGGACTTTCTGCTCAATGCTCATAACATCATTCACAATGGAGGCAAAGGAATTAACAAGGATCTCAAAAAAATCAGACCTTTGGTTTGCAAGTAAAATATTGCATATAGTATCATTTTGGTTTTATAAAATAATCATTACCATAATGAATGGTTTTAAATTAAATGATAAGCTGGGTACAACTGAAAAAGTTTAATTTTTCGTAATTGGTTTAACTATAACTATGATAAAATAATGGCATGGCAAAAACCGATCGGCAGTATAAAGGAAACATCATCGAGGGTCGGTTTGCCAGTTCCGTTCGGAATTTACATAGAAGTCGGCAGGTTGAGAAAAACAGAGCCTCTCAGCTCTCAGTGGATTGGACAGGTGAGACAATAACTCCAAACTGGACCAAACCTGAAAAAATACTCGCACACTCAAAGGCGTCGGGCAATGGGAGACTTTTACATTCTTTTATTTAATTTAGCATGTATGAATGGATAAATGGATAGACATTTTGTGAAATTAAAGCTTGTATCTAATTTTTCATTCACTGCCGTTTTTAAATTGAGCTGAAAGCTTACAAATCTCGAGTCAATGCTCAAGAAACAGGAATTGTCCTCGTTGAAAAAAACTATAATTAGAGACTCAAGCGGCAAGTCATAAAAACTCAGAATAATGAAAGCCTTATTAATACAAGAGAAAAGGCCTAAAATTATTATTTAAGATAGAAATTTCATAAAGATCAAGACTCCGTGATGACTGCTGGATATGTTGCATCGGTTTATGATAGAGCCACTGTTGATGATGACGTGCAGAAGCATAATGTTTTTAAGCATCTTCTAGGCTAGGCAATGACAATATTATCACTAGAAGATGTCGTCGACAACATAATTTTCTGATTTTGTTTATCGAACTTGCTGCATTTTCTTTTAATGGGAGTCGCTTTACTAACTAACTTCAAGAATGATCTTTGGATTACTGCTTGGCGTGTGTATATTCATACTTTCATTGAGACAAATTTTGTTTGCTGTTCTTATTTCATGTGACCTATTGACTGTGTTGAAGACTTTTAAATCTTGATTTATTTTAAATTTAAGTCTGAGTACGCGTGCCTTTCATTTCTGTCAAGTTTTGATTGTTGGTCAGTTTTAAATCTTTAGTTTTTTTAAATTTTATTGTTTGTTTGGACTTTTATTTGATCCTGTAGTGCTCATATTTTTATAAAATGTTGATTTGAAAGAGGGCTCTGACGATGGAGTTAACTTCGTCAAAATTTTAATACATTTTTAAATTATTACACTTGGGGGGTACTTCAAGAAAGCAAACACAGCTTTTATAAAATCGGTTTTTCTTATTCATTAAATTTTTTTTATAAATGTACCAAAGTTTAAAAACTCTGTGTTTGTGATCAAATTTGTCAAAACCCCGGTTTTAGGCTTCGGGTTTCGCTCTTTCAAAAGTTTCGGGTATCGAAAAAGACCGGATGGTACTCATGGTACTGACCTTCGGTTCCCGTTCGGTAAGTTACCCGTGCCGTGATATCCCTAGTATTTATTTATGGTAGCTACAGTTCACAAGCACAAAATAATTGCATAATATTAAATGAACAAATAAACAGGACAACTTCAACTTCAGTTCTAGTTTAAACCAATTTCAGTGTATCAAATCCTATCGTTTCTACAAAACCAGTTAAATTTGTTTATAGTTTCTAGCAGTCAGTTTGCTCGAATAAGTGAAAAATAAACGTCGGCGACAGTTGATTGAACATCTACCGAAATTTTATGAGACCATTTTAAACAATAGCGGTTGGAACATCGTTATATAATAACAATAATAAGCTAGCTGTAGTCAGTTGCCGATATATATATATATATATATATATATATATATATATATATATATATATATATATATATATATATATATATATATATATATATATATATATATATATATATATATATATATATATATATATATATATATATATATATATATATGTATATGTATATGTGTGTGTGCATATAATCGTCTTTCTAGAGGAGAACGTATGCGCGAGGCTGACTAGCTACATCAACGAAACTATCAAACGTCCAGCAGACGAGCAGTTGGTTGCAAAAACAAATCGTTATCCCCGAAGATCCCGAGCTTGTGTGCGATAGAAAGTTTGCATTTGCTTCGTTGGTTTTGCGATTATAAAATACTTTTCTATCGTTTGGATTGCAATAATTGAAATAAATCACCGAAGTTATGAACGTAAGGCGTCAAAGTTCTAAAGTGAGTTTTATTTTTCAAATAAAATTTGACTCAATTTTTTGATGTTATCATCGCTTGTTTTGCTTCTTCGCTTGACGACGTCGTTGGTACTTCGGCTGTTTTTTGTGGCCGCATTGTTATGATCCGAGCTGCTTCAAGAATATCTTAGTAATAATAAATTAATAAAACGTGTTATGTTACCATTGATTTACATCGTATTTTGATAATAATTTCCTTATTTAAAACAGTTATTTTCTGTATTGGGGAAACTCGTAAATGAATCAAGCTTTATTTCAAGCAATTGTTATCCTTGTTACTTTCATTGGGTTTTATTTCAACACCTTCACAAGCCCAGTTTCCAATGCCCTTGCAAATGTGGACATGAGAAAGAAATCGATAACATAAGAATAAGATAGATACCAATACGGATCTACGAAACTTTGTTAAATATAAACTTTAAAAAAAAACTGATTTTAAAATATTGAAAAAAATTTCAAAATCATTTTCTTTCTTTATTTTACGACAGACAACATTCAATTTCTGAAACTCTCTGAAGTAGAGCTGAGTTCACTGTCTTCATGATAGTTTAACGTAGTTGCATCACTTCAGCGTGCGAGTGCAAGTTCCAAGCCGACCTAGTTTTATTTAAAAAACGCAACAGCTGGTCAAAACGGTTGTGCAATTATCTCACAAACCGCGTATGAAAAATATAAAATGTGCTTTGTTCGTGTGTGTGTGTGTGTGTTTTTGTATGTGTTTGTATGTGTTTTTGTGTGTGTTTGTGTGTATGAGACTGTAAATGTTCGCAAGATATTATTTTTTATCGAGTTAAACATGACGCCTCGATTGCTGCAATAATGATAGGTTGTTAGCGACAAGTGGAATCTATGTAACCACTAACCACCTCTAAACTCTCGTGATTATAATTTATAGTCGGTCGTTGTTTTCGTGTTTTAAAATATACATTTAAACAAAACATTTTTTCGTTTTTCAAGACTGCTCGTGCGTTTGTGCGTATGTGTGTGTCTGTGCGTATGTATGTGTATGTTTGTGCTTAGGTATGTGTATGTTCTCGTATGATAAAAAAATTGTCTGCACATTCCAGGGGGAGCCATCATCTCCCACCTCGGAGACTCACGTCGTCATGTGTCCCACCATTGGACCCATCAAAGTCCGTGTGGAGGTGAGTCTTATGATTCAGATCCCATATGATGTTTTGGTTTTTTTAAACGCTTCAACTTCTTATTTAATAAATTATAGCAAACAATTGAATTTTATATTACGTTTGCGCTATCATTTCGATAAAAAATGATTTGAATAGAATGGTTGGCTTTGGAAGCTGCTTATCAAAATTGCAGCCATTTGGAATTGTTATCTATTTGGGATGTGCATCGAAATTGCTGTAATTTTAAGGGATACCAGCTGTTTATTGCTAGACACATTTTTTTAAATTATTCAGTTTACATTATCCACAATAAACTAGTTCAGATTTTTTGTTTTGTTTTGTACTGCAGTAGTTCCGAAAACAAGATAATTTGTGTTTATTTATTTATATACATAATTTTTGGAGCACGTTTCTTATTTTCAATATTTAATTCAATATCAGCGAGAAATACCTCAAATTAGGTTTTTTTATATTTTAAAACCTACAACTCTATTACATTATTGGTTCTCTAATACCGTGCATTTCTTGCATTGAATTTTTACAACAATATCCAGAATCAATATAAATTTTAAATTTTAAAATTTCATTTTATTGTTTTTCCAAGAAAAGCTGACTAAAAAACCATAGAATTGAACTCTTCGGATGATAATATCGGAAGAGTCGTTGATCAATACCTGCACAATAGCCGAACCATCAAGTCAGCCCTCTGCATGCATTCGTACAGAGAGAGCTGGCCGGTGTTGTTTTTAGTATCTGTTTGTTTGTCTCTGTGTTTGTTTGTTTGTTTGCCTCCATCTTTGTTTGTCTCTTTGTTTGTTTGTTTACTGAGTGTGAAACCGCCGCTGTAATATTGAAAAAGAAGAAAACATTTGCATACTTTGTATTTATTTTGCTTTTCCTTTATTGTCGGTCTCTGGCAAGTTATTCTTCGTTAAAGAAGTTTTACGACGATTTTAAAACTTCGTTTGTGCGGTGGACATTTAATTTATAATTATTTTATACAAATAAATTATTTAGACTCATTTAAGTAAATCTCCAACGTCTAGATTTCCATGGATGGAAAGATTCTTGCTTCACAGAGATAGTGACCAGCAGACTCTGTACACATGCTGTCTTGATATCTCTGAAGATCCTTCGCTCAAACAAGTGTTGCACAGTTGCAGATTAGTGAAGATTAGTGAAATGATGAAATCATTGCTCACGCTGATTAGATTCTTTAAAGCTCTTTAACAATTTTGAAGAAATTTCGTTTTTGTACTGCTCATTGCGCATGCTACTACATCCAATCAGAATTATTAATTTTCATCACGTGAATACCTTTTACGTGTCTTCCATATTTGGCTGAGATGATTAAAAATTTTAATCTAATGGCACTAAGCTGCTGGGAAATGTTGATTGACAGATGGAATATTTGAGTAGAAAACTTTTTCTTTTCAAACACCAAAGAATTTGGTGAGAGTTGGAGACATCATCATATATTTTTTCAAATACCTGGTTGCACGTGGCTGAAGTTAAAATATTTTTTGAAAAGATTCTTGTTTATTGATTGTTTAATGATTCCATGCCGCTTTGATCGCAGAGATTAATGAATTCTAAAAGAGGAAAACTGCAACAATATCACTACTGCACATTCCACGGAGGCAACCACGTCTCATTATTGGAGCAGTCTAATTCCGATCACATTCATAAGCGATGGTTATTTGGAGCGCGATTCATAAGAAGAGTTGTTTATTATAGGTGACTGGGATTATTTTGAAACGGATTAAGTTTATTTTTCTCGTATGGTTATAATGAACGAAGGATTCTTAAAAAATCTGTCATGTTCTATTATCTTGATGCTTGCAATCGACTACTCCAACGAATGTGGAGAAATCCTTGTGTTGAAATATTGAAATCAGAAATGTGGCAAAAGAAGTTTTACTTTAAACATTTTGTATAATGCCACACGAAAACAGTTAGCAGTAGGATTTTCTTTTATTATACAAATATCTGTGAGCCGTGTCTTGCCTTATCCCTTTCAAATTTATTCGATGGGTTAACCGAGATATACAGCCAGATGTCTTTTTGTTTGTTTAAATTAAAAGTAAAAAATCGCTTTGCTAAGTAGGCTTTGCCACCTGGTCACAACTAGTAAATGTGCCGAAAATGGTTCAAATAACTCTCTCTCTCTCCCTCTCTCTCCTCTCTCTAGTTTTCTCTTATTTGCAAAAGCACACCCCCATCATAAATTAAAGTTTGTCATAAAAAAGAGAAAAAAGCTGATCACCGTTGACGATTCATTGTCCTGTGATTTTCGCGTTGTTCCCTGGCGTCTCACAAAACGTTAATACTTCAGAGGCAGAGGACGAGAAGTGAAAAAAAAGTACAATCAGAAAACACCAACAATTAATGGTAATTTATTTTTGCCAGGTCATAACGACCATACATTTTGAAGAGGACGCCCTTATCTCATTACCATCGTTGGATGGCTGCGACCGTTGTTGCATTATTGATTGCTACTGAATTAAGTAAATTAAGCAAACGGTGCTTCACGTTATTTTTTTTATTATTATTTTTTGTTTTCAAGAAAATTGGAAGTTAATTGTTCATATTATTCAACCACCTTAGCCTGAAACGTTCATTTAAAACTGGTTCTATAGTTCGTTTCAGGACATTTTTTTGTTATGATGCTATTTATTGTCCGTCTTACCAGCGAGTTGTGTAATTACTCAGTAATGAAATGGAAATTCAACTGTGGACTTCGGGCTGGTAACAATATAGGGTAAACACACTTAATTGGAAAATTATATGTTGCAAAGTATCAGTAGATGCTTCATTCCAGACTCCTGAAAACCAGCTTTGTTCTGTCAGTCTGTCTGGAAACCTGCTGACCCATTGATGGATTTGAATATGCATGTTTATAAATCAGATATTCACGTACATAGAAAAGATGGTTAAAATATTGCGTACATATTAATAATATCTTAGTCAAGCAATTGTTGCAGGATATTTATTATTTCAAAAAAATCTTTATCGTCATATTTTTAAGATAAATTTTGTTTTTTTCTTGCCTTGTGTTCACAGAACCCTGGAGTCATTTTAGCATCAGACGTAAGTGGTTGTAAAGCAAAGAAGTAGAAAAAGAATGCTCAGTGTTGTTTTCTTCTTTTTTTCATTCTTTTCGTCGTTTTGTTTTGTTTTTGTTTTTCATTTTTCTGCATCGCTGTGTAGGGTTTTATTTACACGATTTTCATATTTTTTAATCTTTTACCTTGTCGTGTAAGCAAATCTCATTCTTTCAAATATTTTGGAAGAACCAATCAGAAAATGGAGGAATTGTGTTTGCATGAGACTGAAATGTTGCATGTTAGAAAATACACAGAACAGCATGGTCGTGTAATTTCTTCTAATTCGCACTTTAATTAATAAAATACATGAAAATTGAAAGTCTGCGGTTTATATGTATTCAATAAGGAAACTTTCCAACTATTTTTTCATCGTACAGATAAATTGTACTGAGCTTGCAAATCTACTAGTTAATTTAAAATCTCATAGATTTGTTAATATAGGTCATGGAAAGTTGTAGCTCAAACCTTCTGAGATCTTCCACCTAGAAAGGAATGTTGTTCATCACGCACTACCTCATCATATTCTTTCAATGCTTTCTAGTCGGCTAGATATTTTTCTTTGTCTTCAGAAGTGAGCAATGAAAACATGTTTTTTTTTAAATGGCACACGTGGTTCATCGAGTGTATTTTTTCTCTGCTAGTATTTTTTGCTCATAAAACTTTTTAAACGAACACCTAAATACTAGTTAGTAAACTTGTTTAAATGTGTCTACCGTATAAAATGTGAAAATTGTTAAAGAATTGCAATGTATTTTTGTTTGGGACCTTAAAAATATGCGGTAATCTCTTTTCTTGTTAGGAATTAAAAATTGGTTGCAACTTCTCCTACATTTAAATTGAACCACCTTCAAAAATATTCTTTAATTTATGAGCCAAGGAGACTACGAGGCCGCAAATAACTCGTGGCACAACCTAAATTATGAGATTCTTTTTCCGTATCCAGTGCGATTCATTTCGCGAACAGTTCCTTGTTTTATCTGCCACGTGGGGTTGTCTTTTTTATGCTGCATTATCTTTTGTGCTCTGAAGCATGAGTGTTCCACATGAACTTGAAATCCTTTTTTGACAAATCAAAAATTTCGTATATTGCTTACTTACTACTGAGTGCATCCAATTAGAACTAATTCTCCATTATTGTATTATTTTTTAAATGCATTTTATTCGTACCTTTAAACATGAAATTATTTATTATATGCTGAACAGACATTTTGTATTAAAAGAAATTTTTTCAAAATCTCTCAACCATTTTTTCATGATTATTGATTTTTTTTTTTTTTTCAAATTTGTAGTTTTATATTTCTTTCTCTGTAGCTTCCCCTAATTCTTTCTATATGTCTGTTTCCCTCTTAATCAACCCCGCCACACACACACATACACACACACATACCGTTGTATACCACGTTTCGGTCCAGCAGCCATAATGAGTAAGATTAGGCGTTCATATTTTACTGGTTGTCCTGGTGAGGAATATTTCATGCGTGTGCTATCGTTGTTCCACGTTATTTTTTATGTTCCTGTGGATGTTTATGTTCATTTTCTAATTCTCAATATCTGAACTTTCAGCTTTAGATATCTTAATTTATTGGCCAGTTTTATTGTTATTTAAGTAGCATAGCATTGAAAGTCAAGGAAGTTTGATTTCGGAGCAAAAATAGCTTACGAGAAGTGGTTTACTCTTCACGGTCATTCAGTTTGTCTTGGAATGGATAATATATTGGAGAGTTGAATTGAATCCGTGGAAAAGTCATGGGCAAAGAATTAAAGGTCTTGAGGGAATTTTTTCTTTTATATACCTTATACATTTTCTCATTACACGCTGCATTGAACACGAACTCAAACATCCAATCCTCCGTTGATTTCGATTCTTCCAAGTTTTTCTTCAAAAGTTCAAAGCAAAAATACGTTGTAATATTTTGGTAGTTGCATAGCTGTGGTTTATCTTTTTCGCAGACTGCTATCTTGAAATATTTGTACTTCACGAATCTAGAAATGTTCCTATATTTTTCATAATAACCAATTTTTGATCATGAATTTCTAGTCGCACTCAAATAAACTCTCCAGGTTTAATTCATGGACTATCGGCCTACAAATACAGAACATTAATAAATTATTAAATGTACACTTAGTTATTAATTTATTATTATTTATTAATATTTATTCAGAACTCCTTTCCTGCATCACCACAATGAACTTCGTTGGCTCCATTTTTTTGCTAAAAAAGGCTTCTCACTACAACATTATTATGGTTCTTTGATGTATACGACCAATTGTCAAGTCATCTTGCAAACCATAAACTCTAACGTTAATTTCTCTCCTTGTTTTAGGAGTGTGAAATTCTTTTTACGAGAGTTTAGGTATCGGTTGGTGTTCACAGAAATTGTAAACAAAAATTGTACATAGCACCTTTTAGCTACTTTACGTGAGTCAGGCATCTATGGTCGACAAGTGAATAGGCAGCATCTTTCGGAACCATCCATTGTGGATAATAAACCTTGCATCTGTCCTAGCAGTTTTACTGGCGAGGTGATTTAAAAACAGCCGAAATAGTGATCATGCATATCTAATCCGTCGTTTTCAAAATGTTTGTTTCGCTTTATCTCTCTCTTTTCGTTTACTTTCCTCATCTCTCTCAATCAGAGTTCCAAAGTCTCTTGTTTTTTTTCGTTCAGCTACAGAACCAGTTTCGCCCTGGGCCTAACTCCTTAATAATACAGTGATCTGCTTGTATGACTCGCGAATCAACCTGTGTTTATTGCTTATCTCGGTGGCGTAATAAAACAAGGCCTCAGGCCTCAAGCTTGTAACCATCCACACAGGAATGGTTTAAGGATTCAGAGAGAGATTTATATTCAATTTTTGTTTTTATTGTCTGAGTCTCGAAATTCCGTTTGTTGGAGTGTATTGCAATCACTTTTGCATTTTCAACGTTCATTTTAATGTACATAATACCATATTTTTTACTTGCTTTATGTGGGTTGATACATTACAGATGTTTTCTGTGGAAATGCTGTACTTTATAATTGCTCTCAGGCTGTTCTTTAAACTAAATTAAACAGACTATTGTGAAATAGAAACTATATTTAACACTTATTTGTTCACATTTTCTTCATATTTCGTAGAAGAACGGAAATTTTTCTCTTCGGACCCCTCCCTCTTTAAATAGGGCATGATCCCAAGGTCAAATTCTAAGATATATATATATATATATATATATATATATATATATATATATATATATATATATATATATATATATATATATATATATATATATATATATATATATATATATATATATATATATATATATACACTAGTATATATATGAGCTAAATAGTATCAGAAAAGTTAATACGCCAGAACATTAGTTACAAGTTTCTTGTTGGACCTTTAAATACTTGAAACTTATTGTTTTGTAAAATTTGTTTTGTAATCAGATTATTTCTTATTACATAAATTATATCATTCAACTAACGATGCCATAGCCCTTGACTATGGGACTATATAGTCTTTTTCATGGTTTTATGGTGGTTGCACCATAGATTAAAACATTTGTGAAAATTGCTACTAGTAATGGAGGAATAGATGTCATAGCTTCAACACTGTTCAATTGTGTATTTATGTCCTTTATATATGTTGTAAGTTGTAAGCTTGTGTTGCCCTGAATAAGGCTGCATTTATGTTATTATTATAAATGCTGCAGTAGGCTGTTTTTGTTATTGGACTTTTATTTCACTTATAAATTTAGTTTAGTATTATATAATATTTTGGTATTATTTATTTTCAGATGCAAAATAGAGCCTGAAAAGACATTAAAAATCAATAAATAAAAAACAATAAAAACTAGTTCAATTACCAGAACAATATGCAATTCAAATCAAATCTTTAAAATGTAAACTGAAAAATCCATGAAAAATGTATTCAAATATTTTGATTAGTTATACTTTTTATGATGCTATAATCTATATCCATCAAAATCTCACCTTGTGAGAAGAAATTTCATGCATTAATAATAGATGCAGGCGCAATTAAAGATGTTTAAGTTAGGCTGCTTGAATTGATCCGTCTTCATGTCTAAGTAGTTGTAATTATTATTTACTTTGTTACTAGGTGGCCGGGCAAAGTGTCATAGAAAAAAATGTTGTGGATAAAATGTTGTGGACAAATATCTCGTGGTAAAAACTTTACGGGATTGACAAGACATGGTGCAGGAGCACCATGTTGTCAATGCAACATGTAATTGAAATAGTGATGTGAGGCGATAATAAACCTGTGATTTTGATGTTATGACTAATCACGGCAAAACGAATGCTTAATATGTTGTCTAATTAAATAACATAGATCTATGTGTCTTCTGCCCTAAAGGACATGTTTATTAACTGTTTACCATGTGGTAAATCTATTCCGTACTTTACAAACACTACAAATAACTTAATCTACAATTCAGCAACCATACAAACCAACATAAATAAGTGTTACATAAATTTTTCATAGGTCAATAAAAGTGAATTATTGTTCACTACATTTTGTCTACGACATTTGGTCCGCGATACTGTGTCCGCGCCATTGTATCTGCGACATTTTGTCCACGTTCTTTTTTCCTTACGACATTTTGTCCTCACGACATTTTGTCCGGTTAAATTTTATCTTATAACCTTGTTATTACTGTAATGTTAGATGATTCATTGTATATGAAATGTAATACTCAAATGGTTGATCTTTACAAATAACTATCCATGTTAGTATAATGTTAGACGAGTCATTGTGTATGAAATGTAATATGATAAACACTCTCACCATCTGAGTAAGGAAAGGTTCTTATATTTTCTGGCACACGCAAACACACATATGCAGATTTAATGCTTTTCTTTAATTTGTGAAGAAAAGAAGGAATAAAAAAGAAACTGTCTGCATCTCCATTTATGACTGACACCTGGAGGCCAGGATGTCAGTCTGACTAAAGTCTGTCAACCAGTCAGTTAGTCACTGTGATGTATAACTGCGTGATGGAGAGAACGTTTTTAGTTTTTAGTTTTTTTTATCAGTAAATGAAGTTGTAACTAAGTGTGCATTTCTTGGAAAGATTGAATGACTAAATTCTGCTTATTTGAATGTTGTTTGAATCGCGTGCATTGCATGCAGCTGCAATCAAATTAATTTGAGTTTTTATGCGAGACCGTTTTTAAAATATGCGTTATTTTTTCTTCATCACTTTGATTTTCAGTTCTATTTAAATATTTCAACCTCGTTATTATTGCAATTCGTTTTCTATGTTACCCATTTACAAACAATGGCTGGTTTGCTGTAATTAGAAGACTATGAATAATTTATTCTGATGAATGAATCTTCTTGTTTATTTTGATGGGGGTGGGTCATATTGTCACGTGATTACGTGCCAGCGGGTTGTTTCGGGAGAAAAAAGTAAAAAAAAGACAGGAAGAAAAAAGAAAAAAAAACTAACAAAATGGATGGAAAAAGGGGAGATATTGAGAAAAAGAAAGAGGGTAGGTAGAGCCTAGAAAAGCATTTTGATGAGTTTAAATACATCTGACGTATGTTTTGCAAGAAAATCTCTTAGCGAAAACATTTTCTATTTTTTTTATTTTTACTTTATTGCCAGAAAACACAAAATAGAAATAACGAAAAATTACTTAAATTTTTAATTCTTTCAAACAAATGTCAGTGTTTGAAATAAAGCAGTCGTCTCAGACAACACATTTGTCAATGCTATTGAAAGAGCTTTTGCAGGTTTTTCTCAAAAAGGTTTTTATATCTTTAAGGTTTTTATATCTTTTCCTGACCGTTCATTAATTATTGTTCTGCACTGCTAATGTAGATGTTGAGTAACATACTCACGGACATACATACATACATACATACATACATACATACATACATACATACATACATACATACATACATACATACATACATACATACATACATACATACATACATACATACATACATACATACATACATACATACATACATACATACATACATACATACATACATACATACATACATACATACATACATACATACATACATACATACATACATACATACATACATACATACATACATACATACATACATACATACATACATACATACATACATACATACATACATACATACATACATACATACATACATACATACATACATACATACATACATACATATGTATGTATGTATGTATGTATGTGGGATTTCTGGAAGATTGAGATCAGCAGTTAGAAGAAAGAACCGATCTTCCAGAAATCCCACTTCCAAACTTTTCTTTCAGAGAAGGCATGATTTCGTTACTCGAAGTTACTCAATTTCTCTACAGAACAAGAAACAGATCTGCTCCTGGACCAAATGGGGTGCCATATCTCGTCTACAAAAAATGCCCAGAAGTATTGAGATTATTGCATTCTCTACTCGTGGGCTCTTGGGAAAGAAGAAGAATTGAAAGCGAATGGCAAAGAGCAGAAGGTATCTTTATTCCGAAAGAAAAAGACTCGAAGGAAATACATCAGTTCCGCCCAATTTCATTGTTAAACGTCGAGGGAAAGATATTTTTTGCTGTCCTTGCTCGGAGACTGACAAGCTATGTAATTCAAAACAATTACATCGACAGGTCTGTTCAGAAGGGAGGAGTGCCAGGAGTACCAGGATGCATCGAACATTCGTCAGTGATCTGGGAAGCATTGAAAAGAGCTAAAGAAAATCGTCTCAGCTTGCACATTGTCTGGTTAGACTTTGCCAATGCTTATGGAGCCGTTCGTCACCAAATGTTGTGGAGAACTCTCAGATCGCATCATGTTCCAAATTTTGTGATAGAAATGTTGCAACAGTATTTCGGACATTTCAAATTGAGGTTGTCTACGTCCTCCTGTTCAACAGAATGGTTCCAGTTAGAGGTTGGCATAGCAATGGGCTGCTCAATTTCACCCATTCTCTTCGTATTAGCGATGCAGCTGCTTCTGAATGCAGTGGGTTCTCGCGTGGAAGAAGCTTACGTTGGCAAAGGTATCTTGATGCCATCGGTGAAGGCCTTCATGGATGATACAACTTTGGTTCTAAACAAATGTATCTCAATGCGACGAGCTCTTGATGCATTCAGCGGGCTGCTATCATGGTGCGGCATGAGTTTCAAGGCAACCAAGTCAAGAAGCTTATCTCTGCGACGAGGCAAGATCGACGACAACGTGACCTTTTCAGTTGCTGGCAACAGGATCCCAACATTGAGAGAAGAACCGGTTAAGAGCCTGGGAAGGTGGTATGACGATTCGCTTAACGACACTGGACGGTGTTCTGAGGTTCTTCGATCGGCATTTGAAGATATGAAGAAAATTGATGCGGCCCCACTCCAGAGCAGGTTCAAATTGTGGTTGCTTCAGTTTGTTCTATTACCGAAATTGCTTTGGCCTCTATCAATGTATGAGATGAGCTTACCATTGGTAGAAAAGCTAGAAAGGAGGATGAATAAATTTACAAGGAAATGGTTGGGTCTGCCTCCGGGATTTTCTTCGGTAGCTTTGTACAGCAAGACTGCCAAACTGAGGTTGCCACTGAAGTCTTTGGTTGAGGAGTTTAAGATAAACAAGATCCGTACGCAACTAATGCTGGATAACTCTTCGGATCAAAGAATTGTGGAGATGGGACCTCTTGTAAAGTCCGGAAAGAAATGGGTAGCCAGAAAGGAGATCGCAGAAGCTGAAGCCTCTTTACGTTGGACAGAAAGAGTTGGGGCAGTTCAACAGGACAAACGGGGTCTCGGGTCAACCCATCGAATTTGGTGGTCAAAAGCCAGCACCAGTGAACGAACAAGTCTGGTCATTCAGGAAAGAAAGAAAGCTATCGAGTCCCAGAGAATGATTAAGTTTGTTCAGTTATCTCAACAAGGAGACTGGACGACATGGGAAAATGCTGTTCAGCGTTCACTTTCTTGGAAAGACATTTGGCAATACACACCACTACGTTTGTCTTTTTTGATTAGATCTGTTTATGATCAACTGCCGTCATCCAGCAATCTTCGAAGATGGAAGTTGAAAGACGATGATTCGTGCATGTTATGCGGGCAATCGGAGACTCTCATTCACGTTCTTTCCTGTTGTTCGTTTTCACTTTCACACGGGAGGTACACTTGGCGTCATAACCAAGTACTCCGAAAATTGCTTGACTTCGTCAAAGAAGCGTGTAAGAAAGCAAAGACAAGAGGAATACAGCAGAAAAGGAAAATCTACTTTTTGAGAGAAGGCAATCTGAAGTTCCACAGGTTCAGATCTACAAGAGACTTTGAATGTGTGATGGGTGCTGCCGACGATTGGTCGGTTTCGGCTGATTTGGATGGCGAAAGAAAATTTCCAGAAGCCGTGAGATCTAGCGGCTTAAAGCCGGATATAATTGTATATTCTGACTTGGCCAAGACAATGTTCCTGATTGAACTCTCTGTGCCATGGGAAAGTAACATGGAATCTAGCAATATTTTCAAAGAGGAGAGATATAGGGAGTTAGCATGTGATTTGAATGCCAAAGGGTTCAGGACTGAAATTTTTGCAGTCGAGGTTGGCGTTCGAGGGTTGGTTAGCAGCTCAATGTTAAAACTGCTGAAAGCTCTTGGTTTTTCAAACCGAGAAAAAACTCGAGCCATCAAGGAGATCTCCCAGACAGCTGAAGCTGCATCTTTTTGGATTTTCGCTAATAGAAAAAAGAAAGCGCTACAAGATGCACACGAAATGGTTTAGCCTTGTTTACATTGGGCGATAATCGTTCCGGCGATTTCAAGTTTTGTTTCGAACAGTTTTCTGCTGAATTTTGAATTTTCGTGTTTCAAGTTAGGAATTTGGAAATTTTTCTCGCCGAAGGGCGTCCGCCTGATCAACGGACGTGGGCCCACCTCTCTCTTAAAAGCGTCAAGAAGTTTAAGGGCCGAAACGCTAAAAATGAGAGGTTCTTCTTCTGAAGACCTTCGGCGACGAAAGCTCGCAAAGAGTTAAAACACACACATACATACATACATACATACATACATACATACATACATACATACATACATACATACATACATACATACATACATACATACATACATACATACATACATACATACATACATACATACATACATACATACATACATACATACATACATACATACATACATACATACATACATACATACATACATACATACATACATACATACATACATACATACATACATACATACATACATACATACATACATACATACATACATACATACATACATACATACATACATACATACATACATACATACATACATACATACATACATACATACATACATACATACATACATACATACATACATACATACATACATACATACATACATACATACATACATACATACATACATACATACATACATACATACATACATACATACATACATACATACATACATACATACATACATACATACATACATACATACATACATACATACATACATACATACATACATACATACATACATACATACATACATACATACATACATACATACATACATACATACATACATACATACATACATACATACATACATACATACATACATACATACATACATACATACATACATACATACATACATACATACATACATACATACATACATACATACATACATACATACATACATACATACATACATACATACATACATACATACATACATACATACATACATACATACATACATACATACATACATACATACATACATACATACATACATACATACATACATACATACATACATACATACATACATACATACATACATACATACATACATACATACATACATACATACATACATACATACATACATACATACATACATACATACATACATACATACATACATACATACATACATACATACATACATACATACATACATACATACATACATACATACATACATACATACATACATACATACATACATACATACATACATACATACATACATACATACATACATACATACATACATACATACATACATACATACATACATACATACATACATACATACATACATACATACATACATACATACATACATACATACATACATACATACATACATACATACATACATACATACATACATACATACATACATACATACATACATACATACATACATACATACATACATACATACATACATACATACATACATACATACATACATACATACATACATACATACATACATACATACATACATACATACATACATACATACATACATACATACATACATACATACATACATACATACATACATACATACATACATACATACATACATACATACATACATACATACATACATACATACATACATACATACATACATACATACATACATACATACATACATACATACATACATACATACATACATACATACATACATACATACATACATACATACATACATACATACATACATACATACATACATACATACATACATACATACATACATACATACATACATACATACATACATACATACATACATACATACATACATACATACATACATACATACATACATACACATACACATACACATTTAAATTTTTAGTGACATGCTCATGTTTAGTATTTATTTTCTCAATTATAGTTTAGCCGTTGTTGTAATTTATTGAGCATGTACCCCGTCGGAATTTTATTCACTAGTTTTTTTCAATTTTAGAACGTTTTGGACAATTTTTTATTTTTCTGGTAGAATTACAAGTATTTTCAGTTTATTTCATGTAATTAACACTTGTAAAAAGACGTTTGTTCTAAACTTTGCCGAAACAAACATAACTATTTCAATTTCATTGGAATCAATATTATGGCTGGTGGTAGACTATCTCCTCATGAACGAGGCAATAAAGATACTAGGTACAACAACATCATCATCATCACCACCATTTATTTTTTAAAATGTCTAATAATTTCACACCAGGTTTGAGGTTATTGAGATTTAAATAACCACGTACTTATACAGGTTTATAATAAACAAAGGAAAATATTTATATAGTTATGATTTTATTCACCATAAATTCAGCTATTGATCGATAAGAAAATTATTTTCAGGGATCAAGGACCTCGAGCGAGGTGGTTATCCTAACAGTTCATGACCTTGGATGTGATAGTAAGTTCTATATACATGGTTATTAATATTAATAGTGCTAACATTATAATTATTATTTAGATAATCGTATATAAAAATGATCTATAATAATTCTCTAATGATCCCAGTACGTACGTACATGTCTCCTAATGAAGCGGGCCAGGTGTGAAACTGAAATTTATCTAGTTAATTTTTAAGCAAGTCTTGAGGCAAAATGCAAAATACAAATGCATACATTCATACAGATTTGCATGCATACTATTTCATACATACATACATACATACATAAATACATACGTACGTACGTACGTACGTACGTACGTACGTACGTACGTACGTACCTACATACATACATACATACATACATACATACATACATACATACATACATACATACATACATACATACATACATACATACATACATACATACATACATACATACATACATACATACATACATACATACATACATACATACATACATACATACATACATACATACATACATACATACATACATACATACATACATACATACATACATACATACATACATACACGCACACACATACATACATAAATCCATACATACATACACGCACACACATACATACATGCATACATACGTACATGCACACACATCCACGCATACCTGCATACACATCACACACATATATACTCTATTCATGTTTGCTGTGTTTTACAAAAAGTGATTTAATTATATTCTCTTTTTCTAAGTTAAAACACGCATTAATTTCAGATATAATTTTTATACTGTTTACTGTCACTATGGAAACTCCAGGTGTATATAAAAAAAAAGTGAAAATCAAGGCTAACTGTAAATTTATTATATCCATGTAACCACGATGTAAAATATTTTATAACTTTTAACCTTAAGAACAAAACTAATTATTTCTTACAACCGTTCATACACAACGGTTTTATACATTTCCTACCCGGCACAAATGTTGCAGTAACTTTCAAAACTCAGAAATTTCTTTTAAGTAACTTAATCATCATTTGTTGCACTTCTCTTTTTAAAAGTCTGAAAGTGAGTTTCTGTAGAAATTTTTTGCAGCTAAAAAATAACATGTGTGTGTGTGAATCTGTGCATGTGTCATTACGTGACTTCCGCCGTACACACATACACACATACATACACAAATCGAGAGAACAATCAACATCCTCGTCACGGTACATTTCTGCTAAATGTTTTTCTTGTTGGAGCAAGTCTGTTTGCCTTCCTGCCTGCGTGTCTACCGCCCACAATGTTTCCATCTTCACTCCATCTTCACTCCATCTTCACTCCATCTTCACTCCACCACACGTAGAATGAGAATTCAGCAATGATTGCATTGTTACGTCACAAGAGCATTGATGAGTCTAATAGCGAATATTTTCTGTTCAACTTCGAGAATCACAAAAAAACCCACAAGCATGCTTGTATCAGCGGTGCATTCGAGTGGGTATATGAAGGGCATGTAGGTCATGAAGGGCATGTAGGTCATGTAGGTCATGAAAGCAGGGCCGTTTTAAGATAGTCCGTCGTAGGCCCTAAGCCCTTTTGCATATCTGCATTTGTAGTAAGCCTAAAATCAATGAAAATTTAAATTCTCAACAAATAAAATATGTAGATTGTAAACACGTATGTTGAATTTCTGGTTTTGATTTAAAATTATTTTGTTTTACTAAAAAAATACCCGGAATTAAAACACAATTGTTTGAACGTTTAATTAATTTGCATTTAAATGAAAAGATTAAATGTTTAAAAAAAAAACTCGAATCTCAATATGAAGTCATTTTTTGGAACTATGCTCTTTACTACTGAGAAAACTTTGTTTAGTCTTTTTGAAATGCTATTTAGACAAGCTATTTCTCTTCCCGGTTGCAAGATGTCAAAAATACATCCGCGTAAACTCGACACTTTTTGATACAAACGCGATACCAGCTCGATATGCATTGGTACTATTTGATACCATCTTCATACAGAATTGATGCGACTATAGATACATCACACATACACAGATAAAAGCCCTTGACCACTTAAAAGTCCTTGAAAAATCTACTGTTTTCTGTTCTCCATGTTAAAGTGAAAAAAACTTCTTTGTTGGCATTGTGTTTCAGAGGTTTTTTTTACACATTTTTGTTTCCGTAGGATGCTTTGTCAGTGTGTGTTGTATGTGTGTACCTATATGTTTGTCAGTGTGTGTGGTATGTGTGTACCTATAAGACCTATATGTTTGTGCGTGCTGAGGTATATTGTGGGTTTAGTTGGAATTTCTGAAGACTTTTACAATTTGAAATGTTTGGTGTTTTGCTTCCGTGATTGATGATATCTTCAGGAATGTCCTTTTTCGGCTTTTTCGAATTTTTATCTTTTTTTTATTTCCCGTCCAAAGTTTTTTTAAAATTGAGACTAAAAGTGGAAAGATTCCTTTCTGTTGGACACGACATTAATTCATTTCCCATGCTTCAACTCGCATTACGAGAATAAATCAAAAACCATCTTTGTGGCAAAGAGAAGTCCTTTCATTCATCATGTTGTCGTATTTGACTTTGCCTGTCTTCTTCTTATACATATTATTTCAACTGCATGACTCAAAAGTATCATTATCATCATCATCATGGTCGTCATCGTCATCACCATCATCATCATCATCATCAACACCACCACCATTGTCATCATCATTATCATCATCGTCGTTGTCGTCGTTACCGTTGTCGTCATCATCAGTTCTTATCAACTCTCCAACAACTTATTTCCTTATCACATTTTCCTTTCATTGTAGTAGATAAACTTAATTTTTGAATTTAAAAAGAGTTAAGGAGAGAGAGAGAGAGAGAGAGAGAGAGAGAGAGAGAGAGTAGAGAGAGAGAGTAGAGAGAGACAGAGAGCGAGAGAGAGAGAGAGAGAGAGAGATTAAGAAGAGGCATGTTCACTTCACGATAAGAGATATCCTTTTCCTGCATCGATCATCATTTGTCAATATGATGATGAATTATTCGGAATTAAAAAAATTTATATTTTATTTTCACAACAATAAACAAAATTTTTAAGAAACCGTTAAACAGGCTGTGCTGTTACTGCACGTGCTTGCTTAAATAAGAATACTTATTTTACCCAATAAATTTGTAAATTTTAATCATATTTTTTGGTTTTGAAGATAATTTTCCCCTCGGCTTAGCAGTTTTGTGTTTTATTTGTATTTTTCGTATCTAAATATAATGTTATGGAATCGCTTGTTACATTGTAAATGTCTACAATAACCTATTCACTGTAGATACAATGTTCAGTGAGTTTATAGAACATCCGAAGATGGCCGGGATCAGAAGTAGAACCATTTGGGTCAATGTGGATGTTCCCGGACAGGGCCAGGACGAGCTCGATCTTCCCCCAGAGTATGTTTTGTTGTTGAGATGAACGTATTATATCTTGTTCTATTTAATTTCTGTTTATATTCATAATAATGAATACCATAAGTTACCTGCCTGCTGTTAGTCACAAAGGACTCATACAAATACTATCATCTCAACTCATCATAATCAACACCACAATTAAGGCCATCATCGCCGGCCATTACATCATGGCGTGTTTCACCAATGGGTGCTCCTCACGTTATGCGGTCATTGTTATTCATTAAAAAACCTCTAGTGAAATATCCCGTCACCATCATCATCATCATCATCATCATCATCATCATCATCATCATCATCACCACCACCATCACCATCACAATCATCATCATCATCATTATCATCATAATCATCATAATCATCATCATAAACATTGCCATCATCGTCATGTCGCTCAATTAATGATAAAAGTGCACATATATTTCAATTCCAATAGTGCTTTGCTCTTACGCAAATCTCAATTGAATTTACGTTGTTTTAAACAACAAAGTTACTTTCTTTTAATTCCCATAAATAAAAGGCTAATTTTGCCTTACGTTTTGAATAATCCTGGGTTAGGTATAATATTTGTGCAATCTATATATATATATATATATATATATATATATATATATATATATATGCGTGTACAATATAAGTAAAAGAAGAAACGTGAAATGAAAGTACATATAACGCTTGTGGGTCCGACAGGACTGCAAGGATTTGTAACTCAATTTCGAGAACGAATGAACATCAGAAGCCCAGCGGATGGGTTAGAGAGAGAAGGATGAGTTGGTCATTTAATGGAGGAACATGAAGTTTATGACTCCCTCAGTTGTCGCACACTTATCCACCATAAATTTCTACAGTAATTGGTCAATGCCACATGTACTCGTAGTTGCAGTTGCATATAATGCCGTCTCTTCGTTTTTCTGGCTCTATTTTAGAATTTATTGTAAGTGGACCAGGAACCAGCATATTTATGTTCAGCTAATGTTGAGGAGGAGGTAATATAATAGATGCAGTTATTGATGGATGATTGGTCGGATAGATGGATAAATAAATAAATGAATGAATAAATGATGAATGCAGAATGCAGAATGCATGGATGAATTAAAAATGGTTAAAATTTATTTCTTAATAGATTCGAAACGAGGAATGTTTTTTGTGAAGGAGTTCCTTCTTTTTCATAGAATTGATGTTTGACTGCTGAATATTTGGTCACTTCCCGTTATTACAAATAAGTGTCCGCTTCGGCAAAAGCCTGTCATGACATATAAGCCTGCTTTGATAAAAATTAACATAGAACAATAAAGTTGAAAATCATATTACATTACAATTATTTATTACTTATTTCTCACCAAGAACCCGACGTTGTGAGGTTTGTTGTTGTTGCTGGTTTCGTGGATTTTTCTAAAGCTTTTTAAGTCACTTCCAATGGTTGTTAATTTTTATTTCTCATTTGTTTAGTTGTGCAAAATAGGCAACGAAGTGATTCAAACCAAATCAATTTATCTCAGTTATTTATTATAGTTTTTTAATTCTGAAAAGCCAATTATACAAATGTGGAAAAATGAAGGCTAGAATAGAAGTCTAAAACTATGACTGCCACGTAGGGCGTAGAAATTAATAAGGATAATGGGTAATGCAAATTCGCCATTGCCACGGCACTTCTAATGATTTTTTAACGATTATTCTCTTCATAATCTGCTGTAGGCTGCACCTCCTGAAGGTGTGTTTTTAGTGTTTTCACAGACTTTGTATGGAATGGAAGAAACAACCTTAAATTCTTGTGAGAATTTGTAAAGTAGTATACGGAACTGCTTAGCTGAAGCAGCTAGGCTGCTTTGCACTGTGGACAAATTTGATATGGAGAAGACTGGAACAGCGAAGTTTTTAAAATAAATAATTATGATTATTAATAATTATTATAAAAGCTTTAAAACTTTAAAATACTTCTATCGTAGGTTTTTGTTGTAGCGGGTTTTCTGTTTTGTCATAGCAGGTTTTTGTCATAGCGGGTCTTTTTCAAAGCGATTAATTTTTTTGTTATAGCGGGTGGTCAATAGATTGTTGGTGGATGGGTGGGCCCGTGAATGTGTGAGTGGCTGGGTAGGTGGGTCGGTTGGTCAGTCAGTCACATTTTTTTCGATTCTAAAAGTTGTTAAATGTGCGAATCGCCTGAAGTGAAGATGGAGAATTGCACATGAATGGGTGGGTAGGTCAATAGATTGTTGGTGGATGGGTATGTGGGTGGGCCCGTGAGTGGTTGGGTGTGTCAGTTGGACAGTTATTGTGAGTCAGCGAGTCAACGAGTCAGTGAGTGAGAATGTCGATGCGACATATTGACGTTTTTCAATTTGACGACCTTGTCAATGTTGCGTGATTTTGCAGACTTCTGGGCCACAAACGATCCAAGGAGTACAAACGGAGAAAATGACGTGGTGGATTGTAAACAAAGGAAAGTAGGGAAAAGATGAGAACAAACGACCCACATGACCATCGTCAGGTAGAGATTCCCGGCGAACATCAAAGTCAGTCAGACACGCACACAAAAGCGCCGACAGCCAAATATCTCACTCAGGGACTAATAACAACGTCGATGATGATGGTGATGACGATGATGATCGTAGCGATGATGACTCATAAATATTTGAATGATCGTAGCTTCACACTGCGGGACCTACCGCGGAAGGCCGATGCATACAACGCTCACACAAAGTGGCATACTCCACAACACAACTGCATGTTTTATTCTGAGTGTTATTATTATAGTCTTGATGTATGAACGTTCAGGGACGGAGTAGAATAAAAGATTTAAGATGATTCCGATAACGAATGGGAGCAGAATCAAAACATCGCTGAAAAAATTATTTGCTGGTTCAGAATTTTTTGTAAACCACAACACATTAAGCAGCAATAATAATAAGAAGATAGTGCATGTATATCAAATTATAACTGGATTATATTGATTCACTTTTGGAAATTAAAACGATCATTTTACTTTTCAATCGTTTGTTGGCATTCACTTGTGTGCGATATTTTGCAAGCAAAGTGATCGGTATGAGTGCATTCTCATCAATTGCATTATTCAATATTTCAGTCTGCCGGTAGACGCGTTTTATTCTTTTACCCGACAAAGATTGAAAAGAATAATAATAATAATAACAATAGTAAAGGTTAAAAAATTGAATCACAATAAGCGACTTCTAAAGTTCTGAGGTTTATATTATTAATTGTACAAACAGCACATCACGGAAACTCCGTTTCACGAGTTTTGAAACAAACACGATTTTCTGCCATTCATAATTCATAAAATAATAATTTATAACCATTACAATCACAATTCATAAAATAATAATTTATGACCATTACAATCACAATTCATAAAATAATAACTAATAGCCATTACAATCATCATTGTGACTCACATCATTTTATGCAGATGGCCCCGTCTGGAAAGAATCGATAAACATAAAAATATAATAAACGTACAAACGAGTGTATAATAAAATATAAATCAATTTCAATATTGAAAATCATTTCAAGTGGCCAGACTATTTCATTTCATGACAGCCCGAGTTGACAATATTTTTCTTTTCATTGTCTTTCTTTTGAACTCGCAGGCCACTAACTAACTATACAGGTTTTAAAAATAATTATATACGATACACAATCTATATCATCTTTTGGTATTTTGCTAAAAAGCTTCTATGCCGCTTAAAGTTGAAGTTTAACATTTCAGGTGTTTTCCAATGAATTTCCATATTACTCCATTTTATTCTGGTTTTATCTTAACCTTTTGTTGCTTCAAGATGAACATGCGGGATTCCGCACGGTTCAGTCTCGAGTCTCGTCTTGTTTATTCCGTATACTGCCGGAACTAATCATCTAAATATTTGATCTTTCCCATCACTTTTTGTATACTGATTTGTGTAAATATTTCTGTCAACCATCTTCCATCGAAAACATGCGTCTCCATAGATTGTTGACTGTGTACTTCACTTAGGTTTCAGTTGCCAGCGGTATGAAATCGAAGCGACCACAATACAATTCATCATAAACTGAATAATATCGTAATCATCTTCTTGAGGGCTCGGTCAACATTCTATTCTACTTCATTTTTGTTCTGACGTCGTCCAGCAAACCAACGAATACCGTTGGTCTTTCTTTACATCTACATCAGCTTAGCATTGATCTCCCATATCATCAATTGACTCAATCGTTTGTTCTCTCCTTCATTGAATACTCCAATGAGGCATATGTGAGACTACTGCAGTAGAAAATCGCTTAGCTACAAGCCGTCATAAATACCGCCGCACGGTCCCTCAGTTCCGTCGTCAAGTACCGTGGCCTAATCATGATATATTAAGAACCTAAGATCTCACATGACATTTTCTCTAACTCTTCCTTTTCTCTTTTCTTTACTGGCGACAAGTCACGTGCTTCTTTACCAAATCCGCTGTCTGCCAGGCAATTTTAAAGTCTACACTCAAAAAATGTCATCTAGTACTTCCTACCCAAGGAATGAAGGCACAAATCTAATAATGGACGTTCAGAAATCTTACAGTTTAGTATGAATATATAACATCAGCAGTTTTTATTTTGAAAAGTCAACAATACAACTTCACAAGTCGCCAGGAGACAATAATTCTTTGAAAAATACAAAAAGAGTTAGTTGATTTCAAAACATCATAGCAGTATAAATATCTATTTAATCGTGCTTTGATGCCAAAACTAATTTGGATGTCTGCCCATGTCTTAGATAGCAACGCGCAGACAGTCAGCACACATACATCATCTGGTCTGGTCTGAATGGTTCCCGAATTAGCCATCAGTAACTCATTTCCTGGATGAAAGCATTCGGAAAAATAAAAGTTGGTCAGGAGTTTTCTAAACATCGCAATACAAATCGTTGTAGTATGTTGAGAAATTTTTATAAAAAAATCTAAAGCATGAGTGACTTCATTCAAGAAATATGTGACGTTATAAATTTCTAGATGATGATCTACAGACGTTAGCATTCATCACGTTTTATCTGATGGACACACAACATTAAATCAGGAACTATAAACCCCAGATGCAAGAGGCAAATACTTGATAATCTCATAAAACAAGATATATATTGAATCAGGTAGTAAGCATAATATATATATATATATATATATATATATATATATATATATATATATATATATATATATATATATATATATATATATATATATATATGTATATGTATATATATATATATGTATATATATATATATATATATATATATATATATATATATATATATATATATATATATATATATATATATACATATATACATATATATTGTACATAAGGCAATGTGGGCGCGTCGTTTTTGTTCGCTTAAACGGAATTTCGCATGGAGGTAGTCTTTATTGAGGAAAAGGTTTTTGAGCCATTACAATTGAAAATTGGTTCATTATTTAAGGTTTTATCGTCAAAAAAACTAGAAAATGTCCTAGAAACCGGACGCCGGGTAACTTGGCTATTTGTAAGGTTTGCCAATGTCATTTTTTTTGCCTTTCTTGATCATCATTTCGAGCTCAAGTAAACTCTCATGCAGCATAGCAACAGCTCCGTGTAGCGACTGATTCGGCTGGCTAAAAGGTTTCAGGAAGCTTTTTTTCCAGTCAAAAAGTATTATCACCAATGCAGCTGGATTTTTGATTTCAAATCTCTGAGAAAACGAATTATTGTAGATTTTTGTTGGACATTTTTTCAGCGTCTGGAGCAAAAATATGAAACAAATGAAAATGGTTGCATATTTTTCATGCTAGAAAACCTGTAGATTGTAGATCAAACCCTGCTACCACAAACGTCAGCGTTTATTTTAGAGTCGTTCCCGATTCGCCGATTATGGTTAAACTTAATAAATTTAAAATACAATTTTGTTTCTGTGTATTTGTGTTTGTTTTTTATTTGCTATTTGATTTTGTGGATTTTTTTGTTTACTCGATGGTATTTTTTGTTTGCTTTAATATCTTGTTCTTAATTAATTGAAAAACATGAAAAACAAATTTTTTATTTATCCAGACATAATGGCGTCTGCTTGGACCAATTAAGTTACTTTTTTGGCCGAATTGTTTTTGTCTTTTTAAATCCCTTATATTAACTTCACCGCCGGTCTTGATTGCTTGCTTGAATGTTTGTTAACCTTTAAAGTGAAAATTAACTAACTTCCCGTTATCCAATTGAGCTGAAATTTGAAACACAGGTCACTTCTCATAACAATGCATTCAACTAAAATTTAAAAACTTTTTGAAACAATATTTTGTAATTAAAATAATTAAATAAATAAATATTTTTTATGTTTTAATACAAAACAAATCAAATACAATTAAATAAATTTTTACATTCATAAATTCAAAAAAATGCCATTTTAAAAGAAACCTTTTTGTAATAAATGAAAAGCCGGCAAATCCAGAAATATTTAAGGAATTTTCGAAAAAAGCTGTTTTTTACGGCTTACTTGTAGGACTGCAGTTTGAGAAAATTGTTTTCTTGGTGAAACTTTTTTATTATTTAATTTTTCTTTTATCAAAAAATTGAAAAAAGTCCAAGTCGAAATTAAAACATATTTTAGTATCAATAAAGTAATTTCCCTAAAAGCCTAGGTTTTCATTCAGTACTTCCTTGTGGTAGATTCAATAGTGAATTATAGAGGATGCTAAAAAGCATGCAAATCGTATCTAATTATGATTTGTTATTGTATTGATTTTAAAATGGAACATAAGGATTTTTCATATTTTAATCCCACGATGGAAAAATTACAAACGGAACTCAGTTAAAGAGAATCACACCAATAAAATAAGACAGATAGAAGCACACTGATAGATAGAATCACACAAACAGAACCGTACAAGCAGATAGAATCATATCATCAGATATCTTTTTTCTATGCATTTATTAAATTTTATTTAAAATAACATCAAACAAATCAATTCTGATCTGCTTATCAGATTTGGGATTATATTTTCTCTCTTTAATTTGATTGAATTGCTCATATTTAATTCAATCAATGTTTTTTCTTTATATTTCTTTCCATCATTTTTTGACAGAAAAGTTTTTTCTCAACTGTGTTGCTGGAAAATAAAATTCAGTCTCACTCTATAAGTAGGGGATTTGTCTTATCCTCATCCCCAAATAATCTGCTTATTTTTCTTCTCAGCGACAGTTATACATTGTTTTATTTCTATTTTTACAGGAATAAATGTGATTTCTAATGGTTTAGAAACTGGCTTAAACAAAGATATTTTTGTGAATGAATTGTCTGAGAATTATTTTAGATTCATGAATTCTGAGTGGACATGAAAAGGAAAAGAAGCTCATTCCATAGAATAGAAAGAAGGAAAATGGTTGTTCATTACTCAGACTTGCGCGTGTGCTTCTGTTTGTATTGGACGGAGTGTGTTTATGTGGACCGACCAGCATATTGCTGAATTGCTCGATCCAGCAAACAATGATCCAAAAAGAGCAAGAGATGCCGTGACGGTAATTAAACCACCAGAAATTAATTATCCATCCACTGTCCAATAAGTAGTAAATGGGCTATTCCGAGATTATGGATGCTTAATGTTGTATTTTCTTCATTATTTAGAGGACTCTTATGATATGAAACAGTTGTTACAAAAGAGCTATCTCGGGGTTTCCGTCTTAGAAGCAAAGAATATTTTGTTTTTCTTTTGGGAGTCGTCTTGCATCATTTCGAGAGTTGCTTTTGTATCTGATGGGCCATGGGTTTGGAAGTTCGGACATAATTAATAATTACACAATGTTTCTCCCTCAACTTTTTGTCAGAACTATAACTAATACATACAATGAGTAATTTGTAGTCAAATGGTGAAAAATTGCATTTTCAAAACTAGCATTATAAAAAATTCTGTCGTATCATAATTCACATTGAGAGTTGTGTAATAAAAATATAGTTTGTGTATTTTCAAAACTAAAAATACATGAAAATATTAAAATTGATGTATTGGTATAAAATGCAACCACGATGCATTATTTTTTCTTGAGCAAGTTTTCGCTTATGGTAAACTTACTAAACTATGTGTTGCACTTAATTCGAGGAAGATATCATGAGAACTTAAGAGACTTGCTAACAATATACTTTTTTTCAATTATATATCAACTTAAAAAATTCAGTATATTCAAGAAAAACTCTGATTTTAAAGAAATCTTAAACATTATAAATAAAACGTTATTGCTACTTGAAAGTAATTACTCTTATAAATGTCGTTATTACCAATTGAAGTACTTACCATTATAAATGTCGTTATTACCAATTGAAGTACTTACCATTATAAATGTCGATATACTTTTCTGCATGTTGACATTTTAAAATATTAACAATTTTTGAATTGTTATAACTTGTTACATAAGCTGGAAAATGAAACATTTTAGTTAGAAATAGCCTCCGCTTGCTATTTGTAATTAACAATTGTCCAATAACAACTATTTCACCAATATAATTATTCTTATTTTAGATGTTTTATAAGTTTTAGAGCTTTCTTTATTATGCTTTCCTCATCTCTCAGCATATTTCTGCCTGAATGCATGGACGCATTGATTTACTCAATGCTGTCAAAATATGCTATAAACATCTTCCTTTTATTTTTAAATTTCAATTTTTAAAATGTATATTCAAAGAATCTCTCAGAAGTTTCAACCGATGAGTCATAATTCAACTTGGAGCGTGCTGTATCATTTTTCTGACATGGCCTCGTAAAATTTTATTAAAAGGTTCAACTCAAACATCTCTGAGATATTACTGAGCTCATATTTATAGCGATCTTCTGCTCTGACGAAGAAAATGTATTATGGAGAAATGTCATGTATGGTTGTTCCATACTTGGTGGAATTTACAGGGGTCAGGTTGTTTTATTAAGTTATGTGAAATGCGTTGCTTTTTAAATGTTAGGGAATTAACTTATCATAATGACAAAACTGTAGCTGATTCTATTTTATTTTACCGATCTGAATAGATGGCATCTACTTCTGTTCTGGGGTCCAACTCCACTAAATTTAACCACACCCAACCCTATCACTAATCATCTTAGCTTCAACAAGTTAATACGTAATACGTGCGTACTACAAACGAATGTAATCCACTTGTAATTAAAGTGCACACATACATATAATGTGTGCATAATTTCATTATGATTGTTCATTAATGTTTACACACTATGCATTATTTTTGAGTACCGGCTTAATTATGATTGATTAACCAGCAGGTGCATTGATTACTCCTGAATTATGATTGTATGACATAGAGGTGGATTAAAATATATTCTTACCAAATTTGTTTTCAATTACTTGAATGTTTGTTGGAAATATGAATTATTCAATATTTCTTGAAAATTTATTGTTTACTTGACGTTGATGTCTTAATAATGTTAATAATAAAATATCCGAATTAATCTGTAACGTAACTTACATGTCTGAGATACTGTAACATAACATGTTAGAGATACTGTAACATAACATGTTAGAGATACTGTAACAGAACATGATAGAGATATTGTAACATAATACTTCAATTATCATTCATTTATTATTCCGTTCTTTAAACACGTTCGTTCATTCAATCGTTCGTTTGTTTGTTAGCTCGTTCATTCCTTCATCAGTTCTTTAATTAGTCAATTCATTCATCAATTCACTCGTTCTTTGGTTGTTCATTCATTCCTGAAAGAAATAATAATTGTTTTTACAATTTCAAAAACTTAAAGATAAGTTATATGATATTTAATGAATACGGGTTTCATTGCTTTTCCAGCTACGTATTTCCGACTATGCAGCAGATTGGAGAAGATTTGGTGCACGTTTTGGATCAACTCAAGTGAGTTTTTATTATTATTATTATTATTATTATTATTATTATTATTATTATTATTATTATTATTATTATTATTATTATTATTATTATTATTATTATTATTATTATTATTATTATTATTATTATTATTATTATTATTATTGTTATTGTTATTGTTATTGTTATTGTTATTGTTATTGTTATTATTATTATTATTATTATTATTATTATTATTATTATTATTATTATTATTATTATTATTATTATTATTATTGTTATTGTTATTATTATTATTATTATTATTATTATTATTATTATTATTATTATTATTATTATTATTATTATTATTATTATTATTATTATTATTATTATTATTATTACTACTACTACTACTATTATTATTATTATTATTATTATTATTATTATAACTTAGGTAAAGTTACAAAATGGCATTCGGCGACGACGTAGTTCTGAACGCGTAGAGTAATATGAAAAGCGGTTTTTGATCTAAAACTGTTAAAAATTAATATTGAAAGAGATTTACAAAAAAAAAAAAGTTTAAACGCCAAAAAATTTGAATTTAAAGACTTTTACGATTTTGGCGCGATTTCACATTTTTCGAATAATAAGAAGAAATAAATACTTTTAAAAGCTGGAACTTCTAGTAACTCCTTAAAAATACTTATTATTAACTATTATTCATAATTCGTTTCTTATTACTCTATTAATTTTTGAGCTTCGAAAAAAAAATCACTTAGATCGTCTAAGTAATGCACTCGACCTGAAGCTCGAAGTCAATTTCACTTCAGACGTAACATGCCTTAAGTTTTGTTGCTTCGTATTTTGTTAATAATATTTTAACCGATTAAGATTTTTCAACAAAATTTTGTAGGCAATAAATATTGCTATGTTTCTACATCATTCCAAATTTTCAATTTTGTAGCTCAACGTTTAATGTCCAAATAACAATACTTCATAGATGTTAGGTCCACAATAGCTTCATTTTATTGGTTTTTCTCAAATAACTTTTCAACCCCTTGAAAAAATTTACCAAAATTTTACATGTCAAATGTCTAACTAAGTTTTAAAAATAATGTTAAAATTGAAGTTTACAATTAATTTAGAAGTATTTAGTTAATGCTTGAAATTCAAGCAATTTCGTGGCTCGGTTTTTTGGAAATAATTTTTCAACCAAGCGAATTTTTCAACCAAATTTTTTTAAATTTTGAAGAAGATAAATTTTAATGATAATCTGCATTTTTAGTTTTTTAACTCAACGTTTAGCTGTTTCATTCATAAAAACTTTTAATTCAAAATTCGTTAATAGCTTTTTAACCAATTGATGTTTTAAAACCAAACTCATTATTTGCAAAATATTTACGTTTCTAAATAATTATCAAAAATTCAAATTTTGTAGTTAAAGGTTTAATGTCAAATTTGAGCAACAGTATTTTGTATGTTTTTTGCTAAATCTATTCGTTTTTTGCATTTAATTTTTAAATCAAATGATATTTTTCAACCAAACTTGGGGAAATTAAAACCAACATATTGTTTAGTAGATATCAGAAATTAAATTTTTTTAGCTAATCGTATACTTGTTTATGTAATATAAAAACGTTTTATTTATTTTTAATAACTCTTTAATCAATTAGACTATTTTAACTAAACGTGATATTTTAAAAATTTAAACAATTTAAAAAAGTTATCCTAGTTTTAATGTTTTAGTTAAGCGTCAATGTTAAATTTAAACTACAGTATTTTAAACTACAGTATTACACTGGCTAAACTTTAAATGGTGAAAATATAAGTATTTTTTTTACAAATATTTGAGATTATAGGTAGTTCTGTCGATCAGCGTTTAGCAAATTCCAAAATTGACATGATTATTGTGGCGAGTTCTGTTACATCGTAGAACTAGCGTGCATCCCAGCACGCCCAGTGCTGATAAAGTTACCCAGGGAGCGCGCACTTGCACGCGCTCACATAAAAATGTGCTGAAACACTATGAAACGAAGCGAACACCAGCGCACATCACATAAAAAGTTCTGAAGGATGGATGGTAGCGGGAAATTCCAGAGCTAAACGATGCACGCATACAGGGTGAAACGCGCCAAAACTTTTAAATGAATGCCACAAATATTACAAACATAATCGGGCCATTATATCGTGCTATGGGCTTTAAATACAACGTCTCATGCAATACTGTATGTCGCATGTTGACGACGACTATATCCGAAATTCAGACGAAGCCAAGATATGTGGTAGCCCGTCATATGGGGTATTCAGGCGCGGTCCCACCATTGGGGATGCTGGGGATGCGTCTCCCCCACCAGCGTAAGAGCTCAATTTTTTCAATGAATAAATAAAGTTAAACGTATTACTAAACAACCCCCCGTCAAACACCGACTATCTATCCAACCTAGATAGTTATAAAATACGAAGAAATCTGTGGGCATCAGAATAGCGCAATTAATATCTCATTACTATACCTAAGTAAGATATGCATGACCAACCGAAAGCGATTATGTCCTGCCAACCAACAGCTTATAAATTCGGTTTTCTATTCTTCGTTGTTTGCTGGCGGTAATCGTTAAAAAATTTTAATACAAAATTGAGTGTGTGCGAGTTTAAAACACTAGTTTTTCCATTACCTATATTAATCAAAAAGGAAAAATACCCACTGTTTTCTGTGAAGTCTAGAGGTGGTATAGTACTCAATTTTATAATTCTTAAATCAGTTTTTGTTTTACTAATTCAATTGCACAAACTCTAATTATTGTGTAAAAGATGTCAAGCAAAAATCAGCAACTTCATTAAGATTACGTCATTCTTTAAATCGGCACCCACTGAGCATTGAAAATGCGAAAGTTCTAGCCAAACCTCTAACCCTGAACAACAAGATTGTCATTTATCTACTCGTTCTTTCAAATTCTCGACGAACAAAAATACATTTGAGTCAAACTGGACCAACAAAACTCTCAAATTTTCGTTTCAAACCATTCAAACCTAACACTATTTGAATATTGCATTTGCGCTTACTGAGGTTGAAGGAAAGTGCATGTTCGTCATTCTATAGACATTAACAAGTTAAAATTAAATTACAGACATCTTTTTAATAAGTTTTTTGATTAGGAGATGCTGATGAACTGCGCGCCTTTGCGAAATAATTGTTTTTTCATAAGGGCACGATATAAATGTTATTTTGTATTGTATTTTTACGGAGATTGAATAGGAACATACACATTTCTTATGTTCAAAAACGTCATTTTCTTACAACACACTCATTACTTGATGATAACGTTAAAATCTATAAAAAAGAAATATATAATATAAGACTCCCAATCAACAATGACTTAATCATTCTCTCCACCAGAAAATCCTGGGACCACGCCTGGGGGCTATCGACACAAACCGCTGAAGTGCATTATGCAGTTCATTCTAAAATTACAAGTTCAGCTCTCATGGAAAAGAGCGTCAATAATGTTTATAAACACATAGACACATCTCATACAGACATAGAGTCAAATAGTTCATTTCATGTACACATGCCATCTTATACAGACATACAGTCAGCTAGTACATTTCATGCACACATGCCATCTGATACAGACATACAGTCAACTAGTTTAATTAATACACACATACAACAACTAGTACATTTCATACACACATACACGCTTTTACTTCAAACAACGAACCACCGTCACCTGAAAAACAACTCTAAAGGCCCCCAAGAGTTCACTGGGATTTAAATCAAGCATACACCATCAGAGAAATATATTCGGAATACATTAATTTCCATAAAACTCATACTCTTGATCAACTTTGTGATGTATTAGATACAAATAAAATAAGTTTTACAGATTTATGTAACAAAAAGCATATTGATAGAAAAAATATTGCAGATATAAATAAATTAGAATACGAAATCAAAGCGTAGTAAGATTTATTGAAAAACAGTAAATATAAAAATAAAGATTTTATGAGCCTGCATAGTTAAATATACTCTTACAGCTGGAGAAGACTAGTAAAACAATAAGAAAAAAATAACAGAATTGCACAAAGAGCAAGACAACCTCCAAACAAAACAGACAAATCAAAATGAATCAAATTTGTATTTATTTCAACTGCTAAAAGCAAAAAAAAATCATCTTAAAAGAAATGAAAAAATAAACAAAAGATCAATCTTTTTAAATACTAAGAATGTATAAATTTCTTATTTATTGCTGCTAAATTATTAAAATAAAATGACATAAATAGCAAGAACAATGGGCAAAAGTGTCAAAATATTAATATAGTATCCATAGAAACCTGTTGACAAATTTTGACATCGAATACAAGACCAAAACATAGAATCAATTGAAATGCAAACACTTCAGAGCATGTAATGTTATTTAAACAGTACAATCCAAATAAAAAATGTTTAGAAATTTATTGAAGTTGCAATTTTGTGTTGTTCCAGTTAAATAAGAGACAATTGATTTCAAGTTGAACAGTTCATACTTCTGATGGCAAAACTTCAAAGATATATTTAATTAAGAGTTTGACAACACTTCTTAGCTCCTCTGTTATTATTTCCATACTGTATAAAGTACCTGGGAATAAATTTGTTAAATGAAATAAAATAAAATTCATTATTATAATTATTAATATCTATCTAGTACGAATGTTTTCATATGTTTATTATATCTGGTTTTCTAAATTACTTGTTTCAAATATACTATGAAACAATGTTCAACTGTAACTAAAAATCATGTTATGGAGTCTGTAGAACTAACAGCAATTACCAGGAAATAATGCTAATAATTTCACTTGAATAGATAGAATCATTTTTTTAAGTTTAAAAAAGAATTCTAACAAAGATAGGTTTTTTATTTTTATTGCTACTTTGAAAATATATTAGTCTGAGTTAGTTAATCAAATCCAGCATGCTAAACTAGTAACACTATTAGGGAATTACTCTATTCTATAATTATTAGTATAAGAAATGGCAGACAGTAATAGATATAAATTTATAAATTGCTATAAGTAAAATATAATAATATAATATATACTAACAAAAAGTCGTCTCTCAATCCATTTGCCGAGACTCGGATTGAAGAACTGGTGTAAATTAACCAAAAAGCAGGATATTTGAATAATTATAACTTTTAATACTAACATCATGAGTGCTTTATCAAACCGATTAACTAAACTTTTAATTATTGTTAATATTACTATTGTGACTAGCGGAAAATTCCCCGCTTGTGCTGTAACGTTATAGCGGCAAATATCTAAAATTTTTCATCTAAAATGTTATATTAAAATTCCTTCCTAAGTCAATAGTTAACAGATTTTTTGTTATCAATTTTATATGAACTTTATTTTAAAAGTTAAAATCAAAAGAACTCTTTGAATTTTGCGCGCAATAACACGACTTGGCCTGGCAACCCACTTGTTGGCGTTTAATACCATTCGTTCGGCGCTTGATGCCATTTTTCTTTTCTCTAATGCCACAGCGGCATCGGAGGCGGCGCTTAATGCCATTTTTTGACGTTTAATACCCAATCTAAGTTATTATTATTATTATTACTATTATTATTATTATTATTATTATTATTATTATTATTATTATTATTATTATTATTATTATTATTATTATTATTATTATTATTATTATTATTATTATTATTATTATTATTATTATTATTATTATTATTATTATTATTATTATTATTATTATTATTATTATTATTATTATTATTATTATTATTATTATTATTATTATTATTATTATTATTATTATTATTATTATTATTATTATTATTATTATTATTATTATTATTATTATTATTATTATTATTATTATTATTATTATTATTATTATTATTATTATTATTATTATTATTATTATTATTATTATTATTATTATTATTATTATTATTATTATTATTATTATTATTATTATTATTATTATTATTATTATTATTATTATTATTATTATTATTATTATTATTATTATTATTATTATTATTATTATTATTATTATTATTATTATTATTATTATTATTATTATTATTATTATTATTATTATTATTATTATTATTATTATTATTATTATTATTATTATTATTATTATTATTATTATTATTATTATTATTATTATTATTATTATTATTATTATTATTATTATTATTATTATTTACTAGTGGTTCGCCCGTCTTAAGGATGGACGCTTTATCATTACGATGAACATATATTGAAATAATTTATTTAAATATTCGTTATATATATATAATTATTTAATAAATTAACAAAACTTCTTACACATTCATGCTGAGCTATTAAATGAAATGAAAGAGCAAATAATAGTTTCTCGATAGAATAAAGCGGGAAAAGGATGGATTAGAATATTACTAATTTTTATTTTTTTGAATTAATAAAAGTTAATTATTTATTTAAATAATTAATTTAGTTGCCATAGATACCAAAGCGTCTCGCACAAAACGTTTTACACAGGGTATTATATCATATATAATATATTATATTACTTATTTACTTGATCGATGACTATTTGTTGCCGTTAACGTGTGTTTAAAAGATTATGAGTTTGCAAGTTCGCATTTTCTTAAGTATTGAAAGATTGATGTGTTTGTGTTCTAGAGTAATTGCAGTCGCATTTTTCTGCTAAAATTCAGTGAAGGTTTGAAAAAGTAAATAAGCAAAGCTACTTTATAGCCTGTGCATCATCTCATAATAAATGTCTTGTTTCTGAATGAATGAACGAATGAACAAACGAATAAACGAATGAACGAATAAACGAACGAACGAACGAACGAACGAGCGAATGAATGAATGAATAAGTGGAAGAAAAGAGTAAATGACAAAAGCTGCTGATAAATCAGTTTATCCTGATTATGGAGATTTATTGTTTACTCAATTTGATTCACAGTTTCGTCAGTTTCTCAGCTGTAAATTACTAAGACAAAAATCATACAAGTTTTAGCACGTGACCACGTGCTCACATTATCTAGACGTCTAAATATGAGACGAGATTTAGACAGATTTGGAGTTATATTAATATTGAAAGAAGTGGTTTAGCCCATATATATAGAATAGATATATCGGAGATGAGCAGGTTTTGAGCGAGATGCCAAGATGGCCTCCGAAAAAACGATTTAGAGTCTTTTTGGTTACATGAATATTCATTATTTGTATCAATCTATTTTGGTACGACAGCGGAGACAAAACTCCGGTTTGTAAGAAACAGAAACGTCGATTTCTTATAGCTAAAAGTAGTTGATATGAGCTTTATTTTAATTTAACGCGATATCCGACATAAGAAATATACAATTCTAATTTACCGATAACACAGGCGACGTTAAATAGACATAAATAGACCATCGAACTAAATAAAATTCAATGTCAACTGAAATTTTTATAAAAAAAATTTGTTAATTTTTATAAAGTTAAAAATTTATTTTGTACATAAAAAATTCTTTTTTTTCTATTAAAAAAATACTTGATTAAGTTACTATACGGTTGTAACTATCAGTTCTTCGTTTCGTATCTACGGTCTACTAGGCTGCCTCGCTAAAAGCCTTCCTAAACAACAGGCGGGCCGATATATCTATTCTATATATATGGTTTAGCCATCTTCATTGGAGCAGCGACTCTTGGCAGCCTGCCAACTAAATAACGACAATGTTACATCACTGCTCGCCATGAGAGTGTAAATACGTCAGGGACAAATTAATAGTGCATGTCATAACACTGAAAGATGGTCGAGGTGTAATTCTGTGGATGATTAAGAAACATTTTTGCTACCTCGTGATTAGTCTTGATGTTAATTCCTTCCTTTATTACCAGACTGCGTGAGCTTGTGCTGCGATTTGTTGTGACTGGGCTTCTGAAGTTAATAAAGAAATGCTATGCTTGTGGTTGAATGTTATGTGTCCCACTTGTTGTTATCCTATAACGAGGTGGATGATGGAGACGGTTTTTACTCTCCAAGCAGCATGGACCAACGGGAAGTGAAGCTTTATAATTCAATTTCTTTCGCTGACAACATCCCAGTCTGTTTTATTGTTATTTCTGTTCTAATTATTTAAATATTGAGCAGACTCGAATTCACTTTATGAGACTTTTTTATGATCAGTTTCTCTAAAGTTTGACGCAAAGTGGCCTCGTAAAATGTCACTTTTGACTGCAATGAAATTTTCTGTTCCGGTTGGCACTTTTTTGATGTTTATCGCGTTTGGCGATGACGGTGGTCCTCAGAGTTGCGATCCATGCGCCTGCACATCAGCACTGTAAGCTGTCTGCTGCTGCGATTGCGGCCAGGCCGTGTGCGCTTTAATTATATGCATGCGTGTGTGCGCGACCGCTTTCAATATAGAAGACGAACCAACAACAATTTCGAAATATTTTTTGCTCCTCATGCACAATCATTTTTTTTTCTCTTTTGTGTGTGTGTCTGTGTGTATGTTTGGTAGTGTGCGTGACTTGTAGTTGTACTGTGCTTCAGAAATATTTAGAGAAAAAAGAGCTAGAAAAAAATAAGGTCAGCAGTATCCAGGGGTTTTTATCTCCTCCAGAGTATCCAGGGGTTTTTATCTCCTCCAAAAAGCCTCTCTCGCTTCCTTAACGGATGAAGCACAATTCAAAAAAATATCAAACTGAAATTTACTTCAACCGGAAATTACGTTTTTCTTTTTCCACAAAATTAACGTTGAAATATTCGCTAAGTGGCGCAAATGTGCTTTAGCTACACTGTTCATGGTTATAGTACGAAATGTCGCCAGGACAAAATGCCGAAAATGCCATTTGACAAAATTTCGTTGGACAAAATGTAAATGATTAAATGGCCCGTTGTGAGTTACTACTTGCCATATGACGTTCAATTATACGCGCAAAACCCAAACCATTCTTGTAAATTGGTTAAACAGTACATTGGTGGTTGGCAACCTTTTATACTAATTGAGCTATCCTTACCTTTTTTTCTCGACAGCAGTATAGTCTACTTTATTCCTAATCTTTATTCTTAATATCAATTTGGTCAATTTGTGCTTCTGTCGCTAGACTGAGCTTTAAAATATTTCGGATTTCTGATATATTCACGATACTCAGGGTCAATTCACCCCTAAGTTACACGTTTCGAGTATTATGATACTGTTTTTTCGTTTCTTTTTCGCAAACTTCAATACATTTTTTTAGGGCATGTCTTTTCTTTTCCCTGTTTTCTATCGTAATTTGTTACACTTCACTAGCTCCTTTCTTTTTGGGTAATGCTTTATACCTGAATGGTCCTTTAACATTCTTGAATTATCTAGGTGAATTACAAGGTGCCGTGAACTTCTCGACGTGCTTCATTCACTTGATGGATCGAACAACTTCGCCAGTTGCACTACAATAGGCACACATTCATCCATACACTGTTTTTTTCTACAATGCTTTTATCTACTCGTCGTCTCTGTTTCTCTGTCTGTTTCAAATCTTGCAATCAATTTTTGAGTCACTTCCTGATGATAGATTTTTTTCAAATTTTGCATACATGCTCAAAATAGAAGACAATGCAATATTCAATTATTAGTTTTACAATAAGTCAATTAATTTAGTTAATTTTAATTAATTTCATTTTTATATGGGAAGAAAAAATTATAATAATTATAATTATTATAAATTATAAATTATTATAAATAATATAAATTATAAATTATAAATTATTATAAATTATTATAAAATTATAAATAATTATAATTAAATAATTATAATTATAAGAAAAAATTGATTGCAAAATTTGTGTTTTAATCTATATATATAAAAATGAATGTTTGTATGTTAATGGCCTTTATGCATTGCTACACCATTCATCCGATCGTAATGAAATTTTCACACAACCATGAGAGTCAAGGGGAATCAAATATAGAGAAAAATTTTTTGAAATCCGTCACAAAATGAGCGGAGCGGAGCGGGTGAGCGAGCGGGAACTATATATATATGTATGTGCGTATGTATGTGTGTATGTATGTATGTATGTGTATGTGCAAGTATGTGTGTCTGTGTGTGTGTTTATGTATGTTCTAGCGGAGATACCCGGCGTTGCCCGGGTTTTTTAGAGGTTTTTCTAATGTTTGTCTCTTTCTCTCCCGTTTCCTTTCCCACCTGCTTTCCCACTCCTGTTCGCTTTCCCGTTTTCGGTCGTTTTCCCGCTGCCGGTCGCTTTCCCGCTTCCAGTCGCTTTCCCGCTTCCGGTTGCTTTCCCGCTCCCGGTCGCTTTCCCGCTCCCGGTCGCTTTCCTGCTCCCGGTCGTTTTCCCGTTCCCTGTCCCGTTCCCGCTCACGTTTGCTCTCCCATTCCCGCCCACGCTTGCTTTTCCGTTCCCGCTCGCTGTCCGTTCCGGGTCGCTTTCCCGTTTCTATAATAGACAAACTAACCCACAAACATTCATATATATATATATAGTCTTAGCAAATCTATTTTACGTTTTATAGGCTAACAGAAGTTATGAAAGAATGGAAAAGAGAAAATGAGCGTAAACGGGAACGGGAGAGCAACCGTGACCGGGAATAGGAGAGCAAGCATGACCGGGAACGGGAGAGCAAGCGTGAGCGGGAACGGGAAAGCGACCGGGAACGGGAAAGCGACCGGGAACGGGAAAGCGGTCGGGAACGGGAAAGCGACCGGGAACGGGAAAGCGACCGGGAACGCGGAAAGCGACCGGGAACGCGGAAAGCGACTGGAATCGGGAGAGCAAGCTTGGAAGGAAACGCGAGCAAGAGAGAAAATCGATAACAAAACTTCTGAGCGGGAAAGCGACCGGGAGCTGGAAAACGACCGAGAGCGGAAAAGCGACCGGGAACGCGACGAAAACGGGAAAGTGGAGAAGGAAACGGGAGCGAGAGAGACAAACATTAGAAAAACCTTTAAAAACCCCGGGCAATGCCGGGTACCTCCGCTAGTTACATATAAAAGCATTGGGTTTTAAAAATTCGTTTTTAATTTACTTGTTTTAAATTGTTTGCAAATTGATTTAGGAGATGCATTCAAAATAACCAGATGTAAATAATATTATATAATAACTTGTTAGCTTTTGTACAAGCCTGCATAATACCGACTGGCTTCTGTGAAGCGATAGAAATGAATTTTTTTGCTGAAGTGTCCCCATAACTCACAATTTCTAATGCATATCCGAACAAATTAATCTCACTTCTGCATTAGTCGCCGCATAAGTATAACGCGATAATTTTCAATATTAAAACATAAACTCTTTTATGAATGTGGCGGACGAAACCATAACTGAAAATTTATTATTATTTTTTGCACATCTTATTTCTTAAATTTCAAATTTCTAAATTTTATCTTTATGCACATTTGTCGTCTCATGTAGCAAGTGTTGTGTCACCCTACCGGTTCTTTAAACGTTTTATGCCTTCACTTCATATCCTGGTTCAATAAAGGGCTTTCTGTTTGTAGAAATCCCCTCCAACCTCCATATTCTCCTCGACTTGTATGCCGCTGTTAAAATTCCGCGGTAGTTGTTTAATCTTCTTCTTGTGTTTCGGAGGAAAAAAGTAACTTGAGAAAATAATGCAAGGCTGAAAACCAGCTTGGTGCACTGATGTTTTGGTTGTGGTTTTGAAATGTTCGCTTCTTTCATAACCGGTTGTGTCGGCAACCTAAAGTTTGTTCATGTTATTTTTAAAAGAGACGAGTGACAACTGTGAACCTTGAACTTTCACACTTAATTAGAAGACACAAATTAAATTTTGTGGCTAAGTTTGTATTTATTGAAACTCGTGTTAGCTATCGATATCATGATTTTGTATGTCAGTGACTTTTAACTTTTTATATTTATTCAATCAATTTGGCCAGCCGATACGGTGATAAAAAAATTAGACTAAAAACCCAAGTTTTTAAGTCGACACGCCCCAAATTTTTCATAAAAAAGCTCTTAGTTATTATGTATGAAAAAACGTGATTGGTCGCTTACTCCTAAAGTATTTTGGTGAAGTCTAAGATTTGGAGTCATCATCACTATTAAACTATTAAGTGTTTAATTTATAACCAGGTTTAAAGAAGTGATTTGCCTGGGAGAAGGTGCCGGGGCCAACATCATTGCAAGATTTGCCGTAAGTTATTTTTTATCTTATTTTTAGCTCACGTGATTCATAACATCTTTTGAATGATTTGTATCTATTTTTTGGTGAGAATAAGCTTTACAGCTTGACAATTTTACAATCAGTGCTGATGTACTTAAACATTAAATATTTCTGTTCCTCCGTACAACCTCCTATCCCATTCTGCCTCCTACCCCATTCTGTCTCCTACCCCATCCTGCCTCCTACCCCATCCTGCCTCCTACCCCTCCTGCCTCCTACCCCATCCTGCCTCCTACCCCTCCTACGAATGGTCATCGTTCATTATAATTGATAACCTTCGTCTGGATTTTGACCGCCGTTTCCCTTCACCTCGCTAATTCAACAATCGTGTGGTGTATTTTTAGCATTTATAAAACTAATCAGCGAAATAATTGTCCTTAAATTCCTAAATGGATTGAAAGAGCGTGAGATTGAAAGGATGGAATGGAAAAGAGAGAAAGACGCTCTCGAACCAATTCATCATTTGAACTGTCAACAGAGTCGCGAAGCATTTAAATTTTTTATAAAAATATTTTTTTAAATTTAAATAAAGAATCACTTTTATCTGGTGACAGATGGCTCACATAGACAGAGTGCTTGGTATTTGTCTCATGCATGCCACTGGGACCACTGCTGGACTTTTTGAGTCGCTTAAAGACAAGGTCAGTTTAGAAAAGTTTTTATTTTTTTTAAATTTATCTATTTTAAGAAATTTATTTGTATGTTGTTATTTTTGACCTGATTTAGGTTAACAAATGAGTAGCTAACCTATTTAACTTTATTTGCCTTGTAATCTAAACTTGACTAATTTGGTTCACAGCTATTTCTTAAATTTGCTACAGATACGAATTATATATATATATATATATATATATATATATATATATATATATATATATATATATATATATATATATATATATATATATATATATATATATATATATATATATATATATATATAATAAGTATTGGTCATGAACATCCAATAAATCTAAAACCATTCGGAGGATTGGCAATATCGTAACGTAACAATATAATAATATATAATACGATAAGGTACGTGCTTCTCAATATTATACGAGTACAATCGTTTGAAATGCACAACATTTCTTTTGCATTATAGATGGTTGATTCAATT
>OZ022242.1:9982842-10129791 GCA_963978895.1 Erpobdella octoculata
TTTATTTGAGACTGGAAGTTGTTTGACGGCATTGATATACAAGGAGTTTATATCTTCATTGATAGTTGCTATCAATGTGTCTTCTTCTGATGTTTTATGTGGACCTATAAGGCGCGAAAGTGTGTCAGCTTGTCCAAAGGACGTGGTTCTGCAGTATTCAATTTTGAAATCATAAGCAAGCAGTGTTAGAGCCCAGCGTTGGAGTCTGTTTGCTGTATATGATGGTATGCCTTTTTTATTGCCAAAAATAGCAAGCAGAGGTTGATGGTCGGTTAATAGAGTAAAATGGCGTCCATAAATATAACGGTGAAACTTTCTGACCGCGAAAACTAGTGCTAGACCTTCTTTTTCTATTTGCCCATATTTCTTTTCTGCTGGAGTGAGAGCTCTACTAGCGTGTGCAATTGTCTTTTCTGTTCCATCACTATATCTGTGCGATATCACTGCTCCAATGCCGTATTCTGATGTGTCGGCTGCAACTACAATTGGTTGGTTGGGGTTGTAATGGGTTAACAGAAGGTCGGATAATAAAATTTTTTTAGTTTCGTCAAATGCCCATTGACAGCTTTCAGACCACTGGAACACAGTGTCTTTTTTTAAAAGGGCGTCTAGTGGTGCTCTTAGATTTCTCATGCGTGGTACAAATGAGCTGTAATAGCTGATCAGTCCAAGAAAAGTACGGACCTGTCCAACATCTTTGGGTGGAGGCATATGAATTATTGCATCGATTTTTTTGGGGTCGGGACGACGGCCTGCAGCTGATATTACATTTCCCAAGTACGTGATTTCCGTCATTAACAAGTGGCATTTTTCAATTCTAATCCGGAAGCCATAATTTAAAATTCGGTCAAATAAAGCCTCTAAGTTCGTGTTGTGTTCTTCTAATGTCCGTCCCGTGACGATGACATCATCTAAATAGGCGGCAACGCCATCTAGACCAGTAATCATAGTGTCTATGATTTGTTGAAAAATACCTGGTGCTGATTTCACACCAAATGGTAGACGGTTATAACGAAACAAACCTTTATGAGTGTTGATTGTTAAGAGCTCTTTACATTCTTCCGTCACTTCTACTTGATGGTATGCTTCTGCAAAATCTATTTGGGAGAAAACTGTCCCTCCATTTAATTTTGTGAAAACGTCATCCATGGTAGGTAATGGGTGTCTATGGAGCATCAGTGAGTCATTTAAGCCCGTTGAAAAATCTGCACAAAGTCGGATGGAGCCGTTTGCTTTACGGACAGCAACTATGGGTGCTGCCCACTGAGAGTGATCCACGGGAGAGATTATTCCTTCTTTTAGTAACCGGTTAATTTCGCTATCCAATTGCTCTAAAGCGGCATGAGGAACAGGGCGTTTCTTTCTAAATATGGGTTGTGCGCCAGGTTTAAGCTGTAAGGAAGCTGAAACTTTTGTGCACAGTCCTAGTTCCTGTCGGAACACATCAGCGTATTTGTGTTTTAATTTGTTTGTAATGGCTGTGCGTTCCGCGTCTGTGTTGAAGCTCCGTATTTCCATGACAGAATAGTTTTCTAACAGCTTTTTAAAGTCAGGAAGTTGTTTTATCCATGGCATTCCCATGAGGTCGTTTGAATCTGTGACGTAAACAGTACCCCGACCATGGTACTTTTGACCTGACTTATTTGCAACGGTAAATTTTGTCTCAAACATTCCTTCGGTCTTCACGGGTTGACCATTTGCTGCGCTTAGATTTGCCGTCGCTGTGGTAAGATTGGGGCGACCGATGGCTATCCATGTTGGACGAGAGATGAGAGTCACTTCGGCTCCTGTATCTAACCGAAGTTGAATCGGTCTATCGTTGATGATGACTTCAATGTACTGTTTGATTTCATTTCCGTTGTCTACTCGGTTAATGAATCGGTCTTGTCTAGAAGCACTCTTTTCTCTGTGTGTAAAAGAATTTTGTCTCCAGTTTGGATGATCCCGTGATACAAATTTTCGTGATTTGCGAAAATCTGGAGAACTCGTCGGTCTAACGTTAGGACACTCTCGTTTCCAATGTGGTCCGCCACAAATGGGACATGGTGTTTTTGGCTCTGCTTGATGTCGTGGTGACAATGGCTTTCGGTGAGGTGAGCTGTATCTGTTAATGGCCTGAATTTCTACATCCGGTCTTTCGATTGTTTTAGTATCATCCAGTGTAGTCTTAAGTCGTTCAGACTCTGCTATTAATTCAATGACTGTAATAGGTTTTTCGCTATTTTCGCTATCCAACATGCGTAACAGCCTGGAACGTATCTCGACATGTTCTTGTGCCTGAAGTCCTGCTACATATTGGACACACTTATGTGTCTCGTCTGACATTCCTCGAAGCTTTGCTGCCTCCGCAGCAGCAATGATCTTATTTCCATAAATGTTAAAATCACTCCCTGATGTACAAATTATTCGACTAAAGTCAAACCTTCGTCGAAAGAGACTTTTCTTAGGGCCAAATAGTTGTTCAAGGGTTGTGATGGTTTCTTCCCAACCAATGTCGCTGGGAAGCCGTGGAGAAATTCTGGTAGAAAAAACTGCATAAGTGTGGTTGTCCAATAGAGTTCGAAGAAGTTCAGTCCTTGACTCTTCTGGAAGATGTCTTTCGTGACCTTTGACAGTGTCTTCAAAACGTCTGAGCCACAGACTGAAAAATCGTCCTTCCTCTGGTTCGTAGGAAAACTTTTCCACTCTCTGACGTAGTCGATCAAAAAGTGTTTCTTTTGACTCTGTCTTTTTTCTTTTTGGGACTCTATAAATTCTAACAGTTTTCTCTGTGTCTCTGCATTTTTTTTCCTCAGTTCCTTTTCTTTTTCTGAATTTTCTTTCATTAGCTTTAGGAATCTTTCTTCGCTCTTTTCCATTTGCATCTTGTGTCTCTCTTCGCTTTTTTCCATCTGCGTCTGAAAAAGTTCAAATATCTTTTGAATATCTGCCATTTCGTGATTTTATTCCTATCCTTCGTCGCCAATTGTTGTGATGTTTATTTGTTCAGAAATCAGGTATCGATTTACAGAATGTAACTGGATTTAGAATAATAATAACTAGAAAGTAAAACATTCACTAATTTATATTTATTGTAACCGGAACGTTACCTTTTGGGAAATAGGTTATCGATATTAATTTATATATATATATATATATATATATATATATATATATATATATATATATATATATATATATATATATATATATATATATATATATATATATATATATATATATATATATATATATATATATATATATATATATATATATATATATATATATATATATATATATATATATATAAACATATACATATATATATATATAACAGATAGATTTTGAAAATGTTTATGATCACTGTATTTATTATTACTATCATCTATGTTACAAAATAATTGTAAATCTATTATCGAGTCAAATGAAATGTGTGATATTTAATTTAAATTAAACACTAAAATTTGAAAGTCGTTTTATTAATATTGAGACTAATTATATTAATCGTTGTTCAATTAAATAGTTACTTTCAACTCACAATATTTGCTCAAAACATCGTTTTCTTTTTTCGAGCTTATTGAACCCACAAAATTCCCGATTGTCGACCCAATTTTAGGGTGGCTTATGCATATTTATAAATTTAATAACCCCTTCAACTTAAAGGATCGGATTATACGGAAATGGGCTTAAACGCAGGTATACACGGTATATACAAGTTATCACCCTTAAAGCCTGGGTCCCGGATCAGGGGTTCGGGGTGTTGTAACGACGGCACTGTGTACAATTTTCTCCGAATATCGGAATTTCATTCGAACTCCACGCGAAGAGTCGTGCAATTTTTAATTCTGATTGCTTGCTCCTGCGTAGATTTTCTTATACAAATCAATTCCTGAAACATCTTGCGTTTGTTTTTATATTTAAAGAATTTACTTTTCCGGGAACTTCCAGAGTCAAAATTTGTCAGGTCCGAACTTTGCGGGGTCGATAAAGTGGAGATAAACATTCCTCAAACTATTTTTTATATTTTTAGCGAGCTTATTTAAACATCTCTATAGACTAGCCGCTTATGCAAAGCATTGCACACAGCTTTTCTGTGGGAAGCTGGTAGTGTCAAAAAATTTGTTATAGTATACGTGTACATGAAAAGCAGTTTAAAGAAGGAATTGCATGGTAAATGACAAAACAATTCCTATAGAGTTGCACAAATACATTTTTAAATAAATTTTTATTTCTACTAAGCTGGTTGTAAAACTTTTAAGAAAATGCGAGAAGAATCAACCGCAAACGGCGTTTTTGCAATCATCGTTAAAAATCGTTATGAGCAATACCATCATCATCATCATCACTACCACTGTCCACCAATCATCATCATCACCACCACTACTTTGATGATGATGATGACCATCAGCACCATCATCATCATCATTATCATTTTCCACTCACTTTACGTTTTTATCGCTGTTTAATTTTTTGCATATTATTGACAATTATTTTATTTTCATTTACTCCAAATGTTCCTTCTATCTTCCTGTTTTTCTCTTCAAACAGACCAAGGTGAACAAACTTTCTTTTTTTAACTTTACATAATTTTTATGTTTTCAAAGTTTAAAAAAAATTCAAAGCAGTAATTTAATTTTAATTGATTATTTTTATTTGAATTTGATACTGGCATTATATAAACCAGAGAAAATACAAGCTATGTTTATCTGAGCCACATATACTTCTGAAATAATTAGACAATTGTCGTAATCCATTCAAAGTAAGTACAGGTTTCCTCTAGGCAGGTCAAAGCTATAAAAAATAATTGTAATGGCTCGGTTTGGCAGGGATAATTTGGATGATTGGATTTTTGTTTTTTTTATGCTTTGTGATCTCGAGGTCGATTATTCGAAGTTAGGTTGAGACTGAAAGAGGAGCGAAGTTAAAATTTAGAAATATTAATAGAATTTTTCCAAAATTACATTTCTTGTATCTATTTAATTTTAAATACGAAACAGTAATGTTAAGATTATGGGTATTAGGGATTACAGTCCCGGAATATAGCTGTTTTTTGTGCGATTGTAATCTCGTAATTAGATAAACTAAATAAATTAAAAATATTTTGTTAAAGTTTGCTTTTGAATATAAAAACTGATATAATTTGTTGCGCAACTGATTTTGGATAAATTATAGTAATACTTACTTCCTTAACTCCAACTTTGGCCGGTTTTTAATGTTCTCTATAGAAACAACCTTGTTGACGAGGGAATCCACTTCAGGTTTAGCAAAATTGGATGAGTCGATGCCATTTAAAAATAAGCTTTGGCCAGTTTGTAATGTTTCTAGAGAAATAAACCAACGTCAATTTTATAGTGAGAATTTAAAAAAAAATATTCAAATAACGACAAATATGATTCTGATGATTGTGAAGAAACTGATAATCAATTTCTGAATTGGTCTAATTTAATTGATGTTGAAGTAACAATTGCTTCAAAATTGCTATAGAACATGTAAGAAGAAAACTGTGTTTAGTAGTTCTGGATGTGTAAACTAGATGAAAGTGTTTGGTTACAATGGCTTAAATATGTTTAGAGTTGAAAGTTTTCTTGACAAAATATTTTAATGATCTGCTTAGATCTAGAATGAAAACACAGTTTACTTGGGTTTGCCGTTACCTGTTTTACTAACGGTAGCAACATGGAATTTTCTGGTTAATTAACTTCAGTTAAAAACAAATTTATAAACTTATCACAAAAGCTAAATGTAAACGGCAACCTGATGACCATCGACGGTATTGAAATTGAAGATTTCAATACCGTCGATAACAATTGACACCGATGTTGTAGTCAGAAACATTTTTAGGCTGCACTACGGACTGGCTCTGCACTGAACTAATAAAAAAGTATTTTTTTTTTTTTTTTTTTTTATAATAGTTTATAGTCCTTTACACCATGTGTTTTAAGACCGAAATGTCTGTATGTAGGAAGCAGCTAAGTACTTCCTGCTGTGGATCATAACTTTTCCCTCCTCCTTTCTCCAGGCTTGGGACTGGCTCGCAATTAGCGAGGCGGAGTTGTAATAAAAAAAAAAAAAAAAAAAAAAAAAAAAAAAAAAAAAAAAAGTACCAACCCACACGCTTTTAACTAACACGTTGTACTTGAACTTGAGCTAGTTAGTAGCGAGAAGTAGATGAAACATTTTTAGGATCATGGGTCATTGTGTAAAAGTTCTGGTAATTTTACACAAAGCAACAATGAGATTTCTACCAGCATGTCCACATGCAACAAAAAAAAAAAAAAAAAAAAAAAAAAAAAAAAAAAAAAAGTACCAACCCACACGCTTTTAACTAACACGTTGTACTTGAACTTGAGCTAGTTAGTAGCGAGAAGTAGATGAAACATTTTTAGGATCATGGGTCATTGTGTAAAAGTTCTGGTAATTTTACACAAAGCAACAATGAGATTTCTACCAGCATGTCCACATGCAACAAAAAAAAAAAAAAAAAAAAAAAAAAAAAAAAAAAAAAAGTACCAACCCACACGCTTTTAACTAACACGTTGTACTTGAACTTGAGCTAGTTAGTAGCGAGAAGTAGATGAAACATTTTTAGGATCATGGGTCATTGTGTAAAAGTTCTGGTAATTTTACACAAAGCAACAATGAGATTTCTACCAGCATGTCCACATGCAACAAAAAAAAATTTCTGCAGAAAGCTTTTTTAAGACCAGATCAGAAATAAAATTCTATCAAAACATTTGTCATTAACATTTTATTTCCCTAAAATAAATGAATACAAAGACTTTATGTCAAATTGCGGATATGTCTTGGTAACAAAACTCGATCCCAATCCCAGGATCCAAAAAAGGCCGGGTATGTACGTTTTGGACAGTTGTTCTTGGGAATAAAATAAAAACATGTGTTTCATGGGCTGTTTTGTCATCTTTTATTCGACATCTCTCGGAAATATGAATTATGGAATTAGTCACTTTCTGGCTTTAAATTTTATTTTTAATCAAGTTTTTTCAACCACCAACTTGTTAAATCAGAAAAGTATGTAAAAGTTGAAAAATATAAACATCTGTTATTTAAAAATATTTATTTATCTGTATATTTAGTTTTTTAAATTTCTAATCAGTTCTCGAAAGCAGCTGACAAAGAGGAATTGAAGGCAATCGTCGAAGGCTACCAGGAGACGCTGAGGACTCGCGCCAATGCCAAGAATCTGAAGATGTTCGTTGAAGCATTTCTCAAGTGAGTGTGGGTGGGGAGCCGGAATGCAGAAAAAGAGATGTGGGAAGATATTGTTATAAGAGGAGAGATGGGCGTGTATCATGAAAGCTAATTCTTGAATTATGACGGTGGTTTAGTAAAGTTGCGTTATTAATCTCGTTCAATATTTAATTTCGGCCATTAAAATAAGAAACGACTTCAGTTTCATAATTAGCCAATTTGTGGCTGGCAAAATAGCCTTTTTTTCTTCAATTTGCTGATGAGACGGTTGAGAGTTTAAGCACGCTGTTCAGCTTGTCTGCTGTGAAGTGGCGTGTTCAAATTGTCGTTCGATGCATCTGTCTGTGTGTACCATGTACGAGAGGGAGTGACGAGGCTATATGCCTATGTAGGGAGTTGTGTGCGTGGTTTTTTTCTGTTTGAGAGGATGTGTGCTGATCTGTCTGTGGCTTGTTTTCGTGCAAGAATGCCTTTTTAAGGTTGGAGTGTGACAAGTGCTGGCAAGAAATACGTTTTATGATTTCATCCTGTCTATTTGTTAGCATTTTCTTGTGGCCAACATTTATCAATAATTTCCCTGCAGGTAGTCCGCATCAAAAGGTTACTACTACCTATACATATGTTACTGTTACTATAACCTGATCTGGAACAAGATTGATTATGATGACATGATCTACAAAGCAAAAGCACCATCTGCTGATTTGTAACATCACAGCCGTTTTTTCTACAATGCTTTTATCTACTCGTCGTCTCTGTTTGTCTTTCTGTTTCTCTGTCTGTTTCAAATCTTGCAATCAATTTTTGAGTCACTTCCTGATGATAGATTTTTTTCAAATTTTGCATACATGCTCAAAATAGAAGACAATGCAATATTCAATTATTAGTTTTACAATAAGTCAATTAATTTAGTTAATTTTAATTAATTTCATTTTTATATGGGAAGAAATATAATAATTTATATTCGTGACTAGCAGAACGTCATGAAAATTAAATCAAGCTACAGTGGCTTGGTGGATAAGTCTCTGCCTAAGAAGCTCGAGGTCATGAGTTCAAGCGCACTGATCGACGAATATTTTTTCTTTCACATTTTTAACTTTCAAGATAATTTTGGTTTAAAAAAATATTTGTCGTTAAATTTTAATCGATAATTTAATTTTGTTTCAGTTTCAATACGGTTTCATAATGATTTAAATATGACATTTCGCAAATAAATGATAAGTCATAGTTGTGTGTTGGTGGACGAGCGGTATTTTTTTATTTATTTATTTTATTTTATTTATTGGTACACGAACAGAGGGACCCAAAGGGCCACTAATACTGTTCGGACAGAACACAATAAAAACTAAAGAAAAACAAAACAAAATAAACCGTCTGATGTGAGGCGACGAGCCAGGCAAAAGTAAAACAGAAAAGTTGTGTTCAAAATATAAACTATATGACTATATATGAATATTAACTAATACATAATGGATGGATTAGTAACAACAAGGTAATCAGATAAATATTTGTATTTAGATCTAGGTACCAGATAGATACTAGTTTTTAAATGAGGATGTCACAGAAGGAGTAATAATAGAGCAATCAGATATCTATTTATATGTGAGAAAGTTTGATAGGTTGGCTTCCGCTACGAGACATTTAAACCTACTGAGAGTGGTTGAACTGACAATATCGCTAGGCAATTGGTTCCATATATTAATAATACGATTAGTATAGAAAAATTTGGTAACATCAACTCTATTAAAGACAGATTTTAGCTTGAACTGGTGACCCCTAGTGGAATGATACATGGAGAACTGAAAACTATGTTTTAAGTCGGAATCAATAAAACCGTTCAAAAAGCTGTAGCACAAACAAAGATCACTGATGAGTCTTCGGTGTTCAAGTGATGGGAGATTGAGAGTTTTGAGTCTCACCGCATACGGAAGGTTCTTGAGAGCCGGGATCGCCTTGGTAAATCTTTTTTGAATTCTTTCGATATCGCCAATAAGATATCGGTGATGAGGATTCCACACCTGCGAGCAATACTCCAGAAGAGGTCGAACATATGTGCAAAAAGCTTGCTTAAGCAAATCTGGATCTTTAGATGTAAATGATTTAATGATGAGACGCGATCTCACAGACGCAACATGAACGATATTTGCCACGTGATATTTGAAACTCAGGCTAGCATCCACAATCACTCCTAGGTCTCTGGTATGATCAACGTTCTTTAGTTGGTAAGAGTCAATGGTGTAGATGGGAGATTTAAGTTTTTCACCTGCGGGACCAAAAACAGAGAGAACAAGACATTTTTCCAGTGCCAAGTTCAACTGCCAGTCTTTGCTCCATACCAGCAAGTGGTCAATTGCCTTCTGTAAGTTGTTGGCATTAGGCTGGACAGGTGCATACAGTTTGATGTCATCGGCAAATAGTTTGACTGAGATCGATCCCAACTCCACACTATCTGTAACATCGTTAATATAGATCAGGAACAGAGTTGGACCGAGAACACTGCCTTGCGGAACCCCGCTTGTAACAGCTCTTGGCTCAGACAGGCTACGGTCTATCTGAACCATCTGGCGGCGATCCTTTAAAAAGTCAGTGATCCATGCCAATAGATCTCCAGCTATTCCATAAGCTTCCAACTTTCTTTTTAATTTGAAATGAGAAATGGAATCAAAGGCTTTTTGAAAATCAAAATAAATTATATCCGTGCGTCTGCGTTCCTCCATTGACAATGACCAGTCAGATACACATTCAAGTAGATTGGTACTGGTTGACCTTGACTGTAAAAATCCATGTTGGTGTCGAGAGATGAGATTGTGTTCAATTAAATAGTGTTGCATGGTTTTATTAATTATTTTCTCCATAATGCGACAACAGGTACAAGTAAGAGAAATGGGTCGGTAATTAGAAGGATTGCTGGTAGGACCTTTTTTATGGATGGGTTGAATAAATGCTGCTTTCCACTCTTTTGGTAGTATTTTAGATTTTAAAGACGTGTGGAAAATATGACAAAGAGGCGTTGCTAGACTGGAAGCGCATTTCTTCAAAAGTAGGTTCGGAATGCCATCTGGACCAAGAGAACATGAGTTATTGAGAGATTTTAGCGTTTTCACAACGGTCGACGGCGTAAAGGATTGTATTCCTCGTCAGGTCGTGAGTTCAAATACTTGCACAAGCGAACTTTTTATACTGAATAATCATCTGACATCAACATTAATTACATATAAAAGCATTGGGTTTTAAAAATTCGTTTTTAATTTACTTGTTTTTAATGTAACACCTAAACATATATATATATATATATATATATATATATATATATATATATATATATATATATATATATATATATATATATATATATACATTTGATGCTAGATGATAATATATATATATAACTGTATATATTTGTGTATGTATATAACTGTATATATTTGTGTATGTATATAACTGTATTTATTTGTGTATATATAAATAACTGTATATAATTGTGTATGTATATAACTGTATATATTTGTGTATGTATATTTCTGTATATATTCGTGTATGTATATAACTGTATATAATTTTTCTTTTTAATCACACAGGCGCACCAGTCTGGCAGAGAATATAAAGAAAATAACGTGAGAAATATTTTGTCGTTTTTGGTGGTGGTCGTTATGATGATGATGATGTTGACGTAGATGTTGAGGTTGATGTTGATGTAGACGTAGACGTAGACGTTGATGTTGATGTTGATGCTGATGTTGATGTTGATGTTGATGTTGATGTTGATGTTGATGTTGATGTTGATGTTGATGTTGATGTTGATGTTGATGTTGATGCAGATGTTGATGCAGATGTTGATGCAGATGTTGATGCTGATGTTGATGTTGATGTTGATGTTGATGTTGATGTTGATGTTGATGTTGATGTTGATGTTGATAATGATGTTGATGTTGATGTTGATGTTGATGTTGATGTTGATGTTGATGTTGATGTTGATGTTGATGTTGATGTTGATGTTGATGTTGATGTTGATGTTGATGTTGATGTTGATGTTGATGTTGATGTTGATGTTGATGTTGATGCAGATGTTGATGCAGATGTTGATGCTGATGTTGATGTTGATGTTGATGTTGATGTTGATGTTGATGTTGATGTTGATGTTGATGTTGATGTTGATGTTGATGTTGATGTTGATGTTGATGTTGATAATGATGTTGATAATGATGTTGATGTTGATGTTGATGTTGATGTTGATGTTGATGTTGATGTTGATGTTGATGTTGATGTTGATGTTGATGTTGATGTTGATGTTGATGTTGATGTTGATGATGTTGATGATGATGTTGATGTTGATGATGGTATTGTTGTACGTGTTGTACTCCAGGAAACAAAAACACTGCCCTAGTTTTCATTTTGTTCTTATCTTGTTTTTTGACCTTGTCGTTTTGTGGCTGTTGTTGTAAATGAGGTCAGACCGGTCAAGGTCACGTCGGTCAAGCGCTGCACAATGACGTCATCAACTCTTGTTCTCCAACCAATTACATTTCACTCTTAACGTTCATTGGGTGAACAAGTTAGCTTTTTTATGGCACGCAAATCACTTGTTCAAGATGTCAACGATGTCTTGGGTTTTCCATTTTGTATTTGTTGACTTGTTGTGGCGCAGCATGAACACTTTAACTGATAACTTGGTACTTCTTTCTACTAGCTTTTTTCAAGCCGTTTTACAAGTTTCATCATCGAAATGTTCTCGCTTTTGGTGCAACTTGCTAAATTATCGCATGTTTTGTCTACTCTGAGAGTAAGTCTGGGAGTCTCCACAAAGACATCATTATGATGATGGCATCAAGCAATTACTAGCTAAGTGCTAACAGATCAGAAGCAACCTTCACTTTTTTCTAAAAAATATTGAAAATTTTAAACTTGAATGTGTTTTTTCACTACAACAAGGGTTGTTAACAATATCCATAAATTGTATTGACGATACCAATCCCAATAAGCACTTGAAAAAGTATTGACCATACCAATATCAATACCAACCAAAAAAAGTATTGTTAGTTTTACCAAATAATACCACACTAATATTTCCAAAAACTTTTTAAGTATTTCATTGTTAGCACACAACAAATACATAAATTTAAAAACCCATACAATTGCACAAAAGTGTAAAACAAATAAAATATAAAAAATATTATAATATAAAAACGTGGTAAAAACTAATAAATCCAGACATTATTGCCCAACGATAAACAATAAAATAAGTCAGTCATCATTTAGCTAGATGAAGAAAAACCCTTATTTCAAAGTGTTGGCTGTTTAGCCTAGATCGCAATCCATCAGTACCATCATAAGAGTTATGCCTTTTGATAACATTTAGTGAATTTTATTCTATATATATAAATGAGGTTGTCTGTATGTATGAATGTATGTACGTATGTCCTTTATGAATTGCTACACCATTCATCCGATCGTAATGAAATTTTTACACAACCTTGAAAGTCAATGGGAGAAGGTTTTTGTAAAAAAGAATTTGAAATCGGTCACAAAATGAGCGGGAGAGCGAGCGAAAACGGGAACTAAAAAATGAGCGGGAACGGGAAAGGGAAAGCGACTGGGATCGCGAGAACATTCGGGAGTAAAAAACAAGTGGAGAAGGAAACGGGAGCGAGAGAGAAAAACGATAGAAAAACCTTTAAAAACCCCGGGCAACGCTGGGTACCCCGTTAGTAATTGATATCAAAGCCATTAATGAAAATAAGTTTTCTATGTTCGAATGTAAACAAAAATTGAATTTTGTTTTAACTAAAGAATTTCAATTTTTAATTTAAAAAATATTGGTATTGGGTATTGGTTAATTTTTGTTTAAAAAGTATTTACGATACCGAGTCAAAACCTCTGAGTAAAAGTATTTACGATACCGAGTCAAAACCTCTGAGTAAAAGTATTGACAATACCATTCCCAATAACAACCAATATCAACCAATTATTGCCAATAGTGTATTGGTATTTGGCCAATACCAATCTTAATATCCCTGACTACAACACATTTTAAAATGTAAACACACACACACTCACACGCACACACACACGCCTGCACATTGGCTTAAATCTACAGTTGTCCAATACTACTGGTGACTGGACAGCAGAGCATTTTCAATGAAACCACCAGGAGTCTGCACCAAACGATCATGAAGGAATGCAAGGATAAGACCAAGGTTGAATTCATTGAGGTTGCAGGCGTGGCAAATGTCCTTGAGGAAAAGGTGAAGTTCAAGTGTTTGCAATTTGTTTTAAATTGTTTGTTTTAACAGTCACTTTAATCACTTTCAGGATATGATGTAATATAGAACATATTCGTACAACCATTAGAAGTGCCTTAAGAAAGAGTTACAAAAGACAACGAAACAAACAAATAACAAACAATGCGAGCTAATATAAGAGCTGTGAAATATTATCTCATATATTTTATGATATGTTGTTATGTATGATGCGATGCCATATAAAACAAGATGTCACATGAGACATGATGTCATTTAAAACTTGCTCACGTCATTTCGTCCGTTTGCTTGCTTCAGTCAAGAAGGACTCTTCAATTTCCAGTGACACCTGCATGTTTTCACGTTTTCGTCATCCGCCCACAAAGTAAAATGAGAATTCTTATTTATTTTTCAGCCTGACAAGTTGATTGAATGCTTCCAATATTTCTTGCAAGGATTGGGTGTTGGTGAGTCGTCACATCTTTTCTCATCATCACCACCATCATCTTCATCATCATCATCATCATCCTCAGAATTTTATTCGAAAGTGTTATTAAATAAACTTTTAATCTAACCAATCTTACTTTTCTCCATCATCATCATCATCGCCATCATCATCAGAATTTTATTCGAAAGTGTTATTAAATAAACTTTTAATCTATCCAACTTACTTTTTTCCATCATTATCATCATCGCCATCGTCGTCATCTTCGTTATAATCACCATAATCATGATCATCATCATTATTTCCATCACTGTCACCGTCATCTTCACATCGGTATTTATTATATTCTTTGGAAACTTGTTTCTTTAGCCTTGTTTGCTGTGTCTGTCTGTTGTACACATTCGGTAAAAATCAAACAACTGTTTTCAATTTGTGACGAGAGAGAAAAGGGACAAGATTAGTGTATTTGTTCACGAGAGGGAGAGAGACAGAGGTAGAGAGTCAGAGAGCTTTCTTTTTCTCTCTGAAAGAGACAAATCCGACAGAGAAAAAGAGACAGAAACAGACAGGGAAAGAGAGACATAAACAGACAGAGAGGGAGAGGCATAAACAGACAGAGAGGGAGAGGCATAAACAGACAGAGAGGGAGAGGCATAAACAGACAGAGAGGGAGAGGCATAAACAGACAGAGAGGGAGAGGCATAAACAGACAGAGAGGGAGAGGCATAAACAGACAGAGAGGGAGAGGCATAAACAGACAGAGAGAGTCAGAAGATGACAGAGAGAAAGACCGAAACAAAGAGAGAGAAACGGAGACAAGGAGAGTGAGAACACAATGTTTTTTCTGTTGCTAGGTGCATATAAATTGATAGCATGATTATTATTATTATTATTATTCTTTTTCTCACACACTCACATGAGCACATGTTGTGGCATTAAGCAAGTCATTCGTGTTCTCTTTTTACTCTTTTCATCCAATAGGTTGATGCCCTTCTGAATCTAATGCTTTTGCTTAGTCTTTTACGTTGTGTTGGTTAGAGTTTCACACAATTTTTAAAGATTTCTAAAACCATATCAAAAATCCACTTTTAGTTTTTTTCATAATTCTTCAATGATTAACTTTAACTAATTTATTTTTTTTGTAAATACCTTAATTTGTTTCATCTATCATTTCCACAGTGTCATCTGTTCCGATGCAGAACGTTGCCAAGCCGCCACGAGGTCGTTCCATGTCCATGCAAGAATATGATCTGCCCCTCAGACAGCGCCTCTTTAGCGCTCAACTGTCTAGCACTCCCCCCATCTTTGACTCTCCCATGCAAGATTCGAGCAACGCCAGCACCGACCCGAACTCCCCGGTCAACACACCCACCGGTTCACCTCCCGATTCCAACGCGTCGGCCATGGGGCAACAGCCACTCTTGGGCACCTCCAACTGAATATTTGCACGTCTGCAAAGGCGGCGGGAGGCGCAAAATCTTCAAAAGGGGGGATATAATGATAATGATGATAATGATGATAATGATAATTGATATATAATCAAGGTTATTTGAAATTTTCTGAAATTCTTGTTTGTCTTTCTGTGCCCTGCTGGTTTTGAGCTAAAAAAATGCAAACCTCTTTTTTTCTCTCTTCCTTTCACCCTGCCTGCTTTTCACTCTTCTTATCTATCTCTCCTTTTCTTTCTTTTCATCTTTTATTTCTCCCTCGTTTTCTTCATTCACTCTCTGAAGCTGTTGTTGGTTTTGTTGTTTATTGCAACATTCTTGTTTATTGACATCTGCGAGTTACTGTTGGTGATGATAATTGTTAATAAGAGATCGTTTATTTGTAATTTTCTTTAAATAATTATTATTTAATCAAATTATTATAACTACATAACTCTGCATGTCGAAAACCTTTAGATTGTTTTTGTTTCCTGAAATTATGCACACACACACATACACATACACACACAGTCACAAACACTTATGCACACATACACATGCAACCACATTCAATTTATTAACATGATAGTTTTCTAGTTTGATTTGATATTGTTTACTTATGGTCAAAACTTGATCACCCAAGTGTTTTGCCTAATGTTTTTTTTTGAATATGTTTTCTTGTTAAAATGAAAAACTGAGTTCACCAGGATGGCGAACAAAAATAAAAAAATAATAATTATAATAATAATAATAATAACCAATTTTTGTACTCGAATTGTTCCATTTCATCGATTTCTTTTCAACGAATTTTACCTTTTTCTGCAATTTTCTCCGTCGTTAACTGCTTTAAGTGTAGATGCGGGATTGCTGTTTGTTTTATCACTGCAAGGGAAGTGCTTGAGACAATTAGGACAAGTCAAAACGATTTGCTCGCATTTAAACTACGTGCTGCACTTTCGGATAATACGTGTATAATATTTTTCAAGAACCTGAATATAATTGTTTTCAATTTTCACGTTGAAATAAATATGTGGCCATCTAACGAATACTTTTCACCGCAGTACCATTGTTGTCATTTTAACGCTGGAAGTTTTAATGCTGTCGCTGTGGTGTCGAATTCCTTCTCATTTCGTGACATTTTGAGGTTCATTTCTTTTCTAGAAGAATGTTCCATCACGTGGATGAGTTTATAATGAAATTACACACCCAAATACACACAGATATATAATATACATGCATGACACTGGCAGAAGCAACATTGTCGTTGTCATTTGTCACCGTTGCTTCACTAACTGTTTAGCTTTGAAGTTTTCTCGTCATTGTCAACAACAGGATGGAAACTGTTAATTTATTAATTAATTTGTATATATATATATATATATACACTTATATAATATTTGGATATAATATTTGGATATAATATAGTTATATATAATATATATTTATATAATATATTTATATATAATATGTTTACATATTATATACATATATTTAGATACAATTTATTCATATAATATATTTATATATATATAATTTAGAACTAATTCATTTGTATGTGAGTTATTTACCAAACGGCCCTTTAAAATGTACTCTCACTTTCATAACGTAGCTCTGCTTCTTCGTGATGATCCACTTGCATGGATTCCATGATAAGCTATAATATAAAAAATATTATTCTTCTTTACTTCGATATGATTATTATGCATGAAATATTTTGAAAACACTTTTTAAGGCATGCGTAGTTGTTTATTACAGCATTTTCTTTTACACAGTAGTAGAATAGTTAGACCAATGAGTTTTAAACATTTTTGTAACTACAATTCAAGTTTGTTCCTGTCGGCTTTCTGTTAATATTTTTGTCTTTGTCTTCAATATATTGCAGTGGATGGGTTAAAAAGATTGTTAATATAGATAAAAGGTTTCGGTTGACTGCTTGTGTTGTCCTGCTGCTGCTATTAAAGCTGTAAGGCTGATGCTGTTCTGACCTAACGTACTTCAAAAATTTACTGATTTACAAATTAATTCAAGTGTTTGCTCTCAAAAATATATTAATTTTCTGAATATAATTTAAAACCGCGAGATTCAATTCCACACTTAATTACTATGACATTCAAAACCGCCATACTTATTAACCACGACATTCAATGCCATTACACTTTGCCAGAGGCGGTATTGAATTTCGTGACTATAAAGTGGGACAGGGTCTAACAAATACGCCACTACAAATTTCCTCCTCCTTAGAGAGATAGTCGTAGGTAGAGATGGGGGTAATCGTAGGTAGTTTTTTCAAAATATATGCATGGCCCTTTGAAAAGGATTTTGGCTTCCCTTCTGAATGCTCCCCTTGCTCCCCTAGCTACGCCTCTGGATTCCGACACACTTTATAATAGCGACATTTAATACTGCTACAATTCCTTCCAAATAACTCAGTTTGATAACGACATTAAATAAAATCACCAACAAACCACCACACTTTATAAACGCGACATACATGCATGCATGCATGCAAAACAACTATTCTTTTCAATATTCGTAAACTTGATCGCACCAAAAAACGTCGAGAAATCTCCTGAAAGTACAACTAACTGACACGACACACGGAGACAATCATTTACACTTTTTTACCACTTTATTTCCAAAAAATAGTTCCTACAATATTTTTTACCAGCTTTTTGTCATGGTCTCTGGTATTTTTTAAATCCCTTATAATAACTTCACCGCGGGAAAGGAAGCCAGTGAAGTTGCGTCCGCATGAGATCTGATACGGGAGACCAGCCGGGCAGCTGAAGAACAACACGAGCGGCTGCTCGGAGAATGGATTGGAGCCTATTGATTTGAAACTGTCTAAGTCCGGCCATGACACCATTACAGTAATCAAGCCGGCTGTGCACGAGTGCTCTAATGAGTGAATGGGCGGAGTCCATGGTGAGGCTACGGCGGACGACGCGCAGTTGACGGAGATGATAGAAGCATGAACGAGTAAGATGAGAGATGTGTGCCTCCATAGACAAGCTACTGTCGACCATCACGCCAAGATTACGAACATAAGTGGAGGGCCTGACTGAGACACCAGCTATGACCAGATCCCCCTTCGGACAGAAGCTGAGTCGACCAGGCGAGCCCAACCAGATCACTTCGGTCTTAGAAGGATTGAGTTGCAAGCGATTGCTCGCCATCCAAGTGCCAATCTCGCTGATACATGCAGACATCCTAGGGACCAGATCGGAACACGACGCTGGCGGGGAGTGATCGTAAATCTGCAGGTCGTCAGCATAAGAATGGACAGAAAACCGATGTTTCGTGGCAATATGTAGGACGTCCGCGGAATAGAGAAGAAACAACAACGGGCCCAGAACGGATAGATTTATATGTTTTCAAAAAACCTCGGCAAATAAAATTGTTTGGAAAATTTCAGGGATGTTTCGACCTAGTACCAAACAAGTAAAGATAAAAAACAAATTTAATAAAAAAATGCTTTTATTTGCCTCTTTATCTGAGTCAACGAACTAAAATTTTTGAATCTAAAACCACGTTAATTATTTAGAACTTCTTGCGACTTATAAATAAACATCCGTACTGTTTAATTATTTTGGACCTCTGGCGACTTATACATAAACAACTTGATTAATTTGATTTGATTAATTGTAATTGATTTAAGGCTTAATTCATGTCGGAAACATTCAATTCATGTATTGTCATCCAGAATAAAGCTTTCCTGAAAGTTTTAGAGCTCTAGGTGGTCGAAAAGTGGGTGAACTTTTGTTTCTAAGATTTGATCACCGCAGACAAACAAGCAAGCAAACAAACAAACAAACAAACAAACAGAGAAACGAGTGAAGTTAAATAAAAGCATTTAAAAAAGCATTTAATAAAAGAATTTAAAAAAGCTAAAGTTCCACCACGTAGAAGACTTTGCAAGAAATGTTTAAGTTGGGTCGCTGAGAGACCATTGCGGACCCCTGTGCTGAGGTATACGGGCCCCCCTGAGAGCCAACGGTAGTGCCTAAGAAAAAGTAAATGTTCATGGTTATTCACTGATTGGCACCTGGCAGTGACTCCTTCATATCATTTTCTTAAATTTTATAGAAACTGTACATTGATAATGGAATTTTTAAAATAATAAATGTATTATTTATTGGAATTTTATAATTTCACTTTTATGATTTTCAATTTCAGACTTTAAAATATTAAAATACGTTTGCCACACACACACACACACACACACACATATATATATACATATATATATATATATATATATATATAAAGCCTTAATCTGGTCAATGGTCCGGGCCCCCTTTACATTCCTTTGGGCCCCTGTGCATTTTCTCCCTCCCACCCTCTCTCGGCGTCCCCGTGTTTAAGCAACTTTTCCAAGATACTTGCTGCAAAAAATTTTACAAAACAATTTCTCTAGTAAAATTTGAATATATATATATATATATATATATATATATATATATATATATATATATATATATATATATATATATATATATATATATATATATATATATATATATATATATATATATATATATATATATATATATATATATATATATATATTGTTACGATATCACCAAATCGTATACCGGGCTCAATAGAATGATTTTGCAGTTTATTGGAAAATAATAAATAAAGCTTTGCTAAGGCTAATTATACCTTCAAATCTCTTGATGATAATCAAATAATTATTGTCCCTAATAAAGGTAAGGTTTATCAATAGGAAGTTGATTATGAAACCAGTGATATTACATTATTACCCCCTTCTTAATTCTGTTCGTCCCGAACAGCATAGTCGTTTTTGCGAAATGCGACTTGGCCACGAACACCAAAATACCTTGATCTTTACTCGTGGCTTTGACCGCAATTCGCAAGCAACATGGTCAAGTCTCTTGACCGTTTGATGCAGTTTCTTCCAGTCCTTCTTTGGCTCATCAACAGAGTTTTTCTTTGGCTCATCGTCGCCATTTCTGCACGGTTCATCACAGCCTTTTTTGCATGCCTCGTCCTGAACATCTTTGCACGGTTTATCGGACTTGTCTGCTTTTTCTTCTTCCTTCACATCTTTTAGATCTTTCTCAAGAAACTCTTTAAAAGGTTTTTCGAAAACACGTTCCATAAATCCAATAAATCCCTTCATCAAGCTGTTATTTGATTTTACCGTGACTCTTAGTCTATCTGATCTAGAATCCTCTGTGGATTCATCTGATTTAGAACCCTCGGTACCGTTCTCTGTTCTTGGCTCATCTTTCTCAGAGTTTTTGCTTGCTGCATTGCTATTGTTGTTTTGGAGATGTTCATCGCCGTCATCTTTGTTTTCTTCCAAGCTACAATCGAACGTTTTCTTTTCACATTCCAGCTCGGCTCTCTCATCGGTGTCAACTTTCGTATCGTCCAGCGGATCTTTCTTCAAATATTCGCCATCGTCTGGCAAATCAATGTCTTCTTTTTTTGTCAAATTAGCTTCGACGTATTTCTCGATTGGAGTTTCGTCCGTTTTTAAATCCTTAGTTGCTTCATCCGAGTTAGATTCGTCACTAAAATCTGATCTTGAATATTCAGTGCCGTCGTCTGTTATGGAGGCCTCCGTTTCAGAACCGTCGCTGTATGGGTTAAAGCCATCGCTGTTATTGTCATTATTAAAATCATCATCATCACTTTCATCCTCATCGTTTTGCATTTCGTTTTCAACATTCTTCTCATCTTCTTTAGTTTTGTTTTCGACGTCCAAACCGACTGTATCACTGACACCATCTTTGCATGGTTCATCTTGAGCATCCTTGCAAGGTTTATTATCATGACTGTCTTTGACAGGCACATCATCATGACCGTTTTGCCAGGCTCATCATCATGACCATCTTTGCATGGTTCATCTTGTACATTCTTGCATGGTTCATCTTGACCGTCTTTTTTGCTTCCGCAATTGTTTGTGTCACCATTGAGGAGTTCAAGAAATTTCTTCCTTTCTTGCTGTGCTGCTCTGTGTGCTGCTCTGTTCTCCTCCTGTGCTGCTCTGTTTTCCTCCGCCATTTTATTCAGCGCCTTCAACAAATCATTTTCTACTTCAAACTCATACTCTTCGGGATCAAACCCATTTTTCTCCAATGACGTCCGGAGGCGGTCCACGAGCTCAGACTTTCTTCCTTTATCACTGAGCTCTCGTTTTCTAAGTTCCTGCCTCAACTCGAGTATCAAGAGCTCGTCCAATGCTTTCAAAACCATTCTTGTATCCCACTTCTGATCACCAATGTTACGATATGACCAAATCAGTTAGCTGAGTTGGTAAAGGGTTAGCCTTGAATGTGAGAGCTTCACGGTTCGACTCCCACTCACTGCCTAGTAGCCCATGTCAACGGAAAATTTAGCGGGTAAAATCGTTCTCTCCGTGGGGCATGTAAAAGAACAGCGCCTTTGAACAAAGCGGAAAAGGCGCTCAATAAATTAGCAAAACATTTACATTTACATTTACAAACATTTAAATCGTATACCGGGCTCAATAGAATGATTTTGCAGTTTATTGGAAAATAATAAATAAGGCTTTGCTAAGGCTAATTATACCTTCAAATCTCTTGATGATAATCAAATAATTATTGTCCCTAATAAAGGTAAGGTTTATCAATAGGAAGTTGATTATGAAACCAGTGATATTACATTAATATATATATGGTTTGCCATCTTTGAATAACACGTTTATTAAAAAAATGATGTAGAAAATTAACAGTATAAGTCTTTTGCCCAATTATCAATTCGTCCAAATTTTCAAAGTGCTATTTTTCTTGATTTGCTTAATGCAAAATTGTCAATGATTTTATCAAATTTAATATCATTTTCAATTGCTAGTAACGCTAAACCACAAAGTCTTTCCCACTGATCGTTGTACACTATTTATTTGTTTCAATTTGCTAAATGACCGTTCAGCATCAGTTTGAGAAATGTGCAACCAAAGCCTTAATCTGGTCAATGGTCCGGGCCCCCTTTACATTCCTTTGGGTCCCTGTGCATTTTCTCCCTCCCCACCCTCTCTCGGCGTCCCCGTGTTTAAGCAACTTTTCCAATATACTTGCTGCAAAAAATTCTACAAATCAATTTCTCTAGTAAAATTTGAAAATCCACTATATTAGCTTTACAGCCGGTTTTGCTCGTTTGATTGCTTGAATGTTTGTATACATAGAAAGTGAAAATTATCTAACTTCCCGTCACCCAATCAAGCTGAAATTTTAAATATAGGCTCGTTTTTTATGACAATGCATTCCATTAAAATTTCAAAAACAAGTTTTTTTAATTAAAAATAATAATTATATTAGTTTTAAAACAAAAACAAATTAAATACAATTATATAGATGTCGTTAAAAAATTTTTTTGCAACAAATAACAATTCGGCAAATCCTGAAATATAAGGGATTTGGAAAAAAAACTGGTTTTTACAGCTTATTTATAAAACTAAGCCTGTTTCTTATATACCGATCGCATTTAACCAGCCAAATGCAAAACATAAAAATACCGTAGAAATTAAAATAAATAAATAATAGTTAATTTAAATGCTACTCCTCGCAAGGTAGCGTGGCCGAGCGGTCTAAGGCGCTGGTTTAAGGCACCAGTCTCTTCGGGGGCGTGGGTTCGAATCCCACCGCTGCCAATAATTTTATGAGAACCTTTTTATTGTTATGGCAACGCAAAATTGACTTTGATATAATATGCTTTGATATGATATGTTATTTGACAAATTGGTTAAACGAGTCAAATTAGACAATAAAGTAGTGCAAAAATTGATGTATCTTTATATTCTAATGACAAAGTTTTTCGAAATCAAAGGTCGAGTATTGTTAACAAGTAAATTAAAAACGAATTTTTAAAACCCAATGCTTTTATATGTAATTAAAACACAAATTTTGCAATCAATTTTTTCTTATATTACTCTTTTATTTTATATTAAAGTCGAAATATCTTATTTATATCGAAATATCGAAATTAATTAAAATTAACTAAATTAATTGACTTATTGTAAAACTAATAATTGAATATTGCATTGTCTTCTATTTTGAGCATGTATGCAAAATTTGAAAAAAATCTATCATCAGGAAGTGACTCAAAAATTGATTGCAAGATTTGAAACAGACAGAGAAACAAACAGACAGACAGAGAAACAAACAGACAGACAGAGAAACAAACAGAGACGACGAGTTAATAAAAGCATTGGTAATAAAAAAGATAGGTTCTGGCGAGGTTCGAACTCGCGACCTACTGCGTGTAAAGCAGACGTGATAACCACTACACCACAGAACCTACAAGCATATCGATAACTACTTGCTTTCTTCGCACTTATTTTTTAATTTTTCAATTTTTTTTTCTTTTTATTAATTGAGATTTTATAATAACAAAACGTTTAAAGAAAAAATATGATAATTAGTCTCTACAACTTCTGGTCTCTTCTCTTATCCTGTCTAAAATTGATTACTGCAATTCACTGTATTATGGTCTTTCCTTTCTCCACTTATACTCTACTTCGCGACTGTCTGTCCAGTAGTGTCCAATCTTACGCGCTTCTCGATTTTTTTATATATTTCCTCGTTTTTTTTATCTGGTTACCTAATTTTAAAATGTGTCTTATTATGTTTAAAATTAAAAATTGCACCTCTACGTCATACTTAAAAAATATAATTATAACCCTTCAAAAGTTAATTTTAAGATCTACTGTTAATCACTGTTTAACTTTTTCTCTAAAGCGCTCTTTTGCCATACTTTTTTCATTCTGATTCCTTTCTCTGGAATTCTCTTCCACCTTCTCTTCTCTCACTACGTCTTCGTCCAGCAACGGATCTAGGATTTTCCGGTGGGGCGCGATGATCGAACATACCGATCCTGGGGGGAGGGTGTAACAATCACATTTTATCAACAAAGTTGTCATTCATTTTTTAAAATACACTATTGGTTTTATGAATTGTTTCTTTAGGAAAAACGTTCTATTTAAAAAAAAAACAATATTAAAATTATAACAAAACTGCTTATTTTTTATAACAAGACTGCAGTTTTCAAAAAAATTATAACAAAATTAATAATATTACCAGAAAAGCAGACTTGTAGACATCAGTGCTAAATTAAGTTAAGGATGGAAAGCGTTTGAGACAGCTTGAGTTTTTACTGGAATCATTTATAAAAATAAATTTAGGAGCCACCTTGTATATAAAATGGAATTGACAGAAAATATATAAAATATACAAAATAAGATAAAAATTTTAACTAAAATAAATATATGTGTGTGTATCCCATAGGAATAGTAATGGGATAAAAATTGCACTTTACTGGTGTTGATAAGCAATTCTGTGGAGCGACGAAGCTGAGGGGAGGTTTTTTTTAAAAGAAACATTTTTTATAGCAAATATAAATATTTTTTGGTAATCTGGTGTGGAGATCCATCCCCCCATTCCCCACCCCCTAGATCCGCCGCTGTTTTCATCTCTTTTCTGCCATGGTCTAAAAACCTTCCATTTCGTAAAAACGACGTATAAATTGAAATTAATTTGATTGATAAGTTTTATATCCAAAAGGTGAAAACAGAAGGACAGAAAGGGCGACGACATCATGGCGAAAATAAATAGTGAACCGTTAAATACTTCGTTTTTCAGAAATCCTATATCCGGTGAGATTTGCTATCCGATGCATTCCTAAAAAAGGTGATCCGAAGGTCATAGTAGTCATAAAACCACCTGTACACATCCCTCGACCGGTTGCTTATTTATGGGTTGTGCTAATAAATACGTTATAGTTTGCTTTCTACCTCAAAAAGAACAGAAACGAACCAGTGGCGTAGCCAGGTTTTAGCACCAGGGGGAGCGGTGAGCACATATAAAAGGCCCACTTACCAAAATAAAGAATTTCAATTAAATACATTGCATTTATTACATACGTATTTATTTTCGTATTTCAAAGAGAAATACTGGAACACCCAAAAGGTAGAAAAACAATATTATGTATTGTTTAGTAACAATTATAGTATATTATACAGTTTATATACTTACTCAGTGTAAACTAATTACAACAGTTTTTTTTTGTCTGGGCTTCATTCTTGCAAAGTTATCGATTACTTCGTTATAATCCACTTCACTAGCAAACTGTCTTTCGATCGTAATCAAGGCTAAACCTGACAACCTGTCCTCACCAATTGTAGAACGCACGTACGATTTTATGAGTTTCAGTCGGCTGAAGGAACGTTCCGCACCAGCGCTGTTTATTGGCAAGGTCAGAAAAATACGGTACATTGTAAAAAGGCCAGGAAAATGGAGCACATGTCATTGGCGATCATGAATTTTAGCACATTGTTGATGGTCATTTCTTCGACACTAGAATTTTTTTCCTTCTTGATTATACCTAATATTTCCTTGTACATGTCTTTAAATGAAAAAAACTCTTGCACAATTTCATCTCGACTTTCGATGACATCTGAGTACATGTCTGCTAAAGATTCTAATCTTGTCACATTATCGTCATTGCTAAAATTGAGATTGCTGTTGAGTAACACAAGACTGTAGAGTCACACAATACAGTCATGCATGATAGAAAATCTGTTACTGCTTATTTGCTGATAATTAATCAACATACCCGGTTGGGATTTTAACAGATTTTTGACAGCCCTAAATTTAATAAAATATTTATTTTAATTCTTGAGAAGGCCAAAAAGGCCCCACTTTTTGGAAAATGGTCTCAGGGGGAGCGGCCGCTCCCCCTGCTCCCCCTAGCTACGCCACTGAAACGAACGTAATAAAAAACAAAAAAATGCAAAAACACATTTACAAGTTTTTTCTTTGTAGACCGCAGTATCAATTCTGTAAAATTCACGAGGCCTCAAATGAGAAAATCAGTAGAATCTTCTATTATGAGCTAAAACACACCAAAATTGAACAAAACAAATGTAAGAAGCATAAATGCACGATTGTAAGACTTACTCTCACCAGAGATCAAAAATGTACAATTATGACAGGTGAATTTCGACAATGAGAACAAGTTAGAGTTGTTGATATTTAATACTTGTTCGTGTTAAGGATCTTCTTGTGCCAGCCCCCATCTTCAACTATCTGTAGTTTAGATTTATTTAAGCTTTTCAAAATAGTTAACGCGCTTTCCAAAATTTGTATTCACAATAAGTAACATAGCTAGTGTTACGTTAATAATACCATAGGTTGATTATATCTAAAGAATATATTTGGCTCACTAGTCACAAACGTTAATTAATTATTTTAACCCTTTGGATCCGCCTTTGGCACAGACAGCAAAAGTAGATTTTGACTCATTGGCCCACAAAACGAAGACTAAACGAGTGTGCTTAGCATCAACAGAGTGGTTTTTATAAAGCTGCATTTGTGCAAAGCTTGAAAACTTCTCGGCGTGTATAAGTGATACTTACTATGTATTTATGTATGCATGAAATCCATAGCGTACGCGCTATTGAGCCTATACACAATTTTTACTTTTCTATTTATTTTTAAATCGATATATTAATTCCAAGAAAATATTAAAGTATACCCAATCATAATTAAAGTTGTTTTCATTTTCATAATTCCCTCTAAATCGCTATTGTGATAAACAACTCGCACTTCTCTTTTGGCTCGCACATTGACGTACACATTAGAGAAGATGAATAAATTTTTGTATAGTTTTATGGCATAAAGCAATATAATAACATATACATAGAAGAATCGATGCAAGTTTTTTATATTACGGGGAGCCCGCAGGAAGACGCACTCTCAATAAACAGGTTCCTTTCTCTCGGCATCTGACGGATTCAAAGCTCTTGTTTTGTGCTTATGCTTACTTACCTACTTGCATATTATATAAACTTACTAGCAGTTTCTTGCTTCTTCGTCTTCTCGCCCAAGCTGCTCCCCTCTCTTGCTCTCCCTCTCTCTTTCCTTATTTCCATGACTTTCTCTTTCACGTTCTTTCTCCCCGTAAACTTTTGCAATTTTCGTTCTTTTCTCCTCTCGTCTGTTCTTCTTCTTCTCCTACGTTGGATGTTATCTCTATTTACAGTTGTAGCTTCCCGTCGTTTTGATTGTTGCTGTGCATAGAAACGAAATTTCAATCCATGATTTACTAGGAATTATTATACAGGTAATGCTGAAATTGTACTCTATGCCCGTCCGTACAATGTTTAATACATTTATTGCTTGATTAGTTAATTTTGATATTTCAAATACGTTTCATTTATTAAAGTTTTTTTTATCTACCAAGAACTCACGTGATTGGATTAATTATTTTTCGACAATGAACTGAATCTCTTACGGACACAATCTCTTAAACGTATTGAAACAGCAGAAGATGACGAATCGCTCAATAATTTCCCTTTGATCTTTCGACAAACATTCCTCGACGCTGCCGAAATTCAGAAAGTATTGAAATGTCACAAACCGCTCATGGAATGTCCAAGACAAATCAGTTTGCTCAGCAACAACAACAAAATAGCCAGCAAAAGTGTAACGACTATAACAACCAACTGCCTGACGGTGGTGGGAGGTGTCAGTATGCCGATGGTGGGTGGTACGCCGGCAAGTGGGAGATAGGTATGGCTCACGGTCACGGAGTTTGTGGGTCTAGTCCCATGGTCAAAGATGCGGGAGAATTTGCCGGTCTCTGGCAGCAGGGATTCGAAGTAAACGGGGTATCCCGATGGGCAAGTGGGGAGCGGTATGAAGGCCAGTGGTTACAGGGGAAAAAACACGGTCTAGGATGTGAGAAAGAAGGGCACTGGGTATACAGAGGAGAATGGACCCAAGGAAGCAAGGGTAGGTATGGAGTAAGACAGAGCACAACCTCAAGCCTGCATTACGATGGAACTTGGACCTCAGGAATAAAAGATGGATATGGTGTTGAGACGTACCCAGATGGAGGTCAGATTTGATATAGTTATCACATTGTATAATTAAAGTTTAAAGTTTATTAAACACAGCTAATTTTACTAAGAACACTGGAAATTTTATAAGATCTTTGAAAATAATGGTTCATCAAAACCTAGTTTCAAAATACGGTGGACAGTTATTAATATTTATAAGAATTTTTTTTTTCAATTTGGCTGGTAAATAAAACGGTCAGTAAAATGTTTAACATAATACAGGTACTTATCACGGTCAATGGATGCGTGGAATGCGGCATGGCTACGGCGTGAGACAAAGTGCTCCTTACATCGTAGCCATAAGATCTCCTATGAGAACCTTTCCAAACTCACCATCCACTCCATACTCAGATAATGTCAGCGGTCAGTTCGTTTCGTTTGACCGAGATATGAGAATGGAAGAAAATAAAGGAGGATTTGTTCTTCAGGTGAGCTGAGAGTTGGAATTTAGAGTCGAATAGTTAAGAAATTGTCAAACCTAAACATTTTAGTCAACGCCCGTGCATGCATTTTTAAGTCAGACTTTTTTAAACAATGAAGTTCTTCCTGGTACAATTATCCAGAATGCAGTACACAGACTAAGCACTGTGACACTTAAGGAAGTTATTTATTTTTTATAACGTTTAAGCAAACAGATCCAATGTCTCGATTATCAACAAAGTAATCTACCATCATGGAAGATTTTATGTTGTTTTATTTTATTTATTTATTTTATTCAAGGCAAGAACATCTCCAATCGAAGATGCTCAGTCGAAATCTTCAAAGCGTCCTGGTATCTTTGACCGAATAGGTCGTCACAGTTTGCGGAAATCTCTCGCAAACGAACTGAAAAATATGCGACAGAAGAGCGCCGGGGACTTGCTTGGTCAAGGTTTAAGAATTCTTACTTGATAAAAAACAAGTAAATTAAAAACGAATTTTTAAAACCAATGCTCTTATATGTAATTAAAACACAAATTTTGCAATCAATTTTTTCTTATATTACTCTTTTATTTTATATTAAAGTCGAAATATCTTAATTATATCGAAATATCGAAATTAATTAAAATTAACTAAATTAATTGACTTATTGTAAAACTAATAATTGAATATTGCATTGTCTTCTATTTTGAGCATGTATGCAAAATTTGAAAAAAATCTATCATCAGGAAGTGACTCAAAAATTGATTGCAAGATTTGAAACAGACAGAGAAACAGACAGACAGAGAAACAGAGACGACGAGTTAATAAAAGCATTGGTAATAAAAAGATATAGGATTCAACAACATAGATATCTTTTTTTAAAAACCACAATGATTTCAAGTTTCTGGCCATATTTTTTCTTGATGTGCATAAAGTGCATATTAAGAAGCTAACTCCAAATATGACAACATGAGATAACGAAGCGTTAATAATGAAATGATGAATGGATGGATAATAATTCGCATTTCTATAATGGAAAATGGAAGCTCAGTGCGTTGCGCACATGACTGTTGCGCAGGATTGCTTTGCATTTGCAAAAATTACCCAAGCAACTGTTCGGCTAATTTGAAAGAATTCTGTAATCCTCGCATGTCATGTTTTTAAGTTATTTTAACTAATAAAAAACTGGAAATAAAAAATATTTTAACACAGCCATTCATACATTTTGGTAACGCCAACCCAACCTTATGTTATTATAGACGTTTGTCGAGAGAATATAATTCAGTATTCCTTATCATTTGGACTTATAATTGTATCTGATAATTGCATTAAGGTAGCTTACTTATGGTGCAAAAGGCACGAATCGTATATTAAGCTGAATATTAGCAAAAGCCGATCCGCCAAAACAATAATGTTTTCTTAACAGATTTTTTTTTCTTTTTTCTCATGGAAAATGTAATTAAATTAAGTTACACATTGAGTCAAAGTTAGTTACAAATATTTATTAAATAACCAATTTCTGTATGTATGTATGTATGTATGTATGTATGTATGTATGTATGTATGTATGTATGTATGTATGTATGTATGTATGTATGTATGTATGTATGTATGTATGTATGTATGTATGTATGTATGTATGTATGTATGTATGTATGTATGTATGTATGTATGTATGTATGTATGTATGTATGTATGTATGTATGTATGTATGTATGTATGTATGTATGTATGTATGTATGTATGTATGTATGTATGTATGTATGTATGTATGTTAGAACTTTGTACAACGCTTTTAGGTGGCCAAACAACGAATGACTGTTGATTTTTTTAAATCCGTCTTATTTGACGTGTTATCTCTCGTTTGTTAATAGTTTGCTTAGTTTTTTGTTTGCGCCCAGACAAATTTCAACGATTTTACGAATAATATTTAGTATAAGAATTGTTACTAAATATTGCGCTATTTATTTTTATTAATAGTATTATTATTATTACCTATTATTTTATATACACACACATACATACTTACAAATCTTTTTGTTTGGTGAGTAGCTCAGTCGTTTGTAGCGTACGTAGGAGACAAGATGCTGTCGATGACAGACAGTGACAGGCATACATGTATGCGTTAAATTTAAATAGAATGAAACGTCCCATTATAAGTAGCCACCGTGTGGAAAAATTTATTAGAAATTATGATGAATTTAAAGTTAAAAGCATCCTTCACGACTAACAAAATAATGACTTTTAGAAATAAAGCTTAAAAATAAGCAAATATGATGGATACGCACAAACTAACAAACATTCCTAAGAGATATTTACAGCTTTTCATTTTGTATTCCACGTCGATTTAACTGCAGAGGAGCAAGGATTTGGGAAACGTTTATTAGTCGTTTTAGCTGAAAAATGTATTATAAAAACAATATTACGACATATTAATGTTTTTTTCTAAAAAATTCACAACATCATTGGCATTTGGACAGGCCCATCAATAAACAGACCTACCAGCGCTGGGGCAAACAGCAGGGCTTCTTCAACAGGTGGTTCAGTCAGGAGCACGACGAGTGCTTTCAGTCAGATCAGCAGCGCTTTCTCGAATGTTACGTCATCGACGAGGAGGAGCAGTGTAGACCTCGAAGACGAGCTGGGAAGTTTCTGCAGCGATGTCGATCTGGCAAACGAGAGAGTGACTGAGAGGTACGCAGGGGAGTGGAAAAACGACAAAAGGTCAGGCTTCGGCGTCTGCGAAAGATCAGACGGAGTCAAATTCGAAGGTTAGCCTGTATTTTGCTATTTTCTGCATGATTCTTTACGCGAAAATTTATTTCTCACGTCAGCAGACAGCGAACAACTTTCAACAACAAGTTGTGAGGCTAAAAAGCTTGTTATTTATGACTGTTTGCTTGCTTGATCGTTTTTTTTATGTTTTTTTTCTTAAATGATTGTTTTTGTCATTTCAGGAGAATGGATGAACAATCGCAAACATGGATACGGAGTTACAACTCTAACAGACGGCACTCGAATAGATGGCAAATACAAGAACAACGTTCTCGTCAGTTCGACCAAAAGCTCCAAATTGTTTGCCATGAGGGCCAGCAAGATCAGGGACAAAGTAGATGCATCAGTGGAATCTGCCCAAAAAGCAGCAGGAATGGCAATACAAAAAATGGAAATTGCCAACTTGAGGTTATTCAAATATTTTTTTTATTTTGGTAAATAATATTTAAAACCAAAACTAAAAGTCTTCGATATTTTTTACTGATGTTGTTTTCGTAAGAGGCGTTTTTCTGCAGAATAATTGGCAGTTTTCGAATTATTGCGAGTTTATGAGTTCTGAAACATGTGTTATGTTTAAAAAAACCCGTTCTTAAAAAGTGTTATTATCAGTAAGTCAAGCCTTGCCACATATGATAAGCTCCTATAAAGTGTTTATTATTACTCACACGTGTGTCGGAAATTAGGAATCAATTGATCCACAATTAAGGTCTTTGCTGAGTTCTATATTGAGATTAAAAATTCCCATCGAGTCATCCATCTGCTTACAAACGCGCAGCAACTGCTCCGAGGAAAAAAAGAGGAAAAAAACAAAGTTTTATTTTACAACCTCATATGCTCACGAAACTCCTGTGAGCTATGAGCTAGAACTTGAACAACTTGTTGATAAAGAATGGATTCGTCTTCTTTGTATTCTGGCTGGCGTAAAAACCACTCTTTGTTCCAAACTGCAGTTTATTTGTTAGACGGTTATTAAAAATATTTGTTCATTTGTGTTTTATTTATTTGAAAATGTACTTTAACCAAAGAAAACTTTTTATAAACAAAATTAGTTTTTTTTTGACATTTTAGAATTAACTATATAGAAAAATTTATTGAAAGCAGGGCCAGATGTAATAAAAATGGTGTTGGTTCTGAAACAAAAAACTCCAAATACAGTCTTAAAAAACTGAATCGTCTAATAGCAAAATGCTTAAATCGACAAATTGCTAAGGGTGAATTTATTCCATATCTGAGAAATAAAAGAGTCACATACATCTCACAAGATATCTATTAGAATTTAATATTATAATTATTAATTATATATTGTTATTTTTATTAATGAAAACATGTTTGCGAACAGAATGACAAGTGCTAAAGTGAGAGCTGATCAAGCCGACGAGGCGGCGAAAAGAGCAGTCAGTGACGCAGAAATAGCCGAAAACGTGGCTACACAATATACATCTGAATTTCAAGGTTATTTTTTAAATATTATATTTTAGCCTTTTACAAGAAATGTTTTAAGACTGAAAATTTCAAGATTAGGCTCGTACTTCTTTATAGCTAAAACAGCCATTTAAAAATAATCATTTTTATCTGCGTAAATCGTTTATTTCAACTAAGTAAACATTTCAACTTCGAAGGTGGTCAAGTTATTATGGCAAATCGTCAGCAGAGTAACAGCAGTTTTGGCTCACTAAATTCACCGCATGACAACTCTTCTCGTCTTCCTTATCAAAAGTATGATAACTCACAATCAGCTCAAGACAATATACAATTAGAGCCAACATCTAAGCCACAAAGAAAGTTCGCCTTTTTCAAACTCAAAAAGAGCGGCGAACCCTCCAAGCGATCTAAAAGTGAAACCAGAGCAGCTCAATCTACTGGTTTCTCGTTGTTTGGAAACACTTTGCTGCCAACTGCTAACAAATCCTCTTCACTGCAGCAAGAACCTCGAACACTTAATGCTTTCAATCAAAGCTACGAGAGCGTATCTAATTCAACCCTGACAAAGCCTTTGCATCCGTCTAACTTTGGAAAAGATCAGGAAAAACTGTATCAGTCTCCAATGTCAAAATATAGCTATCCTGGGCAGAAATCGGACATATCTATAAATGTACCGAAAACATCTAATCTGTGGTCCCAGGAGCAGATAGGACGTCCAGAAAATATAAACACGCGCCAAGCTAACGATACAATGATGCAAGTGCCTAAATCTGTTGAAAACACCAATTTTAGAGAAGTACATTCTACATACAATGACGATGGTCTCTACAATTCTCAGGGTTCAAAGCATCGTAACTTGAATAGCATGTACTCCAATGAAACAGTGACTCCAGCTAACCACATAGGTTCCATTGACAACTACGTGGATAACAAACGAAAAGACTACAACGCTCGAGTAGAAGTGAGCTCGTACGACCAGCCGAAATATCACAGTGATTCCAGCAACTTCACAAAACACGGCAGTTACACCGTCGAGTCACTTGACGCCGACACTGTAATAACGGCATGGCCGGTTACCGAAACTCTTTCGACAAGCTTTACTCAGCCTTACAGAAGTGCCAACACTTCTTCTGTGGCGTGGAATCACGCCAACAGCCACAGAGGGGAACCTTTTCATCAACAATCTCAGCATCCCAATCCGGCCAATGTTGACAGATATTACAATGACCGGTTGGATGTTGCGAAAAACGAAGCCAACGACGTTGAATTACAGCGCGATCGACGCAAATCGCTACCCAGCATCATGAAAGAACCGTCTCTAAATTCTCCTCTTTCGCTCAATTCTCCGGCTGCCACGACGTCTAGAGTGATTCAAATCTCAAGTAAATCTCCTTCAAAAACGCCTCTTACTCAGAACCCAACGAATTTAATGCTCTCAAAATCATCTTTTTCCAACCCGGCAGACCACGTTCCAACAGACACTTACGTCATAGAGAATGGCGTCAGAAAGAGAGTCAAACCTGTGGTCGCAGCCAAAGTGACGTCGACGCTGGCTAAGGTGCCTCACTACGAACTAGAGAGCTCAAAGGTTAAGTACAAAAGAGGTGATCGCGGTAGTCTGCCAGACGTCTCAGCCGTTAGTGATACCGAAGTTCTGCCCAGAGAGATTGTTTACCAGATGAGCCAGCGTAGGAGAGAAGAGTTAATGAAACAGAGAGAGGAATTGGAAAGACGCTATGGCGGGAATATAGTGCTCAGAATTGAAGATATCATGGTGAGTAATTTATCATTCTAGATAATATTTAAACTTCTAAAAAGTAATATTTATTTACGCAAAATTTTGTTTCAGTATTTTGTAAGACTGTATTTTTTCTGAGTTATTCCAAATAAAATTCTAAAATGCCGAGAATTTTCTCTGTAGGATTGGTTTTGGAGAAAGAAACTTTTTATTTTGATATTCATCTTCAACGTGGTTCTCGTGTTCGGATTCCTCCAACTCCTCAAAGACGTCAACAAGTAACCACTTCTCACGCTCATAATCAAGAACACGTCTCGAATGCAAAACTGAACCTCGGATCCAAAATCGGGTCGATCCTTTCCGGTCAATAATGTTTCTTCACGATCGTCCAGTTTAAGGCAATTCTAACTTTCCATCCAGTATCCAGTAAATAGCAAAAATGTTGCTGCCAGCTTTAGTGTGATTGTTGGAAACCCTTTTTTACTTTTTTTCATTTTTCTAAGCGTTTTGAAATTGTTCAACTATTACGGTTCGTCGTTATGTTGTGCTAGGTCTCGTGATCACATGGTCACATGATCATATAGTCACATGGTCACGTGATCACATAGTCACATGGTCATGTTTGTTTCACGAATTGGAATATCTGCAATGAAGTTTGTGATATTCTTCCTCGTTAATTATTCTATTCGAAGCATATTTTTGTTCTTATAACATGACCATAACAACAGACATAATTTTTTCTTGTTTTCTTAAAAAAATATATAAAAAACGATTCTTTCAGTTTTGCTTCTCTTTTAGTAGAATAAATTTCATTTTCTGACGTTTCCATGACAGCAGCAAAAAGTAATAAATCACTTCGAGCCTTCAGATGGTCTGATTTTGTTTGGTGCATTGAGGTGTATAGTTTCAAAACAACAAAAAAATTAACTCTCTCAACGAGCTTCTCCACGCAAGCTTACGCTTTCCTTACTTTTCAGAGGTAGAATAAAAATTATATTCTTCACACGTGTATTCGTTTATTTTGCATTTAATAAACCACTTTTAATTTATTTTAGAATATTTAACCTTCTTAAGATGTTTTCAAGTTTTTTAACTAAGTCCCTCCATATGTTTTTTTTAAATTTAATAACCGTCTCTAATAATAATAATAATGATAATAATAATAATAATACTAAATAGTCAATTTTTATTTTTTCTGCAAATCGGCTGTATCATTTGTCATCACATTTTATGCTGGCAAAGTTTTTGTTATGAAAAGTGGATGTGCTGGTTGAATACGTCTTAAATGAAATCAATAAATATAACTTGTCTCTATGTTCTTTTTGCTCGAGTCTCTGCTTGAAACTTTTTTTTTTATTAAATATAAAAAACAAATGCTCAAATATTAAGAGTACGTTTTTAACTTTTCGATTTAATTGATTACTAGAGATAGCCCGACAAAAATTACGGATTTTTACCAATGCTTTTATTAACTCGTCGGCTCTGTTTCTCTGTCTGTTTCTCTGTCTGTTTCTCTGTCTGTTTCTCTGTCTGTTTCTCTGTCTGTTTCTCTGTCTGTTTCTCTGTCTGTTTCAAATCTTGCAATCAATTTTTGAGTCACTTCCTGATGATAGATTTTTTTCAAATTTTGCATACATGCTCAAGATAGAAGACAATGCAATATTCAATTATTAGTTTTACAATAAGTCAATTAATTTAGTTAATTTTCTTGAGGATTTTATCGAGGGGTTTCTTGAGGGTTTTCTTGAGGGTTTTCTTGAGGGTTTTCTTGAGGGTTTTTTTGAGGGTTTTCTTGACCACAAAACGCTAACCGACTGGCAGACTATTTTACCAAGTTAACACGAACCACACTCACTGACCGCGATTCTCAAGCGTGTACGAAATTTTCATGAAAATAGTTGAGATATTTAAATTCGATGCTTTTTGATGATATTTTTATTATTATTACCAATGCTTTTATTAACTCGTCGTCTCTGTTTCTCTGTCTGTTTGTTTGTTTCTCTGTCTGTTTCAAATCTTGCAATCAATTTTTGAGTCACTTCCTGATGATAGATTTTTTCAAATTTTGCATACATGCTCAAAATAGAAGACAATGCAATATTCAATTATTAGTTTTACAATAAGTCAATTAATTTAGATAATTTTAATTAATTTCGATATTTCGATATAATTAAGATATTTCGATTTTAACATAAAATAAAAGAGTAATATAAGAAAAAATTGATTGCAAAATTTGTGTTTTAATTACATATAAGAGCATTGGTTTTAAAAATTCGTTTTTAATTTACTTGTTTAAAATCCCATCAACATACATAATTTCCTATGTATGTATGTATGTATGTATGTATGTATGTATGTATGTATGTATGTATGTATGTATGTATGTATGTATGTATGTATGTATGTATGTATGTATGTATGTATGTATGTATGTATGTATGTATGTATGTATGTATGTATGTATGTATGTATGTATGTATGTATGTATGTATGTATGTATGTATGTATGTATGTATGTATGTATGTATGTATGTATGTATGTATGTATGTATGTATGTATGTATGTATGTATGTATGTATGTATGTATGTATGTATGTATGTATGTATGTATGTATGTATGTATGTATGTATGTATGTATGTATGTATGTATGTATGTATGTATGTATGTATGTATGTATGTATGTATGTATGTATGTATGTATGTATGTATGTATGTATGTATGTATGTATGTATGTATGTATGTATGTATGTATGTATGTATGTATGTATGTATGTATGTATGTATGTATGTATGTATGTGTGTGTGTGTATGTATGTATGTATGTATGTAGGTATGTTAGCAATTTCGCATAAAGCGGCGGCCGCAGTGGTCAGCAGTTGCTAAAATTAATTTATAATTAAAATTGCTTTAAAAAACATCTTCCCAACTTCATCAGAGTCAATGCTCGCTCTCATTTTTTGTAAAGTATAGTTCAGTGATGATCCCATTTTTTGGATGAAAACGGAAAAAGCAGCTTACCTCAACTTTGAATACTTCAAATTAGCTGACCAGTATTTCAAATGGTCAAGGTAAGTTCCATCTTTTTTCAGCCAGCAATCAAGGTTTTTTTCTGTTAGTGGATCATTTAAGTTCTTAGAAAACAAGGTTTGAAAGACAATATCTTGTAAAAAAAAACTATTCAATAATTCATATCTTTAATTAAATGTGAGCTATAATTAGTTTAAAATCTAAGTCTGGTGGGCAGCTGTCGCCATAAAAAGTGCCAACAATATTTTTAAAGGCAAAATTACCACTTGTATGAAGTTATTTTATAAATTTGATTTCCAGTGCATTGAATATCTTGTAAAGGACTTCAAGTGCGATGCGCCGGCGAGTCCGCTATAGTTGAATACGACATATGAGCCGGGAGGGATAGGAATCCAAGCACGGAAATCGTGATTTCTCAAAAACTATAATAGCCAGCGACCTGAAATTTTACAGATACAGGGATCAATCAGACCTATTTTCGGTGCCGTCCGGAAGTTTGTGTGATCACGCCCACTTCCGCTTTTGGACTATAAACGCTTGCGGATTCGACATTGAATATCTCCGGAACAACGTGACCTTGAAAAACCAAACTCAAAAGGAACATAGGGGTCCATGAGCCCTAACTCGAGTTTAAATCGCAGGATTACGTAACTTCCGGTTCCACTGTTATGAGCGCTCGAAAATGGGTACCCCGGATTCGGCACTATTTTTTGACTCACGCTACAGCCACCCCATCAGGCGAAACGGAGCTGAACTTTACATGAGAAGACGACCCCTGAATGGGACCATCTAATGAAGAAAGATTTTTTCAAATGTGTATTCCGGATATGGATTTATAGGCGTTCAAAGATGGTGTTTTTTTTTCAATTTTGGATAAGTATTGTGAAATGGTCTGTAAGTTTGCACTTTCATTTATTCGTGAATGGAATCAAGTCCGAATACGCTAAGTGTTCATGTAGCCCAAGAAATCTACAAACGGAAAAGAAGCAAGGAATCATGCCTCTCAACAAAACGTGTTTCACTGAACTTTTCAATCTGATAGGGCATAACCATTTCTAGCATATAAATTTTTTTTAGTAATCTGTTGGAGGATGCATCTCCCCCATCCCGCCTAGATCCGTCGCTGACATCCTGATATATATAAAGAAGTGAAACAAAAACGCAAACCAGCACACGAGCACATTGGGAAGTTCTGATAGAGCTAGGTTTTGGAATGATAGCAGGCCTAGCCAGAAAACCTGAAGCTAATTTCGTAATTAGGGGACCGAAAATATTTTTTATTTTTTTTTTATTTTTTTTTCTGTTCTTTTGCAGTCCGTTGTAAGTTATCTTGATTTTTTTATTCAGTAAAACCAAACAAAAGGAATTTAAAATAAATTAAACTTTTTATTTATTTTTTTATTCCTCTTTTTCCTTCTCTCACTTTTTTCTCTTTCACTTTTTGTAATTTTTTTCTTTCTGTAGCAATGTCAACCTAGGACACCTCTTTTTTCCATGGTACAGAAGAGTAGTACAGAAAGAAACATTTTCAATTTATCCTTTGACCATTTCCCAAAGTAAACGCAACTGCTCATGTTATCCCTGTAGCCATGAAAAATCTCGCTGTCCAAAATCATAGAAGTAGTCGAGTTTTTTGAGCTTGGCTTGAATTGTTCCAGTTTGGAAGTTAACACATAAACAAGTCTCGTTCAGGGGCGTCATTTCAGCAAAACCTTGGGGGGCAAAATTTGTTTTAAACCCTCAGATTCCAAAATTGTATCTTTATTATGCTATACTGTTTCTCTGGATATGCTATACTGTTAATATAGACACTTTAATTTAATTTTTTAGTACATTAGTATACAAGCGTTGTTTAAAAAAAAAATTTTATACTCTATATTATTTTTTAGTGTTTATTTTTTTTTAGAAATCTAAATATTATTTAAATTTTTTTTCTTTTTCTAGTGTTTAATTTTTGTATCTAAAAACGTATTAATGTATTTAATGTCACCCATCGAAGTACTAACCAAACTCGACGTTGCTTAACTTCGTTGATCGGACAAGACGCGGTGTTTTCAAAAACAACGTTTGCTCTGAAACAAACAACAAACAAAACATTGCAATTTGCAAGTTAATATAAGCGTTGTAAACAGGAAAAATGAGTTATTAAAAAGTTTAACTTCAAATTCTTTTGTTTGGTTTTGCTGAATAAAAGAAATTATAAATGACTTAAAACGGACTGCATAACGAGAGTAATCAAAATTAAAACAAGTAAAAATATAAAATAAATGAAAAACAAGTAAAGGAAAAAACGAGTTTCTTAACACAAACTTTAATTTTAAATACACTCGATTTAGAAATACAAGAGATGTTCAAATTAAGTTTTTTTTTTAAATTGAATTATGTATTGTCATCAAAGATAAAGCTATGCTGAAAGTTTCAGCTTTCTAGCTAGTCAAAAAGCTGGTTAAATTTTACTGGCAAGATTTGCGTACAGAGAAAGCCACACACACACACACACACACACACACACACACACACACACACACACACACACACACACACACACATACACACACAAACAGAGATTGTAACCTAAATAAAAGTTTGTAAAAAAGCTTTTATTTGCTTCTTTTTCTGAGTCAGCAAACTAAAATTTTTGAATCTAAAACAACCGTTACGTTCAATCTTCTACATTGTTTATTTCTTTCATATGAAATCAAAATTCTTTTTTTTTTATAATAGTTTATAGTCCTTTACAGCAGGTGTTTTAAGATTGAAATGGCTGTGTGTTGGAAGCCCCTAAGTACTTCTTGTCGTAGATCATATCTGATCTTTTCAACTGTCCCTCCTCCTTTATCAAGGCTTGGGACTGGCTCGCAATTAGCGAGGCGGAGTTAATCAAAATTCATAAATTTAACTCGATGGATTAGTTATCTAAAACACTTCATTCATATACTGTTATCGAGAATACAGCTATTCTGAAAGTTTTAAAGCTCTACGTAGATAAAATCGAATAAAATCATATAAAATCGAATTTGATTACTTTAAATTGATTTAATGCTTAATTCATGTCGGAAACATTCAATTCATGTATTGTCATTCAGAATAAAGCTTTCCTGAAAGTTTTAGAGCTCTAGGTGATCGAAAAGTGAATGAATTTTTGTTTCTAAGATTTGATCACCACAAACTAATGTCTCAGCTGAAAGAGCCAAGTAAACTTAAGATCATCAAAATTGATCATTTTGTTTTTCGCCATGATAAGACTAGGGTGCTCAGTTTGAATTTAATGAACAGATCTGTATAACTTAGCGAGCACCCTAGTCTTATCATGGCGAACAACAAGATGATCAATTTGACGTAGGATTTTATTTTCTACTTTTTAGTGCATTTCTAAAATAAGACTAGTTTTTAAAAAGTGTTTTTTATATATTTTTATTTTCTACTTTTTAGTCTTCACACTTTTTAATTGAACAATGTTTATTACTCTTTAGCTTTTTTAATTGCATTATTATTCTGCTCCAAGAGTAAGAGATCGTAGTCGCTGCATCTCTGCTAATGCTTTGTTGTTGCATGGTTTCTTTTCGGTGAGCTTTGCACAGTCCAGTTTTTGTATTTGAAGTCCATCTAGCGATCATACTCGACTGAACAAAAATTAGCAAGAACGACAAGTAGTTCCAATTTTCGAGCTCATTTTCCCCATTTCCATTCGGCATATCCGACTTATCCCAATTATCCGACACTCACTATAAATCGAAAATATTTAACTAAATTAAATCTAGCCATGGGAAAAACCGCAAAAACTCACAATATTATTATCACCGAAATTGAACATGTGTGCACAATTTCAGAATGATTGGAAAACTAGAAGAGGTTCAAAATTTGGAAATTAAAAATAGTCCGAATAACCTCATGAAGCAAGCTAATATAAGACTAGTAAAAATGTTGGGTCAGATCGGGTCGGGTCAGGTCCTATTCGAGTGGGTCGGGTCTGGTCGGTCCAAGACACGTGGGTGGGTCACAAAATTAAAATAAACAAGTAAAGGAAAAAACGAGTTTTTTAGTACAAACTTTAATTTCAAATACATTCGATTTAGAAATACGAAAGATGTTCAATTTAAGTTTTTTTTTAATTTAATCATGTATTGTTATCCAATATAAAGCTATGCTGAAAGTTTCAGCTTCCTAGCTGGTCAAAAAGCTGGTTAAATTTTACTTGCAAGATTTGTGTGCAGAGAAAGCCACACACACGCACGCACACACACATACACACACACAAATAGAGATAAAAACTAAATAAAAGTTTGTAAAAATGGGTCGGGTCAGATTTCTGGTGGGTCGGGTCCTCAAAATTTGACCAATGGACAACTCTGGTCCGGGCCGTCCGACCCCTGCATTTTGTCCTTTACAAAGCCTAAAGTTCATTGGGCCCCCAATAATTTTCCCAAGTCGGTGCCTATGTACTGTATTATCCACCAAGAAGCCCTATGTGGTAAGTTTGTGAAAATGACCGAAACAATGACAACTGTCGTTGCAATTGTTAACCTTATTCGCGGAAGCAATAAAGCTCACAGGCACAGGCAATTTGTGGCATTTCTTGACGAGTTAGATGCCAAATATCGAGATCTGCCACTACACTGTGAGGTCCGGTAGGTGGTTGAGCGCTGGGAAATGTCTGTCTCGGTTTTTTCACTGAGAGAAGAAATTTTTTCTTTTTTACGTGATGAGAAAATACCAAAAAATGAAGACTTTCAGCAAAAGTTGGCAGATGGAGACTTTCTTTGTGCGAATTTTCAAAAAATTGTGAAACACGTATCTTTTTATTTTTCAAGAAGAATCCATATACCAAATTTCAAAATTTCCTCATTTTTGGTTTTCGAGATATACATTGTTTTAGAAAAAAAGTTTGTTTTCAATTTCTTCCCCTCAGGAGCAAAATTTTCAAAAATCCTTTCTTAGTGGATGCTTACGCAATAAAAGTAATATAAGTTCCAAATTTCACGTTCCTAGGATGAGGCGTTTGAGCTCGGCGTTGATTATCAGTCAGTCAGTCAGTCAGTCAGTCAGTCAGTCAGTCAGTCAGTCAGGACATGTTCTTATATATATATATATATATATATATATATATATATATATATATATATATATATATATATATATATATATATATATATATATATATATATATATATATTAGATTGCTAATATATGTAGCATTTTACAAAGTGCATGTCAATCTAGGACAGACACACAAGGGCGCAACCAGTCAAACATCCTGGGGGAGCTCTGGTTTGGAAAATGAAAACTCGCCGCAGGAGAATTTTTTTTGACTATCTTCAGACTGCAGTTTTTTTTAGTATTTTTAAGAATTTATTAATGATTGAAAAGAAAGACTACAAACTGAAGATAGTCAAACTCAGTCTCAAACCAGTTAAAGCAAATGAATGTTGAAAAATAAGTTTATGATATGTATAAACCCCTTCCCCCACTCAAAGAAAAACTCATCATATTTAGAAAAATTTGGCTTGGGCTTCCCCTAGTTGCGCCCTTGCAGACACACGAAGCTAAAGTTCATACGAGCTCGATCGGATGGACCGAAGGCATTACAAGATTAAAAAATATTAGTAGAATTATATGATATAACTAAACATAAACATAAACATAAAGGAAATGATGGGCGCAAACTATATGTTTCTATGCCCATATCTAGAATTATATAAAATATTGTTCATATATATGTTCTATAAATAAATGTATGTATATATTATTAAAAATCCTTTTTATAGTTATACATATATCACTTATTTCAAAATGAGAGTCGATTAGTCTTTTAAATTCATTAACGTGTTCCGCTTCTATGATTTTCGAAGGGAAGTTGTTCCAAATTGCAGTCGATCTGGTCAGGAAGAAATATTTTCTGCAGTTGCCGTTGAATCTTTGTGTTTCCAGTTTGAATTTGTGACCTCTTGTTCTTCTTTCTTCTGATATCTTTATATTAGGAAAACACAAACGTCCTTCTTTGTCTTGAATAAAGTTGTAGAGCATGATCAGGTCCCCCCTCAGTCTTCTGTACTTTAAACAAGGAAGCTTCAAAATTCTCAACCTGTTTTCATATTTCAATCCCTTGCATGCCTTGACCATTTTTGTTGCTCTCTTCTGGACTTTTTCAATAGCTTCTATGTCTTTTTTCTTCAATGGTGACCACACACTGACTGCATACTCCAATCTGGAAATTAAGTAGATATAATTCAAAATGTATGAAAAATACTACGTTTATCAACTAATCTAAATACTCAAGCATGATGAGCTAATAAAAAAATTGGAGGACAAAATCTTGGGGGCCGTGGCCCCCCCCCCAATCGCAGCCTCTGATTATAAGAATTTGGTGCTATTTAGTCGGAGTTCTCAATTCAAGGTAAGCATTAATTATTCTTTGTGTGTGAGAATTATGAATATTCTAAAATAACAGTTTTGTTGCTTCTTATTTATTGAATTTATTTGTGCACTTTTTAAATTTTAATGTGTGTTATTGCCTACACCATGGTGAATTAAGTGCATTGGTATACTGGTTCTCAAGATAAGACATCTAATAGTTTCCCAAGATGAGACGCGGCAAAAAGATTAAACAAAGATAATTTGTTTATTGTAGCCAGTAGTTTCCTGTCAAAACATTAAATATATGCTACTGTTAATTAGACATTAAATTATTTAGATTTATGTACAATTGCAGGATGCTATTTTACACAAAAGAAAATCACAGCGAGAATCATGGCAGGAAGCAGATATGAAGTATTTAAACAGAAGCCAACCGTTGTTAAATCATTTGTTAAATTTTAGATGGTCATGCACCACACATTAAAAGCAGAGGCGTGGATTCAGCAAAATGTTGAGGGGGCGAAGATTTTTTAACTTCAACCCAGAAAAACTTCAAACAAAAATGACTATCCCAATATACATTTGTATGTTGTATTTTCATGTAAATCATCATATGATTAAAAAAACAGTTTAAAAAATTAACTTTTATTTAATACTAAATGCAGACAAAAAGCGTTTAAATTATGAATGTAACGAAGGGTATCGACGTTCTTTCATTTCTACAAAATTGTCCACTGAATCATCAATAGACTAAAAGTACTAATACAAGATTGGAAAATAATAGCAGAGATTTAACAAATTGGATATTAATCAACCAGTATGATAAATACTGCTTTCATCAACTAATCTAAATACTCAATCGTGTGTGAGCTAATAAAAATAATTTAAAATGAATTGGAAAAATCTTGGTAAGAAAGCTCAAGCAATCGGGTAGGATAAGAATATGCTAATTGTTCGTCAAGCTATGACAGATATACGAGTCTAAATTTCATACGAGTTCGATCGGATGGACCGAAAGCAATCAATCAATCAATCGATTAAATTTTTATAGCGCTATTTCCTTGGCGTTCAATAGCGCTCGGACATGAACTTATTAAAAAGATAAATTTTAAACCCCCGACGGAAAACAGTGAGAGAAATAGATTTAGTAAGAGAAGTAGGAAGAGAGTTCTAGAGAAAGGGACCAGAGTAGGAAAAAGAGCGTTTAGGAAAAGAATGTTTAACAGAAAAGATACGAAAGTGGCTAAGAGAAAAAGATCGAAGACTAGACTTAGGAGAGATTTTTATTAAGTTAGTTAGGTAGAATGGAGAACAGCAATTTTTAATTTTAAACATTAGTAAGCAAATTTTAGAAATCACTCTATATTTAAAAGGAAGCCAGTGAAGAAAAACAAGAAATGGAGAGATAATTATGAAAAAGTAAAGTGCGAGAAACTAAGCATTAAAAGATTGAAAAATATTAGCAGTAGGTAGATTATAAGTAGATATAATTTAAAAAGTTTGATAAATACTGTTTTTATCAACTAATCTAAATGCTCATTCATGGGTGAGCTAGAAAAGATATTTTTTCTATTTGGTGGATAAATATTGAAGCGGGCCCAGCCCCCCAATCAACGCCTCTGAGACCGATCCATTTCTACTTAGCAAGAAATGTATGTATGAAGAATTTTGGAAATTGGTCAGCCATGATCGTTTTCCACTTTTACGTACCTCTGCTTTGAAGCTGTACTCAATGTTTAGAAGCACCTACATCTGTGAAGCAGCGTTCTCCATCATGAAACATGTCAAGTCGAAAACTCGTAGTAGGCTCCACGATGACACTCTCGTTTCTTGTATTCGACTTGGCACCACAAGCATTGATGTTGACATTGCCGGTATTGTTAAAGAAAAATCTTTTCCGCAATGCTTGCACTAGATTAGAAAGACTTCATTCAATAGAATAGAATGGATCATTAGATTGAAATTGAACAGAAACAATTGAATGACTGTCACTAGTCTTAGTGCTAATTAAGACACTAATACTTACTCACTACTTTACTTTAACTAAAATACTATGACACTATGTTAAAAGAATATTATAGCAATATTGCTGTTTATAGCAGTTACCACCAAAGTGTTTTTTTTATTTCTTGGTTAACAGTTATAATTGTCTTATTTTATAACAGTTTTATATGGCATACGTATATCATAATTATGCCATATTGAGTGCTAAAGTTTGCTTGACCCGCCAAGGGTCTAAAGATTTTTTATGCAGCCCACAATAGAATGAAGGTTGGACAACCCTGGTCTATAGTGGGGCGGCTAACTGATCAAAAACCCCTTCATTGTGCAAACGCTATTGACAAGCAAATAAATTACATATTTTTAATCAAAAAAATATACTTGTAATTACCTGATATCGCCACATTCTGTAAAATTTAGAAAAAAATCACCTTTTTTGGACCCGCTCCTGTATGAATAGCGTATTATCGCAGGCGATCAAACTGGCGAAAAATTCAAATATTTTGTTTTTTTTTTGCTGGTTTGCATATGCTTAATATAAAAAATGAAAAAAAAATAGATGAGTAATTAAATTTTGAGCGAGTAGACCTACGGAAAGAGACACGCACTTGAGGCACTCGTTTCCATAGGTCTACTCACTCAAAATTTAATTATTCATCTATTTTTCTTGTTTTCTTTATTCTCTTAATTAAAAATATGCAAACTAACAAAAAAAACAAATATTTAAATTTTTCGACAGTTTGATCGCCTGTGATAATACGCTATTCATACAGGAGCGGGTCCAAAAAAGGTAATTTTTTTACATTTTACAGAACGTGGCGATATCAGGTAATTACAAGCATATTTTTTTAATTACAAATATGTAATTGTGTTGCTTGTTTTTGTTTGTCAATTAAGAAAAAATCCCTTTTTTTATTCCCTTTTTTTTTTTTTTTTTTTTATATAATAGTTTATAGTCCTTTACACAAGGTGTTTTAAAACTGAAATGTCTGTATGTTGGAAGAACCTAAGTACTTCCTGTCGTGGATCATAATTTGATCCTTCTAACTTTTCCCTCCTCTTTTCTCCAGGCTTGGGACTGGCTTGCAAAAGCAAGGCGGTCCCACTCTTGTATGAATAGCGTATTCATAGATATATCTATGAGCGTATTATCACAGGCGATCAAAATGGCAACAAAATCAAATATTTTGTTTTTTTTGGTGGTTTGCATATGTTTAATATAAAGAATAAAGAAAACAAGAAAAAATATATGAATAATTAAATTTTGAGTGAGTAGACGAGACACGTACTTGAGGCAGAAGTCATGTCTCGTTTCCGTAGGTTTACTTACTCAAAATTTAATTATTCATCTATTTTTTCTTGTTTTCTTCATTCTTTATATTAAACATATGCAAACCAACCAAAAAAAAAACAAATATTTAATTTTTCGCCAGTTTGATCGCCTGTGATAATATACGCTATTCATACAGGGGCGGGACCAAGAAAGGTGATTTTTTTCTCAATTTAACAGAATGTGGCGATATCAGGTAATTACATGCATATTTTTCTGATTACAAATATGTAATTTGTTTGCTTGTCAATAGCGTTTCCACGATGCTGCAGTTAGCTGCCCCACTATATGGTTTTACCAAAATAAGGATAGATTTTTGCCGCGCTAATGCATAAAGGCCGATTTTTTAATGCTGTCATGTGCCTTGTTCTTGTTGTTAATATCCATAACAAAAAATGAAGGTATGTCATTCGTTTCATAACAGGTCCGATGTCTTACATCAGCTGGGTGTTAACTTAACTTAAACTTAAGTCCGATGTCCTACAAAGTACAGTAAACGGAAAGCATTTTCGCCAATGTCCGACGGTATAACACAGGGAGACAAATACTATCATCTGATTGGATAGTTTTAAATGACTAGGTAACATACAACCATAGATATCTATCCATATTTGCATACATTATGCTCTTGAAGCTTGCTAATATTTTCGCTTGAATTTTTTTTATTTTGTTCAAATTAACCTTTACACTTTTATTTAGAATCAACTATACATAATTTTATGATTAATAATAATTTTTATTTAAAATTAACATGATTGTAGTATCTATGGACTGTAGGCCATAAGTTATTTACAGCTGAAAATTATTGTTTTATACTATTTCAATACTATTGTTTTAATACTATTTTAATACTATTGTTTTAATACTATTGTTTTAATACTATTTTAATACTATTGTTTTAATACTATTGTTTTAATACTATTTTAATACTATTGTTTTAATACTATTTTAATACTATTGTTTTAATACTATTTTTATTGATACTTATAATAGTTCTTACAATCATTCTAATATTTGTATGTGGCTTCTATATTGAGCCATTTAGACAAAAAAGGCCATACACATTTTTGTATCTACTTTGATATAGCTTGTCTCCACAATTATTCTTTTACAACTGCCTTTGCCATATACACCAAATAAAAGCTTGCTGGACCTGTAACATTAAAGTATTCAAGACCTTTTGTCATGTTTCTGTTGAAGATAAATAAATAACTCAGCTAATCTAACATGCATATAAAAAAACTAACAAATTTTAGTTACTAACAAAAATTTAGATATTTCTAAACTAATGCAACATTTTTAGGCTTCAAATGTATTTTGAGTAACATGACATTTTAGATTTAGATGATTAAAAATCATTAAAACAATTATCAGTTTGATTGATTTCTTTGATTTTAATTGAGAACAACAGTAGAATAACTATTCAGCTTTATTATATTACAAAATTATCTTAGTTCTTGATTATGAGGCCAATATAAAAAATTAAAACACAATTATTTCTGCACTCATATCTGGGAAGTCAAATAATTAAACAACGCTGAATACTGAAATATTGTCAACTCAAGACAATTCAGGAATTTATTAAAACAAATAATGCTAGAGTTTGAACTTTGAAAAAATGTTTTGGATCAAAGCAATGAAGCACAATTTTTTCACGCTGTTTTGCTCATGTGTCTGTTTGTTTAGATCTTAAAGAAATCAGTGTTACTATGCACTCTTATCACATGCTTGTCCTTAGCATGCTGACAGAGTGGAATTTGGTTGAAAATATATTATCAATCTCCTGGGAAAGTTTCAGATATGTTCCAACTAGTCCTATTTATCTCTATGAACAACTTAGTTAAGCCATTTCTGCATTAAATAAATAACTAATGAGTTAAATTGAGCAGTATCATAATTTTTTAGATTAGAATAACTGTTTGTAATGATATGTTTTTTTTAGAATAGAAACCTTTTGCATTATTAATTTACTAAAAAAAATCAAATTCCATTTGGTAAACTTTTGTCAAAAGTTATTATTTGTCTGTCAATTAATAATTAAAATAGTTTATTTGTGTTTCAGTTTATTGACTAGGCTTGGCTTATATGATTGGAAAAACTTCATTCTAAATATTGGTTATCTCTGATTGACAGAATGACAAGTTGAATTTTCTAGTCTATTTAACTATTTAGTTACATACATGGAATATCGAATAACTTAGTCGGCAACTTTGTCAATCTTTATCCACCAGAAAAACCCATAACGGCCAACGACTATAAAATAAACAACATCGGAAAACAAAGCGCGTCTATATATTTGCATAATTTATGTGACTTTTTTAATTTAAAATTATCCAATCAGGTGGCATTATTTATCTTCCTGTCTTATACCGTTGGACATTGGCGAAAATGCAACCGGGAAGAGAACCTAGAAAAAACTGATATAGAGATAATTTTTATATTGTTGGATGCAGGATGATGTCCTAAATCAGAAAATAAAAATCCCCATCAATCCAACTCGAGACATTTTTTTATCGCGCTTTTACCGAATCTACCCGAAAACAATTTTGCAGAAACGGGTTCATGCAAGAATTAAAAAATCTTAAGTTTTAAAAATAATAAACACTTTTAATGATAAGTGAAGTCCTAAAACAAAAATGTGTAATATAAACATTAACATTTATATATCTATCACAAAAGCATAAGACGATATAGGTCAGAGTAGAATGCTAGATAGTCAAAAAAAATCAATCAATCGTATTTATATAGCGCTATTTCCGTGGTGTTCAAAAGCGCTCGGTCAGGAACTTATTAAACAGATATGTTTTAAGTCCACGATGGAAAACTGTAAGAGGAGTAGAGTTAGTAAGAGAAGCAGGAAGAGAGTTCCAGAGATAGGGACCAGAATAAGAGAAAGAGCATTTAGCAAAGGAGTGCTTAATAGTGAAGATGCGAGAGTGATTACGAGAAGAAGTAAATTGCAATGGCAATTACAACCTGCTCTAGAATAAGAACAGTATCTTCTGTCACAGAAAAAAATTGATTCTAATAAACAGTTTAATGTTTAATCTAATTTCTGATCTAAAAGATACTGTCATATGTTTCAGAATGTTTTACACATTTGTTACACTCACTGCCATGACAATTGGAACAAATAAAATTGGACAAAAGTCCATTATGTTTACTGGAACAAAGCTTATTTCCACAAACATTGCTAAATGTTTTTTTTGGAAACAACACTTTATAATCTTAGAAATATCACCAAGACAGCATGTTCATTGGTTGTTATAGTGACAAATTTATTGTTCTGCAATTGCCAGCCTGTTCACTTAAAATTAAAAGCTCCATCGACAGAGGCTGTCTTTCAAAAAATTCCATATGAGATCAAAGACAATGAAATTGGTGGTGAATTTGCTGCCGCGTAATTTCATATATAACATAAAACAGCTAATCAGGTGTGTTATCCACCACACACCATTTCTACCATATAAAACTACAACAGCTGACAAACAGCATTTCCAACTTTGTTCACAGAATTCAACAGCAGAATTAAAGCAGACACTTCACCATGAACTAAGCATAGCAAGGCAGTGTCACAACTGGTCAGAACATGAATCACAAGAAGGCAACAAACAATGGCATGACAATCAAACTTCATTACTAATGAAATACTAATTGTTTTCTCGGCATAATAATGTGGGGCTCATTTTATTAAACCTAAGTGATGCATAGTTTCTAGCGATAAGCAAGTGAAACCCTAACATTGGTATTCTCTGCTATGACAGTAACACAAGCCATGAAAGTGTCAGCATCACCAGGAGGCTGCTGTACAATAGAGCCATTGCTATAAAAATTTGTCTTTTAAAAGCTTAAAAAGGCAGTTTTAATTTTTAGTTTGTCAAGAATGAGTGATCACTGAGTTTCAAACCATTCAAATCATTCTTCACAGTTTAGCCATAATGACCAGCAACAGAGTTCACAGACTGCTCTGTAATCTACAAATATGTTGAACCTTTGAACCAACATATACAATGCAGTAGTGATCCCTTGTCTAAAATATATTTAGTTTTGTGGTTATCTGGTACATTTATGCATCGCCATGTCCTCTAACGTAGCTGGTACTGATTTCAACTCATTATTAAAGTACTTTACCATATCTAATGTTTATTTGTTGTTGTTAGAACAATAAATCTTTTGAACAAGTTAATATAATTAATTTGCAGACGACAATATCTGAATTTCCATTTCTCCCCATTGGCCTCCGTGGCTTCCCTTCTAACCTCCTCAGCGGTGACGGTCTTTCTGTCATATCCCATGTATGTTGATATCTGATCGAGGTATGAAATTCTTGTACGGCCGCGTCTGTTGCTAGCTTCTACATTCGATGTGTACAGCATGTATATATTTGCCGGTTCATCCCGGCTTATACGCATGCAATGACCAGTGAAAGACATCTGTCGATGACAGATCAATGTGCTGATAGGAGCTGATTGCACCCTGTCATACAGGCTCTCGTTTGTCATACGATCTTCTGGCTGAACCACACCGATCATCCTGCGATAACACTTTCTGGCGAACACGTCCAATTTATTTGCCAACTTTTTTGTTACAAGCCAGGATTCACATCCATACAACAAAATCGACACACATGCTGCGTTGAAGAAGCGCACTCTCAGCATTACACTTACGTGTCTGGAGGTGAGGATCTTCTCCAGTTTGTGGAAGGCCCCCCAAGCAAGTGCGAGCCTGGACTCAATATCTCTGACATCTGAGTTCATGTGAGAACCAAGATATTTGAAGTCCTGGACCACTTCTAGTTTTTCGCCGTCGAGAGTGAGGTGCAGTGCATTAAAAACTTCAGGGATGTTTAGACGCATCTGTACGGTCTTCATGGTGTTTATTTCGAGTCCAACGTTTTTTGATTCTTCATTGAGAGCATTCAGTTGTTGCTGGGCATCTTTTATTGAGTTCTCCAGCAGGGCTATGTCATCCACAAAGTCGAGGTCATTAATCCTCTTCTCCGCCTGTCTTGATCCATTGCGACGGTGTGTCAGATAGCCGAAACCATAATCCGCTTTTCTCAGGACATAATCGATTACAATGACAAACAAGAAAGGGGCTAAGACATCTCCTTGTAGGACTCCTGTAGTGATACTGAATGGCTCAGACAGTTTCCCTTCAACAAAGACCTGGCTAGATGAGTTTTCATATAGTACTTTTATGGCTGAGATTATCTTATTGGGAATGCCATAATGTCTTAATATTGCAAACATCATATCCCGATCAATCGAATCAAATGTTTTTTTGACCAAATATAAAGTCTTTAGAAAGTTGTTAATTAGAAAATAATAAGAACCATGCAACATTTCAAGGTTGACTTTTTGAATGGTCTGTACAATTCAACAAGTAAAAACACGGGTATAGCTAAACACGGCATCGGACACATCCGACCTATCACGTAATAAATCGAGCCAAAGGGTCGACTCTTATTATGTAATATTCTTTTTTATCAGACCTATTATCATTCACACTCAGAAACTATTATTCAACACACAATGGACCCTATGGTGCGTAACAGGTCCGATGTCTTACATGAGCTGGGTGTTAAGTCCGATGTCTTACATTACAAGCGTTGAACAATAAGTCTGATGCGTTGGTTGTTAGGTCCCATGCGATGGTTATTAGATTTGATGAGTTGGTTATTGGGTCTGATGTCTTAATTGCTTTGAATTGGCTGATGTGTTGAAATACAAGTCCGATCCGTTAGTTGTTAGGTCCCATACGATGGATATTAGATTTGATGCGTTGGTTATTAGGCATCAGCGCCGGAACCGGGGGGCCAGTGGCCCCCTATTTTCAAAAGCGGGAGGGCCAAACGCCATTTTGGCCCCCCACTTTTTGTCAACTTACCAATGTTATTTTATAACGAGAGACTCGTCGATAGTCTGTCAATTGTTGATATGTTCAGTAAAAATAAAACTTCAAGAAATTTATTTTTACAAGTAGACAAATTATTAAAATTCTATTTGCAACATCAGAAAGAAGTGTTTCGGCATTGCGTCGAATTAAAACCTATTTGCGGTCAACAATGACCCAAACTAGTTTAAACCATGTAATGTTTTTAACTGTACATAAAAAACAAGTAAAAAAAACGAGTTTTTCAACACAACAAATAGAAAGACACTCGGTTTAGAAACACGAAGGATATTCAAATTAAGTTTTTTTTGTTTTTTTAATATTGCCATCCAATATAAAGCTATGCTGAAAGTTTCAGCTTCAGATTTGCATACAAAGACACATACACACACCAACGAACAGAGATTATAAGTTGAATAAAAGTTTGTAAAAACAGACAATCTAAACTTGTTGGGAATATGTAAATCTTTTTGTATACTAAATGACACAAGAAGTAATTTTTTTGGTAAATGTTAGTTAAAGTTGCAATTTGTAGGTAACTCTTGTAAATGGTAGCTTTTCTGGACTTTGGTAAAATGGTAATTATCTAAACACTAGACATTTTTTTTATTTATGTAGACTGTCATTCATTTTTTATACTTGTTGTTTTATGATTTTTTGTTTGTTTAAAACTAATGATTTAAGGTTCATTATAAATTTTATAAAACTCGCCTACAGGCATTTGAAAACCCCAAAAAAATTTGTTGGCCCCCACTTCCAAAATCTTTCTGGCACCCCTGTTATTAGGTCTGGTGTCTTAAATGCCTTGAATTATGTCCGATGCGTTAAAATATAAATCCGATGTGTTGGTTTTTAAATCTGATGGATAGACGTGAATAATTAAAAAATGTAATAATTATCGTAACAATAGTTGACAATCGTTGTTGTTTGTTTGATGTTTGATAATTTATATAGCGCCTTTTCCAGAGTTGTTCAAAGGCGCTGTTCTTTTACATGCCCCACGGAGAGAACGATTTTACCCGCTAAGTTTTCCGTTGACATGGGCTACTAGGCAGTGAGTGGGAGTCGAACCGTGGAGCTCTCACATTCAAGGTTAACACTCTACCAACTCAGCTGACCTAGCACCTTAGAACCATCGTTAGAACACGCATTTAGATAGAAACAAACGTTTATTGAAGAATTGAAAAAAAATAAAATTGACCAACACCAATTGGCATTAGTCAGAGCGTTCTTGGTTTCTGTCACTTAGGAATTGTTCAAGTCCTATTTGCGCGGCAACTTTTAGTTGATTTAGTTTTTTCCCGCGCTCGGCGTTGTCGGGACAGTCAGCATCCCGTCAAAACTAACCGATGTCAGAGCCCCAGTAGGCGAAAACGTTTTGCAATGGCTTTCGCCTGTTGACTCAAAGTTAGTTTTGACCAATAATCTGGAACTAACTGATGAGATTCCCACTCTCGTTTCAATCTGAAATTGACTTGGCATGTTATTGCTCTGGCTGCTTCAATGTACTGGAAGTCGACAATCGACTTAAGTTTATCAATAATTTCCAGCAATTGATTGGGCATCCAATTCAAGGCATGTAAGACATCAGATCTGATAACCAACGCATCGGACATAACTCAAGGCATTTAAGGCATCAGACCCAATAACAAACGCATAGGACATAACTCAAGGCATTTAAGGCTTCAGACCCAATAACTAACGCATCAATTCTAAAAACTATCGTATTGGATCTAACAACCAACGCATCAGGTTTATGATTCCACACTTTTTACCCAATGCATCGGACCTATTGTTCAACGCGTGTAAACCATCGGACTAAACACCCAGCTCATGTAAAACATCGGACCTGTTACGCAACAAATAAGGCTTATTACACAACACAATAGGGCTTGTTGTGTGTTGAATAATAGTTTCTGAGTGTGAATGGATTATTACCATGGACTTCTATATTATATAAAAGTCCATGGTTATTACGTAGTAAGAGTCAACCCTTGGGCTCGATTTATTACGTAATAGGTCTGATGCATCTGTTACGTTCGATGCAGTGTTTAGCTATACTGATAAAAACACTTGTTGAATTGTACACACTACCTCATAGATGCGTGCCATAAACCCATATTATGACCTCATGCAGGTGAATTACTGGTGCTTTCCAAAATACTGCTTGTTAATGGTTAGATAGATGACCTAATTACTTTTAAAAGAAACAATTTACTTATATAATTAATAATAAGATTGTTGGGTGTTGCAAACTTCCATAACACACCTAATAAATTAAAACAATTTCAAGAATTGTGATCACTTATAAAATTTAAAAAAAAACCTTTGTTAGGGTGATCATCGGGCATTTAAAAATTTAAACGCCATTTAAATGCCATTGCAAATCAAACTTCAAAGTTTTATTAATAAGATTATTACATTTTTCAAATTTTTAAAACATTCATAAACAATGTAAACAATTTTTGAACATTGCCAATCAGTTATAAAAAATAAACATTTGCTACGACGAACGACATTCAAACGCCATTTTGATTAAAACTTCAAAGTTCTCCAGCTCAAACTCCTCAAGTGGGAGAAACGGGGATTTTGGACACAGTGATGTACCGTATATTCTGAACAATATTCCAAAGTTTGGTCTCTATACCAGTTTTTCTACCCCTTACATGTGTTATGAACAATAGGTCCAAAGCATTGGGTACAGAGTTGGATGAAATACTTTAAAAAAGTATTTAAAATAAAAAATAGGAATACTTTTCAGAAAGTATTTCAAATACTGTACAGAACAACACTCAGTGAAAGTATTTTAAATACAAAATATGTTAAAGTATTTTGCTGCAAAAATACTAAAATACTTTTTAACACTTGATATTTAAAAAGTCAACTTGTTAATTAACAGATTTTGATTAACAGTATCAAAAGCCTTGGCTAATTCAACAAATATACCAATAGTACATTCACCACGTTAAACGGCTTCAGCAATTTTTGCGTATAAAAGCATCAATGGCATAAAAGTTGAGGGACGCTTTTTAAAGCCAAATTGTCTATCATAAAGTAAAGAAAATGTCATCAGAAGGTTGTATATTTTAGAGAACATAGCTTTCTTAAACAATTTAGAAAAGTAGGGCTGTATAGAGATTGGCCTGTAATATGGGATTTATTTAACATCTCCCGATTTAAGTAAAGGAATCACTTTTGCCATTTTTACTTCTTTAGGGAATATGCCGGTCACAAAGCAGAAATTTATTATCAAGTCCACTACTGTGGGAAGTGTTTAACTCTTTTGATATACTCAAAACTTCTTCTGGTATAACAGGATGTTTTCATAAACTGAAAAGTCGTATCACCCCCAGTAGTCTTTGAAAGATTTGTCAGTGGGTTTTATGTTGTTTGCAGGACTTGGTCCAATCTCAGAATTTTTCGCTGTAGAAGTAATTATTAAATTCCTCAGCTACCTCAGTCAGCAAAACCAATATCTTACCGCCAGGTGCGATGTATTGGTTAGAAATGTTATTAACTACATGTCTGTTCATAATAGATTTAATAATTATTCATATTTTCTTTAAATTCATCTTATGTAACTGCAATTTATTGAAGTCCAATTGTCGAATAGTAGCCTCTTTTATTGCTTGAATCGATTCCTGTAATTCAAAAATTTTTTCTTGCTTGTAGGATAGGATTTTTCAAATATTTTTTATAAAGTTTATGTTTAGTATGGCAAGATTTGGGGTCATCCATTCACTCCCATTCCCATTCTTTTCTTTATCTATTTGATGAGTAATTATCAGAGGAAAGCAGTCTGAGTAGATCTTTTTGTATTTTTCAACAAAAGGTTAAGAAGGCCAATTGTGCATCTCCATATTCACAGAGACGAATCACCTCCAGCCATCCAACCTTTTTCAAAAAATCACAATTTATGCCTCACTTCATCATTATGGATTAATCATTGCATTACTAGATGTAGTTGGAGTGATTTTAAGGTTTAGGAAAATGGGGTAGTGGTCAGATTTATTACAATTTTTTAGATACAAGTACCCAATGGGAAGTTAGTGAAAATATTGTCACTATCAGAGTAGGTTTTTGAGCCTTGTCTAGTGGGATAGGAACAAGGAAATAGGAACAAGGAAATGTGTTGCATTGACAGTACGTTAATGAAGTTGAAGTAGTTTGATTATGACCGGTTTCAGAGAGGTTTATATTGAAATCGCCCATTGAAAGCACAGTTGTATTTCTATTCTGCAAAATAAGTCACTTCAAAAGATTGTGAAATTTTTTATTGAAAACATTTAAATTAGAATTTGGTGGACAATAGATGACTCCCATGATAATATTCTTAAATCGTTAGACTATTATAGATATGAAATAAAACTCAAAGGATGTAATATTTAAGGAATGAAATTGATCATCCATGATTTTAAGTTGAGTCCTGGAGTCCACAAAAAAATCCAACACCACCACCCTTTGTACTAATATGGTGCATGGATAAAAATTTGAAGCCAGGCATTGAGATACTGTCAAAGTTTCTTTCGTCCAGCCAAGTTTCAGTGACTGTCATGATTCTCGCTTCTTGTGTTGCAGAATAGTGAGATCATTAATTTTATTCAGAAGGCTTCTACAATTAATGAGAAGAAGAGAGAGATCACCACTTCGAAAAGTTTTTATTTCCTGAGGCGTCACATATACGTCTGAGTCTATATAAGATGAGACAAATAAATTTACATCTGGATCAAGGTGAGCAGCAAACAAAACAAGCATTTCTATCCTCCAAAGAACTAAAACTGATATCGTCTGTATTGAGAGCCATCTCATTGATATTTTTGTAAATCCTCCAATGATGATACTCACACTGAATTGTATCTTTCTGTGAAGGAGCCTTTTGTACATCACCCACCTCAGAGGTTGATGAAGCCTCTAAATATGTCAATTCCAGCAAACCGTGAATTACCAGGTTATTTGCTTAACTGAGTCTCCAGCTGCTCAACTCTGAGGCTAGAAACTTGTTTTCCTTACTAATTCTATTCAGTTCCTTGACATATGATTTGAACTAAGTTTTAATTAACTCCTCTACATGTCTCATTATCGCCTAGTTCACGAATTCCTTGAGCTCTCCTATAAGTGCTGGTAACAATTTGTCCTTCAATTTAATGACTCCAAATTTTGTTTCTCAAACATAACATTGTCAGATTTTAATGCCTTGTGAGGCACTGGGAAACCAAAAAGTTTTAACTCACGTATGTTGCGCGTAAATTACTGTTCACTTACTGAGGGCCATTACTCACTTCCAAAAGGGTGTTATAAAAATAATAATAGTTGATTGATTGTTCGATTGGATGCATTTCATAAAGAGTGACAAATTAAAAGCCTAAACTAACGTGTTTTAAATATTTTTGGAATAGTAAAAACATTAAGGCTAAGCTATGAATGTAATATTTGTTTAGACAATAATCTGTTTGCACAAATATAATTCTTCATACACAGAGCTTAAATCTTCAATAATGATTTAATTTTGTACTTCCCGGTTTGTCAATACTACTATCTCATTAAAATATTTTAATATAAGAAATTATTCATAATCATATAGTTTCAAAAGTAATTTGAAACTGTTTGAGTTTAAAAAAAGGCAACTGTTTTGTTGTAACAAGTTCGCTTTTGCCGTGCACAAAGTTATAAAGATGATTGATAAAAAAACCCGCTTTATTTATATTTGTTTCGTTACCTCAGATATAAAAATTGAACTTGTAAATGTTGGAAAATCGAAAGAATTATCATGCAATTTAAATGACATCAATGTCAGAAGATTGACCTGGAGTTATACTTCATATAGAACAAATACAGAAATTGTTATTTATAGTAGAAATGAGAAAATATCTTTGAGAAATTACAAAGCTTTTTGTCAACGAGGGACTCAATTTTGTAATATCACATTAATTCATGCAAAAGAAGAAAGTGCAGGAACTTATTGGTGTAAAATAGCAACCAAAATAGGACAACAAAGATATATTGCTTGCACTGTTGAAGTAGTTGTTGGAGGTAAGTTGAATTTTATTTTCATTACAATTTTTGAGTTAACCAATTATAAATACAACTTTACTAAAAATTCAACGTCATTAAAGAAAGGCGGTTGTACTATTTTCCATTCAAACTAGTTGATGAATGCAATAATAAGGGAGCGCCTAATCAAATGATTCTTTGATTGATTGAACTCAAGTAGTTTCAGTTATGTTAAATCATTACGTATTAGCATAAACAAAAACACTGAAGATTTTCAACAGTTCAAATAATATTTTAAATTATTGTCTGTAGACGGGAGTTTGATCGACGCAAATGCCTCTTTTTAAAAAAATCTAGGTTAGATAATTATTAAATAATCAAATTACATTCACGCTGTCTTTTTGAATCTACCCAATAATCAACAGGTGAGCTTTCACACATAAACAAACACATACATATCTATTGTTTTCACAATAACTAACACGGAATCTCCATAGATCTTATATTTATCTTCAAATTATGAGGATTTTTTTACGATGCAAAAGGATGGGCTCACATGTCTATCTTGAAGCAAAAAAAGGCACTGGAGCCTATTTAGTATTAAAACATTTTAAACTATTTTAAAATTAAAATTTAGTTTAAAAAAGCAGTAATAACCATGCTGTTTCATAGAATCCACCCAATAATCAACCGGCAAGCTTTCACACACATGCACATACTCACTTATACAAACTTGTCTATTGTTTTTCTCAAGTAAGCTTCCACACACACGATGCCTTATGAAGAAAAAAAGGATGGACTTGATTAAATATTTTAAATATCAAAATCCATTGCTAGGCAGCTTGTTTCGATGTGTGTGAAGTTTAAAAAATGGCATGCACTGGGGCTGTGCTATACATTGTTGGATGGGTTTTTAAAAATGGAATCGAATGGTATATTTGGGTTTTCTTCGGTTCTACAAATAAGAAAGTTATAAGCCAAAAACAACGATTTTCCGACGAAAATTGCATAAAATCAAGCCTGGCTCTTCTTTGAGAAATTTGATCTTTTTTTTAACTGCTGCACTGGGAATATCCGAGATGCTTGTTTCTAGATAATTCAATATTAAATCCAACAGTGTAACTTTCGCTTCTATAAGTTAATAAATAAAAATGTTATCGAATAAAACGTTGGACCGTATACCAATTTCTTCTAGCAAACCGAAACATAAACGCTGCGATTGGACAATCGAGTCTAGCTCACTGCGGCTAATTATGCAAAATATGCAAAGTGGCTAGTAGTGGCTACTCGATATCATCTCCTGCCGTATTCTAACGAACTTAGGAAAAATTTTATTATTGAAAAAATACTATTGAATTTTACAAAAAAAAAAAATTATTAATAAAAAGTTGTGTTTAAAAGGTAACTATTTAATAAAATTTAAGCAATGCACGCGAGTGAAATGTTTCGTTTGAAACTCTTCCTTAGATAGCATTAAGAGTGTGCATTTCTGTTGAATCCACCTTCTACATTTTTTGCATTCCACCCAGTCTCCACCTGCACCCTCTCCACCGGGCAATACAAACAATAGTTCGTCATGTTGTCCGATGATAGCAGGATTTCTTTCAACTGGGGCATCATTTTGAATTTGAGTCATGAGCCAGTCACGGGTGCCTCTTCCCCGGACCCGCAATACAAACAGTAAAAAGGCACCCGAAACTTTTTGTAACACAGTTGTGGTATTTTTGTAGGAGTTTTTCTTAGAAGACTGGATCGTGGGGAAGATCTGAGTGTTTATTTTAATCCGGACATGGAAAGGGAAGATTGGTTGATTCTTTTTAGGTAGCCTGAGTTTATTGTGTGTTAATACACAAGACACCCCTCCGCGATATAAAAGAGTGCCAACTTCTACTCATATGAAAAATAAAGTAGAAAAAGCTGTGCCTATACGGAACAATGGACAAAAAAGCTGTGCCTATACGGCGTATGGGCTCCACTACACCACTGCCAGTATAATAAACCAATGATCAGTGGACATTCTACATCCACTTCAATTTCATCTCATGTGGTTGAGAAATCGTCACGTCTAATTCTGAAAATTGATTATATTTTTTAAAGTTTCTGTATTGCAAATTATTCAATTGGAATTGATTTGTTTGAAAAGCGAAAATATTTTTTAATTGAAAAGATATAATGTCATTTAAACATTCATCATTGTTAGAAGTTTTAATTGAATTTGATTATTTTCAAATCAACCAATTTAAATGATAATTTTTAATTGAAGAAATGAAATGCTTTTCTAACATTCTCCAACCTGTGATTGGACAAAATGATTGTCCTGGATTGAAAGCTTTTGATGATGTACTGGAACGACATTGCTCATTGGACTACTATGGCAATTCAAATTTGACTTTATGGTTTAGTTGGATTGGAAGGAACAAGATTAACAAAACTTCCATGGAGCATTCTATAAAAAGACACAAAACTATATTAAAAGAAAAGAATTTAAAATCAATTGAACATAAGGACGAAATTGTTGCGGCAAACTTCATCAATGGAATTACTTATGAATGTCATGTAGAAAATGATTTAATTTTTGATAAATGTTCTCTTCCTACTTTAGAAGTTGAATGTAAACTTATTTTTCAGTTGTTATTTATTTAAACGTTATTTTTCACATCTACATTTTAAAAATGCACGTTCATTTTAGTTTTTTGTTTTGTTTTTAAGATGTTAGATATCCTGTACAGAAATATATCAACATCACTACAACTAACATCAATGATACAGTATGTTATGTTGAGAAAAGTGACAAGGTCCAATGCTCATATTTCTGGAAAGTTCAACCAACTGGTGATAATACAAGCATAATTAACAGTTCAATTTTAACAATACATTACCTAAAATCACCTGGCTTGTATACATGCACTGCCATCTGCCAAATTGGAACCTTTAGTGATTGTAACATTACAGCAATTGAACTTATGTATAACAATACAGCAATTGAACTTGTGTATAACACTACTCAAATTTCTGAAAGTAACAAAAGTAATTATTTTTTAGAAAACCATTAATTAGTTGTTGCAAGTTACACATTGAGAAATATTATGAAAATAATGTTAGTATATTTTTGTAATTAGAATTTGTAATAATTGTGACTATTGCAAGTGGGATCCCAGTTTTCATTGCTTCTTCATTGGTGATTCTAATCATCTATCGTACATTTTGGAGAACGAGAAGGTACGTTTTAATGAAAATTTTCCTGAAGATTCACAAAGAAATACTAAACAACCAATTGAAACATTATTCAATAAAATTGGGACACAGAAACGGTTAAAGTAAGATATTGTGTAAACATAAAAACTACAATATTTGGTTGTTTTTTGTTTTCAGCTCACATCAACAACCACAACAACTTAAATTGACTGTGTGAGTATTTAATTTCTGTTTGGATGTTTAAATTAAATTTTCAGATAATTTATATTATTACTAATTAGTATTGATCATTGGTAGATATATAATAAGCGTTAAATTTAGGACGAGCGATTGTGTACCTGGAATCAATACTAATAGATTCAGCGAGATTTCCGAAGTTGCAAGAAGGGTTGGTTTGTCAAAGCCTATTCCAAACTGGCTCTGTTTTGTTGAAATAGCTGCTATTGATTTAAAAGCAGATTCCTTGCAAAGGCTTACCATTTTTTTAACGGGAAGATGGCTGGCTTCTTGAATAGAGTGTGGAAGAGAGTTCCAAACTAAAGGACAAGCAACCCAGAAGGAGCGGTCTCCGATGCAGGTGTGTGTGAGAGGAACAAAAGCGTCGCACCGGTTGGAGTCATCAGCCAGGTGTTTGATGTGTTGCCGCAGATACATCTGTCCGGGCCCGCGAACGCATTGATAGACGAGTAGACAGAGTATGAACTGGATGCGTTCGTTGATTTTCAGGACGTGAAGATGGTCATGCAGAAATGATGTAGTATGGTTGTAACTGCCAAATGCCACCATGGAGCCGCACAGCCTGGAGTCTAGAGATTTTGCTCTGCGGTAGTCCAGCAAATGTAGCATTAAATTATGTCATTAATTAGGTCACCTGATAATCATTTTACCATTAAAATAAATTAAAAAATAAAAATAACTGTAAAAAACTTCGTTTCTTGAAAATCCTTTATAATTTTGTAATTCGGCGACTAAAAATGTTTTGCAAAATATTTTTTGATGATAGTAAGTCTATAAAATATGAAAACATTGACCACAGTCTACTAAATCATCGCTGTTTTAATTATCTATTACTCGTTTTGTTAACTGAAGAAATTAAGAAGTTATTTTAAGAGAGAAAAACATATTTAGGCCTTATTTCTATATCTTTCAATAAACTACAAAACCATTCCAGATAACATCGTATACGATTAGCGATATCGTAACAATTGGTGTCAAAAGTGGGATCTAAAAAAATGGTCTTGCAGTTATTTGAAGAACTTGCCATTGCTGAGTTGAGGCGGGAGCTAAGAAAACGGGGACTGAACACTAAAGGAGTAAAGCCAGAGTTCATGGACCGCCTCCAGACGTCATTGGAGGGAAATGGGTTTGACCCAGAAGTATACGAGTTTGATACAAGTGAGAAATTAACAAACTTGATAAGAAAAATGAGAGAATTAAATGAAGCAGCACAGAAGAGAGTGGAAAGGGAAAACAAAGCAGCTGTGAACACGATGAGAGAAGAATTATTTTTTGGTGGTCAGGTTCGTCCTGAAGATAGAATAGCAACAGCTGGTACGGTGGTGCTGCCAGTGAGCAGCAAACAAATTAATGAAATTGTGGGATCCTCAGGTAGTAGTTTGCCTGAGTGTTGTCTGGATGGCAAAGCTATTGAGAGTTTTGTCACAGAGACGGCTGGGGCAGTGGTGGACACGGTTCTGGACCAGCATGTTGCTAGCAGTGATGTTCAAGTTAACTGTAATACTAACTGAAAGCGGAAAATAATAGAAAAATAATAGACAGTTAATTGTAATACTAATAGTAACTGAAAAATGATCAATAACTTTAACTGTAATAGTAACTGAATAATAAATTCAGTTAAATAATAAAAAAATAATTACTAACTGAAAAATTTTCTAGATATAATTTTAAAAAAATAATTAATTATTGATTTTATTTTATATCCGGCCTACATATCAAGTTCTTTGATGTTACCTAACCAAGAGTATAAATTCAAGTGGCGCTGTTTAGTTAGTTGCGGCCTTTTGTTATAGATAATGCTGTTGTGATCGTTGTATAATTGTAATTGTACATTCCTTACAGTGAAAGTTTTCAGCCTCGGTTTAAATGACGTAGAACTTAGTGTTTCATTTCTCACCCCATCAGCTAGGCTGTTCCAGAAGGCTGGTCCTGTGATTAAAAAGGCTCTTGGTCCAAACCTTTTAGTGCTTGTTTGAGAAATGATAAATCTGCCTCAGGTTGTTGAGCGAAGACGGTGGAGAGCAGGAACATCGGAATTCAGTTGTAGCATTTCTTTGAGGTATGCATTAACGTTCCCACGCAGGCATTGAGATTTAGCATACGCCTTATCAAGACAAGTCTTGCTCAAGGCGAGAGAGGGAGGGTACTTGCAAAGGCAGCCATTTATAGGCGCCTACCCCTTTAGCAAATGCGAGTGAACTCCTTGCTTAAGGGAGTTACGGTGGTGGCTCCGGCGAGGTTTGAACTGCCGACCTAACGATCGACAGGCGAACGCTCTACTGCTCTGCCATTAGTGTAAACAAGGAAGCCCAACTTGAATTTATTCCTTAAAGCCAGTAAAGCGGTCTCGAATGTCAGCCGATATTTTGTCGAATTTGCATCTTCTGAGGACAAGACGGGCCGCTGCTCCGACTCCAACCAACAGGCTGTTACAATAAGCAAGTCTCCTGTAATAAATACATGTATAAGGACTGAACATGTCTTGGCAGAAAGAGAACGACAGACAGATCGCAGTAGTTGAAGTTGATGAAATGATGACTGGCAGATTGGTTGTATTTGGATTTTCATGGCTAGTTGGGTGTCGAGGTGTACTCCAAGATTGCAGACGCTAGACTGAAATGTGCTGAAATTGAAGCTTCTAGTTTTTTGAGCAAACAATCTAGGCATGAAAATTCAGTTGATGAAGAAATTAATGCTTATCTTGGTGCTTAACAAATATTAGCAATTAATCAAACAGCAATATCAGAAGCCTGTGTGGAGTGCGTCTTCTTAGTTGGCAGTGATATGACTGCAGAGAAAAGGAAGAAGTTCTCTAAGAACATGTTTCTGACATGAACTTTAAGTTTTACCATTTTCAGCCTGTTCATAGAACCTACGGTTAGCTGTAACTTTAACTTGAAAATAAATAACTGTAATAGTAACTGAAATATGTTTGTGGAAAAATAACTTTAACTGAAAAGTGTTGTAACTTTAACTGTAACTGAAAAGTGTTGTAACTTTAACTGTAACTGAAAAGTGTTGTAACTTTAACTGTAACTGAAAAGTGTTGTAACTTTAACTGTAACTGAAAAGTGTTGTAACTTTAACTGTAACTGAAAAGTGTTGTAACTTTAACTGTAACTGAAAAGTGTTGTAACTTTAACTGTAACTGAAAAGTTGTAACTGAAATATCACAGGTTGCTAGTGAAGAGAATGATGTGGGTTGCTGCACAAAACCCAGTTTGAACAGGAGGCTTTAATTTAATTAAATAGTTTCGATTTATAGTGAGTGTCGGATAATTGGAATAAACTAGTTTTAAAAAGTGTTTTTAAATGCTTCACTTGTTTTATTTATCTTGAAACCTCAAAAAAGTTTTAGTCATGGTTTAATTGCCCAATTTACATTAACAAAATTTTTAAATTTTCTAGCTCAACAGAACAACAAAAGAATCTTAATGAGTGAGTATTAAGTTTGTTTAGCTAATTAATTAAATTATTATTAAATAGAATAATATAATTTACAAATTACTTGTTTTGATTGTTTCAATTTTTTAATATATATTTATATATATATATATATATATATATATATATATATATATATGTGTATGTATATATACATAAATGACTGTCTGTATGCGTGTCCTTTATGCATTGCTACACCATTCATCCGATCTTGAAGAATTTTTTACACAAACTTGAGAGTCAATGGGAGACCATTATAATGAAAAAAATTGAAATCGGTCACAAAATGAGCGGAGCAGGAAAGCGAGCGGAAACGGGAACTGGAGAATTAACGAAAAATCGACCGAGAGCGAGTGGGAGAGAAAGTGACCGGGAGCGGGAAAGCGACCGGGGACGAGAGAGCGACCGGCAGCGTGAGAGCAAGCGGGGAAGGAAACGGGAGCGAGAGAGAAAAACGATAGAAAAACCTCTAAAAACCCCGGGCAAAGTTGGGTACCCTGCTAGTTAAAAATATAGCTGACTAGCGGGGTACCCTGCACTGCCTGGGGTGTGTAGAGGTTTTTCTATAGTTTTTCTCTCTCGTTCCCGTTTCCTTCCTGCTTGCTTTCCTGTTCCCGGTCGCTTTTTCGCTCCCCTGCTTTTTCTCGTTCTCCTGCTCCTTCTCGCTCTCCCTTTCCCGGTCGCTCTTCCACTCCCGGTCGCTTTTCTGTTCCCGCTTGTTCTCTCTCGCTCCGCTGACTTTGTGACCAATCTCAATTTTGTTTTCACAAAAACCTTCCTCAGTTGACTTTCAATGTTGCGTGAAGAGTTCATTACGATCGGATGAACGGTGTAGCAATGCATAAAGGACATTCATATATATACAGTCATTTTTATATATATAGATTTTTGTCTTCAAATAATTTTAAAAAAATTATTTCAATTTTATAGAAAAAAAATTGACTTTAAAGCATTTTTCGGGTAGGTTGATAGCAGAAATAAACAATCGGCTGATGTTAGTGTTTGTTTTGTATGATTTTTTTTTAAATATGTAAACATGACTGCATGTTTTAATTTGCCTAATAGTTTCTTTCATTAAAATTCTTTTAACAAATGTGCCCATTAACTTGAAAGTGTTTTTTAAAAAGGCTAATTAAAAAAATATAATTTAGCAACATTTTTTCAAAGATCCAGCTTAACAGAAGCAAATTATACAGCGTGAGTTTCTTGTTTTGATGGCATTGTTGCAATTTAAGAATTTTTCTGGTAATTTTTTTTAATTAGTGATTATTATTTAAATGTTTTTAGTATATATTGGACAAGCATGTTAGACAAATTACCAGTAAAATGAAAATCTAATTATATTATGTTAGATATGCATGGCAACATGGAATAAATTGACATAATGATTGTTGAACAATATCTAGGCATTTTGGTATCGGGTGATTTCAGATAGTGGAATTTCAAACCTATTGTGCATTTTTTGATAAAAGCACCATATTTTCCACAGATGTAGTCCTACCTATTATAAACAAATTTGGATATTGGGCCAAAGCGTAACTGCCCCCTGGTGACCGTGGTGGCCATTTTCCAAAATGGCCACGCCACGTGTTCCGATACGCGGCTTGACCCTAGAATCCCTATATCTTCTGAACCGCTCGTTTGATTTAAACAATTAAAATGTTCCTGCGTTCTTCTTCATATTGGCTATATTTTGAGCTTAAATTGGATGTTTTAATTTATATGGAGCTTCTCCTAGCGGACGAAAGGTAATTACGGCACTACTAAAATATAGAATATCGGGAATATCTTTTTAATTGTATGGGATACAACAAAATTTACAATGAAACCACTAATAAGAATTTGGGGATAACCTTTCAGAATTTATATTTTGTTTTGCTCACAGGCGCCCCCTAGCGGACAAAATCGCAAGACCCCATTTTTCAGTTTATAACAAATCAGTAATAACTATAAAACGGCACGAGATAGAACATTATGTCACTTTTAGTATACACAAACCCGATAAAAATTGTGCATAAAGATGAAATAAGTAATGTGATTCTAATGAACGATAAATTACTTGTATTAATTTTGATTTCAAATGTCACTGTTAATCAGTTAGTGCGCTTGTAAATAAATGAGGCATATCCTGTAATTTATACGATCTTGATTATGACGTCATCGTTGACTGTTCGTGTTAAAGTACATTTAAACCAGTGCGATATGTAAATTGTTTTAAACTAATCCTGAACGTCGTCACAGGTTACTTCACCACTTCCATTCTTCATGCCTGAGACTACAGCTTCGGGAAAGAGGGAAAATCATCTGAATTCTCTGAAGAACGATATCGGCCTCTTCTCTCGGTTGTACATCGGATGCCAGAACAGAGATGGGAATTTAGAGGAATTCTTCCAACACGAAAACCAAGCCTGCCCTCCTGCTCTCTCAGATGGCATTGGTATCCGGTTGGGTGTCAAGAATGATCTTCTTGTCTGTCTTGAATAGCTCAGTCAGCCCAAGATTGAGACTCCGTCCTCGAGTTGCATTGTACTTGATGGAGTAGTTATCTTCCAGATGCTGAAGCCAGCTACAGTCAAAAGCTTCAGGCTTCAATACATACTGTTGATGTTTCAGCAAGCCACACGACTCGATCTGGTTTGGGACCGGTACAATGCAGACTCTCTGAAAGGTACTGTAAGAGCCAAGAAAGGGAAAGGGGTCAGAAAACGGGTAGTGGGCGGTGCATCAATACCCGGCAACTGGGCCACCTTCTTCAGAATCGACGACAATAAGACAGAGCTGTTCGGTTTCCTGTCGGTGCCCTTCACAACTCATTCCAGCTTACAGAGAAACAGCTGGTCATTACGGATGGAGATACTGTCATGAGCAAGCCATCGCTCCTTGATACCGCAGCTTTGGCCCCATGCAATCACGAAAAAGCGGACACCCGCATGGAGCTGCATGCTGCATGCAGCTCACGCTGGCCACAGCAAGATCACTATCCGCACTGTTGACACTGATGTTGTCGTCCTCGCAATTTCTCTGACACGCACCCTCAAAGAGAACGATGAAGTGTGGGTATCCTTTGGGACGGGCAAGGCTTTTTGTTTCTTGGCAGCACATGAGATGGCGCTGGCTCTGGGCCCAGAGAAAGCACAGGCCCTGCCAATGTTTCATTCTTTGACCGGGTGTGACACGGTCTTCTGCTTTGCCGGACATGGCAAGAGGACGGCATGGGCAGTGTGGACAACGTTTCCTGCGCTCACACAGACCCTCGTTGACCTCTCCACTGCACCATTACACGTTGATGAAAATCACATGCACACCATTGATAGGTTTGTCATCCTGCTCTACAACAGGACAAGCACCTCAACCGATGTCGACAAGGCACGCTGCAAACTGTTTGCCAAGAAGAATAATGTCCAGCTCATACCACCGTTAAGTGCCGCCCTCGAGCAGCACGTCCGACGAGCTGTGTACCAGGGCGGGCATGTTTGCTGGCAGACTGTGGTTCCTTCACCAGAATTGCCTCTCCAACTGACTGGGGTGGATCAAGACCAGCGACCAGTTGTACAAGTCGCACAGGACAACGCTCCCTCAAGCATACAAAGTCTGCCAGGAGCTTGTCTCCTGCAAATGCAAGAAAGGTTGCATACAAAAGTACAAGTGCAAGAAAGCAAAACTGGAATGTACACCACTGTGTGCTTGTGAGGGGCAGTGCTCGGATAACTGAACTTCTACAAGAACTGAACTTGTGTTACTCTGAATGACACTGTTGTGTATTATGTTTATCAGCGTTTAACATAAATTATATATGTCAGTAACTCACACCTGTTGCCACAGAGATGAAAGAAAACACCTTGACACCTTTATCAAGTTTATGAATATTATATGCTCGGCTAAAATACAATATTCAATACAATCATTCTTTTTGAAGTGAAAATTATTAATATTTCAAATTTGCAGCTTGCTAAATTATTGTTATTTGTTATGGAATGTAATGAGTAGTTCAGAAGTTATAGTCGTTTAACCGTATAGCTGTCTAACGTCAACTAGTGCCGTTCAAACATTATTACCTGTTTTGTATTTACTGAAAGTGACATACTGTCACTTTGTCTACAAGGGGGCGCCTCTATTCAAAATAAACTAATAATTCTGAAAGTTTGTTCCAGATTTCCTATTAATGATTCATTGTAAGTTTTGTTGTATCTTGTGCCGTTTTAAAGTTATTACTGATTTGTTATAAACTAAAAAATGGCGTATTGCCATTTTGTCCGCTGGCGGGCGCCTGTGATCAACACAAAATATAAATTCTGAGAGGTTATCCCCAATTTCCTATTAGTGTGCCATTGTAAATTTTGTTGTATCCCATATAATTAAAAAGATATTCCCGATATTCTATATTGTAGAAGTGCTAGGAGAAGCTCCATATAAATTAAAACATCCAATTTAAGCTCAAAATATAGCCCATATGAAGAAGAACGCAGGAACATTTTAATTGTTTAAATAGAACGAGAGGTTCAGAAGATATAGGGATGCTAGGGTCAAGCCGCGTATCGGAACACGTAGTGTGGCGGCCATTTTCCAAAATGGCCGCCACGGTCACCAGGAGGCAGTTACGCTTTGGCCCAATATCCAAATTTGTTCATAATAGGTAGGACTACCTCTGTGGACAATTTGGTGCTTTTATCAAAAAATGCACAATAGGTTAGCTTACCTACCCCACTAAGAGCAAGATCTCAAGTGAATACAGCAGTTGCTTTATTAAATTAAACTCTTGTTTGACCTAAAACATCATTTGGAAGTTGTTGTCATTTGTTTTCACCTGACCTTTCTGGAATAAGCTGTCCTGTTTTCCTAATTAAGTGATAATTTTGAAATGGTTTAGCATTAAGTAACTAAAACTATTTTATCAATCAAACATATTTATCTTATGAAAAAAAACTACACAAGCTCAGAATTACCACAGTCAAGATAGGAAGGAAAAGAGGCAAATTGATTGAACAATACACTGACTCTGGTCTTTCTACTTTTTTATTTGCCTTAGTTTTTTAACTGCATGTGTTGCTGTCTCAGCTGTTAGATGTACTTGATACATCTTTTATTAAGACTGGTTGTTCATTCTTATGGTCTCTCTTCATACCATGCTTGTCTTTCACTAAAGATTTCCATGGAGACTGGAGAGGAACTTTTAAACGAGTCTTTGACCAATTTGTTTAATCATATCTGATAAGTTTCTAGTGATTTTTTTTAATCTGATGCATTATCTTTAACTTATAAGTGTTTCTAAGGGCTCTAGTTTAGTACTTTGCTATTTATTCTATATATTTGAGAATTTTCTTATATATTTTGCATTTCTTATTATTTATTCTATATATTTTTTAACTTTTTTATCTAATATTTTTTGCACTTAAATAGTCATATGTATAACAATGACTCTAAAATTTTTTTCTATTTTCACTGATGGTAGTTGTTAATAGAAAAACTAATTGTCTTCAATCTTTTATTTTCTGGGGTCTTTTGTCTTAAATTTAATCCTTATAAATTTGATCTAATCTATTTAATAACCTTAACTTTTTAAATTTCAACTTTCATAAACTCTATCTAATTACTCTTCTCTTATTTTTAGCTTACATTTTTCTCTTTAGTTTTTCTTTAACTCTTCAAATTTGTTATTTCTAAATTATTTTTTACCTTCACTGTGAAGCACTTTCTGGTAGACATGACCAAAATTTCTCTGGATTTCTTTTTTTCTTACTCTGCAACTTTTTCATCACTCACTGTCTTTCGCCATGAGCTGAAAACTTTGTTATCTGAATTAGTTCATGACTGAGCGTTATTGCACGCCTCATAAATAGTACTATATTTTAAATTAGTTGAGTGTGAAAGTTATTGTCTAAGAGGTAACACTGTCTTCTTCTACCACAAAAGGTTGAAAGAGGTAAAGAGCAAAAACACTTTATTTACATATCAAGTGTCTTTCAGCACCTCTTCATCAATTATACATTTTACTTATAAGGCTAAGTTTTTTTTTACAATTTTCTCTGTCATCTTGTGAATTCTATGTATTTATGGATAACTGAATAAACAAACCAAAATTCACATTTTGTCAGTTTTGTCATACTCTCTCGGGAGGAGCTTCTTGGTTGCTTGTTTTGGAGCTCAGATGGTACCGCTCTCCTTTGGCGTGAACTCGTTATCAACATCAGAAAACTCGGTCTTGCTCGAAAGAAATTTTTTTCCGGTCACTATAGAGGATGCAGATCGGCTACCAAGTGTCGTCGTTCTCACTCTCTCTCCTCTGTCAATGTCACCGTCAAATTACCGGGTCTCAAAGCTATCTACCTCATCCATCCACTCTTTTCCCAGCTGTTGTCTAGGCAGCTGGAATGCTCGTTCTCTCAGAAACAAGTCAGCATACTTACACAATCTATTGAACAATGGGCTCATCGATATCATGCGCGTCATGGAAACGCATCACGAATCCGCCACCACACTTTCTATCATTGCGTCCACTCCTGAATCTTTCGGAGTTCTCGACCACCCTCGTCCGTTTCCTCCATGTGTCGGGACATCAGGTTCCACCATGCATCTGGGTGGAGGAATTTGTATCTTCAAAAATTCCTTAAAATGCACCTACAGAGATTTGGGAATTTTTCTGACGTTTGAAGTACTAGCCGCCTATATCACTTTTAGAAGAACTCATCTGCTGATCATAACTATCTATGGACCTGGATCTAACCCCTTATCAGGTGCTTTTTTCTCGGAATTTGAGGACCTCCTAACGGCTACTGCCACCTACTCTTGCGATCTGCTCGTTCTAGGTGACCTAAATATTCAACTCGACCGTGACATCACCGGATCTCAAAATCTTCGCCATTTAATGAGCCCACATGATCTCGGTCAGCACATCTCTGAACCCACTCATCTACTAGGACATACTCTGGACGTCGTTATTACTCGATCCTCGACACAAATTATGAATTTGAAAATAGAACCCCCATCATTTTCTGATCACTCGTTCATTACCTTCTCGATCCCACATCGACTGCCCACTAATATTGCAGGGAAAATATCTCGCAGATCCTTCAAAAACTTTGACTTATCGGCCTTTGAGGCAAACTTGAGGGCCTCTGATCCAACAGTTGCTCCGCTGTCACACCCTGTATTGACAGTCGACCAGCTAACAGATCTATACCAATCTACACTCTCTCATCTTCTCGATTTACACGCTCCTCTAAGGCTGATCTCTCTACGGAGATCTCATGTTTGTAGCTGGTACGATGCTGACTGCGTCGAATAAAAAAGAATCACTCGTCGCCTTGAGTGCCGCTGCAGGCGATCGGGACTCTCCTCTCACGAAATTGCGTGGCGTGGCCAATGTCGCTCTCATCGTTGCCTACTCCAAAAAAACGAGCCAGTTTCTTCCGTGGCAAAATTCGCGATGCGGCGCAAGAGGGCCGTGCAACATGGCGCCTTCTAAATGGACTTCTCGCTTTTACATCACTACTCTAAGGCCCGACTCCGTCTTCAAACATTCTACAGGACTACTTCACTACAAAAATTGAGAATATTCGACGTGCAACATCCGGAGGTCCTCCTCCAAATTTTCGGCAACGGCCGGTGCCTGTTGGAGCATTGGAGGCTTTTACACTGGTGACCCCGGAGGCAATCGAGGTCCTTCTTGGTCAAATGTCTTCCAGTAGCTGTGCTCTGGACCCCATACCTTCTTGGATCATTACGAGGATCCCGAGTGCTTTTTCACCTATTCTCGCTCGTCTTGTCAACGCGTCCATCTCCTCATCACAGCTTCCTACATCTCAAAAAAGGCAATAATTTTTCCAAAGCTTAAGACGACACTTGATCCTGACAATTCAAAAAATTATTGTCCAATCTCTAATCTCTCATTTGTTTCAAAACTTATTGAACGTGTCATATATGTTAAACTCCTTACACATGTTGAAGTAAATGGGCTACTTCCTCCAATTCAATCTGGCTTTGCCGGTTTCACTCGACAGAATCAGCAATCCTGAAAATCTATAACGATGCCCTCTGTGCACAGGACCATATATATAGAATAAATATATCGGCCCGCCTGTCGTTTAGGAAGGCTTTTAGCAAGGCAGCCTAGTAGACCGGAGATCCAAAACGAAGAACTGAGAGTTACAACCGTATAGTAACTTAATCAAATATTTTTCAATAGAAAAAAAAGGATTTTTTATGTACAAAATAAATTTTTAACTTTATAAAAATTAACAAATTTTTTTTTTATAAAAGTTTCAGTTGACATTGAATTTTATTTGCGTAGTCTCTAGTTCGATGGTCTATTTATGTCTATTTAACGTCGCCTATGTTATCGGTAAATTAGAATTGTATATTTTTTATGTCGGATATCGCGTTAAATTAAAATAAAGCTCATATCAACTACTTTTAGCTATAAGAAATCGACATTTCAGTTTCTTACAAACCGGAGTTTAGTCTCCGCTGTCGTACCAAAAATAGATTAATACAAATAATGAATATTCATGTAACCAAAAGACTCTAAATCGTTTTTTCAGAGGCCATATTGGCATCTCACTCAAAACCTGCTCATTTCCAATATATTTATTCTATATATATGACCAGGACCAAGTGACCGCACTGCTTCCCGATTTCAGTGCCGCCTTCGACTGTGTTGATCACGGGCTCTTACTCCAGCTACTGCACCTCACCTGCTCAATTTCATCTAATGCTCTCCTATGGATTGCATCCTTCCTCTCCAACAGAACCCAGGTCGTCCGAATGGGGGATGATGAGTCGACGGTCTCCAGAGTTCTCTCGGGCGTTCCGCAGGGTTCCATTCTTGGACCCCTACTCTTTGTCTTATATACTACTGAGTCTACCATGGCATCTCACTCCAACTCTACGCCGACTACGCACAACTCTACACTCAGTCTACTGTTCATGATGTCCCCACTGCCTGTAATAGACTTGCTGCATGCGTTGTTGAAATTGGATCATGGAGCACCTCCATGCGTCTTTCTTTGAATCCTGCTAAGACGGAACTTATCTGGCTTCATCGGAAAAGATCCTCCACCTGTTTCCTTGAAAACCGTTCCCTAACCCTGGATGCAAACACAACAATTTCAACTGTATCGATGGTCCGCAGCCTTGGAGTTCTATTTGACAGCTTCTTATGCTTGTCTCCCTATGTCTCATCAGTTGCTCAAGCTAGTTTCTTTCATCTTCATCGTATTCATCAAATTAGACCGTCTCTCGACCACTACTCTCTTAAAACTATCGTCCAAGCATTTGTTCTCTCAAGACTGGACTACTTTAATGCTGTCCTTGCAGGACTTCCAGCTACGACTCTTCGCCCCTACAACTCTGTTCTTCATTCAGCCGCTCGTCTGGAGGCTCATGCTTCTCGCCGGGATCATATCTTGCCAATCTTACGCCAACTATGTTGGCTTCCTATTTCCTCCAGGATCATCTTCAAGCTGTCTTCTAATCTATAACATCTTCAATTATCTTTCTCCAATATATCTACTAAAGTCCCTCACTCTATGCTCTGATTGCCCCGGCAGACAGAGACTTCGCTCCTCCTCCCGACGGGATCTTACTGTCCCTCGGACACATCGCGCCTTCTCAGACAGAGCATTCTCCGTTGCAGGACTGACAGCTTGGAACGCAATATTATCTATTAGATAATCCACAGCCCTACGTGAATTTAAAATTAAATTAAAAACATACTTGCTTTCTACAATAGTACAATAGCTTACAATTTAGATCAAAATTTGTTTTGTTTTAAGCGATTAATAAATGATGATGATAAATCTGACCCAATGATTGCATAATGTGACTTTGCTTTTGTTTTGCTTTGTCATTGTTATGATCTGATTTTATAATTTTAGAAGTATAGAAACAAGGATAGAAAGAAAAACCACAACTGCTCACAGGAAAAAAGAACTACAATTATTAATTGAAATAGAAGAACCACAACTGCTTACAAAAAGAGAAGAACCACAATTACCAATAGACAAAGAAAAACAAGAATCGTTGCTAGAAAAAGCACCAGCATACTTAGAAAGTGGCAATACACCAGTTTCGACAGTTCTAACTTCCGCTCTTCAGACATCAGGTGAATCACAAATTGCAGTAGGAAGAAACCCAGAAAGTTCATGTGATGAGAGTGGAAATGTTACCAGTTGATAATTTAGTTGTTTTTAAATTAATTTTTATTCTCATTTGTATATATTATTTCGATATGAATTGGGATGTATGTCGTATATTCATTTTTATTTCATTTTGTTTGCAGCAACTACTCAGATTGGAGAACAAATTCCTCTGAATGACTCTACGGGATCTGTTTCTGGTGTTTGCCACTTGAGTGGAAGAATTTACTGTGTCACCAAGGGCTGCTCTAAAATATTTATTTTCAATGACTCTCCACCTTACAATCGCATGATGGATGAAGAAATCGTTGTCAGCGGCTTGTTCAACCCCGAGAGACTGGTGGCATGCTGTAAACCTGAACACCCTTCGCTCTATATTAGCGACTATCGTGGAGCAATAGTCTTTAGGTTCGTTAACGGCTTTCTTTTTATAACAATTATTTTTATCTATGTTGTGATATGTAAATTTATATGTGAACTAGTGGTTTTGGATGGATGTTTTAACATTACGATGAACATTGGATATATTTTTTGGGTATCGGGACACTTGAGCGGACGTCAGTTAGGCGTGCGACATATGGGTGGATGGACATTTAGGCGGATGACAAATAGGCGCATTTAGGCACATGCAATTTATGTAAATTTTAGCTTATGCAATGAAAATCTTAAAGTGACGTTTACCAATTAAGGATGCTTCAAAAGATTTGTAATTTGAAGAATATAATAAAACTTTGTTGAATAAATATGAGCAGACAACAAGACAAGTACAACATATGGTCAAGTTTTAGAAAAGCTTCATCAACTCATTCCTAAAGCTAGTCCACGTACGTACGGTTCTTGATTTTGTCGTTGCTTAAAAGTCACGCCCCTAAATGTCGCTACGCCTAAATGTTATTCCCCCATATGTCTATCTGCCCATATGTCGCGCGCCTAACTGTCGCCCGCCTAAATGTCATCAAACCATATTTTGAATTAATTTAAGTAAGATATATATTTTTTAATTTATTTTATTATATAAAAATCTATTTATTTAATTAGATAACAATTTATAAAAAGTTATTTTTTTAATTATTTATTATATATTAATTAATTTTCCATAGATGGGAAATCGTCACGCAAAAACGTCTTACACAGGCATGGGCTATTATATTATCTATATATGCTTAAAGTAACATATGTATTATTTATTATGGTAAAGTTTTTATTATTAAGTGTATCAACACATAGTTATAAAGTCAAATGTGGCAAATTTTAGGATATCCCACATGGTGCTGCTGAAGCTATATCAATAATACATTTTGAAGCTATATCTATGACACAAGCTATATCTATAACACATCTTGAAGTTATATTGTTTTTGTTTTTGATTTTGAAGTTGATTGACATATGTTGCGTTATCAACTGTTTACTAATAATAATAATAATATCTATAACACATCTTGAAGCTATATTTATGACTCATTTTGATGCTATATCTATAACACATTCTGAAGCTATATCTATAACACATTTTGAAGCTATATCTATATCATATTTTGAAGCTATATCTATATCAGCGGTTCCTAACCTCTTTTTGTTGTACCCTCAAACTAAAATTTTATTTGGGTGCGTACCCCATCAGAAAAAAACTTTTCAAAACGTTTTTTTATTCTTTTAGCAACTTTAATTAATTGGTTCTATCCTCCTAATATTAAAGAAATCCTATTTCATATTTTTATATCATATGAATTTGGCTAAAAATATTATAGTTATATTGAAATTATTATTGTTGCACACAAATAAAATCAGTTTAATTGAAAATTTTGTTATTTTATTTTACATTTTTTTCGAATAACATGAAAATAGACTAATGAACTCTGACTAATCAGTCAAATGGAAGTTTAATCATTTTAATGCACGCACTGGGGTTGCTTGGATTTGCACAAGTCTGCAATATCAGGCTTTATTAATGTCAATTTTAGAAGTAATTCTGGCTCACGTTCATGTTTCGATCTGTATTTGTTTTTATTGCAAGCATTGCAGAAAATCCAGTTTCACAGAGATATGACATACTGAAAGGGATCAAGCATTTTAAAGCTCTTTCGGAAATCAATCCATATTCTGCTCTTCTTTTAGGCCAACAATCACTCAAGAAGCCCTTGTTGAATTCGCTTTGTAATCTACCATCACATGAAAGTTCAATGAATTGTTCTCTATCCCGGACAGAAAAATCAGCTGGCAATGCAACTTCGGAAAAAGGATTTCGTATCCAACTTTTGTCATCAAACTGTTCAGGAAAGTAGTTCTGAAAATTCAAAATTAATTGAGAACAATGTTTCTTAATATCTTCAACCATGTCTGGATGCAGTCGCAGTTCGTTCTCTGTCAAGAAAGTTTGCAGTTATTGAAATGCAGTTACTTTAAGCTGTTCAACATCTTACAACATGAACCGATGCTTCTTAATTGTTGCATTTATTTTGTCAGTCACAAATGTTAGCGAGAAAGTATTTATTTTATATATATATATATATATATATATATATATATATATATATATATATATATATATATATATATATATATAAATAAAATAAATACTAATAAAAAATAAAATAAATAAATATATATATATATCATGAAACTGTGAAGTTATTTTGTGAGAAACATAGAATAGCTTAACATGGATTAAAATAATAGCAAGAAAGTATTTGTTTTATCTGTTTCTGCAAAAATATTTTTTTACAATATTTTTTCTTGCATACCCCTTGGCAATGGCTGGCGTACCCCTAGGGGTACGTGTACCACCGGTTGAAAACCGCTGATCTATATCTCATTTTGAAGCTATATCTAAAACACATCTTGGCTCTTTAACTATTTTGCTAATGAACTTAGATGAAAAACCAATTGCTGTTTCTTTATCCCTATTCCATGATTCAATAAAAATAAATAATCATTATATCATAAGCATTCATTAACTTATTTTAAATATTAAAGGAAAATTTTTGTTCTGACCAGAGTTTTCCCCCGATTGCAAGTGGAGGGTAACAAAAGTTGCCAAGGAAAGGTTGATGGAAATCCCGCCCACCTGGCACTGGCCAGACCGGACACTCTTGCTGTAATCCTCAAACGAGATCAGAAGATGCACACGGAGGTCTATGACACAAGTCGTTCTTTCGATAAAGACGGCTCAGTCAGTGAGACTCAAACATGGGATAAGAAATATATTCTTCCTCACCCCAGTGATGTGATTTTGCCACTTGATATCTGCGTTTCTCTTTTCCACAACCTCTACTTACTCTATGGCTCAGGTCGCTACAGCAGGACCAATGGTAACTTTAGCTCTTACACAATTGCAAAATCAAACTTAGAAATGGAGCACCAATTTGTAGCCTTCTTTGATCTAAATGAATTCTCCAAAGAAGCACAAGAAAAATTTGTGCCAGTTTCTCTGGCTGCCGACGAAAGTGAGGGAGGTGTTTTTGTTCTTGAGGCCAACAAAGGTCAGTTGGTGCACTTGAACTCTGACCTGGCCAGATTTGTTTTTGACGTAAAAGTTGGGGAAAAATTACAATCTCTGAATGTAAGGTCAAAAGAAAGAATTGCCATATTTGGAAATAATAGCAAGAGGCTGTTTCTCGTTTGCCACAGTATCATAGGGGGTACTAAAATTTCCTGAGTTGTTGAGTGAAGCAAAAAAGTTGTGTTTCGTCATGCTGAAAGCTCTGTTGCTTAGTCAGATGTTTCCTAATGGCATCCCATCAACATGAGTACCTCATTGTAGGGTGAACTTTGTAGCAGTGATGATGTTTTTATGCTGCTGAATTTGTGTTTGTTTGCTTGGTTTTAATTAATCATTAGGTTTTATGTTTATTTTGTATTGTTTTTATCAGTGCTCGAAATGGAAAATTTCACGAACCGGAACGCCGATTAAAAAAGAAAATTAGCGGTGGAAATTTTATATGCTTCAATAAATTAATATGCCGTTTTATATTATTTTTTTATTTAAACTTTTTTGGAAATTCAAAATGATCCACTTTCATATTTATTACGTCATTACGCCGTTATTGCTTGAATTTAAGTTAATTCAACTCATTTGAGAATATAAATTGAATTTTGGAAGGTCGAATTATGTAATTAAAAAATTAATTTAAAAAAAAATAATTGAAATAAGTTTGGAAGTTTCAATTTTTTGTCAAAAGCATATAAGTTCAATTACAAAAATAGAACATCACAACACAACAATAAAAAAACATCATAATATTAATAACTGTAAATGAATGTCGTATACATATTTATGTAATAGAATCAAAATCAATCATTTAAATTGCTTATATATAAATGTCATAAATGTATTTTTATTAACTAATTCAAATTAATTAATCCAGTAAATCCCACAATAACTTGTAAGTTTCGTCTTATTTTTTTCGCTTTTACGACTGTTAGTGTCGTCAGCCGAATGACATCACTTGCTCAGCCATGATTTTACATAAATTTGTGCGTTAAATCGTGACAGCGGTGGCCCAACGCTAATTAATAAACAACAATGCGCATAGTTTCAGTGTTTAAAGATGTTCGAAGTGGTGAAATAATCTCATTCATGGAACTGAAATTTCGTTCACATTCAGTGGTAGAAACTGGTATAGTTGCAACGGCTTTGTAAAGAGGCAGCAAATCTTCAGGTACCTCGTATTCACCATTTTCTTTATTTAAGTTGTAGTATCTGAAACCTCTTATAATATTAGTTTCATCCAAATGAAATTGTTCACAAAGTTGACGAACGATATTGACTCCGTAATTAATGTCAACTTCACCAAGAGAATCTGTTTGCCAGATTTTAGTTTTTCGAATCTAATATCTTTACATTTTCCAGCAGATTGTTGTATGCATTACATTAGTCGATTTATTAAAATCATAATTAGGCCAGAATTAAAACCAAAGTTGCAAAATTAAAACATAATAACTTTACATTTTGAATTTATTTTTTATTTAAAGGACGAACCGGAACGGCGTTCCGTAGCGTTCCTAGAAAATTTGACGAAACGGAACGATTGAAAAACAAAATTTCACGAACCGGAACGGCGTTCCGGTACATTTCGAGCCCTGGTTTTTATAATTATTATGTTTATTTTAATAATAGCGCCATATAAATAAATAAGATTGATTGATTGATTGATTGTGGCAAATCAAAACATTCGGCTGGTATTGAACATTTATAACTTCTTCACAGTGATGGGTTTTAACTACTTTAAAAGTAGTTAACTACTATATTTAACTACTCATAAAAAAAGTAGTTAGTAACTATTTCCTAACTACTTTTTAAATAATAATAATAATTTGGACAATGTTTAACGTGGCGTTAGGCCACATAACGTAGGCTTCTAGGCCACGCGGAGGCAGAAGAGGCAGCCGTTTATAGGTTCCGGTTTACTATCAAAAGGGTGAAAACATAAGGGCGAAAACAAAAAAGCGAAACTAAAAAGGGCGAATGCTAAAAAGAGCACACGATAATAAGAGCATAAACGAAAAGGGCGAACATAAAACAAGTAAAGGAAAAAACGAGTTTTTTAACACAAAATTTGATTTCAAATACACTCGATGTGTGTATGTATACGAAAGATGTTCAAATTACGGTTGTTTTTTTAATTGATTCATGTATATAAAGATATGCTGAAAGTTTCAGCTTCCTAGCTAGTTAAAAAGCTGGTTAAATTTCACTTGCAAGATTTGCGTACAGAGAAAGCCACACACACACACAAACAGAGATTTTAATCTAAATAAAGGTTTGTAAAAAAGCGAACATCAAAAGGTGAAAATAAGTTTGTATTATCTATGTTTCAAGCAATTTTTAAGAAATCTATTTAAAGTTTTATGGGAAAATAAAAGTAGAAGAAAAAACGAAGCGGGATTGGGCAAGCGAGTGAAAGTGTGAGCGGGAACGGGAGAGAAAGTGGCAGCGGGGGATTCAGCAGGCGTGTGAGCGAGAACGGAAAAGCTAGTGGGAAGGAAAGGAAACAAAGGGAGAGAAAAATGATAGAAAAAACTCCGAGCAACCCCGTTAGTAATTTTAAATTTAACCATTTGAGATACTCGCCATTACCGGGTTCTCTTTCAATCACACACACGCGCGCGAGCACAAATTAAGCCTCTCTTTCTCATTCAGGCACGCACACAAACAAATAAAGTTTTCTCTATCATTCTCTCGGTTCCATGACCAACAGAACATGATGATAAAACAGAACAGTGATAAAATGTCTATTTTAATTGCGTTTCTTTTTTCAATTTTCAGCGCTATGTAAAATGTCCGCGATCAAATTTTTCCTCGTTAAAATGTCCAAAGTTATTTCAACCCATTATCGTATAATTAAAGTTTAATTTGACAATGTAGTTTATAATATTATTTTTCTTGGTTTATAACTCTCCACTGCTGGGTATAATTTGTTTATCACTTTTTGTACATAAGCTGTAGAATTAAATAGGTTTTTACATGAGCAAATTTTCATATAATCAACTTGGTACCAAAAATGCTTATCTATAAATTCAAGTTTGATTATAATTAAGTGGGAAGTTTCTCGACCGTGACATTGGCATTAATGTGTTTTTAATGTGTTCGCAACATTCACATGAGTGAATCTTCATGGGAAGCGATGAGAGAGAAAGAAAGAGGGGAACAGTGAGAGAAACAGAAAGAAGAAAAAGAGAAGGAGACGATTAACTGTTATAATATCTACTAAACTTTTAAAACATCCCCGCCACAATATCATCATCATTTAGAAAAAGGGAGAGAAGAAAAACACAAATGGAAAAAAAGCAAAAAAAGATATATGAGATAGAGAGAATTATAACGGGAGAAACATTACAAAGAAAGAAGGAGAAACAAAGAAACATGCATTTTACTAAAGACAAAGAGAGAGTGAGAGAAAAAATATAGAGGAACAAAAAATAAAGTACCATGCGTTTCACTAGGGAGAAGAAAGTTGGTTTGTGCTGCTAGTGTGTGGATAAAATTATAACATCTTGTTTTCGCTTTTTTGATGTTCGCCTTTTTTATTGTGCGCTTTTTTTCGTTTCGCCCTTTTTATTTTCGCTCTTATTATCGTGCGCTCTTTCTAGCATTTGCCCTTTTGTGTTCGCCCTTTTGTTTTCGCCCTTATGTTTTCGCTCTTTTGATAGGATACCATAGGCGCCTACCCCTTAATGCGAGTGAACTCCTTGCTTAAGGGAGTTACGCTGGTGACGCCGGTGAAGCTCGAACTGCCGACCTAACGATCGACAGGCGAACGCTCTACCGCTCTGCCATCAGCGCCTCACAGTAGTTATTAACTAATTCATAATTACTGCTTAGTATTTAACTACTAGTTTACTACTTTTTAGCATTAACATTTAAAAAATTTAATTTCCAAGATGTTTTATATTAACTAAACAGAACATAATTATTTACATATTTATTTACACAATTATTCACAAAATGTTACTATCAAAAACAATTATAGAGGATATTTAAAACTGTCTCTTAAAAAATCATCTTATCAACATGGTTATCAGACAATTTACATCTCTGTTTGATAAAATCTATCCTGCTACACTTAAAAGTCGAACTTAGCCATGTTGAATTTAGCTTGATGAATGTTGCACAAACATCTGTATAATGGAAGAGACTTTGGATATTCTTTGACGAGTTTGACAAATAATCGTTAAGTTCGGCCGATACACTGTCAAAAGGGCAGAGATGGGCACTTTAACTACTGTAGTTATAACTACATTTTAAGTAGTTATACAGTAGTTATAACTACTTTTGTTTTTGGGTAGTTGCCATATAGTTATTAAACTACTTTTATGATCTAGTTAAACTACTTTTATGATCTAGTTAAACTACTTTTATGATCTAGTTAAGTAGTTATAACTATTTACGATTATTTAACTACTTTTAGTTAGGACTGAAACCAAACCAGGTATGCAAAATCACTTTAAACTTTACCCCAAAACACATTTATCAATTTGTTAAAAAAGTTATGAACAGTCCAAAGTGGAACGAGATAGGTGACAGATTTTCATGCATGCCTGAATTTCTTCAATCTGCAATCTTATGATTTCCTCTCTGCAAACCGAATAAGCACATTTGCGAAGCTTAATTCAACGTTGGATATCAACCCTCTCGTGGTTGAAGTTGATGCTGGCACTGCAAAATCGTACGTTTCTTCTTTGCAAAATCCTATTCTAAATTTTGAAGTCTTGCGTTTGCACTTAGCAAAAATGCCAAATGCATTTTACAATATCATTCGCCTTGCAGATCTTGTTTTGACTTTGCCTGTTACTTCGGTAGAAAACGAACAAACGTTTAGTTGCATGAATAGAGTTGTGGCGATGAACATTTAAGCGATTTGATCGTATTGGCTATTTTACAAGAGGTTCTGCGAGTTCGGCGAGTTGACATTGAAAAGTTATTGGCATTTTTTCTAATATGCGTCAAATTACCGTTTACAGATTTTAATAGTAATGTCCTTGTTCACAGAGTCACAGCAAACATCTGGAAAGGCTCTTGTGCTCACTCAGATGCTATGGTATGTGATCTCCCCGTGTTTTCCAGGTTTTTTTGTGATGAAAAATAAAACGAGGGTTTCGAAAAAAAATTGAAAATTGGCTTCAACTACCCCCACCCCCTGTCATCAGGTTTTTGGGAGCAATAAGCGAAAAATGTTATGCAGGGGCAGATTTTGTGTTTTGTCTCCAGGCGCAGAAGACCCTATAGCTACACCCCTGAGTGGGCCCCTAAAACATCTTTCCCCCCTAAGGTTTTGCTGAAATAACGTTCTTCTACGCAGTAAATGTAATGGTTGTTTTATAATTTATATAGCGCCTTTTACAGAGTTGTTCAAATGCGCTGTTTTTTTACATGCCCCACAGATAGAACGATTTTACCCGCTAAGTTTTCGGTTGACATGGGCTACTGGGCAGTGAGTGGTACTCTCACATTCAAGGCTAACACTCTACTAACTCAGCTAACCAAGTTGCTGTATATTTTTAGATGGAAATTTCAAAGTTGTGGCATCTTAGTAAAATTTGCATTTTTAGATAGATAATTCAAAAACAAATCAATATGTCTACAAGTTTCATCAAAATGCCACAAAAATTAACAGAGTAAATCAGTAAAAACTGTTCGAGAAATCGGTTGCTAACTCTTCACGCTTTTTACATGGAAAATTAAAAGCTGTGGCATTTTAATATAATTACCATATTTAGATAGATAATTCAAAAACAAATCAATATGTACAATTCTCATTAAAATGCCACAAAAATTAACAGAGTAAAATCAGTAAAAACTATTCGAGAATTATCTATCTAAATATGCTAATTATATTAAAATGCCACAACTTTGAATTTTCCGTGTAAAAAGCGTGAAAAGTTAGCAACCGATTTCTCGAACAGTTTTTACTGTTAATTTTTGTGGCGTTTTGATGAAACTTGTACACATTGATTGGTTTTTGAATTATTTATCTAAAAATGTAAATTTACGTGAGCCTCTGCACTTAAGTCGGGCCCCAATCTTAAGTTACTTCCTGCGCTTAAATTGGTCACAATCTTAAATGGGCCCCGCACTTAAATGGGCCCTTCCCGGACTTTTCCGTTGGTTTATCGGCACTAAAATGGGTCCCCGTCCTTGAGTGGTTCACCGCACTTAAGTGGGTTCCCCGCACTTGAGTGGTCCCCCGCACTTAAGAGGCTCCCACCGCCGTTTTCACGTGAGCCACCACACTTGATTGGGTCTCCGGTCCTTAAGTAGGCCCCCACACTTGTGTGGGCCCCACTACACTCAAGTGGGTCCCTCTTGACTTTTACAGGCCTTTCCCTAACTTTTTACTGGCTATTCTCTGACTGTAAAGTAGCCCTCCCTGAGTTTTATGTGGGTTTCTGACTTTTAAGTGGGCCCATGATTAATATATGGGCATCTTCAAAACCGTTATTTTCAAAACTCAGGGACTTCATTTAAGGGGGACGGGGTTTCCTGACTTTTAAGTAAGCCAATGGTTATTATATATGGTCCCCTGTTGGATGTTTTTTCTTTTTGGGTGTTTTTAGTGAGATTTGAGAAGAGAAAAGCAGAAGCTTTTGTAATTATAGGTAGAAAAAATGCCGTCCCGGTTATAAAAATGGTTAGCGTTATTCATAGCCTGGTCAAGTAGGTTGTCCATAGAAATTAAAAGAGAGAAGAGATGCTAAAGAAACTAGGATGCTAGATCGTCCACATCGAGATGGAGAGGTTTTAAAAAAGTTATGAAAAATCCAAAGTGGAGCGAGATAGGTCCCCCCCCTGCCCCCCCTATTTGACGTCCCTGGTATTGAGCACTCATCCATGATTTGGATTGCCATAGACACAGATTTTGTATGCATGCATCGATCGTATTTTGTCCAAGTTGAACGCACGATTTACACAAAATAGTGATCTTCTAGCATGCCTGAATTCCTTCAATCCGCAATCTGATGATTTGCTTTCTGCAGACCGAATTAGCACACTTGCGAAGCTTTATCCAACTTTGGATATCGACACTTTCGTGGTTGAAGTTGAAGCTGGCACTGCAAAATCGAACAATTCTTCACTGCAAAATTATATTCCTAATTTGAAAGACTTGCGTTTTCAGTGAGTTGAAGTCGAAAAATTTATTGACATTTTTATTTTTCTAATATGCGTCAAAGACGTTATCTGTTGTTTTAACAGTTAAACACTAAATTTTACATTTTGTATTAGTTAGACTCATTCTATTTCTAGATCCAAGACTTCCGTGTTTTTTTCGGTGGCTGTTAATCAGGTTATTTTCGTAATAAGAATTTTTGGGAGAACAAATTAAAAGAGGGTTTTGAATTTTTTTAAAAAGTGGCTACAGCTACCCCCACCCCAGTTATTAGGTTTTTTGGGGAGAAAAAGCAAAAAATGTAATGCAGGAAGCGCAGATTTTGTGTTTTGTCCCTGGGCGCAGAAGACCCTAGCTACGCCTCTGTAATGTTTTTCGATTACGATATAATCTACACAAAGCAGCAGATAACTTTATTAACCGATATACGAACGAATACTAATATAAGAATCAGAATCAGAACATCAATGCGAACGTGAATATGAATGTGAATATCAATGTCCTTACAGGCAAGCTACGCTTCCTTTTATAGCCTGTTCTCACTCTGCATCCATACAACAATGACCGGAGTCCATGCATGCATCATACATCACACACTACGACATTACATCCCTCCCCTTCTTGGAGAACAAAACATCTGCACTAAAACGGAACAAAAATAAAACAGCAAAAGTTAGTTCAAAACAAAATCCGCAAATCGGGCAGGCAGTCTGTGTTCACGCTTGGAGTGTCGCGCACTGTTTTGAACTGGCTGTAGGCTGGGCTGGTCTTCTACAACAGCTTGCGGTATGATAGTGTCGCTAGGTGCGATATCCTCTTCCACCAGGTCTTCAGATAGCTCCTTAGTCTGTGCACAGTTCGATAATCGCTTATCCAGATGCTTGAAGAATGACGAGTTGCGGGTAACTGATTGTCTGTCAGTGTTGCGTTCCGCAGTGATCATGGAATGATTTTTCGACGTGACTGTGTACCTTTCTGTTGTTTTTTTGTGATTTTCATTTAATGTTAGATATTTCTTTTCTAATTTCTTGTATATGGCTTCGAACAAATCCAGTCGGTGTTGAATGTTTTTGTTCTCCTCCCACGATTGTTGGAGGTCGTAATTGGAATGTTCGTTCATATCTTTGTACATATTGATGAGCTTATTCTTTTCATTGATTTCTCTTTGAACGTTTTTAGTTCTGATTTCGAGTTTGCATTCCAAACTTTTGTTTTTTTCCTGAAGTTCCAAGAACGAATCGCCCTTTGTTTCGTTATTTTCTAATGCCAAACTGAATCGTGCCTTTGACTCCAGCGTGTCATCGCTTTTGTCTTCTTTAACTTCTCGAACCGCATCATCATCTTTTTCATTGTCGTGCGAAATTGTCGTAGATGTTGTTGATCGAGTATTTATGTTATCATCTTTGCTGGTTGTTTTACTCTGGAGTTGGTTTTTAGTTTCATCAAGTTGTTGCTGTAGTTTGTTATTTTTGTCTTCATATTGTAAAAACAAGGCGTACAGTTTTTTTATGTTAGCAGATTCGTTTTCAACGCGAGTTTTTGCAATTCGTAACTGTTGCAAAGCTTCATCTCTTTCTTTCTTGAGTTTTTCTATTATAACATCTTTTTCATCTGGAAATTTATTTTTTCCTTCATCATCTGAATCTGGTTTCCACGGAGTAGCTCCTTCGGTCCTTTCAATGATGTCAAGTTCTTCGTCGTGCTTGAGCTGATCCTCTAGCTGTTGACGAACATGGAATGGTACACGACGGTGAGGCTGTGCGACTGGTTGTACGGTGTCGTCGATGTGCAGTTTGACTTGAAAGTCTTTCAGTTTACCAACACCACCGAATAGATCAGCGTATTCTGTCACGAGCTCATGGACAATTTGATCGCTAGGTGTCGTACGTTCACTGATCGGTTTTACGACATGGAGTAGATGTAACGCTTGAGATGCCTCCCAGCTTAGCAGAGACCCTTCATTGCCATTGATTACGTAGAACAGCGTATCGTACGATCGGTCCTTGTACCGAACATTAGCACCAAATGTTCCTAATACCTTGAGGGGATTTTGCGCACAGTAGGCAAACACTTGTTTATTGTTTACCTGTAATTGCGGCGTAGGTTTAATCCTGCTAAAATCGCGCTGGCTCATTACGCTTACACTTGCCCCTGAGTCTGCGATGACTTCAATGACGGTGTCGTTTATATTAACTTGAAAATGTGGTAAACTATTTCTGACACTTAGTCGGTTCGAATAAACATTCAGAGCATAAACATGCCGATCCTGTTCAGGCGAATGTTTACAGATGTCCGATGAATGTTTACAGATGTTTACGTCGGCATCGACGTGACGAATGCGATGATGGTTGTTATATCGTGTGTTCGCCGGTCTACTTTGTGATCCACGATGCAATCTGTGTTGTGAGTCGCTGTTGCCGTGTCGTGATGTGCCATCTTTTGAGCGACATTGTGACGCAAAATGATGCAATTTCTGGCATGAATTGCAAGATTTACCATGCGCCGGACACGATGCTTTTCCATTTTGGTGTGGCCATGGACCACCACAATTCCGACACCTCACGTCGTCTGTTTTATTCTTTGAGTTGTTCGCATGGTTCAGTTTTTGTTTTAAATCGATTTTGTTCACCTGCTGCTCGTTCTCAATGTGCTTTGCATACATGTCTGACAGCTCCAAACTTCGACCGATGTCTAGCAGTTTTGCAAGAGTCATATCTGGTTTGCACAAAGCTTTGCGGCGTAACGTGTTTGACGAACAACTTTGAATAATTTGGGTTTTGATCTCGCGATCGACGTTTTCAAAAGCACATGTTGTTGAGAGCTGTTTGAGACGCGTGTAGTAAGCTGGTAGTGATTCGCCAGTGAGTTGCTTTGATTGACGAAACGTGTATATCTGAAACTCTGTGTTCTGCCTTGGTGTAAAATACTTGTTGAGAGCTGTGACGGCTTTTTCAAAGTGACTCTCTCCATCGGCGGCTTCGGCGTCTGGCAGAGTATCAAAAATTTCGTTGATTTCCTCCCCGGCATAGTGGAGCAGAAGAGCTTTTTGTCTTCTATCGTCGACGATGTTGACGGCTACTAGCAGGTTGCGAAATCTAGAAATCCACTTCGTCCATCGAATTCCTGCAGACTCTTCCGAACTGACAGCGAATGATGGAAACGATGGTAAAGCTTCAGCCATAGTTGATTAGTTGATATTGCGAACTAAACTGTTTAAGCGATGAAAACGATAATAGATTCTTCGGAGTTTATCGACAGAAAAAATTATCAAACTGTTCGCGAAAGTTCGTTTACGAATCCTCGTCGCCAATGTAATGTTTTTAGACTACGATATAATCTACACAAAGCAGCAGATAACTTTATTAACCGATATACGAACGAATACTAATATAAGAATCAGAATCAGAACATCAATGCGAACGTGAATATGAATGTGAATATCAATGTCCTTACAGGCAAGCTACGCTTCCTTTTATAGCCTGTTCTCACTCTGCATCCATACAACAATGACCGGAGTCCATGCATGCATCATACATCACACACTACGACATTACAGCCTCTGAGTGGGTCCCTAAAACATCTTACCCTCCTAAGGTTTTGCTGAAACGACGTCCCTGGACTGCCGGCTCAGTAGCAATTTTACCGATTATTTCCACGGCTAACCGCCGGGGCAATAGCAGCGACCTAGCCTTGCGACTGCACGTCTGGAATATGACCCAGTCTCGTGTATTCGCCCGTTAAATACATCAAACTGAGTTTTAGCAGGTTTGTCAATTGCCAACTCTTCAGTCACGTGGTTAAGGATTTGCTTGTTTTTTTTTCAGACAATATCGTAAGCATGGGTTAGCTGATTTGGTAGAGCCTTACCCTTGAATGTGAGAGCTTCACGGTTCGACTCCCACTCACTGCATTTTTTAATTCGCTTTAATGCGCCCTAGCGCATGTCAACGGAAAACTTAGCGGGTAAAATCGTTCTCTCCGTGGGGCATGTAAAAGAACATAAATTATCAAACATTTACATTATATTTTAATTTTACAAGCATAGATAATTTATGAGTTTGACAATCATAGTTGACAATCCTCTTAAATAATTTGTGTAACTCGTTAATTAACAAAAATTAAAAAAATTATTCTGATTTTATTTTAAATGAGTAAAAATTACTAATAAACAAAGAGAAAAGTACTGATTATTCATGCTTTTACTAGAAATGACTAGAATGTTCTTCATCTATGAATGTTCTTTATATTTCTATTCTAATCGCGAAAATAGTCAAGTCTATAAAAGTTATAAAGTTTTCAGCTGTTTCTTAGATACCAGACATTTAAAAATAAATTTAGAAATTTATATGCTCGTCTTTGCAGCCGACGTAAATATTTACCAAATATCTGAAGGCGAAAATCGGTGAAAACAGTAATCTAAAAGATCTGTGTTGCTGAATTTATTAAACTAATTCCATTAGTCTAGTCTATTCACTATTCCGAGTACTGGGTACTACTAAATAGTTGTATTGAGCCGTTACTGGTGTTCCGTGATTGTCAATTTGCAAAGACTGGCAAAGAAGAATGTCGAATAACGAAAGAAGGTACACTCCGAACCTTCAGGGTTTGTTGAGGTTTTGTACAGAAAATACAAAAGTTGAAGATGCTCCTGAAGCTACACAATTTGAGCCAATGTCAGAGGAGGTTTAGTACTGTACATGTTTAGTTTGAAATTGTTTCAAGTCACAGAATTAAATCTTAATTATTTTTCTAATTTTTTCTTATAGAAAAAAACTTGGCTTAAAGAAGCTCTTAAAGCTATAACGTCAAATGACCCTGTTAAAAAGATGATAGAAGACATCAAAATAATTCTAAAAGCGAATGATATTGAAGAAGGTAGCAGTGTACTTGATGATAAAGAACTTGCTCTAGAGGATCTATCAGCATATTGTGAAGACATCGATTTTGCTAATGGTTCGAAGATTTTTTTTATAGATTTTTTTATTTATATTTTCAATTAGAGCTTTACCGATTCTACATTTATTTATTTGTTTAACCAAAAAGAGGGTCACAAATGACCACTAACACAAATTGGTGAACAAAAACATTAAAGTGATCAGCATTAGTTGGGAATGGCAAAATGATTTAACTATCATGCTAACATTTACCCGATTGTGAGAACAGCCGATTGTTGAGCCGATACCGATTGTCTATTTTTTTTATTTTCGGAAATGGTGTTTTTTAAAAATTAGCTATATTTGATCAGGATCAGGACCTTGCATGGCTGTGATCACTTATCTAAACATCTCCATAAATTTAAGCTTAGCTTAGAACTTGAGAGATTATCAGTTAAAATTATTATCAGGTCAGACCCCTGCACGCACATGTCTCTAGTAATAAACAGCATGCATCTTTATGATTCCGACATCACACGACTGGCGACATCTAGAGAAATAAATGTCTAAATTCCTGGTTGTTAACAGCGTCGCATATAAGCGGCGCACATGTATATTATGCATGAGTCATAATCAGTACCAAAAGAATCTAATTGATATCTGCAATCATGAAAAGAAAATCTGACAATTATTGATAAGGTCGGATGAGAAATATTTACTATTTTGAATATTATAAAATATTTTATTATTTTCAAAGAAATATCGACGCTAAAAACTATTGTGGAAGCCGATTGTTCCGATTGTCCTAACAATCGGCCTGATTATGAATGTTACCGATTAATCGGTCAAGCTCTATTTTTAATGTTTCAGATTTTTACAAGATTGGTGGTTTCGAAATCTTCCCAATTCTCCTGAATGGTCCTCATTCTAGTCTCAAATGGAGAACTGCAGAGCTGATTGCAACACTGGCTCAAAACAATCCATTCTGTCAGGAAAAGATTTTGCATTCAGATGGGTTGTTTTCTCTACTGTTGAAGAAATTGAATGATGAAAAAGAAAAAGATGAAGTCAAGATAAAATCTCTCTATGCCATTTCTTGTTAGCATTAAATTTAACTTGTTTGGTTGGGGAATAATGGCAGACAATTGGGTAGCTAGGACATATATTACAACATATAGATTTAGTTAAACAGGTTTGAAAGTAAGCTACTGCAATGAAAGAATCAGCCCTACAATTAGATGATCATAGCAAAGTTGGTTTGAATGTAATATCGAAAGCTTACTTGGACCACAGGGGCATAGCACTATTAACAAATTTGGTCCATTTTGTTAAATCCATGGCATATTGGAAAGGACATAGGAGAAAGTATCTAAACCAAAAGTCTCTTGTCTGCATTCTTTTTATTCTACAACATGCAACGATTTGTTCAGAAGTCATCAACATTACTGCTTTCATGCAACCCAATTGTACAATTTTGAGCTATTTTAGTAATTCCACTTTTGACATTGTGAGCAGCATGCCTTTTGATAATTTGCAAGACAACTAATAAGCCTTGATAGATAAGAGGATTTGGTTTATAGTAGGGTTGCACCGGACTTGGGTTTTTCAAAATTCAAAATCCGGCCGGGCCGGTCTTGTCATTTTTTATTATTCATTATTTATTTATTTTTTCAATTGCATGTTATCATTAAAAACCAACGTAGTAACCAACAGACAATATCAGCTTTATTTCAAATAAACAATAAACAAAAAATAGTAAACAGTATTCGAGGAGGTGGCAGTGGCAACTTCAACAGCAGCCGCCATCGAAGTCTTTAAACTGTTCATCTCACTGTACAGGATTGGATGCTTAGATCTTAGATGAGTAAGCAGAGAAGACGTAGAAAAACTTTTGGGAGAGTATTAGTCTTGCCGCGTGACAACTCTGTGTAGCAGTGTTTACAAACAGCCTTTGAATTATCCATGATTTTGACATCAAAATACGCCCAAACGCCCGATTTTTTCTCAGCCATTTTATGCTGTTAATTTTTAATACTCAAACAAAACAAGAATAATTCAACAAAAGAGAGAGAGAGAGAGTTCAAGGTTCGTGAGCGTGACCTTATATAGCTTCCGAGCATGCTATTCTGTTGCAGCAATCGGAAGATTAAATTTATTAATGATTCAACCTGGCTATATGTAATAAACTGATAAGAAATAAGCCATTTGAAAGATATATATATATAAATGTATTTATTTCACTGAAATAAATAAACATGTTAAATCCGGCCGGATTTGACCGGACTCGGAAAAATGGCCAGTTTTCGGCTGGGGCCGGTTTTCGCTGCAACCCTAGTTTATAGTTTTATTCACTTGAAATGCTCAATTGTGGTGCTGCTTCAATGTGGTAGATCTCTTTGTGTTATTGTCTAGGTCATCTTAGATTACTTCAAATATGTATGTATGCACGGTTGTTGTATCATTGGTTTTTATTGATCACTGTACTCCATTCCAGCTATCCTAGTTGATAAAGGATCAACTACATTGTTCTGAACTGTGACTTGCAGAGAGACTCAATATTGAAAAAAAATGTCCAAGTTTAGCATAGCGTGTGGACAAGCAATATTTTAAAATTAATGATGATTATGACTTTACTCCTTTCTAGCTTTTCTTATATGTGAAAAATATGATGAGTTGGTTACTGCATTCTATTTGCTTTTGGAATACCACTAAAATGTACATAATTGTACTTTAAGAGCAGACCCTGCCCACTGCATAGCAACAAAACCAGACTCTTGAGAGGGGGGTTTCTTAACAAAGAAAACACAACACAAAGTGTCATATTTATTTATTTACTCTTTTAATGAGAGTTAACATTTATAAAAGCATTTTTGAAACAGTTTTTAAATTTGATTTTTATTGTACAAAGGTATAACACGAGAGCATGAAAAAGCCCAGGATGAATTCATTAAACTTGAAGGATTTAGAATTCTCTTGAAACTCTTACACTCCAGTGTCGAAAAACTTCAAATCAAGAGTCTGTTCTTGATCTCGTCGCTATCTGCAGAATCCAACAAAATCAAAGGTTTGTTAAGTATTTTCAATCTAAAGTTTATTTTAATAATTAAAAATCCTTAACAGGGCTGTAACATCAGGTTTTTGTGGCCCAAGAGGTAGGCTAGCAAATAAGGCTCTTCATCATATGCAGCTCAATTTTCATACAAGGCCTACTGAATTACATTAAAAAATAAAATAACTTCACAGCACCATGGTTGAACTAATAATAATTTCAGGAAAAAGAATTAAACTATAACTAATTGTTATACTAAAAAGTCATGACAAAGGATAAGTATTGTTTTATTCTAAACTATATATTACCGATATAAATCGTAAGGTATGTGAGTAGGTTTTCTGGAGTAAGACAGTCTAATGTGTCAATGTTAGACTGCTCCCTCAGTTATGCGTTTTCTCAGCATATTATAATTCAAAGGGTGTTGATCAGTTCTGTTGGAAAGCATCCTCACAATTTATTGGTTCCAATTTTTTTATGCCATGAATGCTTAATGCTGAAACTCACTTGCAGTGAAAATATTTTTTTTGAAAAGAACTGTGATGGAAATGGCATGTGACTTTTATTGAAACCAAAACATTAGCAGCCTGTTTGTTTCGATATATGGCTATTTTCTTTACAACACACTTAGGCTAAAAACTCTTTTAATAAATTTAGCTGTTTTCTGTTCTTGCAGACCTTCTGTGCAACATGGGCCTAGTAGAAGAATTGATTGAGCTGCTGTGTGAGGAACCTCATTCAGAAGCCCACAAACACACAATGGCAGCACTACTCAACATCGTTCAGGATCACCTTCCTGCCCAAAAAGAGTGCACAAAACCTTGCCATAAGCTTAAAGATCTTATCATTAGGAGAACTAAAGAGTTGTCTGGCGATGAAGCATTCTTAGTAAGCTCATATTTTTCATAAACACTTTCTTTATTTTATTACATTCAAGTTCTAAGTTTCAATCTGAGTTACATACTGTTTAGTCTCATTATATCAAACTCACATACATTGAAATTTTGCTTATGTCATCCCTTGTTAATCAGTGCCGTTGTGTACAAGGATAATACAAAATAGATATGTAAAAGTATTTTTAATTTGGATGGTTACCTGTGCTTCAATTAAATGGGTGTGCACTGTAATTTCATTTGAAACAATCAGTTTCTGTAGGAGTTTAAGAGAAGGACATGGTCTGATGTGAAGTTCTTGAAGCAGATAGCTTCAATTTTATTTTAAAAGCCCTGATTTAATTGAGTTTGTAACAGAAAATTGTTCTGTATAAAATGTTTACAAAGCCTTTTTATTTCAACAGGATGAAGTAGAAAACCTCAACACGATATTCAAGCTATGCTTCAAATAGAACATCTAGTTGTTTGCTTGTATAAATGGTCTATTTTATTTGTTTTTGAAATAAATTGAACTGTTTCAAGATCCAAAATTTAACTTATTGCTTATTTTGTAATTAAATATTGAGTATATCCAAACATGATGCATTTGCTAGAGAGTCTATTTTGAAGCTTATAGGTATAGTAACTGCGATTTTTTCATTATTACTTAATGTAGTTTGATTGACATACGTTGCATTATCGAATTCTTAATAATAATAATAATAGCAAATATTAAAATATCGTTATTTAAAAAAATACATCCATTTTATAGCAGCAAATGGTGTACAGCCCACCAGTTATGCACATTTTATGCTGTGTATTGTTGTAGTGAGAATAAGATTTAATTATTAGATATATGTATGCTTGTTCCGTTCAGTACCAAAATGGCATTACATTAAAAATAGTCAACCATGGATATTTGAACTGAATGATGGCTGAGCTTAATGAGTAATCACCTATTTTTATCATCTTTTAGCCAAATCTTAATTACACTGATTCTGACCACCGCAGTTACGATAGTCAATTGTGCACCTTATTTAGCAGCAGTTGTTGGCATTTCCAGCACCTTCTTATATTAGCTTTAGCCTTGTCTTTCAAATCAATTTTCTTTGCTCAATGATTCTAAAGTAAATCCTGTAACTTTTGACTAAGGCATTCCACAAGTTTATATTCTTCGTTCTCTTCATTCTCTACACCTCTGAACAACCTCAAATTATAGCATCTGTTTTTTTCAACAGCCAGCTTTTTGCTGAAGACTATTTCTATTTTAGCTTTTTAAAATCTTCTCTTGTTTCTGTCTTCAGTACTATTTTATTTTATCTTTATAAAATCATATCATGGAATACTTTATTAGAATAAATAAAATCTTCACCATCAGTGGCGTAGCAAGGGTGTCTGGCGCCCGGGGGCAAGGTATAAAATATGCGCCCCCTTCTACTGTCATCTCAATTGGACGACCAAAACCAAGGGAACTGAAGGCACCCGAGCCATAATCGGGCTTGGTGAGCCCCTCCCCCAGAAAATTTTGGAAATCACTAGTGTGAAGTAGTGCAGAAATACAATTTGTTAATTTTACTTGTTTTACATGTTCAAAATTGACTAAACTATGGTGAAATTGTTGTCTTTTTGGCACCCGGGGGCAGATGCCCCTCCCTGCCCCCCTTAGCTACGCTACTGTTCACTGTCTTTTTTCGAAGGCACCCAAACGAGATCCTGCGCGCCTCTGAAGCTGTGCTACTGGTGCTTTACAAATTGACATTATTGTTTTCAATTATGCTAGGTTTAGATTCACATTTTCCTATCAAAGGCTCATTTTCCATTTTTGTGTGATCCATAACCAGTTATTTAGAGTAAATCCAATTTGTATTTTACTCAGCAGATCTCATTGGTTAATAATTCATGTTTCTGCAATCTTTGCATAATCAAACAAATGCCTACATTTCTAGATGATCCTATGTTTCTTCTCTTACATAGTCCAGAAAAGACCACTGTAACTTTTTTACTATAAATTACCAGAATCTACTAAGCAGTTTATTATCGAAAGCTTTCAGTTCTGTTGTTCACCTTATTTTCTAGAAATACTTCTTGAAACAAATAACACTGGTTTCCTCTGAAGTATAGAATTTTCAAAACAAGCGGTTGGAAACCATTAATTCTATAACTCCAGTTTGTCTCTCACTCATTAAACACTCTTTTGTTAATTGCCATTTTTCATTCTGTGGTAATTCTTGAGCAGTTTTTCTTATTAAGTTACAATTTTCGTGCTTTTCGTCAAGACCTTGAGAACATCGTCTATCCGATGCTTCACGGCAGAGCGCTATTTTGCTTCAGTCAAAAATTCTGTAGAAATTGTTACGATTGATAACCGCAAAAGTAGAACAACAAACAAAGGCTTGAACATACTCAAATCAAAACAATCACAACTGACATTAAACCAGTGAAGACTAATTGTTAAAATTAAAACACATCATACAGTGTTGCACTCTCATGATCTGAACTAAGGGCTCATTCACTCTTCAGAGAAGGGGAGATCCCACAATGTTCTTGCTTAGAGTTTCCATTCATCTGGGTTGGTTGATATGGTGAGATCTCTCAACTGGTCTCTGCTCCTTTGTGGGTAGAGGAGTTTCATGGTAGTGCTTCACAGCTTCAGGGGGAAATGCATCCTTCTCCTGAACATGACAGATTAAAAGTTAAATCTAGAAACAGAACAAAAACTTTGGCATTGAAAGTGTGGAAAACACCAACACAACATTTTATAATAATTGCCTTTAGACCTATATAAATTTCCACTAAGATGCATGCATGCACTGTTCAGTGTCATAAATCAGATTAACAATCTTTAATTATGTTAAGAAAATTAAGTAACACTAGCCCGACTTACTTTAACAATATTTCCTGATACCACAACATCCCTGTTAGCTCTTGGTGGACTCCTATGTGGTGCAAACAAAAGCTAAAACAGCATAACTTAGGATATACAATACAATACAAATGTTATTTAGTGAAATTCTTGCTCAGAAACTTTAATAATCTGCTAAAAACCCATTATTTGCTCAGCTGAAATAAGATGAAAAAATTAAAAACAGCCAGATTCAATTGTTATAAATATAAACAAACGAAAACCACTACCACTACTACACTAGTAATCCTACCTTAACTATTATTATAATCTAGCAACTAGTTTCTGGTCCAGTCTCTACCACTAAACTTTTACTCCCTGCAAACAAAACCAATTCAGTGAAATATAACTTATTTATAGTAGTGTCAACTTTCCTACCCTGAACCATATTCCTCAATATCCTCCTTGGTCATCTCTGGTTTACTTTCACCAGCTGAAGCTCTGTGAGTCCTGGCAACTCTCATTCCTCCTGCTTTAACTGCAAATACATTTAACAACTACTATAAGTTATAACCAGTGATATTCAAGTTAACTGTAACACTAACTGAAATCGGAAAATAATAGAAAAATAACGGTCAGTTAAGTGTAATAGTAATAGTAACTGAAATACGGCAAATAACTCTAACTGTAATAGTAACTGAATAATAAATTCAGTTAAATAATACAAAAATAATTATTAACTGAAAAATATTTTTAAGGTAATTTTTTTCTAAATAAATTAATTATTAGATTTATTTTTTTATCTAAAGATAAAAATCGAGTTCTTTGGTGTTACCTAACAAATAGTATATATGGTGCTGTTTAGTTATTCGCGGCCTTTTGTTATTTTTGATAGTTGATAGTGCTGTTGCGATCGTTCTGTAGAAAATGTTCAAGAACAATAGTGGCAGAAAACAAGAAAGTAGTGTATGGAAATATTTCGATTATGAGCTATCAGTTGACAAGTCAAAGTGCAAGATCGAAAACTGCGGTAGCTTTTTAAAAGGAAAAAATGCAACGAACTTGATGAATCACTTAAAAAGCAAGCACAACGAAATAGCAAATTCTCTGATATTAAAAGAAAAGGACAATGCCCATCCCGCTCAACTCATTCAACCTACACTGCAGGTAAATGTTTTAAATATTTTTTTAATTAAACTCCTCCGAAACGGCTGAACCGATTTTTATGAAATTTGTGTACATTTGGTAGGTCTGAGGATAGGGGGTAGGTTATTTAGTTTTTTTTTCAGTGAGGAGTTCAATCACAAACACTACGACACGAGATTTATATATATATATATATATAGCTAGTATATACATAGTAATACTTAATATTGGATATCAAAATCGGTTATCTAAATATTTCTGACTTCGATTAATCAGAATTTTGCACTATTCCGTGAAATCAGATTTCCGATTCAAAATCCGTTAAGTCGAAGATTCAAATAAATAATCTGACAAATGTATAGAATGACTTTTTTATCAATACCTTTTTACAGTTCTTAGTGCCGCCCAGTTCGCAACCAAGCTTGCCAAGTTTTATCCAAGGAGAGAACAAAAAAAAGCAAAAATGGGATAAAGATGCACCCCAGACCAAACTGCGAGATGAACTTTGGACAAAAATATTTATAAGCACTGGTCTGCCAACTACATTTTTAAATAACACGGATGTTCAAGAATACCATACAGTTACTGATCCGAAATATTCATTGCCAAGTGTGTGTTTAAATGTATTTTTTAATTTAAATTAATTTTTATAAATTAGATAAAAATTCTTGTGCAGGTTCATCTGGAATGATAAAACTCCTAAATGCAGCACACCGTGGCATGAGTTTTAGTATCCAGGAAGATCTTAATCTTGCCCGATATATTGTCATAAGCATGGACTGCTGGTCTAAAAAAAGCCTGACAGCATCATATCTGGCTGTGTCAGCTTCATTTTACAGTCCATCCCAAAATCAACCAGTGCATGTTGTTTTGAATTTACATCAGATTGCTCATCCACATACAGGGGATATGTTGGCTGATAAACTTCTTACTACTCTAACAGCTTGGAACATCAGCAGGTCAAAAGTCTTGTTTGTTGTTACAGATAATGGATCAAACATGATCAAAGCTGTAAAAGTAGCTAACATAGAAAAGGAAAATTTCAATGAGCCAGATAGTGATTATTCAGATGATGAAGCACTTGATTCAGTGACAGAAGACAGTGTTATGGAAGACTCATCCCTAGAAGAAATTGTTCAACTGCATAGACTACCGTGTGTTGCACACACTTTACAACTGGTTGTCAAGGAACTTGAAAAGAATAACACTTATCGAACCTTGTTATGTAAAGTAAAAGGATTGGTGAAATTTATCAAAATCTCATCAGTGGCACAAGAAAAATTAATAAATTTGTGTGGAAAAGTTGTTGTAAAGAATTGTATAACAAGGTGGAACTCAATACTGTTTGTTGTTGATAGATTGTTGACGATTCGGGCTCCCTTAGAGCAAATCTTAAAAGAATTGAGACACGATTCTCTAACTAACACAGAATGGGAATCTGTTGCAGATTTACATAAACTCTTACAGCCTTTTGCAGAGATGACAGATAATCTGCAAACTGACACACTTTCTCTGTCATCACTCATTCCTGCTGTAGCTGAGTTAACTCTTCACCTCCAAGATACAACATTACCAAAATTGCAGGCTCAGATGTTGCTTCAGTCTCTGCGAAAAAGGTTTGCTAAATTTTTAGACGCTTCATCGCCAGAATTTGATGCCTTACCTGCAGCTGCTTGCTTACTGGATCCAAGTGTTTCAGCATGCCTTATGCGTGATGATATGTTGAAGCTTGTTGATGCTGCAAAAACATATATCAAAGAAAAGGTAAAGTATGGTTTATGATTAAAATGTAGATTAAAGTAAAAATTCTAGATGGCCTTGGGATTTGTCTTATAGTTTATTCATTTATTTAACAGGTGTTAAATTCTACATTTATGCCAGCAAGTGTTGCATCTTCATCTTCTGATGAATTGTACCAACCTCCGTTAAAAAGATTTAAGAGGCTTGCCCAAGAAATGCAAGCTTCCAGTTCTCCGAGCAAGCAATCTAGGCACGGAAGTTCTGTTGAAGAAGAACTTAATGCCTATCTTGGTGCTTCAAAAAGATTAGCTGCTAATGAAACTGGATTAAGTTTCTGGACAGCCTCAGAGGCAGTGTATCCTCTAATAGCGGCCTTCGCTAAAGACCTTATCTCTGCACCTGCTTCAGAAGCATATGTGGAGCGCATCTTCTCGGTTTGCAGTGATATGACTGCAGGAAAAAGAAACAGGCTCTCCAAAAATCTAGAAACTCGTGTTTTTTTGAAAATGAACTCGAAGTTTTACCATTTTGTAAATAAATAAAAAAATCTAGATTTTTTTTTGGCTGTGTATAAAATCTACAGTTAACTGTAACTTTAACTTAAAAATAAATAAGTGTAATAGTAACTGAAAAATGTTTGTGGAAAAATAACTTTAACTGAAACTGAAAAATGTTGTAACTTTAACTGTAACTGTAACTGAAAAGTTGTAACTGAAATATCACTGGTTATAACTAACGTCAGGGCCACTATATGAGGTTATTTGAAGAACATTTCGTAGCAAAATGGGGGTAGCCTCGCGCTAGCAACGTGACTAGCTAAATAAATGCATATGCAAATAATTCTAAACTTACTTGCTGGAGGATGGCCTGCCAAAAGCCTAGGTTCATCTTGAGAAGACATCCGAATAATATTGCGTCCTACAGTACCAATTAATTAGTTATTAGGCCACGTAAACAGCAGCAGACATTGATCGACATGAAATGAAACAGATGGCATAGCGATAAAATATTTAGAACAATTAGAATTTTTTAATTACTTATTTTTTGTTTACAAAATTAATATTAATACAAATATTTAGTAAATTATTATAAAATTATAATGTTTTTGTTTTTATTACTTTTCGTTCTCTGTTGTTTTGAAAGCAGCTTTTTGACTGCCACTTAAGTGACTTATCGCTCGTGTGTTTTCTATTAATTAACAAAGTTTTTTTATGGTCATTCGACATGGTATGTTTGTTATAATGATTTTGGTAAAGTTTAACATAAGTGGCACGTGCTCATTTTTCACTAAAATAATCGGAAAAGCCAACAATTTGGTACATTAATCATTATTAACTTAGTCTTAAGTCTTAAGTTAAGACTCTTAACTAACATAAGAAAACAATGTGTGAAGTTAGCAATATTATGCCAATATTGCTGGACGTGCAAGTTAGAAAAAAATTTTGGCGCTGGGACTGTGCTATACATAGTTGGATGGGATTTTTGAAAATGCAATCTAATGGTATAATTGGTTTTTCGGTTCAACAAATAAAAAAGTTATAGGCCAAAAACGACGATTTTCCTACGAAAATTGCATAAAATCTTAGCTTTTCTTTGAGAGCTTATAACCTTTTTTTATTTGCTGCACTGGGAATATCCCAGACGCTTGTTTTTAGATAATTCAATTCCAAATCCAACGATGTAACTCTCACTTCTACAACTTAATAAATAACAAAGTTATTGAATAAAGCGTCAGACTGTATACTAATTTCTCCAAGCTAAAACGAAACGTAAAAAAACATACGATTGGACAAATGAGTCTGGCTCACTGCGGCTTGTCCGATCGTAAATTATATTTGCATTGTGTTATATTATATGTTCTTAGTAGATTTTTTTCCATCTCAGTTCATTGAGCGCATCGAACGTGTCACCTGGGATGTGCTAATAAGTCAGATAAGACGCTAATTACAAGTTAATTAACGACTTTCTTCTACAGCTCTTGTTTTAGAAGTAATTTGTAGTTACAAAACAAAATAAACTGGTTAAAAATTACCAATAAATTCTAAACTTTGGAGTTTTAAACCATTTGAAACCTCTGCTGTCTGCTGCACTACTACCCCACGCTGTTTAAAAGAAAATACATGAATCTTATAGTTGCTGAAAATTCCATTGCAGATTTGGACAATCAGTTTTTTGCTGAACTATATAATGATTTAGAATCTGGAGTCATTGAAAAAATTCTAATTGTTTTCCACCTGCCCTTCATTTAGGTTGTCGTTTTCATTTTGCTCAATCAATTTGGCGAGAAGTGCAGGATTCGATCTGGTCACTGATTACATGGGCAAACCAGCGATCCACACTTTTGTACAACAGTGGATTGACCTTGCATTCATTCCGTCCAGCGAAGTTCTTAAGATGTTTGAAAAAATGAAAAATGATTGAAAGATGGAAATGACGACATGCTGCGATGTTTCATCGGCTTCTTCCGTTTCACATGGTCGAATGGATTATTTTCACCCTGTGGAATAAGTATGGCATAGATCATGAACACTGAACTAACAATGCCATGACCATAACTCTAGAATTAGCAATTATTTTTCATTTGTTTCATTTTGGAACTGTGTGTATCATTGAAAAATGCAGAGCGAACCCCTGTCACTGCTTTTTTTTTAGCAACATTTAATATATTTTTTTATTTAAAGGAATTGTTTAAATAATTTATAATCGTATATTAAGTGTTTAAGTTGTGGTTACTTTTCATCATGTTTATAGTTGAGATTGTATTACTCCACCGATTCTAAAAATAGAGTGCCTCTTATGTGAAACTTTATTGTAATTTTAATTGTATTCTTTTTCTAATTAATAATGAATTTTAATTTGCAGTTGTTTTATTCTTTTTTCAAATCAATGGTTGGTAAAGAGGTCGTTGTGGAGCTTAAAAATGATTTAAGGTAAGGACCGACACAAACACAATTTTAAATCATTGAATTATCTAACTATTAAATTATTTTCAATCTTTAATTGTTTCAGTATCTCTGGTACACTACACTCAGTGGATCAATTTCTTAACATAAAATTGACTGACATCAGTGTGATGGATGTCGAAAAGTACCCCCACATGGTAAGATATTCAGCACATTGTTTTTAGTCTTCTTGGTTCTGCCTGTAAGAATCAGACTTAAAATAAGTTGATCTCTGCACATATTTATTTTATTGTCCTTGTTCTTATGCTACGATCGATTGATCTATTAGTTGCATATACAGCTCCTTTCCTGCAGATTCTGCAATAGATACTTTTGTCTGCTATCTCCTACACAGAATATTTGCATTTGGTTTAACTCAAATTTACAATGAGTCATTTTGTTTTATATCAAGTTTTTTTATTTATTCCACTATCAATTCTTCTGTATCTTTCATCAAAAGTAGATCACATTTATAGATAAATTTGACTGATTATATACAAGTCAGCTTGTATATTAGCATGATAAATTATTTCTGCAGTTGGCATTATAAAAAGAATTGTATTTAATACCCTGTTGAAATGATATTTGAAATATAATGATGAAAACACTTTTTAATATACCATCAAATGAAGGAAGGATTGGCTAAAACCATTAACAAATGCTGCATTAGCTTAAGTTACAAAAGATAAACGTAGAATACAAACTAAAGTTGAACTAATATGGCAAAACAATTTTATTTAAAAGTAACAGGTGGAAAACAGTAGTTACAATAATTATCTTGTAGTCGTATTTTTTCCGGTTTTTCCCTGGGCTTTCTTCTTGTTTGATAACATAAAAAATGGTATACTATTTACATTTTATTTTAAATGTTTTATAAACTAAGTATGTTGTTACTTTTCAAAATATAGTTTTTAATTCTAGTTTTCTGTTTCATTCTCCGATAATAGTTTTGAGAGTTTTATGCCTACCCTGATACCACTGGGGTCATTTTTGGGTCATCCCAGGGTTAAGTAATTCATTGACATTCTCCCTATAGCTTTATTGATGGAGTAATTTGTTAACATTGCAGCATTATATTTTTGTTCTCTATATTTTTCTAAATATGCAATAAATAAGTTATTAATTGTAATGTTGAAGCAGAGTTAATTTGTTATGCTAAACTTCAACCAATTTTATTTAAATTACTTTCTTGAAGCTGCTTCAAATTTTAAATATTTCATTTACTTGTGCTTTTCTTTGTAGTTTTCTAATTCATTGGGAAACATTCTAGCTTCCATACTTTAATGTAAGTTTTCATAATTTGTTTTGTTTCTTCAATAGTTGTCTGTCAGGCACTGTTTCATCAGAGGATCGGTAGTAAGATACATCCAATTGCCTGCTGATGAGTGCGATACTCAACTCCTTCAAGATGCTGCAAGAAAAGAATCGGCTCAAAATAAGCAGAAATAGTTTTTATTTTTTTATCAGAACTGCCATTTTTATTTTTTTGTTTTTTAACATTAAAAATTAAAAAAAAAATAAATGTTGTTTCCAGAACTTGTTCTGTGGGTGATATAAATTAACTGCCCACTCAAACATCTTTGAGATGAATAGGGGATTGAATATGAAAAGGATTTTTAAAGTATGAACAGGATTTTTTTAAGTGACCCACGATTGAGCAAACTTCGGAGCCACTGACTATGGATGGAAAATTGTAGGTGGGGGTAAAAAGAACTCCATTTCATATGTTGTGAATGGAGGATCTTTCTAGGTCTTGGGACCAGTCACTCCAAAGCATATGTCACCGACTGATGCTCGACATGAAGCAAGCACAAGATGTCCTGAAGATGAGGGGATGTCCCAAGCGAATGATTTGCGTGCATATGAGGAGGGAGGGGGTATTCCAACGAATGCATATGTTACGCAAAAATGATATATATTAAAATAATTAATTTCCGATGTTTGGATGCACAGTACGGTAGTACATATGTATGTTAGAAATTTGCTTTTTCTTGATACGAGGCGCTATAAATTCCATGATTTTTTATTATTAATATATTGCCGTGTAGTACAAATAAACTTTTCACGGTTTTTAATATTTTAAAAATCAACAGTTGATGTAAACTTTATATTTGGTGTAGTAATGATAATAAAATAAAGGTCTGTTATGTCATATAATTTTATATATGACTAGAGGGGTACCCGGGGTTTCTAGAGGTTTTTCTCTCGCTTCCGTTTTCTTCCCCGCTTGCTCTCCCGGTCGCTTTCTCTTTCCACTTGCTTTTTCGTTCTCGTTTGCTTTTCCGGTCCCGCTTGCTTTCCCGGTCCCGCTCATTTTGTGACAGATTTTAATTTTTTTTACAAAAACCTTCCTCTATTGATTCTCAAGGTTGTGTGAAAATTTCATTAAGATCGGTGATTAATGTAGCAATGCATAAAGAACACACACACATACATACATACATACATAGGTACATACATACATACAGACATAATCTCATTTATAGATTAGATAAAAACACACCAACTATTTTTTAAAAAGAAATTTCCTACCTTGAAAAAATATGAAAGTTTTCAGCGCCGGACTTTTTGGCTGTGCCCCAGCCGGGAAAATGGCAATTCTATACTGGGAGAGTTAGAGCCGCCGTGCGTATGTACGCATAGGGGATGGGGGTCTGAAAATGTATGAGGTGCAACAGGGAGAGTAGGGGTTTGGTTTCAAAATCTGCAGCTTGAAACTGAGTCAGCTTTTCCAGTACACAAAGAAATGACGGGGTAAGCACTTTTGTAGACTTTTCACGAACTTGCTAAAATGTTTTTGTAAAAGACCTAGAATTATTGGGTAGAAATGGCGTTCTTTACATACGAGATGATAATTGAGTGATCACCACAAGTGGGGCCAAAGGTTAGTTCTCGGTTTTTGAATGATTTTTTAATCCAAAATAGGCCCTTTTGTTTCTGAACTGCCGGCACTGATTTTTCCAAGATTTGATACAGGGGCGAAACTAGCAGAAAATTTTGGGGGGCTCATGTTTGAAAAAGGAAAGAATAAAGCCGCCGCAGGTAAAAATTTTTTTGACTATCTCTAGTCTGCAGTCTTTTTTTTGGTATCTTTAATAATTTATTAATGAAAGAAAAGAAAGACTGCAAACTGAAGATAATCAAACTCAGTCTCAAACCAGTTAAAGCAATTGTAAAAAAAAGTTTATAATTAAATGTAGCACCCCCCACCCAAATAAAAACCCCTCATATTTGGAAAAATTGCAGAGCCCTCCAATTTGGCCTAGAAAGGGGGGCTTGCTCAAGTTTGAAAAAAAAGAAGAAAACCCGCGCAGCTGAATTTTTATTTTTGACTATTCAGTTTGCAGTCTTTTTTGGTATCTTTAAGAATTTATTAATGATAGAAAATAAAGACTGCAAACTGAAGATAGTCAAACTCAGTCTCAAACCAGTTAAAGCAAATGTTAAAAAAATATGTTCATGAATAAATGTAGCACCCCCACCCAAAGAAAAACTCATCAAATTTGGAAAAATTGCAGGGCCTTCCGATTTAGTCTGGGGGAGGTCTATTGTGACTCTCCTAGTAGCGCTCCTGATTCGATATCTCCTCCGATGTTACGTGAAGTGCTTTTTTTCTAATGTTAATGTAGTGTGATTGCTCTTGCAGTAGCAGAGCTGTCAACGTCAAACCAAAGATAAGATCAAATTTGCTTTTTAATGCAACTCGGCCTAGTCCGTTTCTTCAGCCAAAATTCCAGGCCCGGCCCAGTCCGGCTCGACTTCAGGCCAGTCCGTTTTGACAGGCCCAAAATCTCTATACTTTGCAAAAAAATTTTGGCTAGGCCCGTCCAGTAGGGGAGAACCGTACTGAATGGCCACTGTACTGAACGGCCACTGAGATTTTCTCATCTGTTAAATTATTTTTTACGCCCATCTCTTTTTTAAAATGCGTATATATATATATATATATATAAACTCTTTGTTCAGTGTAGTTCTATTTTCTACTATCTCTCGTGTAATTCGTTCAGCGTTTATTGCCATTTATAGAGCTTTTTGTTTTTTCGTACGAAAAAGTGAAAACGAGTCAGGTCAGAACTATTCTATTTTCATCAAATATTTAAGGATATATTTTGTAAGATTTTTCTAGTAAATAAATAGATGTTTGATTAACATTTTAGTCTACTAAAAGTTTGGATGTCAAAAATTATTATTTTGCACGTAGTGGACTAAAATGTTATAACTGGTCACTGCTATTGCCCCGGCGGTTCGACGTGATTGCAATCGGTAAAATTGCTTCTAACCCTAATCCTAACCGAAAATAATTTCTGCACCTATTCTCCATGATTACCTAAAGTTAATATAAAGGTACAAATTCTGAGTTTGAATATACCATATAGTGTAAAAAAAAATAAAATTAATAAAGATATAACGAATCAAAGATCGCGTACTGCCGTGCTAATAAATAGTATTAACGTTATAAATATTACCACGGCGGTATGCGATCTTTGATTCGCTATATCTTTATTAATTTAATTTTTTTACACTTTATGGTATATTTAAACTCAGAATTTGTACCTTTATTTAAAAATATTAATAAAATTAAAATTTTTTTTTTTAAATTTTCATGCTACTGCCTAGGATAGGGTTTAGGGGTAGGGATAGGGTTAGGGTTAGAGCTAGGGTTAGGGTGAGTAGCAATTTTACCGATTGCAATCACGTCGAACCGCCGGGGCAATAGCAGCGACTTTTGTACTGAATGGCCACTGTAAGGTCGTACTGAATGGCCATAGTCATTTAGTATTGCTGAATGTTTAAATTTTCATAAATGTGTTTAGGTTCATTATTGATCAAAATTTTAATTTAATATAATTTATATAATGAAATTGTTTAATATATTAAAGATATATACATATTAATCACTACTTAATGTTTTTATGGTTATGTTTCAGAATGAGAAACAGACTATCTACAGCTTTGAAGGGGGGATGGTCCCAAAAAAACATGGAAAGAGCAGTAGAGGATGTTTTGAAAGCTAGCTTGCCAGTTAAATCTGCAGCTGAGAAGCACCAAGTGAATAGAACATCACTGAGGCGTAGACTGGACGCAATTCGCAAAGGAAATAGCTTTGAAAGTAAAGCTTATTCTCAATCATCAATGAGAGTTTTCAGTTCAGAAGAGGAGCTTCAGTTGAAAAAGTATTTAATACATGCCTCAAAAATGGGTTATGGGCTGAGTACACTTAATCTCCGTTCACTGGCATATGAATTTGCTGTAAAACTAAAGAAGAGGCTACCTCATTCTAGGAAAAGTGTAGAAAACCCTTGGGTGAAGAATAAGCAAGCTGGAAAAGACTGGGTGCAAGCCTTTATGAAACGTCATCCGGATCTCTCTATTCGCAAACCCGAATCAACTTCGCTTGACAGAATGTCTGCATTCAATCGGCACAATGGCGATATGTTCTATGCCAATTTACACACAATTCTTATGAGAGATCGTCCAAATCCAGATATTCCGCTTTCAAATTCAGAGCTACTTCCACACCCAGATCTTCCCCTTCAAAATCCCGATGTACCGCTTCAAAATCCAGATGTACCGCTTCCAAATACAGATGATCCGCTTCCAAATCCAGATCCTCTTGCTACAGACATCTTGTTTACACCACAACAGCCTGCTTATGGAATAATGACTAAAGAAGTTCAAACTCCCAACATCTCTATGGTCGTTGTCGAACCCAGTGGATCGGAGTTATCGGCAACACTTCAAATGATCTGCCCCTTTCCAAAAGCTGCAGCTCGTAAACAAGGTGGGGATCGGAAAAAACTGTCTTCTACCATATTGACAAATACTCCAGTAAAGAATATTTTGCAGAAAGAAAGGACAGAAAGAGATTTGAGATCCAAGTTAAAAAAATCAAAACTTGCAGCAAGAAGGGCTATTTCGAAAAGCTTCCCAGACATCGAGCCTGCTGGGAAATCAACATCTAAAGATATGCTCACCAGTAAAGATGCTCATTTTGATCTTGACAATGCCAAGATAGAAATAGGGGATTGGTGTCTTTTTGAATATGTTTTTGACTCAAAAACCTATTATGTAGGCAAAATCGTTGAAGTAAAAGGGGATAAAGTTTCTGCTGATTTCTTGAAGTTTTTATACAAAGATAAAGACACAGAAGAGGCCAAATTTTTATCTAAAGATAAAGGGATTCGTAAGGCCGATTTGGATCAAATTGTTGCAAAACTTGGAGATCCGATCCTTCAAAAATCTAAGCGCAGAAATGGACATATAACATTTTCTTTTGACTTTTCAGTATATAGTCTTGGTTTATAGGCTACAACTTTTCAATAAATTGACAAAATGTTTTTTTGATTTTATTAATTAACATTCAGTACTACCAGGTGGTACTGAATGGCTACCCAGAAATTTTGGAAGGGGTTGTGTTATTTATCGTTTTTTATAAAATTGTTATAATTTGAAAAGTTATAATGAGCGGATTTTAGCAGTGGAATGTTTTTGCTTTCATTGTGTGAAATTTTTTTATTTCTATCACTTATAGTTTTTTGTATGATTGATTTGAATAAAAGTAAAATTGTGTGGCCATTCAGTACTACACTCCTCTACGTACTCTACTATATATAAGTTGTAACCATTTTAGCCAGTTCTAAATATTTTTATGCCTATATCATAATATATATTATTTCATATTTAATTTAGTGTAATATTTATATTATAATTTCATTTAACATAATATATTACATATTTCATATATACTATACTATAAGCATATAAATCTATGATTAAAAGTCTATGTTCTATATTTAGCAGTGTGTGCCCGGAAAAAGGTTGTTTTGTTATTTATTGATTAGGACGAATGAGCTTGATTCATCTGAGCTTTTAAATTACTATTTAGGGCATACAGTTATTAAAAATAATGTTTCGAAGTGTCAAGCTAGCCTTTAATAATACCGAGGTCAGATGTGCCATCGTAAACAACATCAATAAGTCAATTGTATATTCATCATGTTTTCGCAATTTTTTTCACGTAAACAAAATTAGCTCTGCGAGTTTTCACACTTCTCGGATTTTGTGTGTACATGAGAATGAACAGTTAAATCAAAAACAAAAATCTACTGCTAAAAACATCCAAATTGTTGCAAGCGAAGAGCAGGACAAGGAAACACCTTTTTCAGAATTAAGCACATCTCAAAAAGGTGTGTGAACATAAAAAAAGTTCCAGAACATTTGTTGAACAAATGTTTTGCTCAATTGAAGTGTCACCTGAGGTATTACAAAATTGGCTGATATATTTGTCATTTTAAGTCTTAAAGAAGGCGATTCATATATTAATTCTAACTCCAACCAGCCTAGCTTTAATCAATCTTTTCTTCTAAAAACTCCTAGCTTCTTTAGGGAAAATTAATCATTTGGTGAAATTTCCATAGATTGGGCAAAACATTTTTTTTGAATAATCCTAATTGCAAATTCAAAAATTAATGTTCACTTGAGTTTTATTTGTTTTTTGTTCTACAGTGAAACGAGTGGGGACAGATGTATCTTACATAGGCATTGTCGTACTTGGATTTGGTCTTGCAGGTATATTAAAGTTGTTGTCTGTACACCAGTGAAAATGACTTCTAGTTTTTTATCATTATTTTTCAACATTAAGTGAGAGATGCAAAAATGTTGGCAAGTGATCAAGTTAAACCACACACTTGGTCATAATGGTGCAAATTAAGTTATCTTAAATAAATTGTTAATTCTGCTATAAATATTAAAATAAAATATTGCTATTAAAAATTTTCTTTTTTTAAACAATTTTTTCAAAATTTTTGACAAGCTGTCTTAAATGAATTGTTAATTTTGCTATAAATATTAAAATAAAGTATTAGTATTAAAATTTTGTTTTTTTTTTATAAGCAATTTTTTTTATCTTTGACAAGGTGTCTTATTCTATGCTGTTGGAAAGGAGCTGTTCTCAAGTCAGAGCCCAAATGGAATGTACAAAAAAGCATACAAGTTATGCATGAAAAATGAACGGGTTTGTCAAGATTTCCTTGTTGAAGTAGACATCAGAAATAAATAATTTGATTGAAATTGGATTCATATTGCTATGCAGGTCCTTGATACTCTCGGAGGTCCGGTAAAAGCTTTCGGCGAGACCGATGGCAGAGGTCGCCGGAGACATGTCAGGTTTGTTATTCAAATAATTTTTAATTGTGTCCGATACTTATTAGTTTTCAGCTATTCATTCTTTAGTTTGATTAGTACCTGTTTGTTTAATTGTTTTTTTAGTTTTAAGGCTGCATTGAGCTGGGTTTTTTAGGTTTCATGGCTTCACTGAGACTATATTGTATTTAACAAAAATAGACTCAAAACTGCATCAATTCTACTTGATTTACATCAGTAGTTTTCTCCTGGTTACAGTTGCTTTTTTCTCTTCCTTGTCAGCCAAGGATTCGGTGTCGAGGATCCAGGCGAGGAAGATTATTATTCGTAAATATGTCTTTAAAATATTAATTATTATCAATATAATATGCAATAATTTTAAGTAATAAAATTACTATTATTTTTTTTATTGTAGTTAATTAGTGAGTGCTTCCTTTCGGAAATATTTACAGCTTCATCATTCACGACAACCATTATTCAAATGCAATGTTTTGTTTAATTTAAAACTTTTATTACAATGTGACTTATTAAACATTTTTTAAAAACAAATAACAGGATTAAAATTTCGATAAACACATTTTTGTTGACAGTTTCAATGAATTCATGGAGGATAATGTTAGAGTGATGAATATTCAGTTTTATTTAGAGGGATCTGTCGAAAAAGGAAAAGTTTTTGTAGAAGCTAGACAGGTCTCTATACCCTTTGGATGTCTAAATTTATTGTTTATTCTAATAATATAATTTTTTTTTAAAATAGCTTGTTGATCTCTTAATTAGATGTTTTGTTATAATTAATTTTTATGATTATCATTTTCTTTACTTTCAGGATGCCAGGGGCAAGTACCAATTGACGCTGGTAGTCCTCCAAATAAATAATTATCCCCGTAAAACGATAACCGTCCTTGACGAAAAATCAGCTTTGGACACGGCATGATAATTCGTTTTAACAATAAAATGCTTTTAACTGCAGTTATTTTATGTTGTTTGGTGCTATAAATCACAATATTTGAATCATCTTTTCTAATAGCTATGGCTGCTATAAATTGTTTTAAAATGTCCCTTGAATCACACTAATTTATGCAAAAATGTCTTCCTGAATAATGACATCCAGCTTGTACTTTTAATGCTGGTTGGTGAAGAGACAAGTCTGTTGATAAATTGTTACTGGTTGTGAATTTCTTACTAAGCAGTGGCTCTGTCAATGCTTCATTTGCTGAAATGTTTGGCAATTAAATTCATTGCTTATTCTGTATGATTTTGTATGAGTCAGAGCATCTTTTCTAGCTTATGTACGGCTTTAACTTACATTTCTCTGCAATTTTGAACAAAATTAGATTCAATTGGTTTAAACGAAAAATATATCTTGATACGGCTTGAAAAAAACTGAATGCAAGCTTGCTATCTTGTTAGCTCATAAGTAATGAGAATGAGCTTAAGCTTATGTCTGTAACAGTGCTTCTTGTTGCAATGTAACTAGTTATATTAATCACTAAGTGCCTTCTTTCTATTGTTGCATTGCTATCATAAAGAGAATGGAAATTTGATAAAACTTCGCTTTAGAAATAAAACCGTAACAAAATCGAGGGGACAATTGGATAAAAAAGATGCGCACAGTAGGTATAGCTGCTTGCGGCTCAGGAAGGTGTCCACAACATTGGGAGGTCTAGTCTAAATTATCGCCCGCCCTCTGTGGATTGATAAACAGCTCTTATTTTGGTACTTTTGTCTCAAGACAGCTCGGTAATTTGAGATTGGATAGACCAGAAAATTTGAAGGCTCCTTGAAACTTTTCTTTTTATTGTAGGCTCTTATTTAACTTTATCTGTTTATTGTATGTTTAATGGTTCGTATTTTCAGATAATCAAATTTTAGATCACAAGCCTTTATCCAATTGAGCTGAAACTTGGAATAGAAGTGTGTTATCGGTGACATTGCAATGTTTTACTAAATTTGAGTCACAAAAATGTTTAATGAAAATACAATTAAAAATAAAATTTGTAATATGGGTGATATCCAACGTCATGTATACGTATGAAAATCATAAATATAAAAATTTTAAAAGATGTACTTTAAAAAATTTATAGCTGTTGAAATTTGCCTAATTGATGTGATTTCGAAATTTTCTGAAGAAATGTATAAGAAATCTGTATTTTTCATATTTCTCTTTTACTAAAAGATTTGGTCCTTAAAAATTGATTGAAAAATCGAAGACAAAAAGTTGAAAATAATACTATTAAAAAAATATTTTAAAAACATTTTTTTATTTAAACGCACTAAGAAGGATAAAATAAATTGTAAACATAAAAGCGTGGAACGCAATTGTTGCAATGAGTGCAAAGGAAAGCGCCCTACGCTTTTATATTTACAATTTATTTTATCCTTTTTAGCGCTTTTAAATAAAGGAATGTTTTTAAAAATATTTTTTTAAATAGTATTTTTTATTTTACATTTTTTTGTTAACTTTCACTTGCCTGGATGTCCGCAGAAGATTGGAAGCTTGGAAGATTATTATAAAAGTAACACACTTCAAAAAATTTCAAGATCAATTAAACAAAAATAGCTATTGAAAAATTTTAAAAACAAAAATTAAAAAAAAAAACACGAGCAACTAAGTTGTGCAATTTAGTTGCACAACTAAATTTCTTTAGCAACTTTTGCGCGCACACGCTTATAGTATAACAGTTGGTATTTTTCGTTGAAATTCTCTAATAAATTAATTTATTACATTAAATCAAATTCACACACGAGCAATTTGGCTGCGCAACTCGAGTTGCACAACTTAGTTGTTCAATTTTGTTGTTCGTGTGCGCCCGCCCTAACGATAATGACGACAAAAACTTTAATCGTCATAGTAACTATAAACATCTTTTGTTAACTATTCGCCGGGGTAATATTTTTATCACAGTCTTAAAAGCATTTTTTTATTTTTGTTAAATTAACTCAATTGTTTCTATAAATGTTCCTAAATGGAACACTTAAAATTATTGTTTATCTCTTGGTGGAGATCGAATTAAAATTTTGACCACTGAAACTTCAGAATATAATTGTGCAAAGAAAGATGTTTTCGACATAAATTAACTGATGATTATTAATGCATTAGCGTTTCCTATGCAATGTGTTAATAGAAGCCCATTAAAAAAATAACGGGTCTTATAAATTAATAATTTTAATGCGCAGGTTAAATTATGAATCAGTTGTGGTAAAAAAAGAGAAGCATTATTTGGGAAAATTTATTTTTTATTGTTACTTGTTAAAAAAAATAAAGACAAAGAAAGCAATTATATAAGTACTTCTTTACAAACAAAAAGAAAGTATTTATATAAGTACATCTTTACAATCAAAAAGAAAGTAATTATATAAGTACATCTTTACAATCAAAATGAAAGTAATTATATTATATAAGTACATGCTTACAAACTTTTTTCAAATGAATTATTAACAAGAAATCAAGAAAAGCTCTTCTATGGCTTCGTGCGGGTGGAAATTCGAAACGTCGAATTCAAGTCCAGTCTGACCGTCGTCACGTGATTCATTGCGCGAACGCGATACCGGAACACGCGGTTAAAAAAACCATAGCGGTGTCTTGAAATGGAATGACTAGGATAGATGGTTTGAGTTTTGTTTCGGAAAAGAGTTGTTTCTACACGGTGGTCGAAGGGTCCATTTCAAAATCGTTCGTCGGAAAGTTCTTGGCCGAGGAAGATGAAATTTTGAAAGGCTCTGTCGTGCTGATGTTTTGCTGATGATGTTCGCTGTTATGTGTTCGTAAAGGCACGTTGGGTGAAGTTTTTTGTTGCTTGAAATTTTGGTTGCTGAAATGCTGATGGTGATGCGATGAGTCAGTGGTTGTATCTAGCTCTGGAGGTGTTCCGTCATCGACGTTACTCTCATAGCTGGGTATCATGAATTGAACGACTTTGTGCTGGGGTTGACTGAAACTCGAGTTTTGTTCCTGCTGGTTGTGGTAGTGTTGAGCAAGCGGGGGTAGTTGTTGAACGGAGAGAGGTGTATGGAAAGGAGGCGGAACGCTTTGCTGTAATTTGGTGGTTCGGTTGTCACGGCGCGTCAAGCTGCGCCTGCAATCATCCAGTCTCGTCGATAGAGCAGAGCCGGTTGAGTTGCAGCTGATCTGACTCAGCGTGTCTTCCAAGCAGTCGAAAGTGGTTCGCGAACTGCAGCTTTTTATTGCTGCGCTCCTTCCGCCTCCCTGTGCATGCTTGTTCTTCTGCGGCTCTTTAGTCGCGTACGAGTTACCGCACACGCAGCCCTGCCTGTTACACGTCGAGTTTCCGCGCTTTTTGAGCTGCGTCAATGTCTGCTTCGTTTTGTGCTTTTGATGACACATACAAATGAAAATTACAGCGTTAAGTGCTAGCAAAGCGCAGCCGACAATTATCGTGACGCTGAGCGACACGCTTGAATTTCTGCCGGTCTCAGTTTTTATGTCGAGAAGTTTCAAACCGACCGTGTTTCTCAAGGTCGAATTTGTGAATGGAATGTGGTTTGGATGATTTTCTGGAAGAAAATCGTGCTGGCTACCCGTGGAATTCACGCCGCGCACGGGGAAAGGAATAGAGTCTGGTTTTGGAGGTTTTGTGGGAGCAATTCTGTCGTTAGTTTCATCTCTTGTTTTTGCAGAGTTGCCGGAATTCTTGTCGGATGGTTCGGAAAACGTTGTCCGACTCATCGGCATGTGAGTTTTATTGAACTTGAGAGAATGAATGAATTCGTGACGAGATGGACTTGTATGATTGGCTGTATCTCTTCTTAAATAGGTCAATGTCCAGTTGACATCTTTTGTGCCTCGCTCCTCGAACGTAGACTTGTTGTCGAAATTGTCAAGAAGATGAAACTTTCTTTCCAGGTTGTCTGATCGGTGGATCTTTGGAATCAGATCCAACCAGAGTCCCATCTTAGCGCCTCTGTAGTGATGGCGAACGGAGGTCAGTCCACCGTGACTACCTTTGGAAACTGAAGAAAAATTAAATTTAATTAAGTAATTAACGAATGTATTAAAAAATAAATAATGCATTAATGAGTTAATTTGATAAAATTTAGATTTCATCTTTTGCGAAATTTGACAAGCAATTGCAGTACACGTGATTTATCCTCGGAATCACGTGGCCCGCTTCCAGCGAGCAAGTCAATATTGACCTGAAACATCGCCAAACCAGCCTGGGAAAAAAACAGACAGGCTGAATGGAAATCGCCATCTCTGGCGGATGGATATTATGAAGGAGAATCGTCCCAATGTTCCACTAAAGCCGGCAATTAGTTGCATCAGATGTTGTTGATGGTGGAAAAGTAGTAGTAGGAGACGGTCGTTTCTCCGCTCCTCTTCATTACAGATAGCATCAGATTGCCGCTTTTAATTGACTTCAATTCATCATTTGCCTTGTTATCATTGACTCTTTCTTATCTTTTTCTTTTCTTCATTTTATTTATGTTTTTTATTCAATCTCTTTAGCTATCTCCCTCTCTTCTTTCCGTTTTAAGGTTTTCCAGTTTTTCAGAGCTCTTTCTGCAGAAGTATCGACAAAGATATTATTATAATGTTGAAATAACTCTTTGTTATAATGCTCCTCTTTTATTTCACATTTTTGCCAGTTTTGCATTTTCTTGACATTTTTCTCCCTAAAAAGTTTTTATTCAGCAGACGTGAATTTTGTTTCTGCGCCTAGCAACAGATCATTAAGCCTACATTTATATCTTTTCTTTTCTTCTTCTTTTTTTTCTTCTTCTTCTTTTTCGTTTTTTTTCTTCTTCTTCTTCTTCTTCTTTTTCTTCTTCTTCTTTTTCTTCTTCTTCTTCTTCTTCTTCTTCTTCTTCTTCTTCTTCTTCTTCTTCTTCTTCTTCTTCTTCTTCTTCTTCTTCTTCTTCTTCTTCTTCTTCTTCTTCTTCTTCTTCTTCTTCTTCTTCTTCTTCTACTTCTTCTTCTTCTTCTTCTTCTTCTTCTTCTTCTTCTTCTTCTTCTTCTTCTTCTTCTTCTTCTTCTTCTTCTTCTTCTTCTTCTTCTTCTTCTTCTTCTTCTTCTTCTTCTCCTCCTCCTTCATCTTTTTCTTTATTTTCTTTTTTTTTTAACAGAAAAATTACATAAAATGGTATTATAATGATTTTGATAACATGATGACTGACTTGCAACGACACATAAAAGCTCTGCTGAAAAATGGCCTTTTCAAAGGGTTCGTTTATACTCCCAGAGCATCTGCCCTCGGTTCTCCTAAGAGCATAACACACACTCACACACACACAAGCAAACACACACGCACGCGCTATGGATAGCTGTTTTTTGTTTTCATGCCAACTAATTATCAGCTAACCACCAAACAATGTCATCCATCAAGCACTCAATGTTTCTCCTCTTCTTGAAATGATCATTGCCCGCTAACACACCACAACAAGTGATGAATGGTCTCCCGGCCAGTCCCCCTCTTTCTCTTTCTCCTTCACTCTTTCTCTTTCGTTCTTTCTCTTTCGTTCTTTCTTTTTCTCTCTCATTTTTTCTCTCTCATTTTTCTCTCTCATTTTTTCTCTCATTTTCTCTCTCTCTCTCATTTTCTTTCTTTTCCCTCTCCCTGCCTCTCTTTATTTCTCTCTCTTTTTTTCTCTCTCTTTTTTTCTCTTTCTCTCTCTCTCTCTCTCTCTTTCTCTCTCAGTTCATCCCCTACCTAGCTCTCCTCTTTCTCTAAAGACGAATTTGCTAGAAAAGCGCCCCACTGCTTCGACACAAAAGACCACGTGATGAAGCCGGTAAAAAAATTTAAACTCAAAGATTTCTTTTTTCAAACTTCAAAACTTGAAACGAAACACAACATGGGCTTTTCTATGTGGAAAGTTTGAAAAGAAAGCTGCGGCTCTTACAGACTTTTCATAACATTCTTCTATTTCTTCTATTTCTTCTACTTCTTCTACTTCTTCTACTTCTTCTACTACTTCACTTCTTCTACTTCTTCACTTCTTCTACTTCTACTACTTCTACTTCTTCTACTACTTCACTTCTTCTACTTCTACTACTTCTTCTACTTCTTCTACTTCTTTTACTTTTTCTACCTTTTCTACTTTTTCTATTATGCCCAATATCTTACTGACGTCTGCAATTAAACTATTTCTTTAGAAGAAAAGCTTGACGAATTTAATTGGCAGTCATTAAAGCGAGCATGTTACTGGCAGTGACTGACTGAATAGGTGACAGGAATTCTTAAAAATGTCAAAGAACTAAATCACGACTTTAAAAACCTTTAGCTACATGGCTTTAATAAATTTGTAATTTTTTAAATTTTTTAATTACTAACCAAAACTCATTTTTTTGTGTTATTTGAACAAATTATTTTTTATTTCAATTTACAAGTTATTTAAAAAAATTCTTTTAACATTTTATTTATTTCTATGTAATCTCAGCAAGTCATATATTATTTTAACAATTTATATATTGTTTTAAAAACCTTTATATGTTCTCTAAGACTTCAAATGTTATTCTATGAATTCATATATTATACTTAAATTGTTTTAATTATTCATATTTTATTCCAAGAATTTATATTTTATTCCAAGAATTCATATATTATTTCAAGAATTCATATATTAATCCAAGAATTCATATATTATTTTATGTACACTATTTTGAAAATTTAATAACATTCATACACAACTCATTTATTCCTTAGAAAATAAAAATGTTCAACAATAGCAATTATAATATAATAAATTTATTCTACAAAACATTAAATTACCTCTAACTAATGTATCATTTGTTCATCAACTATTTCGTTCAATTAATCATATTTCCGTCAACTCAAAGTCTTATAATATCTAAAATATTCAGAATTCGGATAATAATTGTCTTTACGTTTTTTGCAGGCACCCATATTTTGTGTATTTCCAAGCCTTGCATCCGAAAATCTTTACAATGTAATCGGCTTACAGTTTTTCTTTCTTCTGATTTAACAGCAAAACCTGCCTTGAATTCGTCAAGTAGAAGAAACAAGCACCAGAGGACTGATCATCAGTTCCTCATTAAAAATTTAGAGGAAACAAAACACAAATTTGTCGCAGATAATCTGTTATTTATTGCAAAATGTTAGCTGGTAAAATGATTTATGCGCTGCTCAGATTGGTCCGTCAGATAGAATTCTTATCGAAATCTGCAAAACTAGTTGTGAAAAGGAAAAACATCACTACCACCGCCATCATCATCATCATCATCATCATCATCATCATCATCATCATCATCATCATCATCATCATCATCATCATCATCATCATCATCATCATCATCATCATCATCATCATCATCATCATCATCATCATCATCATCATCATCATCATCATCATCATCATCATCATCATCATCATCATCATCATCATCATCATCATCATCATCATCATCATCACCACCGCCATCATCATCATAAGCCCCACCGCCATCATCATCACGAATAACATCGGCATTTTTGGCTGGCCGTCGATTCTGTCCCTCGAAAGCGACAAAAAGATTCTCGCTTTGCAAATGAAACAAAATGAAATTAGGATTCGAATCCGAGAAGTGCAGCAGGACTGCCTGTAATCCTTCCTAATTTTTTTCTTCTTTCGTAACCTTTCGGACATTACAAAGCAGAATTGTTCGATGCGATTTGTTGACTTTCGTCGGCAGTTATTTCGAAACCGAAAACAGTTTAACCAAAAATTTTATTTTTTACTTTTATTTTGAAACAATAGTCATTTATGTATGAATGTATCTGTGTGTATATGTGTGTATATGTGTGTATATATATGTATATATAATGTATATGTATGTATATATGTATATTTGTGCTCCTGTGACATTGTGTGTGCGTATAATTTTTGTATCATTAATGTATATCTATATATATAAAAGAACATGTCTTGACTGACTGATAATCAACGCCGAGCTCAAACGCCTCATCCTAGGAACGTGAAATTTGGAACTTATATTACTTTTATAGCGTAAACATCCGCTAAGAAAGGATTTTTGAAAATTTTGCTCCTGAGGGGAAAAAACTGGAAAACAAACTTTTTTCTAAAACAATGTATATCTCGAAAACCAAAAATGAGATTCTTTTTAAAAAATAAAAAGATACGTGTTTCACCATTTTTTGAAAATTCGGTTTCCCGGACCTCAAATGTGGGTTGGAAAATTGGGTTATTTGGTTTTTAAAGTAGCTTCTACTCAAAAACTGTTAATGCTACAGGAGTAAAAATTAGTATTTAGTTTCTACTCCAAAAATAATGAAATACGTGTTTTAGCATTTTTTGAAAATTTGGTTTCCAGGACTTTAAATATGGGGTGGAAAATAGGGCTAATTGTCTTTTATAGTAACTGCTTCTCAAAAACAGTAAATACCACAGATGTAAAAATTATTATTTAGTTTCTTTTCTAAAAATAAAGATATACGTGTTTCACCATTTTTTACAAATTTGGTTTCCCGGACCTCAAATGTGGGTTGGAAAATTGGGTTATTTGGTTTTTAAAGTAGCTTCTACTCAAAAACTGTTAATGCTACAGGAGTAAAAATTAGTATTTAGTTTCTACTCCAAAAATAATGAAATACGTGTTTTAGCATTTTTTGAAAATTTGGTTTCCAGGACTTCAAATGTGGGGTGGAAAATAGGGCTAATTGTCTTTTATAGTAACTGCTACTCAAAAACAGTAAATACCACAGATGTAAAAATTATTATTTAGTTTCTTTTCTAAAAATAAAGATATACGTGTTTCACCATTTTTTACAAATTTGGTTTCCCGAACCTCAAATGAGGGTTGGAAAATTGGGTTATTTGGTTTTTAAAGTAGCTGCTACTCAAAAACTGTGAATGCTACAGGAGTAAAAATTAGTATTTAGTTTATACTTCAAAAATAATGAAATACGTGTTTTAGCATTTTTTGAAAATTTGGTTTCCAGGACTTCAAATGTGGGGTGGAAAATAGGGTTATTTGTTTTTTAAAGTAACTGCTACTCATAAACTGTAAATACCACAGATGTAAAAATTAGTGTTTAGTTTCTATTCTAAAAATAAAGATATACGTGTTTTACCATTTTTTGAAAATTTGGTTTCCAGGACCTCAAATGTGAAGTGGAAAAGGGCTTATTTGATTTTAAAATAACTGCTACTCAAAAACTGTAAATACTACAGATGTGAAAATTAGTATTTTGAGGTTTTGGGCCGGTTAAAAGTAGATGAGTTCAGTTTATCACCAGACGGACGGGCCAAGCCGTTATTTTAGGGTTTTCATACGGCCCTGCCCAAACCTTAAATCAAGGTGGAACGGGCAGATATTTTTAACCAAGTATTTAGACATTTGAGTGATTTTAGGGTGTTCAGACGGGCCGGGCTAAAACCTGAAGTCAAGGTGGGACGGGCCGAAGTTTTTCATCAAGTATATAGAACTTCTAGGCCTGTAAAAACGGGCCGGGCCCATATTAGACGGGCCGTGCCGGGCCAGGAATTTCGGTTTTTGAAACGGGCTGGGCCAAGTTGTCGACGAGCGGAGCCGAGACCTAAAAAATTGATCCGTGCAGTGGGTACTCTACTATGTATGCACGGTTCAAATTCTCTAATTTCATGCGAGCGAAGCCGCTACGGGCACTGCTAGTATATGTATATGTGTGTTTGAGTGTATATATACATGGATGGATGTATGTATATGTATATGTATGTATGTATATATATATGTATATATATATATGTATATATATATATGTATATATATGTATATATATATATGTATATATATATATGTATATATATATATAATTGGTATTGGTCCTTTTCCTTTTTGTGGTCCTCAATAGAAAAAAAGTAAGGTTGTAGAGTAGAGAAATTGGAATTATCAAAAGATTTGTCAGAACCGGGTCAACTTCTGCAAAGTGAGATAAGTCAGTTTAGAGTCAAGAAAAGGATTATATTCAAGGAAGAATAATAAAGTTAAAATAAAATTCGAGAAATATTGTGTTATAAATAACTTCGACTTTAACGTTACGAATCGCTAGAAAGCATATTCCTCTACGTTTACATTGGACCAATACCAATTATATATATATATACATATATATATATACATATATATATACATATATATACACACAGATAATTTGTTGGTATATCCAACTGTGAGATAAATGATTTTGCATGCACAAATTGTATACATCTTTAAATGCACGGGTAGGTAGACTTAGACGCCAGCTATGTAGCTATCTAACGCTTTCTCGCTCCAGGTCGCTTTCCCGCTCCCGGTCATTTTCCCGCTTCAAGTCGCTTTCCCGCTCCCGGTCATTTTCCCGCTTCAAGTCGCTTTCCCATCCCCGGTCGTTTTCCCGCTCACACTTACTCTCCCGTTCCCGGTCGCTTTCTCTTTCTCGCTCACTCTTTCGCTCTCGGTCACTTTTCCGTTCCCGCCTGGTTTCCCGTTCCCATTCCCGTCCATTCTCCAATTCCCGCTTCCGTTCCGCTCATTTTGTGACCGATCTCAATTCTTTTCACAAAAACCTTCCTCTATTGACTCTCAAGGCTGTGCAAAAATTTCATTACAATCGGATGAATGGTGTAGCAATTCATAAAGGAAACACACAGTGATGGGTAGTTACTAACTATAAATAGTTAACTACTAGTTATTAACTACTCTAAAGTAGTTAAGGAATAGTTAATAACTACTTTTTGTGAGACTAGTTATCAACTAGTAGTTAACTATTTTTGAGATAGTTATTAACTACAGTAGTTAACTATTTTTTTTAACTACTTTAATTTTTTTTATTAATTTTTTTAAAACAATTACGACATCTGTGTTTTTCAATTTATGTACTGGTACATCACTATCTTATTGGCTTTTTTTCTTCCTTTTCATTCTCCGCTTCGTTGTTTGTTTAAGTTTGTTATTATTTTCGGTTAGGTTCGATTTTCGATTAGGTGACGAGTTTGTTGCGATCTATTACAATGAATAGCAAAATAATTAAAGAATGTTTTACTGAAGTAGTTTTTAAGGACGATGAAAAAAATTTTACGGCATTATGCGATACATGTCATAAAAGAATTTCTGGAAATGTTACCAATTCATTCAACTTTCTTAAACATGTAAAAGTGAGTTTATATTAGTTATCGTTTTATTATGAAAGTTTAATGCATTTAAGTATTTTTAGATAATTTTATCGTGTATCATTTAAACTTTTATTTGTATGCTACACATGTTTAATTTACTTGGTGTTTTACTTTTGGTAAGGTTTGTTAGCTTATTTTTGCCAACTGTGTGCGCCCAACATCATATTTTAATTTTAGCATTTGTTAAACCTAACTATACTAAGCTTAGAATAAGACTTATGGTTAATTTTTGCTATTTATATTTAAATTTTCAAGTATGAGTATAACGAACGAAATCATTTCTTCAGATTATGAAACCAATAGTCACTGCAATGGATATCTTCCAAAGCGAGAAGTCATATATTGGCCACATAATTCCGACCATCATTGGAATACAAAAAAAATTACATTCCTGTTCAGAAAAAACCATCAAACCTCTTATACAAGCACTATCTCGGGGTATAGAGAAACGATTTGGTCCTGTTTTAGGAAATGAAGAGTATCTGCTAGCAACAGCGATAATTCCCCAATTCAAATTGAATTTTTTGTCCGATGAGCAAAAAAAATATTTAATTAAAGAAAAATTATTGGCTTACATAAAAGAGATGAATCAAGAGCTTGAAAAATCAGGTTTATTTAACTTGTATTTAATTGCAAATGTTAAAAGGTTTTCTTTTGGTTAACAATTAACAATACACAGCATTATTGTTTAATTATTGTTTATTAATTATTGTTTTTATAAATATCTTTGCAGGTTGTAAATCTAGAAGCTCTACCTCAAAAACAATCACCTCTGTTGACAATGATCAGTGCAGTGAAAATGACGATTGGTACGACTATATGGATACCATACCAAACTCCTTTGACAATGTATTGGCTGAACAGCTTAATGATTATTTATCAAACCCGTCCAAGAACATCCAAAGTCTCTTCCATTATCCAGATGTTTGTGCAGCATTTATAAAGCTCAATTCAACATTGCCAAGTTCAGCAGCAGTTGAAAGACTTTAGTGTAGCAGGACAACTTTTATCTGACAGACGAAGTAAATTGTCTGACAACCACATCGATATGATGATTTTTTTAAGAGATCATCTTAGATATTCTGTAAATGCTTTTGATAGTATCATTTTGTAAATGATTGTGTAAATAAAAATGTAAATAATTATATTTTGTTATTGGAAATTACATTTGTTTAAAATTTTAATGTTAAAAAGTAGTTAACTACTAGTTAACTACTAGGCAGTAGTTAAGTAGGTAGTTAATAACTACTGCTTTTAAAAGTAGTTAGGAAATAGTTACTAACTACTTTTTTTGTGAGTAGTTAAATAAAGTAGTTAACTACTTTTAAAGTAGTTAAAAACCATCACTGGAAACACATACACACAGAAATAATCTCATTTATATATATACAGATATAATTCTTTAACTAGATTTTAAATTTTTTTTTAAATTTATTAGATTGTCATAAAGAGCAAGTCTGTATTTCAAATTTCAGCTTGATTGGATGTCGGGAAGTTTGTTAATTTTAACTTTCTAGGTTTGCAAACATTCAAGCAAGCAAGCCAGGCCGGCGGTGAAGTTAATATAAATTATCTAAAAAGAGAAAAAGATAAAAAACGTGAAAATGAAAACAAACGATGTTTCCACACAGTTCAAAACTTTAGAACAAGAAAAAAGAAAAAATCAATAAAAATATTTATGAATGAAAATTAAAAAAAAACTAATAAAATTTGACTACAAAGTTTCAGGCTTAAAACAAATAAAAAATTAATTAATTTCAATTAGTTCAAAAAAAGATTAATTTTTTTGCTAATTAAAATTTATGAAACTCTTTCAAACATTAACTGCTTAATAAATCATACTGAAAATTTTCAAAAAATTATTATAAAAAGATAAAGAAATTATTTATCAACGAAACTGACCGAAAGACATATATTCCTGCTCTTCTTGCGTGTACGGCGGCCATGATGCTGACGTCACGGTGTCACGTGATGTGCCGTCCGTCTTGCCATCGTTGTTGGGATTTCTTTCAACGAATGATTGATTAAATTGAAGAACAGATTTAAAAACGTATTATATAGTTTTATTAAAATAAATTAATTATGCTTAAATAGAAATTTGATATTACATTTTATAAATACATTTAGCTTTAACATGTGAAACTAATAAACAAATTAATATTATTTATTATATTATGGGTGTAAAAAATAATTAAAAAAATTAAAATAAATTATCTTTGTTTGATTGAGCCACAAAACAATTATTTTCTTGCGTAAACGTTTGAAAAACGGTTTAAGGATAATCGTGAAAACTTTCAATGGAAAAAAAATGTAACATATGTTTTTAAGCGGAGCAGGCCATTTAGTCGCTGCCAACTAGTCGCCAGTCCAACTAGTCGCTGCAGAATAGTCGCTAGCCCAACCAGTAGCAGGTCATTTACTAAGTCAGAATTTTGTAGCATCATTGTTTGTGCCATCTTCAGACCCAGCGGCAGCAACAACATCACTGCAACTTCTGCTTAAATAAACTTTATTTTTCTTGCAGCAACACCACCGAATGATCGTGGTCCAGCAACTTCACTGCCCTAGTAAAAAAAACGTTCTTTGGTAACCATTTGTTGTTCGATACTTGAACATTCCCCACATTATTAGGATCAACAAGTTGTTTTAATATATTTGTCTTTTTCATTGTTATAAGAATAATTGTTATAAAATATAAGCACGTTTTCTCATGTATTCGTGCGTCTGTAACTTGCCAAGCACTCATGTGGAATGAATTAAAACGACTGGAATGTGTTTTCCAAGTACTCTCCTATTCGGTCTTAAGACGGATGGACGTAAAAAATCTTGAACGAAAACAAAAACATAAAATAAATAAAAATAAAATAAAATAAAATGAAAACGAAAAAAAGTTTTTTTGAATTATTTGCAGTGTTGTTGTTTCAATTTGTTAATCGGTGTAGTTTAATTAAATTTTATGGCCACCTTGTGAAAAGTGCAAGGAGACACAAAATCCTGTCTTGAATAAAACTTTGAAAAGCAGCTGTCAACAACGGGATGTTTCAGTGCCAGTCCAGGATTGACTTGCCCATTTGAATTTTCAGCATTAATTTTATTTGTTTTTTAAAAAGTTCATGAAATTAAATACATTATATATATATATATATATATATATATATATATATATATATATATATATATATCTATATATATATATATATATATATATATATATATATATATATATATATATATATATATATATATATATATATATATATATATATATATATATATATGCATATTATATGATGACACGTGTGTGTGTTTGTATAAATGTGCGTGCAAGATGGACGTGTGAAAAGAATAAAGGGCAGGTGACAAATTTCATGAAGTGTTGAAATGTTGAGAGTTCAATGTCCATTTCGAACCAACAGGTGTTTGTTTTACTGTCCAGTTTGTTGCTGGATATGAGAACACAGTTTTTCCACAACTATAAAAGAATAATAAAAAAAATAATAAATTTTCATTTATAATAATAACCAATTTAGTCATTATAATAATTAATAATTTAGGCATTTATAACTATAATAATAAAACAATATTTCACCAAAAAAGCCTAATGAATCATAGCTTGTGTTAATTAGAAAGAACGTTTACAGATTTTATTGAAAATAATTTTAGAAGAGGATTACTTCTCAAAATTTAAATTAACATTTTTTAGACCACAAATTTGTGCAGAAGAACTCAAAAGGACAGAAAAACATTGAAATGTCAAAAATTGTTGCTGAATTGATTGGAGTGGAGAAATTGAATTTGTAAAAAATGATGAAGGAAATGACAACTTTTACAACCAGTCCGTCTTGAGCTATGGATTTTGGAATATCAGTTGATGACATGAACCTCACCACTGTCATCGTCACAGTCTTTGCTGTCCTCACTGTTTCAATCCCAACCACCGTCGTTGTTGTCATCATCATCATCATCATCATCATCATCATCATCATCATCATCATCATCATCATCATCATCATCATCATCATCATCATCATCATCATCATCATCATCATCATCATCATCATCATCATCATCATCATCATCATCATTATCAGCACTTTGGATGTTTTTCAGAATGCTTCAAAAGTTAGAAAGGAAAAGTTTCAATGATGGCAAATGTCTTCTCATCAAGCAAGAATCTCTTTAATCGAGGATTCATTCATTTATTCATTTAATCAGTCACTCGCTCGATCAATCAATCTTTAGACCGATCGATCAATCAATAAATCAATCAAATATTTAATCATTTATTTATTTAGGCTCACTTTAATCTCCTAAACTTTGAATTAAATCCGTTACTTTTAATACTTATATCCCGCCATGTTGGCCATCCATCACAGACTTGCTTGAAAGAAGATTCGCCGCCAGCTCAGAGCGGCAACATTCCGAATCACAGCATTAATCTTTCTTAGCTCACAAAATATCTTTCTTTATTTTTTCTGCTTTAAATTCACTTTTAAAGAGAACTGCCTGAGATTAAATCGTCCTGAACATTTTAGGATCTTGAATTACTGTTTGAGGAGTCTATGCTGTTAAATGTGTTATGCAACATTTCAAAGAGTTAATTTTGAAAACATTTTGTTTGCATTTGCACAAAGATTTCATAATTAATTGTACTTGTTGTTTACATACAGCATGGATATCTTCATATCCATGACAAGCAGCAATAATAGCTATTTATAGAAACTTCGAAATCCAATTTAGATATGCAATTTATTGTTTCTATTATAAAGGTTTATTTATTAAATTATAATAATGGTTTCTACTAATGAGAGAGAGAGGGTGAGAGAAAGAGAGATAAATAGAGAGATAGAGAGAAGGGGAGAGAGAGAGAAAGTGAAAGAAGAGATAAAAAGAAAGAAAGAGAGAGAGAGAGAGAGCCATCTGTAATCTTCGGCAAACAGCTTGTTAGGAGTCCTCAATTTCTGCACGGATGCTGCTGTGGAAAAGAAAGATTTACAAACCGGAGCCAGGCAGGCCGTTATCGCTTCTAGGTGTTTTTTTTCTCTTCTTTTTTTATGTACCCCAGGATGAGTGATGGGGTGGCATGGACGGAAGATGACGGTGGCCAAAGTGGACTGGTGGCGATGATAATGATGATGAAAACAATTGGAGGAAGGCGAGGATGTAAGATAAATGAAGATTGGAGATAAGGTGATGATGATGATGATGATGACGATATAGGTGGCAATAAGGGAACGACAAGGTTCACTGAAACTTGGGTGTCCTGATTGAGATTCATCATCTACGGGTCGAGATTATGTAAAAAAAACTTCAAATTCTATTTTAAGAATTATCTTTTACGCAAAAATAAACTTTTTTAATATTATAATAATTAAATATATTCAAAATTTTAGCTTAAAATAAACGGTTATTTTTTTTAAATACAAATAGGAAAAGTTTTTTTACATGGTATCATAATCGTCATCGAAATCATCATCATCATCATCGTCGTCGTCGTCATCGTCATCGTAATCGTCATTGTCATCGTCATCGTCATCGTCACTATCATCATCGTCATCGTCCTCGTCATCGTCTTTTGTCGTCGTCGTTGTCGTTGTCGTCATCATCATCATCATCATCATCATCATCCTCATCATCATCATCATCATTATCATCATCATCATCATCATCATCATCATCATCATCATCATCATCATCATCATCATCATCATCATCATCATCATCATCATCATCATCATCATCATCATCATCATCATCATCATCATCATCATCATCATCATCATCATCATCATCATCATCATCGTCATCGTCATCAACAACAACAACAACACCAACATCATCATCATTATTATCATCGTCAACATAATCATAATCATCAATCACATTCTTGCGTAATCATCGTCACAGCTACTTCTACCACCATAACTACAAACACCATCAAATAATCGAACGTTTTTGTGATTTATTTGTCTTAAGCTCGATGATTAGAAATGCGTCTTAAAACACATGGTGTAAAAGACTATAAACTATAATAAAAAAAAAAAAAAAAAAAAAAAAAAGATGATTAGAAATTTTCTGATCAACTCCGCCTCGATAATTGCGAGCCAGTCCCAGCCTGGAGAAAGGAGGACGGAAAAGTAAAAAGGATCAAATTCTGATCCACGACAGGAAGTACTTGAGTGCTTCCTACATACAGCCATTAGAGTCTTAAAACACCTGGTGTAAAGGACTATAAACTATTATAAAAAAAAAAAAAAAAAAAAATTGATTTTATTTAAGCTTACCCAATTTGCATTAAAATATTCCGGTTTAAATTTATTTTATTTCTCAAATAATTTTTCCTTTAAAAAAAACTTTCAAAATATTTACGTATTCCTTGTATATAAAAATATCTTTTGACTAACGATCTTATTCAGCAGAATATTACTCCTGTAGAATATAATTAAAAGTGATAACATGTCAATGTTCTCTCAAGTTTTTATGGATTCTCTTTTCTCTAGCTTTTATGAATCTGCTGAGAGAGATACAATCAGGCAGATCAACAAAGACTTTTGCACAAACACACACACAGTCATAAATTTATAGCAAAATAAAATTAACACGTTTTAGATAGCAATTAGTAATTTTCACTATCACTTGATAGTTTTCATCATTACTTAAAAAAGTCTCCATCATCACTTCTTAGCACTCATTTTATTCTTTTTCAGTTTCATGTTTACAGGAAGCAAAAACTGATTTTTGCATTATACTGTTCTGATTGAAATCACCTAAGATCTGTAATTTTTATCAAACTCCGTGCAACTCTAACTTTCAAGCATCTCATAAAAACATTTATGATTCAAGAAAAATTCCCATCAAATGGGAAACATCAAATGAGCATCATCTCCGAATTCAAAAAAGGCATTTCATAAAATGCTGGGTGTTGTTCTATAACAAAGGTTTTTAAAACTTTAAAACTTCTTAAAACAACGACTTCTTTGTTATCAAAACAAATCAAACAAGCACTTGCACGTATGTCATCATGTATGTCATCATGTATGTCATCATGTATGTCATCATGTATGTCATCATGTATGTCATCATGTATGTCATCATGTATGTCATCATGTATGTCATCATGTATGTCATCATGTATGTCATCATGTATGTCATCATGTACGTCATCATGTACGTCATCATGTACGTCATCATGTATGCCATCATGTACGTCATCATGTATGTCATCATGAATGTCATCAACTTCGAGATGTCATTTTGCCAGAATATCTTTTTTAACATTCGCGGTCATAAGCATGTAGGTAAAGCTGGTAAAGTTGAACTACGAAAACAAATTTACCACGCAATGATAGAAAAATAATAAAAAAAATCATAATTTTTCTATCCAAGAAGAAGCAAATCACAGCAGCCACAAAATCACACAACGTCACATTGGATAGAATCAACACGCCCCCAGACACACGAGAGACCAGCTATCAATCCACTGTCAGAGCACCTGAAAGGTCACCACATCAGCCCAGACAGCGGCATGCCCCTTATCGCTGTACACTTGATCCAAACGTCAAGAACAATTCTATGTAAAACTCACATAGACGAATACTAACAGAAAGGCACAGTTACTTACAAATATTCATTAAATCTGAAGTGAGAAAAAATAAAAATGTTTGAAGATTCTTTTCTATTTTTAGCTAAAACCAGTAAAACAAAAAATTCTCGTTTCCTTTTTAACGTCTGAATGCTTCGTTAGTGAAACATTCACAACGTAATTAACGCTTATTACATTCATCCTGACAAAAATAGGAAAGAAAAAATGTTTTTAACAAAATCGAGTTTTAAGCTTTTATTTATTTAAAAATATAAAATAATGTATTTTATAAATAGAACATAAATCTTCACAACGAACCCCTAACTAACTGTTTTTCTTTTGAGTGCTTGTTTCAACGAGCAACAATGTAAGCGACATCGCCATGGTAAGAAATTCAACATTTCTTTCATCGCATTTTAAATTAAATTCGAAAATTAAAATTTTGTCGTTCTAGATTTTAACAAAAAAATAAAAACTCAATAAAGTTTTGCGTTTTATTTGCAATTTATAAGCTGGGTGTTTAAAAAAGTGTTTTCCAAAATTAAAGCAAAAAAAAACTCGTTTTAAAAATTAAATTATTATGAAATTATAATTAGAGATTTAATTGATTATTTATTTACAGTATTACGAGTTTCATATCCGTCTTGCCATTTGTACTAAAATATCAATAGCATAATAGCATCTACCAAGCCATGTATTGTTCATGCATGGGAATGTGCAGATGTATAAATGTGGGATGAATAATGCATTGTAATAAGCTCTAACGTGTAGCTGTCCATCAATACTTGAGCCTTTCCTCTCCTACGAAAAGTTGTCATCTCCAGGGATGGGAATGCTTGTATAAATTGTCTCTTCTTGTGCAAATACGCGTGTTATTACCCCTCATCCTTATTCTAATTGTCATCGTCATCATCATAAGCATTGTCACTAGCCCAAGAACAATTTCATTCTTAACAATCACCATAACACCATTATCACCTTTATCGTCGCCATCGTTGCCATCCTCATCGTCACCGTCATCGTCGCCGTCATCGTCATCATCACCGTTATCGTCATTGACATCCTCATCCTCATCTTTATCCTCATCCTCATCCTCATCCTCATCCTCATCCTCATCCTCATCCTCATCCTCATCCTCATCCTCATCACGACCACCACCAAGACCACCCCGTAATCGTCATAATCATAATCATCATCGTCATCATCATCGTCGTCGTCGTCATCATCATCATCATCATCATCGTCGTCGTCGTCATCGTCATCGTCATCGTCATCGTCATCGTCATCGTCATCGTCATCGTCATCGTCATCGTCATCGTCATCGTCATCGTCATCGTCATCGTCATCGTCATCGTCATCGTCATCGTCATCGTCATCGTCATCGTCATCCTCATCCTCATCCTCATCCTCATCCTCATCCTCATCCTCATCCCCATCCTCATCCTCATCCCCATCCTCATCCTCATCCTCATCTTCATCCTCATTTTCATCCTTATCCTCATCCTCATCCTCATCGTCATCGTCATCGTCATCGTCATCGTCATCGTCATCATCATATTCGTTATCACCATCTAAAACTGTCACCATCATTATAAACATAACCACCTTTTTCTTGCCATCCGCACTCCCCGACACAGAGCAGTGAATTGGCAAGTGGCAATTGACGCGGTTCGTATCTGCAAGTGGATATTCGTTGTCCGTTTTGCGTATTAACCTTGTATTGTATGCATATATACCATTGGCAGGCGGTGCTGGGTGTGTGCATTCATATTCAAATGTGCACATCGGAAGAAGGAAGAAAATGAGATTGAAACATTCATATTGAACCTCCCGCACTCACAAGCCCCAGCAGAAGTTAATAGACCCCGTGGGAGGGATGTTGTGGGGGGGTCTGTTTGTAAAGTTTTTTTAAAAGTTTTCTTTAGTTTGTTTATGATTCAATTACGCCACTCTACACTGATTGAAACCGATGAGTTGGTTGTTTAAAAGTTATTTTTGGATGAGATTTGTTGAATTTCTTCGAAAAAAAAGCAACAAACTTGCTCAAAAATATTTAAGTAACTTTCCAACAGGAAATATATCCTAATTTAAAAGCTCCCAACAAGTCTTCCATCTGCGACGAAGAACAATAAAACACCTTCATGGGTCTGGTACGAACTGATTCTTCTCAATAAAATCTTCCATAAAAATCTCCATGCACAAGAACTTGAAAGTCACCACACAACCACTTCATCACACAACCACTTCATCACACAACCACTTCATCACACAACCACTTCATCACACAACCACTTCACCACACAACCACTTCACCACACAACCACTTCACCACAAATCCACCTCACCACATATCACCATCTCGCGACAAATCAACTTCATCACAGAACCGACGTAGGAAAACGGCCCAACCAATTTAAAGTACACAATCATCAAACTTCTACTTCAAAGTAAGTAAAAATCCACGTACGACGAACACCATTAAATTTAATAATCCTTAAAGTCAGTACACGCAACAGTACATAAACCGCTTGAAGTCAGTAGTCACTGTACACAACAGTACTCATATACCTTAAAGTCAGTACACACATCATTACTCAAAAACATTAAAGTCTGTATTCAGAAGAGTACGGAAATATCTTGAAGTCAGTACACATAACAAAACAGAAATACCGAAAAGTCAGTACACACAACAATACAGAAATACAGAAATACCGAAAAGTCAGTACAAACTACAGTATAAAAATACTGTACATTTGCACATCCAGCACAGCAGTCCTCACTCGATACATTGATTGATTTCATTACAAGATAACCTCAGTTGGACACGATTTCTTTCCTGATTGCTTCTTAACAACTGACCATCGTTTATTTACTTGGACAGTCATGAATGTATAATAAATATTTTACAATTTATAAATATCCGTCCCAATAAATCTACAACAGCAACCTTAAATTATATATATATATATATATATATATATATATATATATATATATATATATATATATATATATATATATATATATATATATATATATATATATATATATATATATATATATATATATATATATATATATATAGCTTCTAAGATGTGATTCCTAAATAAGTTGCGTAGTTGGAATTAGACACAACAATGTATACTGTGATGTGGAGTGGATGTAATGCAATGTGGATGTAATTTACCGCGGATGAAAAGCAGTGTTGATCAAAGCGATGTGGAGGAGATGTAATGAAATTAAATAATTCCAAGATCGATCGACCTCATTACACTCCACACTGACGATCAATTTGTTGTCTACATTCGTGCGCAGTCAGGTCACGTGAACACTCACCATCCACATTGCGTGGATGTCTTCATTCTGCCATCACCAGCAATGTCTATTTCGAAGCACAATCATCATTCTCATAATCGTAATCTCCACCACGCACTCAAAAACTTCAAATACACCCCTCCCATGCAACCGACCAAAACCCCCTCAAAAAATGCCGACCCACCTTTCGCCTGCTTCTAAAAAATTCGATGACCGTGTGGAGGATAAAAAAGCCAATGATAGAAAAACTAGATTAAAAAAAAAGTCGGGGGTACTAACTTTAAAAAAATAACATTTTTTTCTTAAAAAGAACTGGGTGATCGAGGGCTGAATATTACCAACGTTTTCTCCAGAAAATTTCCACGCATTGGTTTTTTCTATTTTTTACCTTTTAGTAAAATTTTATAAAAAATACATGTGAATTGGGGTTTTTTATTTTTCCTTATTTTTTCTCCCCATGCTGTTTGCGGATAAAGCTGCATCAGCCAGTATAGATATGAAAACCGTCATTAAAATAATCATCATCACGACCACCACCAAGACCACCCCGTAATCGTCATAATCATAATCATCATCGTCATCATCATCGTCATCGTCATCGTCATCGTCATCGTCATCGTCATCGTCATCGTCATCGTCATCGTCATCGTCATCGTCATCGTCATCGTCATCGTCATCGTCATCGTCATCGTCATCGTCATCGTCATCGTCATCGTCATCGTCATCGTCATCGTCATCGTCATCGTCATCGTCATCGTCATCGTCATCGTCATCGTCATCATCATCATCATCATCATCATCATCATCATCATCATCATCATCATCGTCGTCTCCGCAACTTCACCATCGTCATCCTGTCCACCAATGTAATTCTCCTGAAATCATTCCGTGATTCGTCATTTTCGAGATTAAAAAAAACTTTCCTGCTGCAGTTAGTTAGCCCATCCTGTCAACAATTTTATGATCCACGACAAACCAAACTGGATTGCAACTCGAATCCTTTTCGATGGTTTTATTGACAGTCCAGTTGTAACCTTGAATTCTAATCAGTTCGCCCACTCATGTGAAGGAGGCAATCGATCCGTCCTCATCATCATCATCATCATCATCATCATCATCATCATCATCATCATCATCATCATCACCATTATTATTATCATCATCATCATCATCGTCATCGTCATCGTCATCGTCATCGTCACCGTCATCGTCATCGTCATCGTCGTCGTCATCGTCATCGTCATCGTCGTCGTCATCGTCAACGTCATCACCATCACCATCACCATCACCATCACCATCACCATCACCATCACCATCACCATCACCATCACCATCACCATCACCATCATCATCATCATCATCATAATCACTATTATTATCATAAGGAGCTTTATGCCATCAATGCCATGGTAAGTTTATGAAATTCTTTCGTATAAATTAGAAATTTATGGGCCGTTGATTTCCTATCGACGCTGACATTTTGATGCATTCACCCTCGTGCCCAGTGGTTCAAAGCAATCTTTGATAATTAATAACCCTTTTCCTATCTAGTTCCTGATTCTCTTTAATCACGCCTTCGAAATCACACAGACGTAAATGTAAACACGTGCACATACACATAAATATACAACCCCCCCCCCCCAAATCGTGGACTTCAAGTTCTAGGTATCCTCCACACCCTAAAATGCACAAGAGAGGACAGATCTGAAGAACAGTTTTGTGTTCGCGTGGGCGTGTTTTATTGTGATGTGATGTCACGTGGTGTATCACCGGAAGACATTCTTGTGCGTTGAAGTTGTGATCTCTTGTCGCACTGCTGGACGGCCATCAGTCGAAGAGATTGCAAATTCGATAAAATTCTGCTTGTTTGTTTGTTTGGAGGATTCGGACGAAGAAGTTGAGTAATCAGTCAGTCAATCGATCAACCAGCATTATTTGTTCTGTTACGAATAAATAACTATGAGTGATATTCGTAAGTTTAGAAATTTTAAGAACAAAAACAATAACAAAAGAATAATAAAAAATAATTATTAGAATAATAAAAAAGAGGAATAATTAGAATAATAAAAAAAATAAAAATAATAGGAACAAATGAAAACAATAAAACCCAGAATAAGAAAGAACTGAAACATGTTTTGTAAACATTTCTATCCGATCGATCCGGTTGATCCCATCCAATGAGACGTTGTTTACTCCTGCTGATCCTTACTAAGTGGGTGGCCGTGATGTACTGGAGGAATCTCCGAAAGCACATGGCAGACATTTTTTTCTATTATTTCTATTTTTTCTATTATTCTATTTTTTTCATCATAATATTTATTTTTATTCACCCACCGAAGTGTCCGTTGTTTGCCGCTTAATTACATGGGGATTGATTTTTCAGCAAGGATGTTTCGTTAATGTGGCATTTAAACAGATGTCTTCATTATTGATGTGATACAAATGACAACGTCACTAACGCTCTTACCATCCTTATCAACTTCATCATCATCATCACCGTCGTCATCCTCATCATCAACATCATCATCATCATCATCATCATCATCATCGTCGTCGTCAACGTCGTCGTTGTCATCGTCATCATCATCATCATCATCATCATCATCATCATCATCATCATCATCATCATCATCATCATCATCATCATCATCATCACTCTCATCAGCAGCCCCGTCACAGCTTTCTTTTATCTTTCCAATTGTACAAAAATAAAATGTTTGTATGACTTCTAATGAATGCACAAGAGTTGCATGCACACATGTGATAGGGCAAAGTGTCACGTGATTGGTGAATTAATTCAACTTCTAATCTCGTTCGAATTACTTCGTCTCTCGGAAACCAAAACATGTCTGAACTCTACAAATGCTTATTTCTATTCTTATTCCTTTGTTCCGTTCACTTGCTGATTGAATCCTGTTAACTTTTTAAAATTTAATTTTAAAAACCGCTTTAAAACTTTCGATTCTTTGATTCATTTGTTTTCTTGATCTTTCTTTTCCTCTCTTCCTTTTCTGTCATTTTTCCGCGTCTATTTTTTCTCCCCTTTTTATTGATCCACTTTTTCCCATATTATTTTTCGATATCTGTTGCATACAATTTTGTTCAGTTTAGAGCAATTCCATGCTACCAAACTAAAACGAATTAACAGATTCATTAAAATCAATTTAACATTATATTCATTTGGTTTTGTATCTATAAAAATCTATAAAAATCCCCAAATAATTTTGTTCAGCGCATTTATAAAGATTTTTCAATAACTCCCATAACGACAGGACACTAGCACGAGCACGTTTAGCACTGCCACAACAAAAGTCTTTTCCATGCCATCGATCACATTAGCTGGTCGTATTCGAACTCCTAACTCCGACAAAAACCATTTTTTACAGATTTTAAGCTAGTTTTATGTTTCAATTCTGACGTTTTTATATAAGCGTATCAAATATTTATTTCACATCTGATGAAATATGTGTATCAGCACACCCAAGTTAATTTTAAGGCAAATAGTGACTAATTATTGAATGGCTTAATTAGACGTTATATGCTTATGAACAAACGCAAAATTACTGCAAAGGAGCTAATGCTAATTTAATCACTCAGGTGCCAGAAATGTTACAAGTTAGAAGCAAAAAATAAAACTCACCCTGTTTTCGCAAAGTTGGTCCAATACTTGATGACTATCTCAGATAGAAGTTTTTCATTCCGCGAGTAGGTAGACGGAAACATAACACTTTTTTCGATAAGTGGTGCTCCGAATATGTAAGCAATCATGTTACCATCATCGAAGCTCGTGTCAAAGGACTCAGAAAAGAAACTATGCTGCAGCGTTAACTGGTTGGTGCTGTGGCGATAAACGGTGTTTTGAGATGATCCCGGTCTTGTTGGATCAGTCTTGTGGCTTGTTTTGTTGCTAGAGAAATTTGTTTGTCGTTGTAGATGTGCTGGGCCTAACCTTTCGTCTGTATCGTGGTGGCCGAATGCAAAGAAATACGTCTCCATGTTAGATTTGGATCTGAGCCGGGCGAGTTTAACAAGTGGAGCGGCCACCTGATTGTCACCAAGAAGCTGGGCCAGACTTGAACCTACGATTTTTGTATTTCGGGGTTTGTCCCATTCGCCGTAGTGGTAGGCGACAATGTCGTAGATTTTTTGTCTATGAAAGGTGTAAGTGTTCCGTATGAGGGTCCTCAAGGTTCGCTTCATTCGTGGTCCTTGAACCCCCGACATTAACTCAGGTTGGGTAAGAAATTGATGACCAGCTTGTCGTGAACATCCAATTATAAGAGGAATATTCGAAGTTTTTGTTGGGCCTGCAAATGGTTTTATGTGAATTATTCTAAAGTATTTTTTTAATTCTGAAATATAGCAATCACATTACTGTTTTTAACATAAATTATTTATTTTAAAAGCCGCTGTTTTATATAATTTCCGTTTTTTTGGCTAACCTTGAAAAGGCAAAGGATCAGTTGGCTGAAAGGGGGAAGTTACACTCGGTGATGGTAATGATGATGATAGCAACGATGATGATGATGATGACGACGACGATGATGATGATGATGATGAAGATGATGAGTAAGACGACGAAATAGAAGTTGAGGACGTCATAAAGAGATCTCTGATGTTGCCAGGAAGGACACTACTCCTGTCAATGGTTGGACCAAATGCTGAGTAGAACATGGGGGCTTCTATGTTCACCGTGACCAGTTCAATCCAGGTTTTCTGGATTCAATTTTTTACAAAACTTTTACATATTTTAATTTTCACAGAGTCTGTTTTCTATATTCCTAATATTTTAATATCTTTAGATAGAACTTATTGAGTGTTGAAAATGGTTAGATTTTGCTTATATTTTAGGGGCTGTTTAGTTTAATGCCCGTCTATGTTTGCACAAATAAAGAACATTTAGAAAATTGGCAAACTCTGAAAAAATTGAAAAACTCTTAAATTAGAATCCATCATGAATGTGGAAATAGAACAAACTAAAAATGCTAAACTATTGTCAATAACACAAATGTCTACAATACAACGGAGCTTTAGAGCAGTAAATTTTTAACTACAGTTTAAGTTACACATTTGATTTAGATCAAAGTTAAATCAGCCATTCGTGGTGATGCTAGATTCTGGATCAGCGCTGGTTGTTTTGATGAAATCTGAACAAAACTTGTGTTGTTCTTTGAAAACTTGCGAAGTAAATTCAAATACTGTGCTTGCTCCTATTATCTCCCACCAACAAACCATTACATTTCTGCACTAGGGTAACTTCTTGCTTAGCAGCCCGTTGTTGACAAGCTTTAAATTGAGCTGCTATTTGCATTGTAAAATAAGAATTTCATGGCAGAAAGTATGTACGACGACCTACGTAGAAGTACGTCTCTGTGGCCGGAAAAACTTGTTACATTGTAAATAGCAGCTTATTTGAACTTCTTTTTACATTGGACGAAGATTAATTTCTTTTGACAGGTCGATTGGTGCAAAAACTGATCGTGTCAGAATGATGGTCATTCCACATCAAAAAGCTGATGCTATAGCTTTTCTGACATCAATTTCGTCATCATATTTAAAGGTGTCTTCCAAGTCTGGTGATGAAAACGATGATTCAATTACCAAGAATTTATCAAATTAGGTCTGGTCTGCATTTTAGCTCTTTCTTCCGAATATGTTAGTTTGGAAGATTTTTTGGTTTGTTTTTCTTTCTTCAGAAAACAAATATCAATTTCATTCCTACGTCCCTTCTCTGGCTGTGTTAGCAAGAAAACGGCTTTGATGCTGTAGTGCTGTGCTAATAAGTTGGTTTAATTAAATGTTTTTCACCATGCGTTTATGGTTGTTATAAAACTATTTAGTTAATAACACATTTTCATCTTTACCATTAATTTTAAAAATTACATTTTATCTTTATTTTCAGCAAGTTTTGAAATCTTAACTGCTTTGAGCATACTTTAAAGGCACTCATGTCATAGAATCCTTTAGGGGAGTTTTTTTTAGCAAAGGAGAACAAAAACGAGAGTGGAAGATGAAACAACTTTTTCTTTCAGAAGTATAAACCTATATATATAAATACATATATATATATATATATATATATATATATATATATATATATATATATATATATATATATATATATATACTGCAAAATAATTTGCAAACCAATAAATAATTATAGTTTACAAACATTTTTAAGACATTGGATCAAATTTGCGGTTTGCTCCAAAGAGCAGTTAACTTTCATTGCAAGTTCTTTGGTGAACGGAAGTGGATCCTCAATTACCGCCCAGCTGCTTAGCAACGAACCGTCGTGCAAAATGGCTCTTTTGAAAAGTTCTTTATCTGAAAATGAAATTAAAAGTTTTTTAATAAAAGTTCAAATAATTTAATTATTATTACTGATGTTTGTAATTCGAATGTTGTGAGCTACTCTGTGACAACAAGCACTACTGCTCCGTGTAATTAATTTCCTGAATTTTGTCTATTTTGTTCTGGTTTTTTTCATTTGATTTGTGCCATAAAGTCGTTCTAGAGGCGGTTTTTTGTTTTTATCAGTTCTTATTATTTGTTTCGTAGATATATGAAACAAATATTTGCCTTTCAGTCTCTCAGTTAGTTTAACGCAAACAATAATAAATTTAAAACGTCGGTGATAGTAGTCAATTAAATTATAAACTGACATAATTAAAATAATAAAACGACAATGACTATTAATATAGATATTTGAGATTTAATTTGCCTTTAGCCTTTAGCCGTTAGCCCAATGTTAACAACAATGTTTGGAAGCCCCAAGAAATGTTGTTATAAAATATGGTTGTTTTTTAAATTGTAAAACTGATTAATCTACTTTAAAATCGTAGACATTTATAAATTTTTAAAAGAAAAAGAAAGCTAAACTTTTCAATGCAATAATAAAAATGTGCTAAAGTCCCTTCGATATAAAACGAAAACTTTTTGTAATTTTTTTTGTTTCACAATTTTCAGACGTCTAAAAGAATTTACGCAAAACAAACAAATACAGCGAAACAGTCATTTTCGCCTGTGAGGCACGCAAGAATTTCATGGCAGAAAGTACGAGCACCTACGTAGAAGTACGTCTGTGTGGGAGGAGAAACTTGGATGTGTGTGGGGGTGTATTGGAGTATAGAATGTGGGGTATGTATATTTGGGTATAATACGCTGGGGCATACATAGTGCATGGACGGGATGCGTGCGTTTGCGTTTGGGGAGGGGGGGGTGGGAGTGTGCACGAAGTATTAATTACGAGATTCATTCTCCACGCTACATCTAGCACAAATTCACTGAATAAGATTGATTATTTTCTTGAATAAACGAAACATTTTCAGTCTTATGGAATTATAAAACAAATTATATATATATATATATATATATATATATATATATATATATATATATATATATATATATATATATATATATATATATATGCACATTTGGGTGTAGTATTCAATATTATTTATTTTGTTGCTATTATTATTATTATTGTTATTTTATAGTTCATGAGGGAGGCTTATTACCTTTTTGTCATTTCTATTCGTGGTCAATCGTTGCAAGTATCACTTCACATAATACTTCTACAACCACGTTCCATCCAACTTCCTAATAAATTTGTTCATTTTCCCTGAACATATACAACTTTATAATCATCATCATCTGACAGAATATTTCTATTTATCTTTTTACGCCTTCAAACCGCCAACATAAGACGTTTCTCTATTATTCAATTACGTTCAGTGTTGAAAAGCATTTGTTTCTCATAATAATTATGATTTATTTTCATATTTTTGAATAAACAGCTTTAATTATTACAACATTTGCCTGTAGCTTATATCACTACACTGTTTGAATATTTTTGTAGCTCAAGATCGCAAAGGAACACTCTAGTTTGTTTCTCATTGACAAAATGTACAAACTGTGAACAACATTTTATTCAATTTTATTTGAAAAACTTGTAATTGACCTTGAATCGAACCGGTTGAAAATTTTCTTGATCACTTACAGTGTTTACTAAACCTCCTTGTTTATAAGCTAAGATATATGCAGTTTGACTTTTAGTACACCTGGGAAATTTCGTTCAAATCCTTTATTGATTTGCTGTCATTCATATATTTTGTATGTCATTAAACTTGGCTTTATTACTGAATATTAAAACCATGCATTTTTCAATCACGGCGTTATTGTCTAACTTCTGAGTATTCTTATGCAAACTTCAAATTAAACTACTAAACGGGTCAATCGAGAGCTCTTAAATAAATTGTCGTTGACACAAAAACCAGTTGAATTTGTAAAAAAAAATTAACAAAGTTATATTGTTGTACGCTATAACTATTACGTGAAAGCAAAATAATTTTAAACCACATCATTATAATTTAACGTTATGTTTCAGATGAAAAAATACATTTGCAAAATAAACTATGAATGTCTTCTAAGTTTACTTAGAATACATTTGCTGACGAGGTCAAAACTACTAAGAAGCCAATTGTTTAAATACTTGGAAATTTTTATGTTATAATTAAACAGTTAAAAATTAGATGAAACTAAATGCAGCCGTATTTTAGTTAAATAGTGTATAGTTTTGGCAAGAGCTCAGATGATGGAAAAGATTAAGAGAAAAAGATAAAGCAAATATACCTTGGATGAAAAAAAGATCAAATAAGTCAATGATAATATATGTTCAATAATGAAAATAAATTTTTTAATCAAATGATGATGTTTAACAAATAACTCAAGCTGTGAAAAATAAGGAAAGTGAGATTGTGTTGGATATAGAGAAATCATATCTGAGAACAACAAAATACATCGCGGTTATTCGCAGCTTTGTTCGGCCTCGTGCGAACAAGCCTTCGTCTGTCTGTATATAAGAAAAGAAAAGATAGGTGAAGCAAATCGTAGGCGTATTTGTGGCAGAATCTATTTCGGCGTTTCTAACCTAATACAATTTAGTCTTAAAAACCTCTTGTGAAGCAAATCATGGTTAGTCTAACTTTAACTCGTATACGACGATCCAGATTCTGTTGTGGATGAAGTAAGAAGAAAAACAAACAACCATTTTGAATTACGATCAGCGACTAGAAACACTTTATAATTTCTTCTCTATATATTTTTTATTTTTGTCTAAAAATGTTTGTAGAAAACCATAAAATAATAATTAATCTTCTTGGCGCCACTAACAGATTCAAACTTAAAAAATACCAGTCAAAAAAATGTAACCTAATTTTTTATTTCAACCGTTTTATAAACCTTGAAGTATGTCCGAATAACCGATGAGTCATCATAAGAGTTTTCAAATTAGTGGAGTTAGTTTGAATATGAATGTAATGAAATAGAAGTGCTTTGATTGACACGGCTAAAATGCTTAACGTTTTCATTTTTTATTTTAACTTATTTTCTCTTGTTTTCTAAAATTAAGCCAAACCCATAAAAATAATATGTTTAAACCACACAAACGAATTGAAAGGTTATGCACCCACACACCCACACACCCACACACACTCACTCACACATAAACACACTCACACACACAAGGACAAACCTCCTATATCCTTTATTATACTTGCCATATAAACATTCTAAGAAAAGTTTCTCCTGGCCAAGATAAGCAATACAGTAGAGATAACATCGTGACCAATCACAGAACGTCGACCATGCAGATCATTCAGACTCTTCAAATCTTTCCATCGCATGTGACCAAACCCATAAAAATAACATGTTTAAACCACACAAACGAATTGAAAGGTTATGCACCCACACACCCACACACCCACACACACTCACTCACACATAAACACACTCACACACACAAGGACAAACCTCCTATATCCTTTATTATACTTGCCATATAAACATTCTAAGAAAAGTTTCTCCTGGCCAAGATAAGCAATACAGTAGAGATAACATCGTGACCAATCACAGAACGTCGACCATGCAGATCATTCAGACTCTTCAAATCTTTCCATCGCATGTGACCGACGCAGTTATATTTGAACAAATCTTATGCTCGAATTTGACTGAATTTCTTTTATGTTATTTCTAATTTTAAATGTTTTTTATTAGTAATGAATAAATGACAATTAATAAAAACAAAGTTTCGGGGGATTAAAAATTAGATGTTAAAAAATCAATTAAAATCACTAATGACTAATTTTAAAAAATTTCAAAAACAGAGCAAACATTAAATACAAATTAGAGGCCTAATAAAGTTTTTCAGCTAACTTCAGTTAAGATCAAATTGGTTTTTCCATCCACGCATCCATGTTTATGCTTGTAAACAGTTTGCTGGTTCAAGTTTCATAAACGAACAAATTAAATTAAATAAAAGATAATCGCCTCGAGCTCGTATAAACACAACTATAAAACCTTCACCTGTAAATTCGATCAGTTTTAGTTTTATAGCTTCTAACTTTTTTTAAGGCTACCGCCATTTAAAGCAATTTAACTCCAGGTAGAAACTTCTCTGTCCAAGTACAGAAACACATAAACAAGCACGTTTACACATCCACATACACATACCGATACATAACATTACATGAACATACATACTGTAGTCAGAAGTCGGTCATTAAGTATTGGCTAATTAAATTGCACGACGGGCAGTTAATTAGCATTAAGTGCTTACTTGCGTGTTCTCTCTCTCTCTCTCTCTCTCTCTCTCTCTCTCTCTCTCTCTCTCTCTCTCTCTCTCTCTCTCTCTCTCTCTCTCTCTTCTCTCTCTCTCTCTCTCTCTCTCTCTCTCTCTTTCTCTCTCTCTTGTTTTTTTGTCTCTCTTTCTCTCTTTTCATGTCTGTATATCTCTCTATTTTTCTTTATGTCTGTATGTTCCTTTCCTTTCTTTTGCTCTCTATATCTTCCTCACAAGAGCTCCATGTTGACTTTCGCTTTTTTACGTCTTACAACATTTTACCAGTACATAGAATGCAAATACATTCCAACATGTCACATACATTCCTCCAACATGTCACATACATTCCTCCAACATGTCACGTACACTCCTACATGTCACATACGCTCAAACATGTCACATACGCTCAAACATGTCACATACACTCAAACATGTCACATACACTCAAACATGTCATTGTCTACGACGGACGGATTGATAACATCTCTTTCAATTATTTCCCACCACACGCACAACCATTCCATCACCGTCTCCAACATAAACTTGGCTGCTCCAGCTTAGCAAAGTTCAACTTGTTTGGCATGGGCAATGTTGGCCTTCCCACATTTGAGTTTTTCCGCATAACAGAGGTGTCAAATTGTTCGCGAATTCTAAATAAAATGTTTGGTAATAAAAAAATTGTCGTGAATAATTATGAACAATTTTGCTGAAGATAACAACAAGAAGCAATGATTTACAGACAACTGATATGTTTGAAATTGATATATTTTTAACATCGTCACCAACGCCACCACCAGATAAAAAATGTAAAGATGGTAGTTTATGACCTTGAAGTATGATTACGTGACAAGGGTGAAGATGTTTGTAATATTGTCATAAAGCAAGGAAAACTTTGACATATTATTTTTGTCCACGTTTCAATTAAGTTAATTTTCTTTCTTCATTACTTCTGTGAATTCTCTTTCGTATCGTCGAG
>OZ022242.1:10129991-10159991 GCA_963978895.1 Erpobdella octoculata
TGTGTTGTTATGTGTTGTTATGTGTTGTTACGTGTTGTTATGTGTTGTTATGTGTTGTTATGTGTTGTTATGTGTTGTTATATGTTGTTATGTGTTGTTATGTGTTGTTATATGTTGTTATATGTTGTTATGTGTTGTTATATGTTGTTTTCGTTGTGCGTTTTCAAATGTTGTAATCGGTTGAATAGAGTAAATATAGTCTTTTTAAATAATCGCGGTTTTTACTTTTTTAATTTTAAAGCTTCCGATGTTTGTTGCAACAATGTTGTCAACAATGTTGTTGAAGTATCAGTGACAAGATTTGTTGAGTTTAATCACTCAGATTTCAAATAGAGAAGTTCTAAGTTTTTGAAAGCGGTGTCTACTGTCTACGTATAACGTGTATTGCTACATATGGCCCTTATAAACTCTTACTTACTTAAGTGATCAAAGAAATAGTATTTTATAATTATAAATAAGCTATGGTGAGCAATATAAAAACTGTGAATGCATAACTTGATCATTTTTCGTTTGTTTTATTTTCTATTTTTTTCCACATTTTTTTTTCTCTGTCAATCTGAAATGGCAAAACCTCGTTGAAAGCTTATGTACAGCATAACATCATTTATTTGAGCCCCAACAAACCATGGATGAGAGTGGAGTGAAAGTTTGATCCTTACATCTAAATATTTATTTTAAATTTATCGCTATACAATTTTAAAACAATAAATTATCAAAATTAGTTTTTTCATCACGAAAATGTTTTTTTAAGCAACATTTATCTCGGCTTAAAGTTTTTGTGTAAATTGTTTATAGGTATTTAAAATGAATTTACAAAAAATAAGTGCAGAATAATTATATTTTATTAAAAACATATTTACAATGAATTATTATTTTTTGTTTAATATAAAAATTTGTTTTATTGTCGCGAGGGAGGCATATGTGACAAAAAGAGAGAATTGAACCTGCTTAATAATTAACAGGGTCACGAGGGCTTTTCGACACTAACCACGTGATCAAGCCATATTTTATGATAAAAAGCAAGAAATTTATTCTACGACTGATAATAATTCATCGGTTGAATATTTTTTCAGTAGAACGCTAAAAAATTATTTTTTTTCAAGTCAAATAATTATACACAAAATAAATATAAAAAACTTTGCAATTTTTTGAGCGTGGAAACTTCAGAGTGGATTCTAAAAATTATTCGTTCGACGTTTCCAATTGATTAATGCCATCGCAACGAAAGCTTGTCTGGTCACGTGTGCTAGGAAAACTTTTGCTTTCGATAACATTGGCGTACATTTTAAATTGAAAAAAAATATTTCAAATATTAATGCATATTTGTTTAAATAAATAGTTTTTTACTTTTCTATTTTAACTCCCTTAAACATCAACACTGTTATAGTGGCAGTGATAGAGATAATGATGATAATGATGAAGACGACGACAACGACGACGACGACGACGATGATGATGATGCTGATGATGATGATGGTGGTGGTGGTGGTGGTGATGAGGATGATAAAAAGAAGGATTAATGATGATGGTGATGATGACAGATTATGATAATTGTGATCACGACATCATGCATAATTAACTTAATAAAATAATAAGAAATCGCTGGTCTAACTTTAACGCAGTGTGAGATATGCTGTGATTTCTTTTTCTGATGACGTCATTTCTCTTTTTCATAAAAAAACCCTCTGAAAGGTTTTCAAGCTAAAAAAACCCTTGCTGAGATAAAAACCGTTTTGAATTTTTCTCAATTATTTTTTCATCGGCTAATATATAGTTTCAAGAGAAAAAATGTTTAGAAATGCTTACAAGCAGCATTATGCAAAAGAATCGGACGCATAAAATCTTAATATAAAAAAGTATTTATTTATTCATCCATCTATCCTCCAATTCATTCATTCATTCAACCATCCACCCACTCAACCATTCAACCATCCAGCCATCCAACCATCCAGCCATTCAACCATCGATCCATCCAACCATCCACCCATCTAGCCATTCTATCATCGAACCATCCAACAATCCAGCCATCCAATTATCTAACCATTCAGCCATTTAACCATCCAACCATCCAACCATCTAGTCATCCAGCCATCCAACCATCCCACCATCCAACCATCAAGCCATCCCACCATCCAACCATCAAGCTATCCAGCCATCCAGCCATCCAACCACCAAATCATCCAACTATCCAACCATCCAGCCGTCCAGCCATCAAACCATCTAGCCATCCAGACATCCAATTAACCATCCAGCCATCTAACCATTCAACCACCCAACCAATCCAACCATCCAACCATCCAACCATCCAACCATCCAACCATCCAACCATCCAACCAACCATCCAGCCATCCAACCATCCAACCATCCAACCATTCAACCATCCAACCATCCAACCATCCAGCCATCAAACCATCCAACGATTCAACCATTAAGCCATCCAACCATTCAACCATCCAACCATCCAACCATCCACCCATCCAACAATCCACCCATCCAACCACCATCCATCCACCTATCCAACCATTCAACTACTCAACTTATTGAATTTTTTAATAGTTGAATAATCCATTCATCCAGACATCTAATTTGAATGACCTGGTCAGAATAACAACAAATTTCAGATGGTGGTGTTTAGACAAAAATAGTGTAAATATTTTCTATAGAAAAAATAGATTTTACAAAAGAAACTGTTTATCCATAATATGTAATAGATGCATCTTAACAATTGGTTTGTGTGCAGTTATTTAAGTGTGAATACATTCTGTCAATGATTTCAGTTTAATTACAAAATCAACCATAAATCTAACAAAATACTGCCTACACAAACTTATACCTTAATATCTAAACGTATTTCAAAGCAATATTAACTAATACAACTAATACAACAATCTGTGAACCAATTAAAACTTGCTAGATAATGATTTTATAAAACAAAATTCCAAAAATTCCAAAAAAGTTGCTCTTATCAATGATCTGACCATTTTAGTCAACCTGACTTAATAAAATGTATTTAATTTTATGGCAACCTTTTCGTGTCCAGTTTATCTGTAACAGCACATTTATCAGTCCAGTAGAAGAAATATGATTAAATGTAAAAACTGTTGAAAAGTAACTTAGTCATGTGGAAGGAGATTTGTTTATATTGAAAGGCTGACTCCGAGACATTCAGCCAACATGCCCAAATATTTTTCCTGAATGTTTACCACTTTAACAACGCTTTTGAAGAAGCAACAAGAGCACGGGTGGATACAGGGAGGGGTACGGACTCCCAAGACTACCCTGTATCCAGCTTTGAAGAGCTGAACAATTTGTTTTCTGCATTTCAAACGGAAGGCTTGATGGATTGTTTTGATAAAACATTAATCTACTGTAGATTTTAATCTTAAAGCTGTGTATTTCGTTCTGCTTGTTTGCATTGCTTGTTTTATAAAATTTAACTGACTTATTGACTCATCGTCCCTAAAATAATAACAAAGCATTCAATAGCAGTCTGAATGATACAATAATTATCAGTTAATACTTTTGTGGCTCACAATTTGTGGATTAGAAGTAATAAAGCAATGAAACGATGAGAAAATTATAAATGTATGTTTTTGTTAAGAAATAAATCTGACAGCTCTTAATATCTTACACGTGTTTTTCGTGCAATGGTTTCTCTATAAATAGTAAAAAAATCCCTAAAGTTGAAAGAAATAAAAATAATAAGAAAATTATTAAAAAAAACAAGACATTTAAATTAATAAAAAAACCTTTGACACGACTACAGTCGCATCCATCTTTAAACTTTTCAATCCTTTCACACAACCAAGTTCTGTATTCAGTTAAATTACTCAAATATATCAGAGTTCACAAGACTCTCCTATTGACCATAGACGGGCATCGTCAATCACTGGAAAGGGAGAGGAAAAGCAAAAGAAAGGGTGAAGAATTTCCTGGCAGCCATTTTGTGAGAAAAGTCTTTCTTTCTTTTTTAATAAATGCCGGAGCTTGAAGTGTCTTTTTAAGCAAATGTCTTCTATTTGTGGACCTGCGCACTGATTTTTTTCTTTCTTTTTTTCAGATGTCGCCATTTTTTAAGAATGGTCTCTAGAATTTGAAGTTTTTTTTTTGAAAATAACATGTGTTGCATAAGTTCATTCTTTTCTCCGAGTTTATATTAAATTTGTTTATTAAAAATATTCGCAATACTGATGATTAGGATAAAAATAATGATGATAGAGATGATTATAATTTTAATGTTAAAAACGTTGTAAAATCAAATATTATCACCATCACCATCATCGTCATCGTCACCATCATCGTCATCATCATCATCATCGTCATCATCATTGTCATCATCATCGTCATCGTCGTCGTCATCATCGTCATCGTTATCGTCATCATCATTTCATAGTTTCAATGTTAATTTTTAAGCCTTCAGTACGTTGTCGTCGTTCTTCTTAGTATGTTTGATGCAAACATCAGATGTTGTGAATTAAAAATAAACATTTTGAGCAATTTTATTTCAAATTAAATTTTTTCTATTTTAATTTATTTTTAATTTAATTAAATGATTTATTTATTTACTATAAACAGTTTTTTTGAACTAGTTTTGTTTTATCTTATTGCCGTAATTAAATCAGTTGAAAACATTCTACAAAACACAAACTTTTCTAGAAAAAAAAAAACAAAATAATTTTTTTCATGTCTATAATTAACTTAAAATTTTAAAAACAAAAAACATTTTACAGAAAAACGTGCATTCCTGTTTCACCCACCTTTTGTAACGGGGGACACCAGCAAAATATTGACAAACGCCGCCCCGTACCCGTGGCCAAATACGGTGACATCACTTGGGTTTCCGCCGAATGCTTGGATGTTTTCTTTGATCCAATGTAGGGCAGCCACCTGGTCCAATGTGGCATAGTTGCCCGGTGCATTACTGTCATCAGTGCTGAGAAACCCTGATGGGTTATATTTTTTATTTAAAAAACATTCTGGAGGGTCTGAAATTGAAGAGTTTTTCTTTATATTTAGCGAATATCACTTTTATATTTACTTTTTACGATTGAAAGATAAATGTTTTTTTATTTAGTATTTGCTAGCAATATTTTTTTAAAACAGGGTTCAATATTAGGTTCACTCATATTTATTATTCATATCAATAATTTACTATAAATTTCTAACTTGTTCAGTTTTGCTTTATTTTCTGAATATACTAATTTTTATGCTTCTGGTGACAAGTCGAATATTTGTTTTGATAATCTTAATATTGGTCTTATATGTATTTATTATTTATGATTGATTCTTTGAAAATAAGTTTTCGTTAAATGTAAAAAAACAACTCTAACACATTTCGTCCTAAAATACAACTATCTTTTCTAATTCCTTTCTCAGCATTTTTATAAGGTGTCTATTAACAATATTACATCCTATATGTATGTATGTATGTATGTATGTATGTATGTATGTATGTATGTATGTATGTATGTATGTATGTATGTGTGTGTGTGTGTATGTATGTATGTATGTATGTATGTATGTATGTATGTATGTATGTATGTATGTATGTATGTATGTATATATGTATGTATGTATGTATGTATGTATGTATGTATGTATGTATGTATGTATGTATGTATGTATGTATGTATGTATGTATGTATGTATGTATGTATGTATGTATGTATTTATGTATGTATGTATGTATGTATGTATGTATGTATGTATGTATGTATGTATGTATGTATGTATGTATGTATGTATGTATGTATGTATGTATGTATGTATGTATGTATGTATGTATGTATGTATGTATGTATGTATGTATGTATGTATGTATGTATGTATGTATGTATGTAAGTCTACATAGACACATTATGCATTTATAAAATTTCAATCTAAAAAGTGATTAAGGAAATTTTGAATAAATCAAACACATAAATTTATTGCCACATTTTAATCGTCTGTTATTTTTTCGTTCGAATTCTTTTTCTTTTGTTTGACAAAAAATTTCAATACTTCGCCCATCAATTTCAGTCTAATCCTTTCTACTCGTGTGACGCATGCTTGACCAACTAAATGTGCGTTTGTGTGTTTTCCTATAAATTAGAAAAATGCACGATAATCCATGTCAGATTTTAACTTACAGAATTTAGTCATATCGTTAAGACTATTAGAATGACATCATACGCCGTAAATTCGATTACACAAATCTAATAAAATAAAGATTAATAAAACAATAAAAATATCAAAAATTGTAATTATCCAAACAAAAATAATTTTATTTCATGGAATGTTTATTTCAAACTTTCTAATTTTGCTTAGTGGGAATTATTTATTGGCGCGTTTTGTTGTTTGCATTAGAAACCTGTAGGGTTCAAGTTATTGCACTTAAGCAAATTGTTGCTCTTTTGTTTATTAAGAATATATTGCATTTGCTCTAAAATAACAATTATTGTATAACGTATTACATCAATCTAATTATTTATAAAGTAGTATTCCAGTTATTTAATAAAAATAAGTATTTATGAAAGACTGGAAAAGTTGTAAATTCACTAATAGTGAAAAACCAAAATTGTTTATCATTACGACGTCTTTCTTTTAAATTTTAATGAGGTTTTTGTAACAAATATTTTCTACCCCCTCCATCTACTCTACCTACCTATTAATTCTAAACTCACTCATCCATCTACCATCCCACCTACCTACCTACTCATCCACCAACTACCCCATCCATACTTCTCTTTTTGTCTATCTTATTTTTTCTTAAATTTCCGTTCCCTCGGGACTTTGCATTGTGACGTACCAGCCCGGATGTTGTTTGTCATCACTTCTTGTTTTTTTAAACTTCCTGTTGGGCAAAAGATTTGCTGCTGTGAGATGTTGTGTCGGAATTTCTTCAAATAATTACCATTTCATGGTTCAAATATGCTCCATAATTTTGTTTTGTTTTGCATTAATTATTTATTAATTATTTTAGTGTGCAATTATTCTGCAAATTTGCAAATGCGAAATCGTAATTTATAGTCACTCATGCAATGCTATGAAAGAAATTGGGGATTTTCATGTTGTTACATGAAAGCATGTTATCACCTCTTTAAAAAATTATTGCCTGTAGATAGTTTAGCAGGTCATTAATATGCAAATTAGTTGATTCAAAAATAGTGATTGTAATTCTTGGCAGGACGTTTAAAAATGTCTTGTTTATGGAAAGTTTAGCGGTGGAATTGAGCGGGAATTCATTTACGAAAGACCCATAGGTCTACTATATCACATTTAGTCCGTTCAACGATAAATTGTAAGTAAGGAAGAAAAAAAGAGAAAACAGCAAGTAACCTAGAACTCCGAGTCGATAGTTAAGCGTGACCACCATCACGTGACCAAAGGCGGCCATGACACTTCCGTCATAAGCATTTCCGGTGCCGACCTCATAGGACTCGCCGTGAATGAATAAGATAACCGGTAGCAAGTCGGTTTCATTTTTAGCTGTTTGAGGAAAAACATTTATATTAATTTCCAGACAAAACAGAAAAAATATGAAATTGTTAATAAATATTTTATGCTATCATTTAGTAACCTGTACAAATCTGTTGGAAAGTGTATACGATTGGTCCATTGCGATACAGGAGAAGAAACTCACGGATATTATCTACTTTGACTTTCAAAAAGCATTCGACTCCGTCTCGCACTCAAAGCTCGCAACAAAACTTCGTGCCTATGGTATTAACGGCAATCTCAGTGCATGGCTAGTTGACTTCCTATCCAATCGTACTCAATATGTACGAGTTCACGAAACACTCTCAAATCAATCCAATGTTACAAGCGGCGTTCCCCAAGGTAGTGTCCTTGGGCCTACTTTGTTTCTTATTTACATTAATGATGTCGTGGAAAATATTACTAACAAAACGATCTCGATTAAGCTCTTCGCTGACGACATCAAATTCTATTCCAGTTCTGGTTCGTCTACATGTGATCTACAGATGGCTATTGACGAGCTGATGTCGTGGAGCAAAACATGGCAGCTCAACTTAGCTCTTGAAAAATGTGTACTATGTACGATTTGTCGCAGCAAGAACAGTCGAAGGCAAATCTCTAAATATTTTGTAAATAAACATGAGCTTGAGAATGTTACTCAAATGAGTGATCTGGGGATAACTATTGATGAAGGCCTTACTTTCAAGAACCACATAAATGTTATTACACACACTGCCGCAATCAGATCACGACTTGTCCACAGGTCTTTTACTTCAGGAAACCATCAGACACTAGCGAAAGCTTTTTGCACGTACATCCGGCCACTCCTCGAATACTGCTCCTCTGTATGGAGTCCTCACCATAGATTTCTGATAAACAAGTTAGAAAAAATTCAAAGAAGATTCACCAAGAATATTCCATCTCTTCGTCAGGTACCTTACCCCGCCCGCCTTAAGATGCTCGGTTTGCAGTCTCTCGAGTACCGAAGGCTTGTGTTAGATCTCAGCTTATGTTACAAGATATTGCATGGAAATGTATGCACCAATCTGGTGCACCATTTTCACCCCACCAACTACCCAGCAACTAGGGGTCACAGTTACAGACTTCGAACAAATGTGTTTTCAGTAGATACTACCAAGTACTTTTTTTCTAATCGTGTTGTGAATGTTTGGAATTCATTGCCGGACCAGATTGTTTTTTCTCCTACTTTCTCGGAATTTAAACATCTTATTGCTCAAACGGATTTATCTCTACTTCTGTCTGATATACGTTGAATGAGTCGCCATCTTACTGTCGATGTTTTTCTCTAATATTATTACTATTATTATTTTCTTCTCATTAGAGTGTTACTTATTTTGTCATTCTGACTGTAAATGTTATTGTACATATTTTTTTTCGGGATGGAGTTAGCGATTCATTGAATCCTTCCACTTGTTTGTGAAAAATAAATAAATAAATAAATAAATAAAACTCTATTCCATATTTTAGCAACTCGGTCGTAAATTTTACAGTGCTTAGGAATTTTCAGAAGTGTTTGAAATTCAACTGATGAGACCAGCTCTCCGATCTCTTGTTGAATGACTAAACAGCGGTAGACCATCCATGAATGGAAGCTTACTTTCAACACAGCACACAACCTTAATAAAATCTCCTATGCGACCAAACAAAAGACCATACATAAACTATTCAACAAATTTCAACCAAATGGAGATTCTTAGTTTTTGTTTTGTTTAGAGAATTTTTTTTAAATCTTGTGAAACATTTAGCTGATTGCTACGTGAAAATTTAAATTACAAAACAATTTATTTCATATCATCAAGGAAACCGAGTGATATTTATGAGCTGTAACGATATTTATTTATTTTGTAAAATTATTGTCAATAAAAAATTGCACAAATCCAAACTTTGCTGTACACAAATAAAAAACAACGTTGTACACAAATAAACAAGCAATTTGTGATTTCAATGAATTTCTGTTGCTCAAAAAACAATCGTGTTTTATTACGCTGAAACCGATACAAATATTTAACTGCAATTATTTTATAATTAGTTACCTTAACAAATAAAAAATTTCTATAAATCAATTATTAACATATTTAAAATGATCTGGACTAATCAATAATTATTGATCATTCATTTTAATTATAATTCAATCCAAGCACATTTAACATTCAGTTTGTACTAAAATAATAAGTACAAAAATATAATTGGCTGCTGTACTGTGGCTAGATGATTGCTTTTTTCTAAAAAATTAAAAATTATACTCATTTATTTAATTTTAACCTCTTTGATTTATTCATAATTTTTTATTAAATTAATAAATGTAAGCTTTATTATCAAACTAGAATTACCCGATTTGGCTTTGCTGGCGTAAAAATTTAAGAATTTGAATCATGCATGACAGAGCCCATCACCTTTAGATTTGTGGGGTCAATTTGGCTCATCATTTTATAGACTTAAAATTTATGTCCCAGGCCAACTTTAGCTATGTACAAAGATAAAAGGTTATTTTAATACAAAATGCAAATTTAATTTGCATAGCAAAGTTTAAAGAAGGGTTGCAGGCACCCGAGGCAAGCAAGTCAAACGTCACTTTTTCTCCCCAACAAAATAACGTAGGAGGGGCAAAAATAGAAAAAGAAAAAGTAAAACACAAAGGGAGGAGAAAGGAAAAAGAGAGAGAGAAAAGGCGAGAGGAAAAAAAGCGAGAGAGAAACCTCTAAAAACCCCGGCAACGCCGGGTATCTCTGCTGGTTGCAGTAAATATAATGAAACCGACAAAAATATTTGACTTGACCAAAGCTTGACGAACCCATAAGAAAATGTTTTAACAAAACATCATCCAGCTAAGATGATACCAACGGGTATTGAAATATCGGTATTGTATTTTTCGACAAAATTGAAATTTTCAAAATATACAAAAAACCCTATATAGTAAGAATTCTTCTTTTCCTTTTTTATTTTTAACAAACTTTTATTTAGGCTACATTCTCTGTTTGTGTGTGTGTGGCTTTCTCTGTATACAAATCTTGCAAGTGAAATTCAACCAGCTTTTTGACTAGCTAGGAAGCTGAAACTTTCAGCATATGTTGGTTTATATTGGATGACAATACATGATTCATTTAAAAAAAACTTAATTTGAACATCTTTCGTATTTCTAAATCGAATGTATTTGAAATCAAAGTTTGTGTTAAAAAACTCGTTTTTTCCTATACTTGTTTAAAAGAGAAGTTTAAGGTTTTTAAATCGTAAACAGCCCATTTCTTCATCTCAATTCAGCTTTTTCTTACTCCAACCCTTTTTCTCTCTCTCACTCGCTCTCTCTTTTTTTTTTCTAATCTCTTTTTTCTCTTTCTTTTCTAATTTTCCACTTTCTCGTTTTTTCTCTCTAACCTCCTTTCTCTTCTTTTCTATTCTTTCTCTCTTTCTTACGTTTTACATGCTTTTTTCCAACTATCGATTACATTAAAAATATTTATAACGCCCACTTTTTCATGTTTATTAACATGCGTTACATATACAGTTTTACTATTTAAAATTTTTTATAAAAGCCTGCTTCTATTTATTTCTTTTAAATATTAATTATTTTCTTTTTTTTTACTTTTTTTTTCTCTCTCCTGTCCTTTTCTTGTTCATTCTATTCTAGGTTTTCCTTTTTCTTCCAGCCTCCTCTGTCCCCTATAAACTCTTGATTTGTTGGTCATTATAGTGCAACAGCGTTCCTTATAAAGAACCGCTCCCCTACTTTATTTCTTCGTCGTCAAAGAAAAACTTCAAATGGATTCTCCGCTTCTGATGAGCAAAGAAATAAAAAATAAAAAAAATAAACTTTTTCCATAATTCGTTGTTAGTCATAAATTGAAAGAGAAAATTAATATAATAAAATGTTTGTTTTTTATTGAAGATGCGTTTATTCCTTGCTTCACTGCAATGCGATCAACAAAAAGATCTTTAATCTTTACTCGACGACCAGACCACAATCTTCCGGCAAAACGAATTATCCCCCTCCCACAGACAGTCTGGTACAGCCCTTCACAGCCATGAAGAAACCCGGATGATTTTTCCAGTCTATGTTGAGTACTGAAAAACCACATTAGCTTGTTCTTCCCAAAAAAAAATTTTTTATTATATTATAAGTCTCAACAAATATTCAACTGATCACAGGCTGTTTTTACGCTAACTACGCCACCAATATCGCGTAGTAATAAATTCAAGTTAGGTTATCCAGTTCCTTCAGTATGTGTTAACGTAAACAGGTAGAGCAAGTTGAAGCAGCCAAATCTCCAGCTTTAGAATGTTATGATGATCATTGGATAAAATAAGTTTTATTATATATCTAGGGTAATAATTTCTTATTAAATTTGGTGTTTGGTGTCAGAAATATTAAGATAAAAATTTTGGAAAAGTATGTTTTAAGTTTTTATAGTAATTACGTATGTTCGCTTTGCCACCTACTTAGAACTTTTTAATTTCGAACTGAAAAAATATGTGTTGTAGAATCGCTGTCACACAGCAAAATTGTGATTATTAAAATAAAATAAAATAATTAGACCAGTTTCAAATATAAAAATGAGATTATGGCTGTATATCTGTCTGTGTACCCTTTATGCATTGCAACACCATTCATCGGATCGTAATGAAATTTTCTAACAACCTTGAGAGTCAATGGGGAAAGGTTTCTGTAAAAACAAATTGAAATCGGTCAAAAAATGAGCGGAGCAAAAGCGGAAGAGCAAGCGGAAATTGGAATTGGAGAATGAGTGGGAACGGGAACGGAAAACAAGCGGGAACAAATAAGCGACCAAGAGCAAAAAAGCGAGGGGAAAAGGATCGGGAATGGGAGAGCAAGCAAAAGCGGGAAAGCGACCGGGTGTGAGAAAGCGACCGGGAGCGAGAAATCGACCGGGAGCGAGAGAGCAAGCGAGGAAAGAAACGGGAGCGAGAGAGAAAACGATAAAAAACCTCTAAAAGCCCCGGGCAATGCTAGGTACCCCGCTGTTAGTTATTAAAACTTACATGATCTAGTTAAGTACCTGTTATTGTCCCATAAATTCAAAATCATTCTGAAGAACCCTGACACGATTGTCAATATTGTAGCATTAGTGTCAGAAGTGGAATTTAAAACGAATAATTTTGAAAGCATAATTATTATGTTTTAATACAATTTTGTTTCCCAAAATTTTTCAAATTTAAAAAAAGGCATTTTTGTTGTGTATGAATTAAAAACTGTTATAAAGTATGTTACGATAATGTGACCTAGTTATTCAGAAATTCTACCAGGCTCATAGGAATATTATTTTATATTTAACATATGACTTTTTTATTAAATTTATATTTCATTAAATTTTTATCTAATAAACTTCAATATTTGATACAAAACATTGTCATTGACCAAAATTATGTACACTGAATTTCATTAAGATTCGAAAATGAAACAACAGCCAAGAAAGAAATGCAATGTTGGTGCTGTTTTCCAAGAAAAAACTGAGTGTTTCTTCAGAAAGAATACGAATGTTGTAAGGACCATTTTAGATAAGCCAAAACTTATTGGTACATTTCCCAAGCACTGTCATTCCCCAAGTACCACAAAAGATATGCGAGACAACCTCGTTTCAAATTTACGTCAGACCGTCGAAAACACTCGAACCATCTCCCTCAACCGTGAATTTAATTAATTATCGTACAGACGACAGTGAACGATGGACTGTCTTGCAAGTTCATTGAGAAAATTTCTAAACCTGCAATGGAAAATCTTTTCTCCTACCTAATTGTACAAACAGCCTGCTAATATTTTTTGTGAATCTGACCTCTTGTGTCTTTTGGACTGTGAAACCATCTATATGAATAGGACTTATAAATCATGCACCAAATTGTATAAACAAGTTATTTCTTAGAGACAAATGCATATACAAGTTATTTGTTAGAGACAAATGCATATACAAGTTATTTGTTAGAGACAAACGCATATACAAGTTATTTGTTAGAGACAAATGCATATACAAGTTATTTGTTAGAGACAAATGCATATACAAGTTATTTGTTAGAGACAAATGCATATACAAGTTATTTGTTAGAGACAAATGCATATACAAGTTATTTGTTAGAGACAAATGCATATACAAGTTATTTGTTAGAGACAAATGCATATACAAGTTATTTGTTAGAGACAAAGGAGAAAAATAAATGCAGTAAAATCATGAAAATGTAGTTTCTTCCTGTAGTAAATTGTCAACGCAATTGCTAATTGAAAGAAAGACAAGCTAATGATTTTTAGATTGGGTCTTATAACCAGGCCAAAGTCATTAAAACGCTTGTAATCTCAAAAAATGTTATTGATAAAATTCTGAATATCAATAACATGAAACTAAAAAAGATTAGATCTAAAATCTGAAATAATTTTTATGACCACAAACAATTTTGTATGAAAAAGATTACAGATTCTCCAAATTTTAACTTTTTAAAAGCGTATGTAAATTACTGCCACGAGCCGACCCGACCCAACTCACGTTTCGACCCTACCCAACTCGTTTTTTGACCCGACAAATGAACAACTCCAGCTTGAACGCACCGGAAACGTTCGGCATAACAAGATGTGTCCGGAAATGTAGCCAAAGTTATTAAAAAAATATTTCATTAAGTTTGTACCTTAGGTTAATCATTTACTACAAAATTAACTCTAGTTGTCTTGATCAAATTTTCAATTATAATTGGTTATTTCAGCCATAGAACCAAACATCGATCAAAAACCTTTGTTTTTGTGATCAAATTTGATCCAATGTGTTTTTAAAAAAGTTAATTGAACTGAAGTCTGAGGCGCTTACGAAGGTTCCTTCAGACTAGTTTTGAAATAATGAGTCTTAAGTTTAGATTTAAAAATATTGACGTTTGGAGAGTCCCTAATATCCGGAGGAAGAGAGTTCCAAACGGCTGGGGCAGCGTGGCGAAGCCACGCCTAGAGATTTTGTTGATTGTAGTCTTGTAGTAGATGAAGGAGGATGTAGAGCGAAGTTGTTTAGAAATAGATCTTGCGGTTATGAGTTTGTGTAGATATACAGGAGATGAAGTGGCAAGGGTTTTGTAGGTTATGAGCGCTATTTTGAAATGGATGCGATAGGAGATTGGTAACCAGTGTAGTTTGGCGAAGAAGTTAATGGCAGGTTGATGAACTGAGCTAGGGATGTTGAGAGCTACTTTGGCAGCACGCTTCATGATTCTTTGAAGACGAGATGTTTGGTGAATTGAGATGTTGTAGAGAGTTGAGTTGCAATAATCAATTCTAGATAGTATGAGACAGCGAATGAGCATACTAGCGAGCTCAGTAGTGAGAAGAGGTCTAATGTGACGTATAGCTCTGAGGTAGTGATTGCATTATTTGATGATAGATGCGATGTGGTTATAGAATGTGAGTTTGTTATCTAAAAATACGCCTAGAATTTTAAGAGAAGGCGAAACATTAACGGATTCTGAGCCCAACAGTAACGATGAAAGATGTGAAAGTGAGTTGATTTGATGAAATGATCCGAGGAGAGATAATTCGGTTTTAGTGGTGTTAAATTGGAGGTTATTTTGCAGAAACCGCATTTCAATGGCGTTGATGCAAGAAGTGAGTGTTTGGATTGTGTTTAGGAGTGAGCGATATGAAGAGCTGCGTGTCGTCTGCGTAATGATGATAACCTAAGTTATGCAAAAAAATGTTTGACCTATTTGTTTAAAATTTCTAGACAGTTTTGCCCAAAATTATATCCAATTTTGACTGAATTTTTATACTCACTTAAGCAAGGAGTTTTCTCGCATTGATCAGGTTGAATGCCTCGCCGAGGTAACTCGTTTCACTAATCTTATTTTTTTTTATATATATTTGCGTCTTACTGTTTTCGAATTTATCTTTTTAATATTTAATTTTTAATTTTTAATTTATACCTTTTTTTTAATGATTTTTAATGATTTTAATTTCCAGTGCAACTAAATTTTACTTCGTCTCTTATCGAGGTTTCATAAAAGTTTATGAAAGTGGCTGTAATCAGTTTTTTTATTACATTTCGAAATAAATGTGTTTAAAAAAAACTTTGTATATAAATTGTTTTCAATACCATTCGTCGTCAACGAACAAAGAACTTTGCATCATCAGTCAAATGACGTCGTTTCAATATTGATGATTATATCATTTAATCGTTTTCGATGCAGAAGTTTTATTCCAATGACGTTGCCAAGGTGATTGAAAATGGAAAGATTTTGAGTATACAAAAATTTCCATCAGTTCATAACTTTGGAATTAGAAGAAGTGGTTGACATGAAGATAAATTGCTTATTAAGCCTCATACATTTTCATAAACACAATTATCTGTCTATCTTTAGTGGAAACGTATATTTACGAAGAAGCAGAATTACTTTTAAAAGAACTGTTAGAAAATATGTCCAAAACAAATGAGATCCCTATTTTGCGAAAGTCATTACCGACGCTTGTCATATACACACCCACGCATAAAAATGATCACCCTACACTTCCATTCTACATATCAATCGAATATCTGCTCTCCCACTTGCATGACTCCCCTTAAACAATCGCGTGATCCTCCTACAAACAACAACGTGATCCTACCCCAAACAATCATATCCAATGACTCAATAATTACTTGACTACCCGTAAACAACTCCCCACCATACACCCCCGGTACGCCCCCCCGCTGTTATAAGCCCCGCAAAGCATCGCAGTGCCCCATAAACTTGTTCCAATCGAAAACAGAGGAAGTGTTTACAGGGGTAGGGAAGGCTTCATTCCGTCACGTGGTCTTGACGTCACGTGGTGATTGGTGCATTGAATGTAAAATTATAAAATTATTAATAAAGTACAATAATTTTAATTAGTACCATAATCATTAGGTTGGTGCTTACAGATGTCAGTGGTGGCTGTTTGAATTTGAAATCGTGATAGGAAAACCGCAAAAAAGGATTTAAATGTTTTCTACAATCAGTATTGTAGATATTTTTGTATGAAACATTTTTTATCAATAATTTTAAAAACCATTTTGTATCAATAATTTTATAAATAATTTTTTATCAATAATTTTATAAACTATTTTGTTGGAATATTTTTTTTATCACCACTAAAAGATGTTAAACGAAAAATTGAGTTTTCCAAAAGGGAAAAAATTGAAAGCTCCCTCGGGACTGGTTTCACATTTCCCAAAAGGCAAGAATTTCTTCAAAATATGAAACAAATGGAAATAACTGGCGATGATGAAGATGACGAACACGATGATGATAATAAAAATGGTGATGATGTTGATTGTGATTGTGTTGTAGTAGAGGTTTTGAAGCTTTTTTAATCCTACCTATTGTAGAGGTATATATATATATATATATATATATATATATATATATATATATATATATATATATATATATATATATATATATATATATATATATATATATATATATATATATATATATATATATATATATATATATATATATATAATAGAATGAAAGATGGAATAAAAGAAAAAGAAGTGAGTGGAGGGGATTGCTTTCAGCGGTCACTGATTTATCTCCCGGCACTTTTTTTATTGGGACATGCTTGTATATATTCAGTCTGCCTGACCCGGACGCCCCGAAGGAAAAATGTTATTACCTAGAGAAAAGCTCAATTTAAAGCAAGGAGAGACATTAATTAGTGAAGAGGCTGGTCACGTGGTAACACCGGCTCAAACGGATGGAGCTTCGACTTCCTTTCTTTTTCTATTTAGTTCTTAAAATGGAAGTTCATATGTGACTTTGTAATATGAATTTTAGATTGTTAGATTTTATTTTCGAAATATTATTTTTTTAGTTTTTATAATCCTTGATTTGTTTTATTTTCCTCTTTAACTACATTTTGGTTTTTTTGATTGATAATTATATGAGTTCAGCGGTCACTGATTTGTTGTTGAATTTTTTATTTTAATTTCTGTCATCGTCTGACAACTTAATTTATTTGTCTATTTTTTATTTTATTTAGTTTTTCATTCTCTAAATTCACTAAAGTTGATTTAGAGAATAATTTTATGTCAGATTATCTATATAACAAAATATTTAAATGTTAACTTGACAATTGACTAATAAAAACAAATTTACTTTCAAAACTTTTTACCAAATGAAAACAATCATCCTTTTAAAATTAAAGGTAACAAGTTAAAGTACATTCATTTTTGAGCGCCACTTACATGTATGAAAGTATGAACAGACAAGTAGCCACTTTACAATATTTGCAGCTCGCAGAAAAGCCTAGCGATGAGGTATTAGATGGCGGCTCTGACATCCATATTGCATATTGCTCGCTAGTTCCACAAGCGCACAAAGGATTTTAAACCTTTGGAAACTGTTATGCTAGAAATCTAATGGAGAAAACATTAAAATATTTGGTTATAAAGAGAATCTGGAATAATAAAATAATGGCAATATTTTTTTTGCTGTTTATTTAATTAATAAAATTTGTGAGATAGCTTCACATTTTTTCGCTTGCCAGCATATATGAAAATTGTTTTTTTACAGCTAACAAGCAGAAAAATTTGCAGTTATCTCGTAAACTTTGATGATTAATTAATTATCGTTGTTTCTTAATTTTTTTGTGATTTTGAACACGTTTAAACAATGCCCGATTTTACTATTTTCTGTATCCAATATGACATTACAATTTGTGTGGTCTATTAAACAGACGCTTTTAACACATGCGCCATAAATTTTCTCAATGTCGTTCATAAACATAATTAGCATATTTAAATCTTGTACGAAGTATGGGTAATGAATTGTAAGGATTGCCTTAAATAATTTACTTGATCCAGAAAATGTCAGCAGCAGAGAACTAATGTAATGATTTGAAGTGTGTTCATCTCCATCAACGTCCAAGCAGCATTGGATCCAAGTTGTTTTCTGTCTCAGTTTTCAGCATTTTTAAATTCCTTATATTAACTTCACCGCCAGTTTTACGTGCTTCCTTAAATGTTTGTAAACCTTGAAAGTGAAATTTAACTAACTTCCCGTCATCCAATCGAGCTGAAATTTGAAATATATGCACACTCCTCCTGACAATTAAAACTATTAAAGTTTGAAAACTTTCTGCAAAACAATTATTTTTGATTAAACTTAGTTATTATCTATATTTTAAAACAAGAATAAATCAAACACGATTATATGGATGTTTGCATATGTAAATTTAAAAATATGTTGTTTTAAAAAAAATGTTGTTATAAGTAAAAAGTCGGTGAATCTTGAAATATAAAGAATTTGTGGAAAAACTTCGTATTTTACGCTTACTTGTTCTATTTCACATAGTTTACTTCAAGATGATATTCGGAATACCAGAATAAGGGACTACAATACTACATCCCCGGAATCCCAAATTTAGCTGTTTTGGTCAAACTCGCAATCAAATAGCATAAGGTGCCGTGATCCTGGGATTCACGTCATTTAATTGGATATACTACATATATTACAATTATGGTAATACATTTAATTGGATACGCTACATATATTACAATTATGGTAATACATTTAATTGAATATACTACATATATTACAATTATTGTAATACAAATTTTTTTCGAACATAAAACCGTTATCATCTGTTGCACCTGATTTTTTGTTTGTTTTGTTTGTTTTAATTTATAATGGGTTTTTGTACTTTCTTCAAACCTTTACTTTTTCTGCTGCTCAAAAACTTTGTTGTCATGGTTAATATTGCATTTTGGCGCTATTCAATTTTAAAACGTTTTAAACAGTTTGTCATCATTCATTCCCATCATCAATGCAAATGAACTGTTTAATCAAATGGTTGTTTTACAATTGGCCAAATTATAAAACCACGTGAAAACAGTTGAAATAGCGTCCTCAGGAGTATTTAAACAAATGGCTAGCAGTTATTTTCCCTGCCTTAAAGTCGCTGACCTGAAAATGGATAGAGATGCAAACGTAAATAAGCCTAAGGTGATTTTGTAACATCATATATCCGTTTGAGTTTCTGTTTTACCGATTTGTCTTTCACTTTTTTTATTTCACTTCAATTATTAAACAAATTAAACTCAATAAAGATGCAGATTTAAAAAGAAAAATCTTAATTAGTTTCAATTAAAAATTAAATCTTTTACTAGACGACTGCAGGATTGGTGACTGTGAAATTGTTCAAGTCGCTTAAGTGGATTTCGTCGCTTTTAATTCTTTTTAAAATTCGTAAACGAAACTGAAAAACGAAAAAAATCACAGCGAATAGAAAAGATAAGTACAAGCAGAACGGAGATGAAAAAGCGATCGATGGAAGGAAAAGAGTGAAAGACGAATGAGGAGGCAAGGAGAAGTTGTACGTCGAATGGGATGAATGTGTCGCACGTTGAAGATGATGAGTACACAGGAATTCATCATGCCCATTGATTCAATTCCTTCAAGCATCATCTCATGTGCACGTCGACATTGAGACATGACACAGTCACTTTGACTGGGGTCGATAAGGTTTTCTTGCACATGGGTGGATGCCAGGCTGGATGTGTGGATGAATGTATGGCTGGCTGGACGTGTGGGTAGATTTGTAAGAGTAGATGAGTAGATTATGGGTGTGTGTGTGGGTGTGTGAAGGTGGATGAGTTGGTCAATGTTGTGGGTGTCTAGTGTGCATGGGTGAATGTGTAAGTAGATGCATGAGTGTATGCATGGATAGATGTATGTGTGTGCATACGACTTGGTGGATGTGCTGGTTGGTATTAGTTTGTTATGTTGACCAATGAGTGGATGTTTGAATGGGTGTATGTGTAGTTGAATGTGTTGGAATGTTTGTGGATGTGTGAAAGAATGTATAGACGCCGGGCTCAGGCCGGGCCAAGCCATCAAATCAAGGTTATCAGAACAGGCTGGGCCGGACTGAAATTTGCATTGTCAGCCATAATTATATGCTATGAAACCATAGACCGAAATAAGCACGACCTATGCCAGAAATTTTGTGCCTGTTGGTTTCATTGTCAAAAATCACAGATTTTTATTTATATTTATGCCGGACACTAGTCAGCACGGGCTTGGGATTTTGTGCCTATAAAACGACCAAACCGGTCCAAAAAATCGGCAAGTACAGGACTTTAGTATGTATGTTTGTGTGTGTGTGTGCGTGCGTGCATGCATGTATTGGTGTGGAAGTGTGGGTTAATGTCCAGATAGATGATAAATGATGGGGGTGTGTAGGTGAGTAGTAGGATAGGTGGTGATGTGGGATGCAAAGGATGAGAAATGGATTTTTGGAGGAGAAAAAGCAAAATAGTGGCCGGAAGAAAATGATGTTGATCATGATATTGCAATGAAATTTGCACTTAATAATGTCAACAAAGTTCAAATTCAAAATTACAATTATCATGTTAAAAATAAAAAAATTATAATATTTATAATATCAATCATTTTTATGATAATCATCATCATTATTGTCGTCGTGATTTTCATCATCATCATCATCCCCACCACTACCACCACCATCATCATCAACGCCGTCACCATCAATCACTTTCATCGACATGGTGAGAATGAAAATTCTCTCAGATCGAATCATTCTAATCTTCTTAAAACTGATTCCAACTTGATTCTTTCCGACAAAACTTCCCTATTATAACGACTTTTCATTTTATCTACCAATGGTGAACAATAATTCTGCTAAGGAAAAACCTATGTGATGTACAGTGTTCTGTGTTTTTACTGATTTGAACATGGCTGTACATTGTCGCCTGTTGATTAGAAATGTTTCCAATATACCTTTACTCTTTCTTCTCTCTCCGCCTCTCTATCTCTTTCTCTTTCTCTCTCTCCCTTTCTCTTTTGTCCATCATTTTTAACGCTAACAGAAACAGCGCTTACATGTATAAAATTATAATTTTTGTTTTATTAGAATCATAAAGTTTTTATAAATGTACTCAAATAAGTCGTTATTAGCAAATTTGTAAATTTAAAGTTTTAAAATAAAAACGTAAATACTGCATTAAGAATTTACGACTGCTTGAAGTTCCACGACTGCTCTGCAAAGTCACTTTCATGCTCCGTTTCATGTCTTTCGAACATTGCTTTCCACCTTCATCGTCACATCTATTCGTCCACCCGTCCATGCATCCATTCCTTCATCGATCCATCCGTCCATGCATCCATTCCTTCATCGATCCATCCGTCCATGCAATCATTCCTTCATCGATCCATCCGTCCATGCATTCATTCCTTCATCGATCCATCCGTCCATGCATTCATTCCTTCATCGATCCATCCGTCCATGCATTCATTCCTTCATCGATTCATCCATCCGTCCATGCATTCATTCCTTCATCGATCCATCCGTCAATGCATCCATTCCTTCATCGATCCATCCGTCAATGCATCCATTCTTTCATCGATCCATCCGTCCATGCATTCATTCCTCTATCGATCTATCCAACTATGAATGAAAAAGTGAAACTCAAACCCGAACTTCCGAAAATAAAAAACCAAGTACCCGGTGTTTTGAGAAACTAAAACCCTAAAATTCCGAACTTTAAAAAGAAAGTTAAACACAAACTCAGAGTTTTCAAAATTTGATACATTTAATGAAGTCTTGTATTAAAAATAATTTTTAGCCATTTATCCATAAACAGCATTCTTTCTGTAGTCTGGTTATATAAAAGTAGCTCCTCTGAACAGTTACGTGGATAGAACGATGGTTAAATGGGACAGTATTTAGTTATGACCACCAAGTTCGAAAAAGTTAGCCATTTTTGTCTACTACAGTAACAGATCTTTATTTACGCAAAATTATTTTGCGCATAAATACATTTGAAAACATTGAGAAAGTTTTGAATTTATTATTTGGATTTTACATCTATTTTATTGTATTTGTGGTTATTGATGAAATTGCTTAATTACAATGGCTAAAATAGCTAAAGTGTTAAGAGTGTCGTAGACAAAAATAATTTAATGATCTGCTTAGATTTAGAATTTCTATACCTAGAAGAATACTTACACTAACTAGAAGAAAAATCGTTGAAAACTGTTGAAGCAGTTCTGAATTTTACACTGAAAGAGCAAATATCTCAAGGCTGTTATTTCAACACACAGATGGAAGTATTTTTGGATATTAGAAAAACGCAGTTGTCCTTGTATTTGCCGTTATCTGCTTATTTATTTATTTATTTATTTATTTATTTATTTATTTATTTATTTATTTATTTATTATTTATTTATTTATTTATTTATTTATTTATTTATTTATTTATTTATTTATTTATTTATTTATTTATTTATTTATTTATTTATTTATTTATTTATTTATTTATTTATTTATTTATTTATTTATTTATTTATTTATTTATTTATTTATTTATTTATTTATTTATTTATTTATTTATTTATTTATTTATTTATTTATTTATTTATTTATTTATTTATTTATTTATTTATTTATTTATTTATTTATTTATTTATTTATTTATTTATTTATTTATTTATTTATTTATTTATTTATTTATTTATTTATTTATTTATTTATTTATTTATTTATTTATTTATTTATTTATTTATTTATTTATTTATTTATTTATTTATTTATTTATTTATTTATTTATTTATTTATTTATTTATTTATTTATTTATTTATTTATTTATTTATTTATTTATTTATTTATTTATTTATTTATTTATTTATTTATTTATTTATTTATTTATTTATTTATTTATTTATTTATTTATTTATTTATTTATTTATTTATTTATTTATTTATTTATTTATTTATTTATTTATTTATTTATTTATTTATTTATTTATTTATTTATTTATAACATTACAATGAAAACATTGTTTTATCGTTCGTGTGCATTTCAAGACAAATGAAAAAAAATAGATTAAAATATTATTTATTTCTTATATTTTGGATTAATTGAAGTAAGGTAAATATTTTTTTAATTTATTTAATTATTTAAAAATATATAAAAAACGTATTTATATAATTATTTTATTATATATAAATTAAATTGCCTTAGATATCAGATCGTCACACACAAACGTCTTACACAGATGTCTTACACAGCCATAGGCTATTATATATATATATATATATATATATATATATATATATATATATATATATATATATATATATATATATATATATATATATATATATATATATATATATATAACGGCTTGTATTAGCATGATTTGAAAACCAATGAGTAAATAACTTAATTTTTTCCCAGTGAGCAAGTAAAATTATATTGGGAATGTGATTTGAAAGCTCCCATCCGATGTCAACTCGAATTAGTTCCATCTGATCGTGGACGATCGCGTGAAAGAGGAGAAGGAGAAGAAGGTTCGTGCATATTTCATGAAGAATTTCTTACAAGGAGTTGTTCAGTTTTATTTCCTCGGGCAGATCAACTGATATAATCGCAAGTTTGCAGTTACACAAGTTGATGAAACAAAAAGCACTTAAATCAAATGTTTGAAGGTATAGGGAGAAGATGTCGGAAATAACGACGATTAGGATGGCGATGATGTATATAAAGATGACGATGACGATGATGATGTACTGGTGGGAATGATGGTGCTGATGCTTATGCTGTTGATGGTGACGATGCTGATGATAATGATAACGATAATAAGAATTGCCGAGGTGAAAGTGGTGGTAATGGCGGATATTATGATGGTGAAAAGAGCGTCAGTGCTGTTCATGATGACGGCACTGTCAATAAATAATGATGATAATAACAATTATAACAGCAGTGATAGAGATGATGTTTTATTTTTAAATTAAGAATTGATTTAACTGTTGTATTGAGGGAGGCTACTGAAATATGGATGCGCCCGGTCAAAGTTTCCACGAGATTGCACCACATCTTATATATCAACAATATCGAGTTATCTCCAATTAAACTTGACTAAAGATTAATTTTTTTAATGAGACATAATACAATAACATCACAAGTAGATCCATCAATGTACTTATAATATTCCAAGTACTGAACATCACCGTATTGTAATAACACAATCACAAAGTACATACACGACATTACGACAACTTTTCACAAAATGACACACGTACACTGGTTAACAGGAAGTCATCTCTGGTTTTTATTTTAATTCTTCAAAAAAACATCTTTTTTCTTAATCAAAGATACTTTTAACTTTTTTTCAATCATAAAATAAGTAATACCTTACCTAGGTCTGTGTGTGTGAAGATATCTGCGTACATGTGTGTGTGTATTCATGTGTGCATGACTGTGTGCGTGTGTGCATATGGAAAAAGCTTTCGTTTTATAAATTGCTTCACATTTTATAGTTCAAGGTCTCGGGATGAAAAGTTACTGAATTATGTTGCAAGCAGCTTCTGAAAAAAATTATGTTGCTAAGAAATAAATGAACAACTCAATTCTGAAAATTTTAATTTCATTTCTAACATTTTTGTTTCGTGATAAAACTATTGTCTACAAATAAATTTTTGTAGGTGGGTATGTATGTATGTATGTATGTATGTATGTATGTATGTATGTATGTATGTATGTATGTATGTATGTATGTATGTATGTATGTATGTATGTATGTATGTATGTATGTATGTATGTATGTATGTATGTATGTATGTATGTATGTATGTATGTATGTATGTATGTATGTATGTATGTATGTATGTATGTATGTATGTATGTATGTATGTATGTATGTATGTATGTATGTATGTACGTATTTACGTACGTACGTACGTACGTATGTATGTGTGTGTTATAACTCTTTGCGAGCTTTCGTCGCCGAAGGTCTTCAGAAGAAGAACCTCTCATTTTTAGGGTTTCGTCCCTTAAACTTCTTGACGCTTTTAAGTTAAGAGAGGTGGGCCCACGTCCGTTGATCAGGCAGACGCCCTTCGGCAAAAAAATGATCAAATTCCTAACTTGAAACACGAAAATTCAAAGTTCAGCAGAAAACTGTTCGAAATAAAACTTGAAATCGCCGGAACTATTATCGCCCAATGTAAACATGGCTAAACCATTTCGTGTGCATCTTGTAGCGCTTTCTTTTTTCTAATAGCGAAAATCCAAATGATGCAGCTTCAGCTGTCTGGGAGATCTCCTTGATGGCTCGAGTTTTTTCTCGGTTTGAAAAACCAAGAGCTTTTAGCAGTTTTAACATTGAGCTGCTAACCAACCCTCGAACGCCAACCTCGACTGCAAACATTTCAGTCCTGAACCCTTTGGCATTCAAATCACATGCTAAATCCCTATATCTCTCCTCTTTGAAAATATTGCTAGATTCCACGTTACTTTCCCATGGCACAGTGAGTTTGATCAGGAGCAGTGTCTTGGCCAAGTCAGAATATATAATTATATCCGGCTTTAAACCGCTAGATCTCACAGTTTCTAGAAATTTTCTTTCGCCATCCAAATCAGCCGAAACCGACCAATCGTCGGCAGCACCCATCACACATTCAAAGTCTCTTGTAGATCTGAACCTGTAGAACTTTAGATTGCCTTCTCTCAAAAAGTAGATTTTCCTTTTCTGCTATATTCCTCTTGTCTTTGCTTTCTTACACGTTTCTTTGACGAAGTCAAGCAATTTTCGGAGTACTTGGTTATGGCGCCAAGTGTACCTCCCGTGTGAAAGTGAAAACGAACCACAGGAAAGAACGTGAATGAGAGTCTCCGATTGCCCACATAACATGCACGAATCATCGTCTTTCAACTTCCATCTTCGAAGATTGCTGGATGACGGCAGTTGATCACAAACAGATCTAATCAAAAAAGACAAAAGTAGTGGTGTATGTATGTATGTTTGTATGTATGTATGTATGTATGTATGTATGTATGTATGTATGTATGTATGTATGTATGTATGTATGTATGTATGTATGTATGTATGTGTGTGTGTGTGTGTGTGTGTGTATGTATGTATGTATGTATGTATGTATGTATGTATGTATGTATGTATGTATGTATGTATGTATGTATGTATGTATGTATGTATGTATGTATGTATGTATGTATGTATGTATGTATGTATGTATGTATGTATGTATGTATGTATGTATGTATGTATGTATGTATGTATGTATGTATGTATGTATGTATGTATGTATGTATGTATGTATGTATGTATGTATGTATGTATGTATGTATGTATGTATGTATGTATGTATGTATGTATGTATGTATGTATGTATGTATGTATGTATGTATGTATGTATGTATGTATGTATGTATGTATGTATGTATGTATGTATGTATGTATGTATGTATGTATGTATGTATGTATGTATGTATGTATGTATGTATGTATGTATGTATGTATGTATGTATGTATGTATGTATGTATGTATGTATGTATGTATGTATGTATGTATGTATGTATGTATGTATGTATGTATGTATGTATGTATGTATGTATGTATGTATGTATGTATGTATGTATGTATGTATGTATGTATGTATGTATGTATGTATGTATGTATGTATGTATGTATGTATGTATGTATGTATGTATGTATGTATGTATGTATGTATGTATGTATGTATGTATGTATGTATGTATGTATGTATGTATGTATGTATGTGGTTAAGTAACGCCATCAAATGAAAACACATGAACTGATTTTATTGAAATATATTACATTTGAGGAGCATGGTCCAGGGGTGGCTTGTGTTTATCTTGACATAAAAATGTCAAACTGGTCAGCGTCAAAAGGCTAAAAAACCAATAAAACCGGACAACTTTAGATATCTCAGTTAATTTGTAATACAAACAAATCAAATGCAATACAAATATGAGACAATACATTTTTCTAGCCGAAAAAAATTAACCAGACAATGAGATTTTTAGATTTTGCATGAGAAGTTGAAAATAAAGGTTTCGAATTATTTTTAATCAATTCTTCTGTAATTTTGTTTACATCTCACCTGATTTGGTTTTATTATTACACACTTCAAAAAGTTGTTTAACTTTCTAAGTCAAAAACAACAATTTTGAAAAAAAAGTTGTTTCTAAGAAAAAAATTAATTAAAAAAAATTCAGATGCGAAAGAGCATCCGTGCTGTTCGGAGCGTATAATGGAGCATGTTTAAGAATATGTGCAGCGTGGGGTGCTCTGGATGTTCAACCCATATGTGGTGCGTGATGATATTTGCAACTTCGTCTTCTGGTCACGTTTCACAAACTCATGGAAGGGAGAAGTCGATGTTTGAGAATCCAAATGAGGTGCTTTGTGTCTTTTCTACAAGTTATTTCCTTTTTCTTTCCATCTTTTTATCAGTCTCTACATCATTTTTTTCTCTTTTATTAGCAGCAATATTAAGAATAATTAATTGATTGAATAAATGATTAATGTTTGTATGTCTATTTATAATTAAGTCCAGAGTATATAAGCTATAAGGATAATATAAACATCTCTCTACTCCTCCTCCCCCTGGACAAACACTGGCTCATCTGCATCTCTTTGTAGCGCTTCATTCATGTTCTGCAGATCAACTGGGGGAAATGAAAAACATTTATGCAAAGTATTTCGTTAACATTTTTGCTGTTGTTTTATTTCGTTTTGTAATTAAGTTAATAAAACAGGAAATGTTTATTGAACCTTTAACGGTATTGCAAGATACTGAAGTCGAAATACTTCAGGAGCTGAGATGCTGTTTTTTATCAGAATTTATATATTTATTTGTTTAAAATGATATTATACTAAAGAAAACAATAAAAACACAAAAATTAGAACAAAAAAGTAAATAGATGAGAAATGCTTAGAAAAGCAATTTTCTGTAAGCACATCCCAGCCATGCTCAGGTGTTGAGATGATAAATTGGGGAGAACCAAATTGTGGGGTGGGGGTAAAAAAGAAAAAAATCTCAGCTAGATTGAAATGTGGGGAGTTTTTGAGTGGGTTGGAAGCAAAGGGTGGACCCATAAAGAACATTACTGCCTCATAACAGAACAGCCGCCATATTGTTTCGTCCGCTGTCTGCCCCATGACTTTCAGGCAGGTGCCTTCGTAACCGAGTTAGCTGGTCACAATGATTTGTAGCCAGCCGTTCTAATTGAAAGACGATCATGTGACATGTGAAAATAGAAAAAACTGGTCACGTGTGACTGAATTACTGGAGCGTGACACGAAAAACAATTTAAAAATAAAACAAAATACAAATGAAATATGAAAAAAATATCGTAATTTTTTAATGTTGTTGTTTATTTATCTGCTGGTAATAGGAAGCCGACGAAAATCAACAACTGATGGATCCAGGTTGATGGAAATATTCTTTTTTTATGGCTGACAGCAAGGCAGCGCAATGAAGCGTGCTGTTCCATTAATCCGGAGACGAATTCCAAGTGGAAGAAGAGACAAATTAACACCGTCCTGCAAGACTGACCTGCTCGCTTATAAATCAATGGAAGCTATCATCAAGTTGAAGTCATTCATGCGGGAGGAAAGAAAAAAATAATAAAAAAAAAGTTGAAAAAGAAAAAAAAGTTTTTTTTTCAAATTTTTCATGGTGAAAAATTGCTGGTTTTTATCTAGATTTTTTGTCATTGTTTGTTGTTTCATCTTTGAATGTTTTAAGTTTTTTTCCCCTAAAAAACAAAGAACACTGAAAACAGAGCGTTTCTAAAAGTAGCATTAATTACAATATATCACTGGGGTACTTAATATTCGTTGTAGCCAAAAACAATATTACGAGATTTTTTGTTACTATGGTTATTATCTAATAATTAGTCTAGCAATCTCATGAATATAATTTTCCATTATCAACCTATTTGTCATAATTTACTTGAAAAATCAGAACTTGTCGGAAAAATATAAATGAATTCTAATATTATCTAGTAGAAATCAAGAAACTGTCATTTCGTGAAAAGTCTCTAATCAATCTTTTCTTGTTGCAAAAAAATTATTAATAAAATGTGAAAGCTGAAATAGTTTTTTGTTTTTGTTTTATTTTTGTTGTCTTTTTGTCGTATGTGTCTTGTTCTGTGTGGTTTGTTATATCAGAGGTGAACATGAGTGAGGTTAAGTTATGTTGGTTTGGGATAAAAAAAAACTGAAAAGTTTTTCTTAATTAACACGAATTTAACTGTAGGTTGTGTTGGGTCGGAATGAGTTGGGTTGAGAAAATGGTGGGTTGGGTCAAAAAAATGAACCCATATCCTGCTCTGTGTTATATGCGTCATTTTCTGCGAGGTTTGTTATATGCGTAGTATTGTGCGTATTTTGTTATATTTGTCATATCCTGCGTATTTTGTTATACGCGTCTTGTTTGGCGTGATTTCTTATATACGTCATGCTCCGAGTATTTTATTATTTGCATCTTTTGCATGCACTCCGCTGTATGTGCTTTGTTATAAAATCCTTCACTTGCTTCCGCAGCTGAACTGCAATTTCAAATACAAACCTGTCCAACCCGTCCTAAAAAGAATCAAATATGACTTTTATTGTATGTTTCACATCGTGACTATCGTGTATTTAATTCAATAAAATATTTTCATCAAACATCTAAAAAACTTTTCAGAAAAAAAATAATTGTGTGTTTCCATTTTAAACTAATAATAGGACA
>OZ022242.1:10164991-10189991 GCA_963978895.1 Erpobdella octoculata
CAACATGGAAAAATTAAAAATCAAGAAAAGGAAGAGATTATTTAAATCTCTTTTTCAATAACTCAGTCGACTGGAAAAATTAACGATTAATATAAACATAAATATTAAATTATCTCACGAAATTAAATTAAAAATTAGTGTTATTTAAAATTATAATGTTATAGATTTATAGATGATCAATTAAGTATAAATGAAACTGCATTTTAAAATATTCAAATCGACATTGTGAATCAAGCTTAATCTGTTTCTATATAAGAATTTCTCTTAGGAATGTTTGAACAGCATCCTTGTAGTTCATCGTTTTCATCGTCGAAGCCAGAAAAAACATTTGGTCTCTTCTGAAGTTATTCTAAAGTTAGTTTAATTTGTAATTTCAGTCTCTAAAGAGCAGTTTATCAGCTCGTCTTACAAATTATTGTAATACAGTTTAAAGACTATCTAGCTATATTGAAGCTTTTTTCGTATAAAGAAATAAAAAAATCTAAATAGAATTAACTCGAAAAAAATTCAATTTTTCATCAGCAACTTTATTATTTAAAATTTAACTCGAGTTTACGTTAGATTTTTTGGTTTATTTTGTTTCTAAAAAATTAGAAAATGAGCTGTGTAGTCCATAGCTACTAGTAAAACCCAAGCTCGATCGTTAAAGGGCTTGAAACTGGTACAACTGTTCTAGATGCATTTAGGAATATAAAAGAAATATAAAATATGAAATATAAAGTATAAAGAAAAGAATTGAAATTATATTACAATTACTTCACTTGTTTCTTACTAAAACATTCGATTATGTTAAAAAAACTACTAAGTTGATTTTATCGTAGAGATTTCTTATTGATTATGACAAATTGAAAAACAATGTTAGGATTTGCTTACACTATTTCTATATTCCTTAATTAATTTAAGTTAATCAGTTAACATTTTGGCAATTACAGTTACATAATTAATAGTCGAACGCTTTAAAAAGATTTTGAGAAAAGTCCTAATTTTTTCTCCACGCACACAGATGCTGCAAAATATTTATCTTTGCCTCAATTATGAGCTTCGTCTTCCGGACCTGCAATTAATTTTGATTTTTTTTCACTTTATTTCTACTGAAAACAAATAAAAAAATTTTATAAATTAGTCTTTCTAATTTTCGGCGTTCACGAAATTGAAGTTAAATTAATGAATTTAACAGAAATTGCAGAAAACGATAACAACTTGTCAAATGAGAACATTGCTTGATAATCCTTATAAAAAACACACTTTATAGTTATTTTCTTAAAATATGATTTGCCCCAAAACAGTTTCGAACATTATTGTGTATCGATGGCTGAAATGCATAGGAAAACATTAATGCATAATTCTTTCAACCTTGCATGCGGTTTCGTAAAGCCAGAGATTTCCCAAATTTTTATAGAATGCGTTGCCAGCTTGATTTGATGATGGGGAGTTTATTACAATTATCCCGAAAAAAAACAAAAATAAAGTTATCTTACATTTTAATTTACTAAAAGGCTGAACCAATGAGAGCTTTAAGCTTGTTTCTTTGAAACGAGACGGTTCCATCTGGGAGCAATGGAAGACGATGGCATTTGAAGTGTATTGCTTATGTCAAGTTTATGCTATTGTTTTGTTTTGATTGAGGTCATTTGAAGAAACTCAGTTTCACACAGATAAGATTTAGAAAATGAAAATAGGGATTCAAGAAGAACCAGCGTAATTGTCCATGGTTTGAAGGAGTCGGATGCTGCGGACCCTGGACATCGCCGAGGGGACGATAAAGAATTAATAGAAAACATCCTAAAAAAGATTTCATGCAGCGACGTCGGAATAGCTAATGTTATCCGACATGGAAAGAAGGCTGATAATGTCGACGAGCCTGTCAAACCAAGACCTTGAAGTTGGTGCTGGACACAGAGGAGCACAAACAGCAGCTGTTGGCGCGTGCAAAAAACTTGAGGACGATCAAGGAAGGAGGATGGTCGATGGTGTTCATCCACCAAGACCTGACGCCAAAAGAGAGAGAAACAAGAAAGCTCCTGGTCGAAGAAAAGAAGTCACGGCTGCGGAGCGGGGAAACAAACCTCAGAATCTCGGACGGCAGAATTGTGACCAGAAGAGCCCCCAGTGGGGCAAAAAATCAAAGTGCTTGATCAAGAAAAATTGTAGTTGTTCTGGAGTCGACCGCTGCTATCGTCATCTGGAACCAACCACTGAACGCGAATCTTACTCTGGTCTAGCCGGACAATCTATCCCCGCTGCATGTCTCAATGTTAGGTCTATTAAAAACAAAACTGCTATCGTTGCGAATATCATAAATGAAAACAAGTTATCAATCCTCGGCTTAACTGAAACCTGGCACGAGAGTTATGAAGATGTTGCACTGAAAAAGATTACTTTGCCCGGCTACCGTTGCATCGAATCCGCCAAAAGGTCTGATGAAACGGGTCGCACATATGGTGGAATTGCGGTTATTTACAAGGACACGCTGTCTGCCAAGCCACACCCTCTGGGTTCCAAGCCAGCTACATTCGAGATCACGTCTATAATGTTTTCGTCTTTGAAAACGAATTTTATCTTTGTGGTGATATACCGCCCTGGAGGCAATCCCGTGAGTGATTTGTTCTTCACGGAGCTTGAGAGCATATTGGAAACCCTGGCAACTTACAACCTCCAAATCATTATTACCGGCGATCTTAACGTCAGGGTCAACATCTCTAATGACCCCCACTCCATCCGTTTTCTCAGCCTCATACGTTCATTTGGATTTATTCAGTCTGTCGTCGGCCCTACGCATACGCATGGTAACACTCTGGACTTGGTCATTACCCGATCAGATCTTCCCCCTCCATCTATCATCGTTGATCTACCACAGGTGTCAGATCACTCGCTTGTGCGTTTCCGGATCCCGGTCCGTCATCCTCCCCCGCTGCTTATCGACGTCAACACCCGGGCTTGGAGAAGTTTCGACCCAGAGCAATTCCGTTCTGATTTACAGGGAGGTTCTCTGTGTAATCCGGCGGTCTATGAGACGATGTCAATCAGTCAGGTTCCTTCGACACAACCTTGTCATCACTTTTTCACAAACATGCCCCGCCTCGTGTTGCCAGGCTGCGCGACCGGCCCCTCACCCCATGGTTCGACTCTGAATGCGCTGCCTTAAAACGAAGATCGCGAAAGTTAGAAAGATGTTATAGACGAACACAAGATCCCATCGATCGCACTTCATGGATCAACCACGTGCGAACGTCTCATGACCTTTACAGACAGAAACAAAATCTCTACTGGAAGATGAAGATTGACGACAGCCGAGGGAGTCCTGGGAGATTATGGCGGACATTATCTGGGGTGCTCGGTCGGGTTCGGAGCAACCCGATTTCGCCAAAAGATCTTACAGCCAATGATTTCTCGAGAGCGTTCAATGATAAGATAAGAGATATCCGCCAGTCTACGTCACATGCTTCCAGTCCACGATTCTACCCCGGCTGTTCCTGCGATCTGCTGAGGTTTAAACCTGTGAGTGTCGACGACATTACCCGGCTCATCAAATCTTCACCAAACAAAAATTGTTCCCTGGACCCAATACCGACATGGATGATCAAGCAATACTCTAGTGAACTGGCACCGTTTGTGACATTCCTGGTAAATTCATCGCTAGAGCGGGGACAGTTTCCTCCTGCCCAGAAAAATGCTGTCATCACACCGATCCTGAAGAAGCCGAATCTAGATCCGCTCAACACCGGTAACTACCGCCCAATCTCGAATCTGTCCTATCTGTCAAAACTACTGGAACGATGCGTAGCCGCCCAGATAAACATCTACCTCGGTGAAAACAACCTTCTCCCGATGTTTCAGTCGGCGTACAGAAATCAGCACTCCACTGAAACTGCTGTCCTGAAGGTACTGTCTGATATTTACGCTGCGGCTGATTCGGGTCGGATCACGCTACTGGGACTTCTGGACCTCTCCGCTGCTTTCGACACTGTTGACCATCAAATTTTGGTCAACAGGCTCCATTTCTCGTATGGTTTCGGAGACGTCGTCCTCGAATGGTTTCGTTCCTATTTGACTGATCGGTCCCACTTCATCCGCTCCGGAGGTGTTTTGTCCACGCCTACCTCTGTCCTGTGTGGCGTCCCGCAGGGATCCGTTCTGGGCCCGTTGTTGTTTCTTCTCTATTCCGCGGACGTCCTACATATTACCACGAAACATCGGTTTTCTGTCCATTCTTATGCTGACGACCTGCAGATTTACGATCACTCCCCGCCAGCGTCGTGTTCCGATCTGGTCCCTAGGATGTCTGCATGTATCAGCGAAATTGGCACTTGGATGGCGAGCAATCGCTTGCAACTCAATCCTTCTAAGACCAAAGTGATCTGGTTGGGCTCGCCTGGTCGACTCAGCTTCTGTCCGAAGGGGGATCTGGTCATCGCTGGTGTCTCAGTCAGGCCCTCCACTTATGTTCGTAATCTTGGCGTGATGGTCGACAGTAGCTTGTCTATGGAGGCACACATCTCTCATCTTACTCGTTCATGCTTCTATCATCTCCGTCAACTGCGCGTCGTCCGCCGTAGCCTCACCATGGACTCCGCCCATTCACTCATTAGAGCACTCGTGCACAGCCGGCTTGATTACTGTAATGGTGTCATGGTCGGACTTAGACAGTTTCAGATCAATAGGCTCCAATCCATTTTCCGAGCAGCCGCTCGTCTTGTTCTTCAGCTGCCCGGCTGGTCTCCCGTATCAGATCTCATGCGGACGCAACTTCACTGGCTTCCTTTCCCGCAGAGAATTCAGTTCAAGTTGGGTCTGATGGTATACAAGTGCCTCCACCACACGGCTCCGGTCTACCTGCAGCAATTGTGTGTACCGATCTCAACGCTTGCTGGTCGGTCCCACCTTCGATCGGCGGCTGCTGGCGACTTGTTCGTTCCATCGTCAAAGACAACGACTCTCGGCAGGCGCGGATTCTCCACTGCTGGTCCAGTTGTTTGGAACAGCCTATCTGCTGACCTGAGGAATCCAGCTTTGGACCTCGGCGGTTTCAGGAAGCTGCTTAAGACCGAACTTTATTCTTAAATTTATGATTTGACGCGACGCGCTTTTGTGACTTTTTAAAAAAAGCGCATTATAAATTTACATTTAATAATAAAAAAAAGTACTGTGGTGACAATTTAAGGGTATTCCGCCATGACTATATAACTCAAAACACCAATAGAGTTTTTGTAGCCAGTCCCAAGCCTGGATCAAGAAGGAGGGAAAGTTAAAATGATTATACAACTATTTCAGTCTTAAAACATTTAGTTCATTGATACCAGGGTTGCGGTTTAGAGTACTCCATGGGCCGATTTTTTGTGGCCCAGTCGGGTCCATTTAATTTGGGCCCGGCCCATCCTGGCCTATTTTACAGGCATGATATTCTGGCCCGGCTTTTTTTTAAAAGCTTAACATTTTGGCTAGTTTGAAAACTCTAAAATCGAGGACCGCCCGGCCGTAAAGTATCCTATCTCAGATCTAATCCTTACCAGTTTGAAGGCTTTTGTGGTTGGAAAATTGGGACAAGAACTCTTTTAAAAGCTGGAAATCGTGCACCAAGTAAAAGAATGAATGCTCAGGTTCAATCTCCGCTACTGTTTAGAACATCTTCAAAAAACCTCTGTTTTTACCGTCCCCACAACTTCATATATACACCAGTCAGTACACGCGTAGTATAAACATTATACATACACACGCATATATGTTGGAAGGCAATGTGTTTGACCCAGAAAAATACCAGTTTGATAAAAAAAATGAAGAATTAACAAGCTTGATGGCAGAAATGAAAAAATAAATAAACAAAACAACACAGGAGAGAATGAAAAAAAACAAAGCAGCTATGAACATGATGAGAGAAAAACACAAACAAAACATCACAAAGTAAAAGAAAAAAAACTTTTTCTTGGTGGTCAGGTCTGAACAAATAAAATTGCAGCGGCCGGTGCGGCTATGCTACCAGTAAACAGCAAGCCACTGAATGAAAACGGGGGATTTTCTGGTAGTGGTTTGCCTGAGTTTTGTCCGGATGGCAAGGCTAATGATAGTCTAGTCGAATAGACGGCTTATTCAGTGGCAAACACAGTTCTAGACCAGTATGTTGATGGTGAAGAAAACATTATGGGCTGCTGTGTGAGACCCAGTTGAACCGGAGTCCACCAGCTGTGTCTCAGAACATGTGACATATAACGACCGGACAAATCAGGTGGGGCACGAGGAAAAAAAGAAAAGGAAATTGATCTAGTTTTGAGGCGGGGCGCCACCGAGGTGGGCCCTGTAGTTGAATGTTGCTGGACTCTGACAGATTCTGGAGAAGTGTTCGAATTCGTCGGAGAAATTTTGGAGGCGCCCGGTGGTGCCGGTGCTTGGTTGCAAACAGCTCCTGGCGTTTTGGGAAAACCGGAGTTTTGCATAGGAGTCCGCCGGGATTTTAGTCAGCAGGCCGTAGAGGAGTTGTGTTCAGATGATGAGCGTCTCTTAAATTTAAATGATCGTGGAAACTCCAGGGAGTGTCATTCAAATGTAAACTGCACGGCTTGCTTTGTAGAAGATTGTTTCAAGAGACAGCAGGATTGCTTGATCAAATGTCACCTCCGCAGCAACATTTGAAGGCTTCAAAAGACTCAAGACACATATGTTCTGTGGCCTTGAAGCTCCTTAGGACTTACGCCACTTTAATTTTTCAAACATTATTATTATTAAAGAATTGACCATATCGTTTGTGAATTGCGGTCAAGGCCACGATTGAAGATGAAGATATTCTGTGCTGATCGGGATCCTTATTTTTATCACAACAGCGCATAATACACTAATTCACATAATAAAATAAACTAATTAAACAAATATACGTAAGATGTGACATCTATATCTCACTAGGAGATTCAAAAAATTAACTTTTTTTATTAAAGCTATGACATCTGGAAGAACGGATTTTCGAGACAATGTTTATTCTGGATAACATATTTCTCCGTCTGATCTTTATAGTCTCAAAATATCCACAAATCTTGTTTTCACTCTTCTTCTCTCTATCTCTTTCTTCTTTTTTTCTTTTTTTTTTCTTTATCTTTTTTTCTACCTTTTTGCTCTTTTTGTTCTTTCTCCAATTAATAATGAATAAAAGCAAGTGAAAGTTAATTTAAAAAATTAAAAACATGCTTTTAAAATATCGAAAAAATTTCATGGCGACATCGTATTGTAAAAATATCACCCTGGGGAATAGTAATCAAAAGATGTTTGTAGTTATTATAACGATAAAAATTTATTTTTTAATCATTTTTGTTTTTGAAATTTTTTTATAGTTATTTTTGTTAAATTAAAATTCAGATGTTTTTGAAGTTGGTTAATTTTGTAATGATCTCCCGAACTTCTAATCGTCCGCGGACATCCCATGGACATCCGGACAAGTGAAAATTAATAAAAGCCTGTAAAAATAACGGTTGCAACATTAAATAGAGCTAAAATCAATTTTGAGGACATCTCGATGGATGGATGGTGGATTTTTATTTTAACATCGGCATGATTTCTTCATGCCTGCTGTAATACAAAGTTACAAAAAGTTTATTTAAAGTGGCTCTACGTTTTGGACCAAACTTCAGGACCACTGAACATTAAAAAACAATGTTACAAAGATTTGGAAGAGAAAAAAATCTTGAGCAGACTGCGGAACTCGTCTTAGATGCTGCTGCTCGTATCGTTGACGGAAGGCTGTTCCAAATCTTGGCCCAGGTGACGCTGAAACCTCTGTCACCATGCGTCCTGCACAGAAAGGATGGTACAAGTAGATCTTTTGTGTATGACGATCTCAATCTTTGGCGTCCCTGAATGGCGCTGTTTGCTTTATACATCGGATCAGGTACGACGGGCACTTTTCATGCATGCACTTAAACCCGAGCAGTGCAACTTTAAACTCTGTCCATTCCGAAAAGCGGAGCAAGTAAAGTTTTTGAAGAAGAGGAGTTGCATGGTCGTACTTTTTGCTGTTGAAGATTATTTTGGTTGCGGTATTGATGATGGACTGGATTTGGGAGAGATGCTTTTTTGGCAAACCGGCGAGAGTGGAATTGCCATAATCGATCCTGGGCCTGGTGAGGGTGGTCATGAGAGTTTTTTTTACCAACAGCCGGCAGGGCACCACTCACACTTCGAATCTGGCAGAGCATGGCAAAGTAGGTGTAAATGATGCCGTTGATCTGTGACCGCATCGACAAATCAGAATCGATGTAGATTCCCAGGATTTTCACTTTTGAAGTGAATTTAATGTAAGAATTGAAGATTTTGAGAGCATCGACCAAAGTCCGATGGAGAATACGTTTGAATAAACACCACAAGACCTCCGAAACAGAGGATTTGTCCAATGTCCCTAGTGTATAAGGAAAATAAAACCAGCTGATGACGGTCTGGTCAAACCCGTATGATGATTCGAGTTATTGCAACAGTATGCCGTGATCTACGGTACCGATTGCCGCAGTCATATTAAGCAGATCAAAAAAACGAGAACATGCCCAAGTCTGCCGCATGAAAAAGATCGGATGTGATTTTGAGAACAGCTGTCTCCATCAAGTAATATGAGTGGTAAGCGGACTAGAGGACTGGAAACAAGTTGTTGGAATAGATATGCATGAGCTCTGGAAAGCACAAAGTATACATAATAATCGGGACTGAATGTAATATTGTTTTTTGGAGTGGTTTTACCTGTAAATAGACTTTAAAACCACTGAAAATTGAGGGTGTTGTTGAATCAATTTAAAGCATAGAAAATGTGTTTCTCTGAATGCGTCAGTCATTTCCACATTTTTTGTTTTTAGGAAGAAACTGTTTCACGTCTTGGGACCGGGGCCATATTTCCTCAGATGATTGCGGTGCGAATTTCAAACAGCTATTACATTTTTTTGTTTATGAACAGCAACAAGGTTGCCGGCAATGCTGCAAATACATCTGACCTATTAACCGCGTGGAATAATAATAGTCGACATAAACTCAAAAACTAAAGTTTTCAAACTTGGCGGTGGAAACGACGTGTGACTTTACAAGTATCATGGAATAGAGAAAAATTCAAAACGTCAAGACAAAACAATAAAGCATTTGTTAAAATGAATCTAGCTGTTTACCATAGTAGTGAATGAAAGAGTAGTGTCAGATACTTATATATGTCTTGGCTACCCAGCCACAGAACCACATTTCAATGCGCGTTGCTTAGCGATAAATAAAAGGATTCTAATTTAAACAATTTAAATCTTCGGCCACAAAAAAGACAACATACGCGACGAGCTTGCCAGGATTCGAACCTGGAATCTTCTGATCCGTAGTCAGACGCGTTATCCATTGCGCCACAAGCCCAACTATATGCTACAATATGTGTTTGATCTAAAATAGCAAGCTGTTAAAAACCATGTATTGCTGTTACGGTTTTATAAGTTTTATGATAATTACAGGAGCCCATATATTTTGAATTTGTTGAATATAGATACAACAGTTTATAAACTTTCAAAATAAAAAATTGATAATTTTTAAAAATTTCAAAATGTAGTAGAATGAATTATCATAAAAAGCAAGTCTTTTTACCAAGTTTCAGCGTTTTTGATAGGTTGTTTTGCTCAAGTGCGGGTTCAACTTTTCTCAATTAATTCAATTTTACAAAGAACAAGAGGGGTATGTATGTATGTATGTATGTATGTATGTATGTATGTATGTATGTATGTATGTATGTATGTATGTATGTATGTATGTATGTATGTATGTATGTATGTATGTATGTATGTATGTATGTATGTATGTATGTATGTATGTATGTATGTATGTATGTATGTATGTATGTATGTATGTATGTATGTATGTATGTATGTATGTATGTATGTATGTATGTATGTATGTATGTATGTATGTATGTATGTATGTATGTATGTATGTATGTATGTATGTATGTATGTATGTATGTATGTATGTATGTATGTATGTATGTATGTATATATGTGTGTGTGTGTATGTATGTATGTATGTTTGCGGTTTCAAAAAGTCAAATGGGTCCCAAAACTTTAAAAGAAAAAGCTATGTCATGTTGATTGGAATATGGAGAATGTCTAATTAGCTCTCCAAACCGTTTGCCAACAACAAAAAAACATGATTATATTATTGTAAAGTAATTTAATAATTCGACAACCATTTTACGTAGGTAAACAACAAAGAATTTATTTTGACCCCAAAGAACATATATACTTGCGAGGCACCAAGACATAAAATAAATAAGTGAACCGTAAAAACCTTCGTTTTTTTAATCTTTTATAATTTTGTAATTGGCGATTATTATTTGTTTGAAAATTATTTTTTGATGGTAATAAATCTATAAAATAGAAAAACATTAACCATAGTCTTGTAAATATTTAATATGTGAAGTATGTGAGAATTGAAGATGTAAGAAACTTTTGCATCGATATAGAAAAAACAATTTCTTTATTATAAATTTCTGCATCAAAAAAGTAAATAACATTTTTTTTAAATAAACTAATTTTTATTTTTAATTTTTAAAATATTGTTTAACTAAATTTAATAGAATGTTAAGTCTATGGCAGCAGATAAACCCACCAAATTTCATCTTGAGTCGCCTTGAGCGGATAACGGGAAGTTCATGTTTTCAAGTGTCAAAATGTCCCAACGTATGGCTCAATAAAGCAAGCAAACACGGTGAAGTTAATATAAAAGATTTAAATTTTATCTATCGCTAAATTTAAGAGTATCTCTTCAGGAAGAACTTTAACCATGTTCAACATTCCTTCACCAAATATATTCTCAATTCCTTTTTTACTTAGTTGATTTAAAATTAAAAAAGTGTATGAATTATTTAATTATGTAATAATTTTATTTTATTACTAAAAGTTATTTTATATACAATTTTTAAAGGATGTATGTCGTTTGGATATTTGTGGTTTTGGCTGTGGCAAACATTATCTTTGAAACAGCTGCAATGCCAGTGTCAGGTATTTGATGACAATTAAAAGATGCTCTGTTTATTAATGCAGATATAAAAAATGTTTTCGATAAATTAATGAACATGTACTTAAGTCATTTAAACAAAACTAGCAAATATTACTATAAAACAATTACATTTATTAGATTGTTAGATATTTGCTTGATTGGCTAGCAGTATACTAAAGAATTGGGTAAAACTAAAGTTTATGAACCAAAACCTAAACTTAGAGTAAGTTGAAAGTTTAACTTTTCAGATCAAATAACATATTATATCATTCGGTGAATTTTTTAATAAGACAATTAATGGCTTGGAGTAAGTTTTTAAAGATTTTTCGAGGTAGAAAATATGAACGTGCCACGTTTTTGAAAGACCTGAGCCAAATTTTTGATCTCAAGGCATTAAAATAACAAGTTTTATTCATTAAGAAGAAAACCTTCTGAAAACGTTTTTCTCTCAAATAATTTATTTTTAGTCATCATTACATTATTTTAGTAATAGTAAAACCAACATTTACAAATGACATAAATTGCAACAATGTTACATCATTATTAAAGAATTAGGCCTAAAAATTTAATTATGGAAATCTGAAGAAGTTAACTGTTTATAATAATTATTAATTAACATATTTTAGAGTGGCTCATAAGAATGAAGCCTGTGTGAGAGCCACTACAACAATAATTAGAGGCAGTTATTTATGGTGCGTGCTTCCCCACACCCCCTACGGACGCTAGTGACGCCAGTGAGATTCGAACCGACGACTTTTAGGCCAACAGTTGAAAGTTTTACCTCATTACTAATAGCACTCCTAAACTTATGCTATACAATTTTTTCCGTGGTTTATTGAAATTGAAATAAAAACAGCATTTTTGCTTTTGAATAAATTTGTTTTTATAGATCTAGAAAATGGAACAGTGGAAAAGAAAGCATTAAGGGAAGTGGAAAATTATCGCGGAAAAAGAGGAGGCTCAGGAAGCCATATAGTTGCAACATCTAGAAATCCACTGTTCCCCTACCAAAAAAGGACAAACGACATTGAAAATGAAGAAGAGCAAAAGAAAGCCTTAAATGAAGTAAATAATTATCGTGGGAAGAGAGTGGATAATTATCGTGGGAAGAGAGTGGATGATTATCGTGGGAAGAGAGTGGATAATTATCGTGGGAAGAGAGTGGATAATTATCGTGGGAAGAGAGTGGATAATTATCGTGGGAAGAGAGAAGCAGACACAGAGTAAAAAGACTCATCCTGTTCTAGTAGTTGAATTGAATAAATACAATGTAAACAATTCTGTATCTATTAATGTTTATAGACTTGCCATAATTAAAATTATTTTTAAAATTCAATGTAAAAATAGATCTTTTGAAGCAAGATTTGAAATAAAATAGAATAACTTTGTTTATTGATTTATTGATTATATTGCTACAATATTGCCAATCATATAAACTAAAGGCTCCTTAGAAGGTTTAAGAATTTATTTTAATAATCATTTAACTAAACTAAGTACCTTTCAATAACTGTAATTGAAACTGTTCTAAATTGTTTAAACACGTAATTCTGACTAAAAACAAATAAACTAACAAATCACTTTTTTTATATTTTTCTTTCCATGTCTCTGTTTTTACTAGATGACTTTAACTAGCAGGAAACAAATGTTATAAAAAATATATTTGGTTCATTTTTGTCACTTTGTCATTTTGTTCTGAATTGGCTAGATTTTGTGTTGACAAAGCATTTTGACAGTGAACATGAAACTACAGCATGGAATTGCTCTAAATCGGTATACAGTTCTGCTTGTTCAATTTCAGCTTTTTTTTTATCGCAGCTGTGATTTGTCAACATTTTTTTTCAACGTAGTGTGAAAAATATCTCTAAACGAGACAATTTAAAACTCTATGGCATAAAAATTGTTTCCATTCAGTTTTAAAATTTTTTATTATCTACAAACTGTTTTGTCCTTATTAAAGTTGTGGGAAAGAAAACAGTTGTCATTTTATGTCTAAGTATTTTTTAAAGTTTGACAATTTTTTATGGAGCCATATAATTAAACAAAGTAACGTTGGTGTCAGAAGCAGAATTTTTTAAACATAGTTATTTTTACGTTATGGCAAGAGCTGTTTGTTTATGAATTGAAATTGGAACTGCAGAAAGTTTTCTGAGCAAGATTTAGAAAAACTGACATCGACTATGAATTTGATCTCTAAGACAAAACTCTAGTTAACCTGCAAAGAAAAGAACAAGCAATAAAAAAACGCAAGAAAAATCAGAATTGGTTCCCCAAGAAATAAAAGAAGTAAACTGATAAAAAAATTACAAAAATTCAAAATTGTGATTTTAGAGAATCAGTATTTCTTGAAAAAAAGTAGACATAGAATATCTCAATAAAAATATGGGAGAAAATTTCAATTTTAATTACGACAATTTTTAGAAATTAAAAAATTGAGTAAAGCGAATTTAAAAGTATTGAAAAATATGAACAAACCATTTTCTCACGTTTTCCATTAAACTAACAACTGACTGCGCCCTACCAGATATAATGTCAACTCTTTTTCGTTTAGTGCGGCCAGTACCAAAGCTGAAATGCGAAGGAGGAAAACCGTAAACAAATTCGAATTATAATCTCCGACAGTAGACAACTTTTAAATTTCTTGCTTTTTAATTTTAGTTTTAAAACATTTGGTTTAGAAGACTATAAACTATTTGTTTGAAGCAGTGACATCTGGAAGAACGGATCTTCAAGACAATGTTTAGAATGTTCTTTATTTGATTTTTTTCTTGAGAGCATAACTTTCTATCTGATCTTTATGATCTCAAAAACATCCAAAATTTTTATCTAGCATATGAATCGATCATTTCCAGCAATACGTCTTGAACTCAATAGCAAGCAAGAAATTCCTCCACGATTTTAATTAACAAATACACATGCATGCGCACATTGTTGGTACACATTCGCACTCAACTTCTAACACCCGCTCAAATCTGGTTTTATTTTTTTTTTATTTCCCTCTCCATCTTTATTTTTCTATTTCTCGTTTTTCTACATTTTTCTATTTTTAAATCTCTCATATTAACTTCACCGCCGGTCTTGCTTGAATTGCTGCAAACCTTGAAAGTGAAAATTAACTAAATTCCCGTTATCCAATCGAGCTGAAATTTAAAATAAAAGCTTGCTCCTCATGACAATCCATTCTGTTAAAGTTACAAAGTTTTTTGAAAAAATTTTTAATTAACAATAATTATTATCTATGTTTTAAAACTAATCAAATACAATTAAATAAATGTTTACATATATAAATACCAAAAATGTCATTTAAATGAAAAGCCAAAAAATTCAGAATTACATTAACGGATTTGTTAAAAATAACCTCGTTTTTTAAGGCTTACTTGTTTTTTTCTTTCTTTCTCCGGTTGAAAAATGACTGATTGTAACATTCTATAGAGCTAAAAACGATTTTGACGACATATTGAAAGATGGATTGGTGAAGTTTTTTGTTTAAACATCGGTGCGGCTTCTTCATGCCTGCAGTCATACAAAGTAGATATTGTAATCGGTTTTGAATGTACCAATATAGTTATTTAGAATGGTCTTTGCTCAAAGTAGACCTCCAAACACTGCAATCGGTGGGTTCTGTTGAATCACTTTAGAGAATGTGTTTATCTGAAGAGGTCGGTCGTTTCCACATTTTTGTCTTTTGGAGCAAAACTTCTTCACGCATTGGGACCGACGCCATATGTCCTCAGATGATTGCAGTTCAAACCTGAAGCAGCTATTATATGTTTTGTTTATGAACAGGAACAGGGTTGCCGGCAATTCTACCAAAACATTTGACCTGCTCAACGCGCTGAATATGAAAGCCGACTTTAATTCAGAAGCTGAAGCTTTAAAACTCTGCTGTTTCAGACTTTTTTAGATAACACGTCATGCAACTGTACACTTAAAATAGTATTAAATAGAGAAAACAATAAAATTTTAAGAAAAAAACAATGAGGCAGTCGATAAAATGGTGTTTATATTTTTACCATGGTATTGGATAAAGGAGGAGGGTCTAGATCCAAAATAGTGTCGAGTGTATGATACTCAAAAATTATGAGTCATAATACTTGCCTATCAAACTACAGGAAAACATCTCAAAAATCGTAGTTAAGCGATAAAGAAAAAGATTCCATAATTCAATTTCTAGGCATTCCTAGGGCACGAAAAACACATGCTTGCCGGGTTTGGTCAAGAAATTCCAAATTCAATTCCTTGACCTCAAGAAGCACAAATAGGGCATCGAGCTTGCCAGGATTCGAACATGGAATTTTCTGATCCGTAGTCAGACGCGTTATCCATTGCGCCACAAGCCCATGGCGAAGTAGCTATAAGGGTTTGTAAACCGGCTGATCTACGAGTTTTTATATAGGGGACCCGGAATTAAATCGCGACAAGCGTTTCTGAATTTTTTTTTAGATAAATAGGTTGGTTAGTTGATGGATATTAATGGCACCCTAATTTGAAAGGTTTTTGCTCATTATTTTTAGCGTATTTTGCGAGAGAGCGATAATGCACAGTTGCGTCAATAAAACTCCGAAAAAACGAATTTTTTTAAAAACGATTTACTGGTCAATAATTTGTTAAGTTGTTAGAAAAGTGTTCTACTTCAATTTTATGATTGTCAATGAATCTAACCGGTATAATAGCTTACTTTTCAAACCCCACATAATATACATAAGCTACTATATTATACAGGTCTTAAATGTTTAGTATTGTTTATTTGTTCTTTATTTATTATATATATATATATATATATATATATATATATATATATATATATATATATATATATTTATAAAGTAATATTAATATTCATATAAATATTTCTTTTAAATAAACATCACCTTTGCCTTTTACTTAAAGTTTAAGTCTTAAACATGTTATTTTTGATTCTTATTTGTAAAGCATAAAATAATTCAAACACATAGCTTTGACAATGGCTTTGATTTTACACAATTTTGATGAAAATTCTAGTTCGATTTGTCAAATCTCATTTTTTGAAACTGCAGACAAGTAGACAAGGATATAGCGGATGTAAGCAAAGGAGTGGATTATTTAATTGAGTATAGCAGAAAACATAAGGTCAGTTTCTGAGGTCTGGAAGTGCTAGGTCGTATTAATTCATGCGATTGTCTGTGTGCTGAGGATGCCATTTATCATGTGAGCTGTCACCATAACTTCAGAATTGTCAATCGAGGGACTCGTGGTGGACCAGTAGAGGGCATGAAATTGGAAACATTTGAAAAACTGTATTCATGGCTTGAGGTGCTTGATTCTGAGCTGCCAACACTGCAGAATATACTTGATATAAAGCCCAGTATTTGGCACCAAACAGTTATTCAGTATATAAGTGGATGAAAAAGAAATTAATCAAAAGATCACATAACTCTGCAAGAATGTTCAGTCTTCTTCACTACCAGAGTTTTAATTGCATGTCATGGACGTGGGTATTTGCTTCATGCTGTTCACTGGGATGTTGGAACTTTATATGGCGAAGTAGCACAACAATATGTGAGATATATAAGCAAACATTGCAGTAGTTTAGCAGTAATAGTTTTTGATGGTTATGAGAATGAACCAAGCATTAAGGATCAAGCAATGTGGCTCCAGATGTTGTTGAAGGCACAAAAAATGCATTGAAAGATCAAAATTCATTTTTTTTAAAACATGAAGAATAAGTGTGGATTTGTGTCATTCCTGATTACTTGCCTACAAGAAGCTGGTCACAATGTTTACCTAGCTTTGGATGTTGCTGACTCTTTAATAGTAGAGCAGGCTTTTAAACATGCACAAGCTGGAAAAGTAGCCAGTGTCATAGGAAACTATACTGATATTTTGGTGATGCTTGTGTGTCATGGAAAGATAAGTTTTTTTAAATATCCAACTTAAGTGGAATTCAACACCTGATAGATATCATAAGTCTTTGACATCTACCCATGAAGAGGTGATGCTCACAGGGTGTAAGTTGCTGGTGCTTTTGTATGGAGGTAGTTTGAAGGATCGATTAAATCAGCTTTGCTACTCTACATATATGCACATCTCTGCAACGACTACTCATCACCCACATCCTGAAAGATTGCCTCCAACAGAATATGCAGCTCGATATCATTCCTATAGAGTCCACATACAAGTTCTGCAGTGGAAAATGTTGTCAAGAACAGCTGTTGATCCGCAAGAATGTAACAGAAACTCGTGAAAATCGCTGTGGTTCTTTTCTCAAATTGAGTGTGGGTAATGATGCTATAGTAAGTGTTGATGAAGTACAAGAGCCAAGTAGATGTTTATGATGATGATTTCTTAGAGTTTTCTTATACCCTGGGAAGTGGAAGAAGAGGTTGTTACAAGTGTATAAGTTGTTTTTCATACTTTTGTATATAGATTTTGTATGTATGTTTTCCTAAATTAACAAATTAATTAAAACTCTCACATTGAGTAGCATTCTTATAACAGTGCTAGATGAATAATATTTATAAAAAAAATTATAAAAAAAATTCTTTTTTTTTCAATTTTTTTCAAATTTTCCAATTTTTTTCAAATTTTCCAATTTTTTTCCATTTTTTCAATTTTTTTATATATTGTTATAACATTTGTATGTATGTTTTCTAGAAAGAATAAACCCATTCAAACTCATGTATCAAGTGAAACTGTTATAACATTGCTACCTGAATAATAGGAAAATATGGCATTTTTCATGGCCCCGTAAAAAAATAACCGTTGAGTGCCATCGAGTGCGATTCTCAGAATATGTTCTCCATATATATGTGTCTCTTAATCAACAATAAAACCATTGTACCAATTAAATTTTATCAATTGTATTAAGTGAAACTGTCATAACATTGCAACCCGAATAATAGGAAAATATGGCATTTTTCATTTCCCCGTAAAAAATAACCGTTGAGTGCCATCGAGTGCCATTCTCAGAATATGTTCTCCATATATATATGTCTCAAAATCAACAATAAAACCATTGTATCAATTTAATTCCGGGTTGACCTTTCTGTCAGCCGGTCTATTGATGTAGAATATCGGGTTGTTGAAAACCGCCTATTGATACAAGTTTATAAACTTCGCAAAAATTATAGAACTTGAAAAATGCATAAAAACATTTAAAAAACTATGTTGTTTTGAAATCCACTAAAAAACAAAATAATTTATTTATATGTCTTAAATAGTTTGCCCAAAGGTAAAAGCCTAGACTTATATTTTATTATAAGTCTATGGATAAAAGTGTGGGACCTTTGTTTTATATATTTCCATGATTGATAGAGTTAATATAAAAGAAATGTCCCACACTTTTACGTTTTTTCAAACTATCTGAGAAGTAGAGAAAAAATATTTTTTCATTTTTAGTGCATTTTGAAAAAAAGTGTTTTTAAAACGTCTTTTATACGTTTTTATTTTAGACTTTAGAAAACCTTGTAATCTGTTATTAACCCATATATATATATATATATATATATATATATATATATATATATATATATATATATATATATATATATATATATATATATATATATATATATATATATATATATATATATATATATATATATATATATATATATATATATATATATATATATATATATATATATATATATATATATATATATATATATATATATATATATATATATATATATATATATATATATATATATATATATATATATATATATATATATATATATATATACAAGTGATTCATAAAAAACCAGGTTTTTCTTAACAAATACCTTATAATTCTGGATTTGCCGGTTTTTCATTTATTAAATTGTATTTGATTTGTTTTTGTTTTAATTCATAGACAACAAATTTTTAAACCATAATAGAATGTGTTGTCATGAGGAGCGAGCCTGTATTTCAAATCTCAGCTTGATTGGATAACGGGAATTTATTTTATTTTCACTTTCAAGGTTTACAAACATTCACGCAAGTAAGCAAGCAAGCAAGACCGGCGGTGAAGGAATTATAAGGGATTTAAATACTGTCTTTTGTTTCTTTGCTTGTCTTCTATGCAGATCCAAACCATTGGATCAATTTTAACGAGATTTGGCATGGAGGTAAAAGCCAAGGAGTACAAAAGAATAAAAAAAAATTTAATTAAAATTTTTTTAATATTTGTATGACTAAAAACTTTTCTATACCAGAAGTGCTTATGTACGAAAATCAAAGGTTATTGCGTAACAAAATTCAAATTTAGTTCACGTAAAACTGTCTGGCTGAAACAGAATTTCTCAGCATCTGGTCGGAGATGCCTTTACGCTGTTGATGGCTGCTTGGAAGGTCTATGAAGGTGAAAGAGACATTGCAGATAAAACGTTTATCGAGTTTTTTAGTGCATCAGAATATTTGCATAAAAATTGTTAACAAACTAAAAACTTCAAATATTTGAGAGAAACAAACAGACAACAAGGCAAATGTTCTCGCGGATGGCCCTGAAAAGTTGAACAGTAGGAACAATTTCAATTTTTCTGGATGATTTTATCAACCAGTTTAATGTTACTTTTTGAGAAAGCTAACTTTTTTCCAAATATAAGTGCAACTGCTTATCTCTTTTGAACCATCGCTTGTTTTACGAACCAACTTTATCATGATGCCGCATAAAATTAGGCTACAACTTTACCTGTGTTTCAAAATTTTATTTATTTTCAGAAAGCAATAATTTATCATTTTACGTTTGTAATAATTTGTTTTATTCGTAATAAGTTTTTTGATATGCCATAAGATTTTCAAGAATTTAGGCCAACATTTTTTAAAAATTTTATCATGCCAATTCAGGCATCAGAAGTATAAAACTTAAAAAAAGCATGCACTCAAAAGTAAACAAACGTGTTAATTAAAATTAATTGGATTTACACTAAGTCACATTTTTCGAATGTACGAGTCATGTTCGTTTTACGAACATTGGTCTAAAAAGATACTGTAATCGGTTTTTCAATTAAAATGTTTTTAAAGTTTTAAAATAAAAAACGTCAAACAAAAAACGTTTTATGCTTAAAGAAACTTTTGAACAGATTCTTGGTGATGATCATGATGACGTAGACAACTTGAATATTGTTCTCTCACAACTTTTCAGGAAATTTGCCTGATACAAATTCCGTTCTTTGTGATGTTCTTGGACAGGTAGAGGTTTCAGGAGTGGATACAGGATTAGTAAAAGAAGGGGGTCCAAAACGGGGTGGGAAGGAAATTTATTTAGGTTATTGTGTCGGATTTATAGTTTTTGACATAAAGGTTTGCTCATTATTTAGTCTTTCAAAAACTGAATTTCTGTAAAAGTTTTAGCAGAATAAGATAGGTAGTTGAGTATACTGACCTTCTTTGGAGTCAAATGTTTTTTTTACAGCGGATGGTATAGCATAAAAGCATGATCCGATTTACTGCAAAAAAACGTATCTGTGTAAACTGTAAACCCACAAATTATAGCAGATCAGTAATACAACCAAATGTAGTTGTATCTCTTATGATAATACTAAATAATTCATAAAATTTTACAGCAAATTTATGCATTCTGGAAAATTTAAATAACAGTGTCATAAACAAGTAAAACAGCATAACTTGGTCTAAGAATTAAATTTACTCTTAGTGGGGTAATTTCTAATCAATGTGGGTAGATAAAACGGACGTTATGATACGTTTCTTAGTACCCTAGACAAATCAAAACGCTTAGGTTTTTGGATAATGTTACTGCCTGTAAAGTGCTAAATAATTCTAGTTTTTACAATGAAAGAACCCCCAGGATCCTTTTGTATACGCCCCTGGAGGTTGTATACTTATGGTGAGACTGTGTTAGACAGTGTTTGATCTTTAGGTAAATAAATACTTTGGCCTGTGCTACTGGTTCAAAAACGCTAATAACAATTATCTACATTGAACAAGGTAGAGTCATTTGAATCACCCATTTTGAAAAATCCCTGAAGAATTAGAAACTCGTTTGAGCTGGCTGTTGATATGTACTTAAGTACTCGTCATCACTGGGAAAAAGATATGTTGATTGTGCTGACATTGCTACTGAAACAAAAAAATACAAAAAGATGAAAAAGGAAGAAAAAAATGGAGAGACAGAGAGAAAGAAGAAAGCAACCACAAAAGAGGAAAAAACCGGGCAACACCGGGTAACACCGGGTAACACCGGGTAACTAAGGAGTTTGGTAAATGAGAAGTTTCATTTCAACTTTTTTCGTTTTTTTCACTGAATAAAAAATCCAATATATTTTACAACAAATCGAATAACGACTGTAATAAAAAAAAACTTGAAAAACTAAAAAAAATTTGGACCGCCTTAAAATTTTTTTAGATCAGCTACAAAAAGTTGTGCATTGGACTTATGAGAATATGATTCTTGTTTGGTGCTGTTGACAAATTTAAAAGAGAGTGTTTCATTGCGCACTGTCGCACGTAGCTTTTATTTCTTCAGGTAGAGTGACTTGTTCGTGAGCTCTCTTGAGCATTAACCTCCAATCTCTGACCTCTTGACCGCAGGGGAAATTGCATTTAATTTTCTTTCCCTTCATCGCATCCCTGCCGTAATAATAAACTCTTGACAAAAAGAGCAAAAAAGGATTGCGATGAAGAATTAAAAAAGAATGGAAACCGATTTGTTTCCAACCCGACAAGTCTAGTTTATGATAGTGCACATCGTTTGTTGGATTTTCTTAATTATCCACATATATACATTTAAATGTTAAACGCTATAATCCACTAAAATAGGCGCTGTAGTTATTTTTATGTTGTTATTATTACATAAACTCGATTGATACTGATCGATAGAAATCGCTGACAGTGATGTATTAACTTATTATTATAATTGGAAAAGCTTGCAAAACTTGGAAAATTGGTATAATAAATTATATAATTTGATAAATGCTTTTTTAGTCTTTGTTGGCATAAAACCCTAATATGGTCATTATCTGTCTGATGGCTATCTATTATGTGATTTTTTGTCTTATGATAATCAGTGTCTGTGAATATCGATCTTTGTGATTATCTGTGTCTGTGAACGTACATTCTTGTGACTATCTGTCTCTGAATTAGTGTTTTGTTAATAAATGTCTGCTCTTGGCTCACTATATCCAGACGAAGAAATCTGAATTACTGGTTCACAGTGATCTCTTAGGGATAATTCAAGGCATCTTTGACCTTTTGGGGGAGAAAGTCATAGTTTACTTATTTCACAAGTCATGTCACAAGCTGTTCACGAACACAATTAAACCATTTTAGTAGGTTTTTTAGGCTTGAATCAATCTGCAAGGGCTTACTAAATACCACACTGCCTGGAACGTCTGAAGACAAACTTCAAATTGTTCAGTGGTGTTGCTGTCCTTTAGCGATGTTGAAGTAATTTAAAGTTGTTGAAGTAATTTAAAATGGTTGAAGTAATTTAATTTTGTTGAAGAAATTTAATGTTGTTGAAGTAATTTAAAGTTTTCGAAGTAATTTAAAGTTTTTGGAGTAATTTAAAATTTTTGCAGTCATTTGAAGTTGTTGCAGTCATTCAGTTATTTTGCAAGCACTTTGACAATAGAAATATTTCCTACCGTTTTGATAACTTGTATTGAAGTGTCAAAAGATAACGCACGTCAACCGCCCAGGAGGAGCATGTACTGTTGTGCAGATGTACTGTTGTGCAGATGTACTGTTGTGCAGATGTACTGTTGTGCAGATGTACTGTTGTGCAGATATACTGTTGTGCAGATGTACTGTTGTGCAGATGTACTGTTGTGCCAATGTACTGTTGTGCCGATGTGCTTTTGTTGGCATGGCTTCAAGAGAATGTTGGCAGAATGTACGTGCAATTTTATTATTACGTGTAAACAAAAAGTACGTAAGAAATGTTTTAATAGAACATAACCAGAATGTTCTAAAATGAAGGTTCACGTAATTCTATTTTTAAAGACCGACTTTTGGAATAATTTTTATATTAGCATCATTAGGAATGAAATAAGCGCAATGAAAAGTTTTTTTTATATAAATCATGAATAACAAAAACATAAATTAATGTTTACGAAATGTTTGGTTTGTACGCAACTATCATCATCATCATCATCGTCATCGTCGTCGTCGTCGTCGTCGTCGTCGTCGTCGCCGTCGTCGTCGTCGTCGTCGTCGTCGTCGTCGCCGTCGTCGTCGTCGTCGTCGTCGTCGTCGTCGTCGCCGTCGCCGTCGCCGTCGCCGTCGCCATCGCCATCGCCATCGCCATCGCCATAGTCATCATCATCATCATCATCATATCATCATCATCATCATCATCATCATCATCATCATCATCATCATCATCATCATCATCATCATCATCATCATCATCATCATCATCATCATCATCATCATCATCATCATCATCATCATAATCATCATCATCATCATCATCATCATTATTATCATCATCATCTCTCATTTTCAAAATAATTGTTTTAAAATCTTCATAATGGATTATTCCAATTATGAGAAAATCAAAACATTTAATAATATCAAAAACATTACAAATAGAAAAAAATAAAATAAAAAATTCATTTCCTCTTAAAACAAACTTTTTTTACAGAAAAAAAATCTCAATTTAAAATTCGTCAAAACTGACACATCGATGAATATTTTATTAAATTTATTTTTCAAAAAAAAGTTTTTATTCCTAATCTAAAAAAACAAGACAGGTTATATAGTAAGGGGGGGAGTTGTACAAAAATATACAACCTCCTTTCCTGCAAGTGCAAAAGAGGGACAATAATTGTTGATAATTTGTTTTTACTCAACTGCGATTTGTTGCTTTTGACTCATGAAGGCACCCGTCAACTTGTTGAAACAATTATTTCTATTTTCATTTCGTTGTTTGCATTTCTTTCTTTCATCTGAACTAATTTATTTTACTTTTTAATTTTAATTCTTCCTTTTCAGGTTAGTTGTTTATTCAATTAACTAGCAGGAATTAACTAGCAGGTTACCCGGCATTGCCCGGGGTTTTCAGATGTTTTCTATCGTTTTTCTCTTTCGTTCCCATTTCCTTCCGCGCTTGTTTTTTGTTCCTGGTCGCTTTTCTGTTCTTGTTTGCTCTCCCGTTCCCAGTCGCCTTCCGTTCCCGCTCGCTCTTCCGCACCCGGTCGCTTTTCCGTTCCCATTTTTGCTCATTCTCCAGTTCCCGCACGCTCTCCCGCTTCTGTTTCCGCTTTTTTCCCGCTCCCGCTCGCTTTCCCTCTCTCGCTCGCTCTCACTCTCCCGCTCCTGCTCAGTTTTTGACCGGTCTTAATTTTTTTCACAGAAACCTTTCTATATTGACTCTCAAGGTTGTGTGAAAATTCTATTACGATCGGATGAATGGTGTAGCAGTGCACAAAGGACAAATAATCAAACAGATAGACAGACATTTTTATATTTACAAATTAATTTTTTTAATTTAGTTCAATAATTTAATTCAATAATAAATTCTTTAATATAATCAATCAATATTTCTGAATTTCTATTCATAGACGTTTACAAGTTCTTCCTACCAAGCGACCTCTTTCACGTCCACCCATTAACTCGATTACTCATCATTCACATGCACCAATCAGCGACGACCTCTAAAACGAAAGTGCATTTTGCTTTCTTCCACTTCTCCTCCGTCCAGGCGCAGGCTGGAAACGCTTTTAACTGCATGCACAAATCTTGTTGCATTGTTCGTCAAGCAAACGAGCATGCAAGCAGGCATGATCGGCGTTAAAGCTAGTTTTAGGGATTTTTAAACAAAATACGTTTATTTTTAAAGATAAAATAGTTGAATATAAATTTTTGAAAGAAGATTTTAAGAGTTTAAAAAGGTTAACCTTCTACTGACATATGCATCAAGTTATGGAATATATTACTTTCATATTTCTACTTCTTTTTATATTTTTCCTATTATCTTTGTTCCTATTTCATTTAAAGGGTTTTCTTGAAATGAAATTTCAAAGTCATTTGTTCCACCTGCTTCTCGATCCATCACAAGACAGATCACAATATTTGACCACGGTGGGGGAAA
>OZ022242.1:10194991-10227491 GCA_963978895.1 Erpobdella octoculata
TCCATCCATCCATCCATCCATCCATCCATCCATCCATCCATCCATCCATCCATCCATCCATCCATCCATCCATCCATCCATCCATCCATCCATCCATCCATCCATCCATCCATCCATCCATCCATCCATCCATCCATCCATCCATCCATCCATCCATCCATCCATCCATCCATCCATCCATCCATCCATCCATCCATCCATCCATCCATCCATCCATCCATCCATCCATCCATCCATCCATCCATCCATTCATTCATTCATTCATTCATATTTCTACACAAAAACTCAATTTCTATTTAATAAGAACTAAAATTGGATTCTTCAAAACTTGAGTTCAACAATCGCTGGAAGGAAGGTCATGAAGTATAATTTCATGAATTGACGTAAAATGCCACAACATGACATAGAATGTCACAACGTGACCTAGAATGTCATGACATGACGTAGAATGTCATGACATGGCGGAATATGTAACTGCGATGTAACTGTAAAATCACTTCATACAAAAGATTTGGAAGACCATTTTAAATTTTAACAGCTTTCTGCTGCATGCTTAACAAAAACTAAAATGTTTGACCATTCCTTATAACCTTTGCTTTCAATACAAAAAATTTAAACAATAAAATTAGCACATTCAACGTTAAATGTGAATTAAAAAATGTTTTAATTAATTAGATTTTAACTCAACAGGAAAAAAACTTGGGAAACTCATAAAATCTGACTTCCCCGTGTAGGCCACGCCTGATTAAGCTCACATCCAGCCTTCACCTTCATCTTCCAATCTTCCGATAGAATTTTCCTTCAAAAACCTCATCTATCGGTCTTAAGCGTTCAAAGGATTTTAAATTTTTTGCTGTCCAAATATCTTCCGAAGTCTCTCCGTTAGCTAGTCTTGTTTATTTTATTACCAATGCTTTTATTAACTCGTCGGCTCTGTTTCTCTGTCTGTTTCTCTGTCTGTTTCTCTGTCTGTTTCTCTGTCTGTTTCTCTGTCTGTTTCTCTGTCTGTTTCTCTGTCTGTTTCTCTGTCTGTTTCTCTGTCTGTTTCTCTGTCTGTTTCAAATCTTGCAATCAATTTTTGAGTCACTTCCTGATGATAGATTTTTTTCAAATTTTGCACACATGCTCAAGATAGAAGACAATGCAATATTCAATTATTAGTTTTACAATAAGTCAATTAATTTAGTTAATTTTCTTGAGGATTTTATCGAGGGGTTTCTTGAGGGTTTTCTTGAGGGTTTTCTTGAGGGTTTTCTTGAAGGTTTTCTTGAGGGTTTTCTTGAGGGTTTTCTTGACCACAAAACGCTAACCGACTGGCAGACTATTTTACCAAGTTAACACGAACCACACTCACTGACCGCGATTCTCAAGCGTGTACGAAATTTTCATGAAAATAGTTGAGATATTTAAATTCGATGCTTTTTGATGATATTTTATTATTATTACCAATGCTTTTATTAACTCGTCGTCTCTGTTTCTCTGACTGTCTGTTTGTTTCTCTGTCTGTTTCAAATCTTGCAATCAATTTTTGAGTCACTTCCTGATGATAGATTTTTTCAAATTTTGCATACATGCTTAAAATAGAAGACAATGCAATATTCAATTATTAGTTTTACAATAAGTCAATTAATTTAGATAATTTTAATTAATTTCGATATTTCGATATAATTAAGATATTTCGACTTTAACATAAATCAAAAGAGTAATATAAGAAAAAATTGATTGCAAAATTTGTGTTTTAATTACATATAAGAGCATTGGTTTTAAAAATTCGTTTTTAATTTACTTGTTTGTCTTACGTTTATCGAACGGTTGAAATATCTCGTTTATCTATGTATATATATAAATGAGATTATGTATGTATGTCTGTATGTACTTTATGCATTGCTACACCATTCATCCGATCGTTATGAAATTTTTACACAACCTTGAGAGTCAATTGGGGAAGGTTTTTGCGAAAAAAATTAAAATCGGTCACAAAATGAGCGGAGCGGGGACGGGAGAGCGCGCCGAAACGGGAGATTGAGCGGGAACGGGAAAGCAAGCGGGAAAGCGAGCGGGAACGACAACGGGAAAGTGAGTGATAGCGGTAACGGGAGAATGAGCAAGAACGGGAACGGGTGAGCAAGCGGAAGCAGGAACGGGAACGGGTGAGCAAGCGGAAGCAGGAACTGGAACGGAAAAGCTACCGAGAACGGGAAAGTTACCGGGAGCGGTAGAGCAAGCGGGAAAGGGATAGGAAACTGGATAGTAAAAAGAAACAGGAGAGATAGAAAGCAAGCTGGGAAAGAAACGGGAGCAAGAAAGAAAAACGATAAAAAAAACCCTGGCAACACTGGGTAACCCCGCTAGTTCCATAATAATTTCATGTTTTTAAGCAATATCTCTCTCTGTCTAATTCTTCATGTTTATTAATCATTCTAGAGTGAATTTTAATATTTCTAGATGCTTCTCAATTTTTCAAGATGTTTGCTAAATTTTTCTGAGTATTTTGAGATTTTTCCTAATTCTTTTAAATGCTTCGTAATATATTTTTTTATCTTTTTAACTGAAAAAGTTGAATAAAATCGGTGATTAAACCGCAGGCGATTTGCAGAAATTTTGGGCCGTGTTTGTTTGTTTGCCATTGATTTGTGAACTTTTTTGGTGAAAACAGTTAAGTGATTATAATTCTATAATCAATGTTGTTTGAGAAAAGAAATTATACAAATTTAACACACACACACACACAATTAATTTTGCTATTAAACAAAATTAAATTATTATTCAAAAGTGAACTAAAATGAAAAATATAATCAACAAACTACAAACGGATATCCGCACGCATCAATCTTGTGAGCGTGCAAATATTTCCAAATGAACAGCTAACGAGCTGATGATTGCCGGTAGCACGACGGGGCAAGAAAGGTTATTTGACAGCCCCCACCCATTTTTATGAATGGGAATATTTTTTCCCACTTGCCAAAGGTTGAAAATCATCAAAATTTAGTCTTAACTAACATAACCTTGGGCTATTTAAAATATAAATACTGCTGATGGGACGAAAAAGTTCTAAAGTTATGGTGTCATTCCATTGAATGGGAAGATTTCATGTCACTTTATTTCTTCTTTCTGACAAATAGGGGTTGTCTTGGTTTAGCTGTTTATGTATTCTGAATTTATGAATGGGTCCTGAATTTATCATGAATTTATGAATGTGTCTTGAATGTATCTTGAATGTATCTTGAATGTATCTTGAATGTTTCTTGAATGTACTTTGAATGTGTCCTGAATGTATCCTGAATGTATCATGAATGCATTCTGAATGTATCCTGTATTTATCCTGAGTGTATTATGAATGTATCTTGAACATATTTTGAATGTATCTTGAACATATTTTGAATGTATCCTGAATATATCATGAGTGTTATCCTGAATGTATCTTGAATGTATCTCGAGCATTCTCATACTGACGATAGTTTCTGGAAGAGTCTGAAACAAGCTGTTTCGTTTCTGTAAATTTCTTTTTATTACAATTAAATTGTTTTGATAATATTACACAAAGAATAAAGTAAATGCAATTTGTTTGATTGGTTCATTCACGCAGAATGAAGTTTAAAAAATTCTTTCCGAGTGAATCTTTTTTGTTTTTTTTTATTTTTTGTATTCGACACGTACGATTGCACTGCACCCGGACATATTTTAATGGAAAAAAAATGTCTTAAAACTTGCACTGAAAAGTGCGAACATTTCCATTCAAATTTAAATAAAGTCTTTAAGTTAGATTAAGTGCGAATACATATATTTTTAGATTCACTGGGACCTGTTGAAATAAGATGGCTTAGGTTTACAACATTACTACTTCCTCCAAGATCACTGATGAGGGACATCTTCGGCACAAACAAAAATCTGTACAGATGACAGAACTGTCGAGTGGCGTACCATCTATAAAAAGTAAACATCAGTTGTGAAAACCTCGCTGTACAAGTTACAACATGGATATACACTATATAAATATTCTGATATCATAATAAGAATAATTTCTTCGAAACTTCTGTGACTTTAAAGGACCTTAATGTAATGAAAGACTAGCTTCGCTGGCTCCAAATACCTCAGCTTGCGTATTATTTGAACTTTGACTCCTAGTCTACTGGTCCTTTCATGGCTTTGCTCCACCTGGATAACTGGAGCACCTCTTCATTATTGGGTGCTCGAATCTGCACTCGGAAGCAGCTGGCACTGGCGTCTTCCACCGAGTGTTAAAAAAACTAACACATAAACTTGTTGAGCGTCCGTGGTCTTGTACTCACTGGCTTAGAGCAGTTCAAGTGCAGGCAGACCTACAGTCCCAAAAATCCCGCCGCTGGTAACAGTCTCAGCCTCTTACTTGTCTTCAAGAAAATGATGATTATGGTGATGCTTGTAAAGACGATCGTTATCATTATGGAGATAATAACGACGTGTGTTAATAATGTTGAGAGTCGGGTGCATTACCAGCAGCATAATCATCCGAATAAGAAAAGATTAAAATAGTTAATTTATTCGCTAGGTGGCTGTAAAAGATTTCCGAATTTATTGCGTTAAAAGATTTTTGTATCATTTATTCAATTTTTGTTTAGTCTTACCAGATGCTAACAAGAATCCTTATTGCAATTCCTTCCATGTTCGCAACATTTCGATTTCAGGCTTGACAAGAAAACACAGTTCGATATGCTTGAGTAGTTCTTGACTTGTTTTTCGAATTAATTTTAGTCGTTTACAATCTACACTAGTTCGAGGTGAAACAATAGGTTAAACTTTCCAAAAATATTTCTCGTTTAACATCATAACTTTGTCTTATCTTTTTCTTCATCCAGTCATTGGACCGCTCACCTGACGCTAGCAAATGTATTTCACGTTAGCTAAGAGCATGGATATCTTGATATGGATATCTGTTATATCAAGATGTCCAAGAGAAAATGCTCTGTTAATCTAACCCTAACCTCTTATTACACTGACTGAATTACATTGATTACAAAAAAACACGATTATTAAAAAAATGTATTTTCTTCATATTAGTACATTATTCGGTATCGAAATCTTTCAAATGTACAGAGAATCACGACAGAATTGTAAACAAAGTAGATTTTTACTAAATTATCGAACGATTGATTTTTTTTTCAAGCAGTTTCGACATTCATTTCATGAGCTGTTTTCATGTTAACCAGACATTCGAGCATAATTATTATTTATTCAATTACGGTGGTTGCAATGGTGACAAACGTGGTAGGTAGTGACGAAGATATGGATCTTCTTATTTTGAAATACAGGGATGATGATGGCGATGATGATGGTTATGATGATTGGGATTGTGGAGATGGTGGAGGTGGAGGTGGTAGTTCACTATGAAGACAACACCAAACAAAACGGAAATAATGATTCACATAAAAAAAACGTCATATTTGATGCTTCACTGCACGGAATGATGGATCGATCGCTCTATCCCCACAAGAGAACGAATGAAAAATGTCCACCATTAACCAGCATCTTCTTCTTTTTCCTCCTTTGAGATGAGAAGACAGAATTTCCAAACAGTTTTATAAATGATTCCTGTGAATCGTCTGTGACTTCACTAATCGGATTGATAATTTTTAAGTTTTATAAGAAAACAGACACATTTGCAGTTGAAAGTGATAATTAAACCCAACCAAAATCGTAATTTTTAAAGATGAAATCTCATTCTATCGAGCATCCTAGCGACTGTTTAAAATTTTTCAATTAAATTATAAAAATAGACATTAAAACCTTTAAGATTAATCGATTAATAGAAAAATTAGAAATTTTAAAATCTGCAGCCAATAAAATCGGGCGGCAGAAAAGTCTTTCACTCGTTCAGTGGTGCACGGAACCATAAGGTAGGAAATATATTTGAATTTCTTTACTATGAGATGGAGTAGAGAGAAGAAGATGATGATAAGAATGTAAGCGAGAAAATGGCGTAAAATATGGTGGAGATGATGACGATGGCGATGCGACTTGTGTTTTTAGAAGAAGATGACATTCCATACTTGGAAGATAGGAGGACTGTTGTAGAGAGAAAAAATAAAAATAATTTTTTGTAACAAATTGTTAAAAATTAGATCTTTTTTACTTTGATTCGTTGAAAAAAACAGATGGAAAAACGGAAAAGCGTTTCTAACATTTAATGCACTTGTCGTGTTTTTCACCTGAACACCTGTAGCACACCAATCCAGGTGAACAGTAACTCGTCTCGTTAACCTCATCACAACTGCCTCCGAGTTCCACGTTGGTGACAGCTGAAACAAAAAAAAACAAAAAAAATTTTTTATTTAACCCTTGGAGGGTCGTGGAGAAAAAAAACATCGCTGTCCATGTGGGGTACCATGTGCACCCCAGAGTTAAAACAATTGAAAAAATTGAATCCAGAAACATTTATTGTGGTATGCTATGATTTTATGTCATGTAACAAGTTTTGGTAAATAAAAACAAACAATAAATGTTTCTGGAATAATATTTGCTTACGTTTTAACTCTGGGGTGCACAGGCACCTCACATGGCCAACGATGTTTTTTTCCATAGACATAGTTGGCCAAGGGGGTGCAAGTGCACCCCATTGACATTATTTGCTTTCCATATTATCACCAATCAGTCAACTTACGTTTACCATTACACGTCGGCGTCTGAAATTTCCTTGTGATAAATTACAGGAAATTAGTGGCTTTTGAGGCTGCTAGTTTCATTGCCCCATCTATTTTTTTATATGTGGAGTGCACGAGCACCCCGCACGGCCTTCCAAGGGTTAATTGATTAGTTGCATTTACGTTCTTAATTATTCTATATCTATCAATTATTAATAAATAATATATTATCAAATTATCCCTTTATTTCATCAATATATCCAAATTTCAAATCATAGTCAGTTTGGTTTCAATTTGAGATGGTAAATTGAAACTTATAATAGATGGCTCAGTAGATTTGATACATGGGTTCGAGTTTAACCAAAACAAACATTATCAAGTATTTGATAAAAATTTAATCAATTCTGCTTTCTGTAACTTTATATATAAAAAAAACACTTCCTAGTATGACAGACTTCATCGGAGAAAGTTCAAATGCACTTAAATTCCTTAGATAGGTCGCATGCATGTCAACCGCTCACCTCCGACTTTGAGGCACTTGTACAGATCACCGTCAGGAACGTACCCCGTAGGGCAGACGCACTTGCCCCCACTGCAGACAGCTCCTCCTTCACAGTGCATCGAGGTCAAGCACCCATGTTCATGTAACCGTCCTTCAGTATACAAGTGTAGCATATTTAGATCGGAGTGTTTTAAATTTTAAAATAATATTAAAATTAGGTTATTAAAATAAATTATTTCACAATTATTCCTCCCTTGACTTGACGGCAACAAAATAAAAGTTAGCAGAATATTTTTTAGGAAATACAATACATTTCTGAAATGTAAAAAACATTGAATCATATTTTTACAACGCTTATATTAACTTGCAATGTTGTTTGTTTGTTTGTTATTTCAGCGCAGACATTGTTTTTGAAAACACCGCGTCTCGTCCGATCAACGAAGTTAAGCAACGTCGAGCTCGGTTAGTACTTCGATGGGTGACATTAAATACAATTTCCGTTAAAAATAAAAAAAGTAAATAAAAATTTTTTGTTTAAATGTTAGTGTATACAAAAATTTAAACACTAAAAAAATGAAAAATAATAAAATATATAAAAAATGTTTTTTAATTCAACACATGTAAACTAATGTACTTAAAGGTTAAAACTAATATTTAAGTGTACATATAGACATTTTTTAAACTAAACTTTTCAATTGGAGGATAAGAGCGTTGGGCGATAGTAGAATATATATATATATATATATATATATATATATATATATATATATATATATATATATTATTTCGTTTTGCTCTTCAAAAATAGCAATAACGTAACTTTAAATGATTGAATTGTCTTCGGGAACGAGTCTACGCTCGAATAAAAAGTTCAATAAATGAATTATTTATTATTCTGAAAGTTACACTTAATTAAAAATGTTAAATGAAGTTTGAAAGTGAGGAGTAATTTACAAATAACTTTTAATTTTTAATAATTGATGGGGACTTACTCGGAAGGCACTGATGCTTGTGGGTCTTAAATCCTTCATTACAAGTACATTGACCAGAAATTGACGAGCATTTCACATCATTTTGTGTAAATCCAGTTGCTGTGGATAGGTGAGTGAGTGAGTGAGTGAGTGAGTGAGTGAGTGAGTGAGTGAGTGAGTGAGTGAGTGAGTGAGTGAGTGAGTGAGTGAGTGAGTGAGTGAGTGAGTGAGTGAGTGAGTGAGTGAGTGAGTGAGTGAGTGAGTGAGTGAGTGAGTGAGTGAGTGAGTGAGTGAGTGAGTGAGTGAGTGAGTGAGTGAGTGAGTGAGTGAGTGAGTGAGTGAGTGAGTGAGTGAGTGAGTGAGTGAGTGAGTGAGTGAGTGAGTGAGTGAGTGAGTGAGTGAGTGAGTGAGTGAGTGAGTGAGTGAGTGAGTGAGTGAGTGAGTGAGTGAGTGAGTGAGTGAGTGAGTGAGTGAGTGAGTGAGTGAGTGAGTGAGTGAGTGAGTGAGTGAGTGAGTGAGTGAGTGAGTGAGTGAGTGAGTGAGTGAGTGAGTGAGTGAGTGAGTGAGTGAGTGAGTGAGTGAGTGAGTGAGTGAGTGAGTGAGTGAGTGAGTGAGTGAGTGAGTGAGTGAGTGAGTGAGTGAGTGAGTGAGTGAGTGAGTGAGTGAGTGAGTGAGTGAGTGAGTGAGTGAGTGAGTGAGTGAGTGAGTGAGTGAGTGAGTGAGTGAGTGAGTGAGTGAGTGAGTGAGTGAGCTGATAAGTAACAAGGCAACTCACATGTTTGTCTGTAACATTTCTGGTGACCATGCTGAACATCCCACAATGAGCAACTTTCCCCTACAAGTCTGGTCCCATGTTTCAAGCAGTGTTTCTTGTCAGGGAACATGTCATAACCAATTGGACATTTGCACAGTCCCTTCGTGCATACCATCGGCTTCCTACACATCCCCTTCGCATTGTTACACCGTTCTCCTCCCTTCAAAACTGAATTTAAAAAACAATCGAAATTAATCGTTCAGTCGGTTCTGCTTTACGAAACGCGCTTGGAGAAAAAATAAGATTTCAGATATCATTAATGATGTTAAACTGAGCAAGTCATGAACGACATTCAAAGGAATCTTTTCAGAAATTTGATCCTCAAATTATTTTAAAAAACCTACCGATTTAAATTATGATTTCATTCGTCTGTTTTTGTTTTTTATTTTGATTTTACGTCTCGAATCTCGAATACTCTTCAGAGAATCGCCGTACAAATGAGGGCTCATGAGTTGGATGGTTTTATCTTGAAGATGCAGATTCAACTTCAGTCGGGCAAGCACACAAGTTTTAAATATTTTTATTGTTCAAACGATTCGATTAAATTAAGATAAGAAATTAAATCTGCAATATTAAAAAGTAGCAATAACAGTATTTATTGTTTGGTTTGTCATTATTATTTCAATACTTCGTTATTGTCAAATCAAGAAACAACAAAAATTCTAAAAATTGTAAAAAAAACATAAATTTGATTATCAAAATAAATTTCTCATGAAATTTCAATTTTTTCGACTTTCTTCGAACAGTTTTGCATGCACCGCCGTAGTAAAACACGGTTGAAGTCACCATAAAAATGCCATAGGCAGTGCTCGATTATAAAAAATATTAATTTGAAGGCAGACCCGCTTCTACCCCTCCCCTTCTTTTATTCAAATTATAACAGACCACCCTGGAAGATCTCCATTGCAACTTTTTTCCGTTTCTCATAACTTGAGTGAGAGGAAGCGAATGGTGAAGAATGGTCGCACTTCCTGCCGTACATCCAGTCCTCCATTGTCATTAGTTATTAATATAAGCAAATAAATATTCATTGTCATCGTTTATTAATGTAAATATATAAATATTTTCCATCGTCAGTGATTAATATAAAGATATAAATTTTCTTCATTTTTGTATTCCAATGTTTATTTGAATTTCCAGGTAGGTGGATTACTCCTTCCTGTATTAGGAGCCGCCAAAATATTTTCTTCCTGATATTAATGGAGACACAGTCTAATCAGTCTTACGTCTGAATTTCCAAAGAAAATTTGATTTAAGCGATCCCTGACGCCACCAGATGCGAGTCACATCCTCCCCCCTACCCTGTCACAACCTCCTCCCCCTACCCAGTCTCCCCATTTCTCCCAGCATACACCCGAAGTCAGTGTGGAATTAAATTGCCATATTTCATATACGGCTAGCAATCAAAAGATCTGTAAGCACATGCAAGGTGTTGAAACGCCAATTTTGACATTTCTTTACAATTCAGCACCTTTCTGCTTCTCAGATATTTCTTCGGAACAACTGAAGGAAGAGATAAAGAAGTGAAGAGAGAGTGCAGAGAAAGAAGGAGTGCAGAAAAACAGGGAGTGCAGAAGGAAGAGTGGGAGTGAAAAAAAGAGCGTGTGCGTGTTTGTTTGTTTGTGTGTGTGTATGTGTGTGTGGGTGTTTGAAAAAAAGAAAGAAATCGTACCGCTTCAACAATGAGATAAGCGTTGTACCTGGTTGAACCACACATGTGGTTGGCATGTTGGCATATTTGCAAGTAGTTGGCTGGCTGGATTCGAACCCCATACACACACACACACATTTTTCCGACGCTCACGGGCATTTACTTTTTTACACCCGATTACTCATTCATTCGTTTCTTAATTCAATATTTTATTTCCACATTCATCAACGTTGCAAAACAGTTATTTTACAATAACTTTTTTAACTAGTTAACTCATCACTTCATTGCTCTACTCATACATTTTACTCCTTCACTCATCTCTTCACTCCTTCACTCATCATTCCACTCCTTCACTAATCTCTTCACTCCTCAACTAATTTCCATTCCTTTACTTTCGTTTTATTCATTATTTTGTGCAGACGTTTTTATTTCATTCATTAACTCCAAGATTATTTATTCCCCAACTAACAAACTCATTATATTTTGCGTTATTGTTCTCGAAAAGTCGATAAGTCACTACCTTCTCTCTTTCTTTCTTTCTCTTTCTCTCCTATTTCTTTTCCCTTTTTCCTCTCTCTCTCTCTCTCTCTCTCTCTCTCTCTCTCTCTCTCTCCTTCTTTCTCTTTATCACTTTCTTTTCTTCTTTTTTCTCATTTTTTTCTATTTTCCTCCATAGAAATTTTTGATAAATTACATTCCACACCCGCTTGAAAATATTAAAAAATATAAATGTCGGTCTATTTATCTATGTGAAATGTTTTCTTGCTTATGACACGCCTTTATTTATTTATAATATCCGCCATGGAATATAATTTACAATATGTGAATTATAATTTACTTTCTGTGAATTATAATTTACTTTCTGTGAATTATAATTTACTTTCTGTGAATTATAATTTACTTTCTGTGAATTATAATTTACTTTCTGTGAATTATAATTTACTTTCTGTGAATTATAATTTAGTTTCTGCGAATTATAATTTACTTTCTGTGAATTATAATTTACTTTCTGTGAATTATAATTTACTTTTTGTGAATTATAATTTACTTTCTATGAATTATAATTTACTTTCTGTGAATTATAATTTACTTTTTGTGAATTATAATTTACTTTCTGTGAATTATAATTTACTTTCTGTGAATTATAATTTACTTTCTTTGAATTATAATTTCCATCAGGTGATTCAAAATTTAATTTCCATGAATTATAATTCACTTCCCGCCAAATATAATTTACCATTCATAAACTGTAATTTTCTTTCTTTGAAATCTGATTATTTTCTTCAAATTCTTCAAACCTAACATCCGTGAAATGTAATTTGCTTTCCGTGAAAAATGGTTCACTTTTAGTGACATATAATTAATTCTCATGAAAAAAACTCTTATTGAAACGAACTAGTTGATTAATTTGTTTAAGAAATTTCAACTTTCAAAGAAGTGAATGAATGAATTCGTCAAATTTATCAATTCAATCGTCTAACAAAACGACCACACAAACTAATTTTGCGTGAAATTGTCGAGACTTCTATTTCTTTTTATTACCACGTTTTTCTTTGTTTGCTTTCTTGTTTGTCTGTTTGTCTGTTTGTCCGGGTGGGTTATACAACTTTGAAACACTTCACATCATCCAATCTTGTTCTGCCTATTACGAGATCGCTTATTTAAAATGAATTAGCATATATCAAATCCCGCTTATAACGAAATCGGTTTTATCGAAGTCCGCTTATACCGAAATCGGTCATATCGAAGTACGTTTATAACAAAATCGGCTAATTCTAGTGCCTCTCACTACAAAATCGTTTACGATGAATTCTACTTATAACGATTTCGCATAGTTCCTCGTGTAACAAAATCGTTTATAATGAATTTCACTCATAACAAATTAGCATAGTTCCTCCTATAGCAAAATCATTTATAATGTCATTAACAATACAATTGTTTCAGACATTTTAACTAAAATAATTTATATAATATAACTTTAAAAAATTTAAAACCACGTTTCTCTTCTGCACCAAAATGAAAAAAATAAATCTCTGGCTATATGCAATTTTTTAACATACATGCTAAGAGCTAACAATAAAATTCTTTAACTAATAACGTGGGTCGCATTGTTTTACAACCTGGAATGCAACCCACGTTTTTGGTTATAGAATTTTTCTGTTATCTCCTTGTATTATGTTAATAAATTTTATATAGCTAGAGAATTGTTTTTGTCTTTTAAGTGCTGAAGGTTCGACGTTCCGCCATTGTTCAAGCTGATTAGTAATAATGATAATAGAAGATATCACCTGTTCAGGAATTTACTGTGGAATAGATTCGGCAACCTTCGGGTAACTAACTAGCTAGGTTCAACAAGTGTTTAGTTAAATAAGATTCTCTTATTCAACAGATACTTAGTACTATAACTGTCGTATTCAACAAGTTTAAAACAGAAACTGCCACTCAATCAGGTAAGCACTTTCGCTAGAAATTAGCTGAATCATGATTATAATCACAAAATCGAATGAGCCGTAATTATGATAACGATCGTGTATCTAGAACATGAAAGTGAATCACGCAGTGTTTTGATAGATCTACAGTGTTTCTATATCAGGTAGTAATAGTAGTTGTAGCAGTAGTAGTAGTAGTAGTAGTAGTAGTAGCAGTAGTACAGTGTTTCTATATCAGGTAGTAATAGTAGTTGTAGCAGTAGTAGTAGTAGTAGTAGTAGTAGTAGTAGCAGTAGTACAGTGTTTCTATATCAGGTAGTAATAGTAGTTGTAGCAGTAGTAGTAGTAGTAGTAGTAGTAGCAGTAGTAGTAGCGACAGCGCAGCATCAGCGGCTGTACAAGTACCAGTACCAGTGGCAGCGGCAGCAGCAGTAGCAGTAGAAGTAGCCGTTGCCGTAGCAGTAGCAATAGCAGTAGCAATAACAGTAGCAGTAGCAGTAGCGGTAGTAATAGCAGTAGCAGTAGTAATAGTTGTTGTTGTTATTGTTATTGTTGTCCTGTTGTTGTTTGTTATGTTGTTGGTGATTTTGTTGTAGTTGTGGTTGTAGTTGTTATAGTACTGCATGCTATGTTACTATGTTATATGCTGTGGATAATTAACTAAAAATTGAAAAGTTACTGCTTGTGATATTACGCGTGTTATTAAGTTAGACTCGTGGGGAATCAATCATTAAATAATTAAGTTATTCTCGATATATAATAATTTAATCGATCAATAAATAATTCAATCAATTAGTTAACTAATGGAAGTTTCAATTATGCAATAACGTTTCCTTCTATAAAAAACATGTTTATCACAATTCGAGCATTTACCTTTACTCTATGATAATGATTACTATAAGTTTTTATCAAGATCATCATCGTCATCGTCGTCATCGTCAACGTGGCGTCCTCGTCATTATCATTATCATTACCATTATAGTCATCGTCATCATCGTCGTCGTCGTCATCATTATCGACTTTATTGAAAATATTATTTGAGTTGAAAATATAATATATACACATGCAATTCGTAATAAATCACCAGTTATTTCTCCGACTTTTAAATGTCTCAACTGTCTCAACTAACCATGCAAAGATGAAATTTTCCTTCAGGCGTTTGCATGCAATTAAATTGTCTTTAACCAAAGAAGCCAAACAAGGACAGAGAAAATAAACAATATTGCAATTTGAAATTTATTTTCTTTTCCGTTTACGTTAAAAAATTAACGAATAAATGTAAAAATTATAAATAAAAACAAGTAATAATTACTTGTTTCTAATTATAAACTATCATTATTAATATTATTATATCAGCCTTAATTAATTAAGCATAAGATAAATGTTGATTATATCGGTTAATTATATCATTAACTTTTTCCCCATTATTATTCTAGTAATTTCTTTGAAAACATAATCTGTTGAATAATATTGCTTGAATAAACTTCGAAGAATGACATTCTTGGTCTGTCAACCTTTGACCTCTTACATGACACTAACGAATCTGCCAAAATATTTAAACGACCCGGAGGGAGGGGGCAGCCAAAATGCCTTAACGACCAAAGAAGTCAAAAATTTCTTTAAAATTTTTTTTATTTTCTCTTCTCCTAGAAACCGTTGCTATCATTTTCATCATCATGACATTGCTATTATCATCTTCGTCTTCATCATCACATTATTATTATTATTATTATTATTATTATTGTTGTTATTGTTGTTGTTGTTGTTGTTGTTGTTGTTGTTGTTGTTGTTGTTGTTGTTGTTGTTGTTGTTGTTGTTGTTGTTGTTGTTGTTGTTGTTGTTGTTGTTGTTGTTGTTGTTGTTGTTGAAACATCAACATGATTACACTTTGCACCGCGGGGACTTTTTTTAATAGTGAAACAACAAGGTGTGATATGAGCGGATTTAAAGCAAAATTTGATAGAATTTTGTATATATTATTTCAAAACTACAGTTTATTTGTTGTTAATGAGTAAAAAATAAAAAAAAAATAACAAAGACATTTTTGCTTGCGCACTCCCGGGAGGTCTGTTTTTTTAAAATCAAAATAAAATATTAATAAAAATTATAGAAAGCCTTAATTTTAAAAAAATTATGGCATCAACATGTTGTTACTTGTTGCCAACATTCAAATCGTTGTTGCTCAACTTGATTTTGAGCTGTCGCAAAAAAAGGCTCTAGGCTTTATAAGCAGGTTCTAGTGAAGTTTTCTTGAAGTTGACAAAAAATTTCAGAAATGTTCAAATGATTGTATCTCCGTCAAATTTTAATATTTTTCACTGAATTTTCAGTATGTGAACGTTTTTATGGTATACTAAATGTATATGAAATATGAGCCCTGTACGTGAACTGTAACGGGGGTTTTGAGCCCTCTTCGTTATTTTCCGCTCGGACTCCCCGAGGTGCATATTGCACAAATAGAACCTTGATTAGGATATTTTTAACCATAACTTTATTTGGGATGAATAAAATATTATGAAATTTTTATATGTATATACATTTAAGTTATACTTAATTTGTCTGAAATTGGAGCTTTGTAAGTTGCCTGTAAATAAGTTTAAAGACGTTTATAAATTGACTTCTTCGGGGTGCATTTTAAAAATAACGTTGTTGGATAATTTTTAGATCGAAATAAATTTGTTGTAACATATATAATTACAGTAAAATTTATACATTTGTTCACTCTTAAGTGTGTTTATAGGTGTCTGAAATTTGAGCCGCATACGATGTATTTTAATATTTTTTCAGAACCAATTAAGTTCCCGTCACTGGGGTGCAATTTATCGGAACAGACTTGTTGTCATAGACGTACCGACTTCTTTAAAAAAAAGATTTTGATAATTATCTTAGGTTAAATATCACATTATGATTAAAAGAAAACTAAAAACAATTTACAATCTGAACACTGTGTTTATAAATCATGCCGATCGTTTAAGTTCATTATTGGTAGCCCAGGTCACCAGAACTTTGTGAGTGAAACCGATTTGCGAAATGATCGCCCACAGTTTTTTGCCCCCGTCTTTTCGCCTCCGTTTTTCCGCCCCAGGAAAGTTCGCCCTCACACTTTTCGTCCTGGGAAAGTTTGCTCCCAAGCTTTTTGCCACTGGGAAGGTTTGCCCCAGGGACGTAAATTGGGGGGGGGGCGCAGGGGGAATTTGCCCCTCCCCTGATTTTCAAAATTTAAATTTTTTTTACTTAGAATTTACCATATAATTTTTTAATTGTAACTTCACTTAACTCAGTGATGATTCAATGCGTATTGAAATTCTTTTTTTGCGTGTGTAGACAATTTGCCCCCCCCTGATTTCAAAATTTTTTTACCTAAAGTTTACTATGCAATTTTTTAATTTTAAATTTACTTAACCTCGTGATAATTCAGTGCGTATTGGAATCCTTTTTACGTAGACAGTTTTATATCTGTTTTGGGTGCTATATTTACCATTAACTGCACAGTAATAAATGGTGTATCAGCGTTGGTCCAAAGTTTAACTATTTTCTGTGCCAAAATACAATCAGCAAACTTGTGGAACTTTACCCTATTATTGGCATTGATATTATGTTGATTCCCTCACAGCTGTCTACACCAAAGTTAATATTATTAATTACACAAAAATTAAAACAAAATTCTATCTACCCTATTTTTTACCCACATTTTTTTACTAATTCTGCATTTGCCCCTGCAGTATGATTAAATCATTCATCTCCTTTGTATCCATTGGCGGGTACAGAAATTCCTGGGAGGAAGATGCACATTCTCTTCAAAACAGCTGATGGCCGGTGAGGGGTGGACTTTTTAGTAAGTATTTTTCCAAATTTTTTTCAAAGACTTCCACTTCTTCTCCAAAAAAAACTACGGTCTTTTTCCAAAAACCAGGTATTATACCCAAAAAATTTCAGTTGATACTCTGGTTGGGTGATGCATCTCCCCACCTCTCCCTGCTAGTACTTACGTATTTATTATATAGATATAAAAGGTAATGTGTGTGTGAGGGCATTCGCTTATCACATCTAAGCCACTGGAGCAATCTAAATAACATTTGGCATGCGGATGGAACTTCAATGATGAGAAAATTTTGAAAAATTAATTAAAAATCTGTTATTTATTTGACGTTTCATTGGCAAAACAGAGAATAAACTATGCAAAAAACCCGGGCAACGCCGGGTAACCCTGTCTGGAAGCTAAATAATGGCGGGAAAATTTGCCCCCTTGCAATTCAAAAACCGAAACCGCGGAAATTTTGATGTTTTCAGCAATAACGAAAGTAAGAACTATAAATAGCTATTCAACATTTTGGGCGGGCATTTAGTCTTTTGCATTAAATTAATTATAACTTTTTTTTATAATTTCAAAAACAATTTAATAAAACAATTTATTCAACAAATAATTTAAAAAACACATTGTAATGAATTTAGTGCTGTTTTACATAGCATTGCATCCCGAGGACGCGACGATATGCACCAAAGTGAAGCGAATGCACCGCGGAGACGTCGTTATATGCGTATATGCACCGCGGAGATCTCTAGAACGGACCCGGGGTGTATATTCAAATCATTGTTGTTGTTGTTGTTGTTGTTGTTGTTGTTGTTGTTGTTGTTGTTGTTGTTGTTGTTGTTGTTGTTGTTGTTGTTGTTGTTGTTGTTGTTGTTGTTGTTGTTGTTGTTGTTGTTGTTGTTGTTGTTGTTGTTGTTGTTGTTGTTGTTGTTGTTGTTGTTGTTGTTGTTGTTGTTGTTGTTGTTGTTGTTGTTGTTGTTGTTGTTGTTGTTGTTGTTGTTGTTGTTGTTGTTGTTGTTGTTGTTGTTGTTGTTGTTGTTGTTGTTGTTGTTGTTGTTGTTGTTGTTGTTGTTGTTGTTGTTGTTGTTGTTGTTGTTGTTGTTGTTGAAACATCAACATGATTACACTTTGCACCGCGGGGACTTTTTTTAATATTGAAACAACAAGGTGTGATATGAGCGGATTTAAAGCAAAATTTGATAGAATTTTGTATATATTATTTCAAAACTACAGTTTATTTGTTGTTAATGAGTAAAAAATAAAAAAAAAATAACAAAGACATTTTTGCTTGCGCACTCCCGGGAGGTCTGTTTTTTGAAAATCAAAATAAAATATTAATAAAAATTATAGAAAGCCTTAATTTTAAAAAAATTATGACATCAACATGTTGTTACTTGTTGCCAACATCCAAATCGTTGTTGCTCAACTTGATTTTGAGCTGTCGCAAAAAAAGGCCCTAGGCTTTATAAGCAGGTTCTAGTGAAGTTTTCTTGAACTTGACAAAAAATTTCAGAAATGTTCAAATGATTGTATCTCCGTCAAATTTTAATATTTTTCACTGAATTTTCAGTATGTGAACGTTTTTATGATATACTAAATGTTTATGAAATATGAGCCCTGTACGTGAACTGTAACGGGGGTTTTGAGCCCTCTTCGTTATTTTCCGCTTGGACTCCCCGGGGTGCATATTGCACAAATAGAACCTTGATTAGGATATTTTTAACCGTAACTTTATTTGGGATGAATAAAATATTATGAAATTTTTATATGTATATACGTTTAAGTTATACTTAATTTGTCTGAAATTGGAGCTTCGTAAATTGCCTGTAAATAAGTTTAAAGACGTTTATAAATTTACTTCTTCGGGGTGCATTTTAAAAATAACGTTGTTGGATAATTTTTAGATCGAAATAAATTTGTTGTAACATATATAATTACAGTAAAATTTATACATTTGTTCACTCTTAAGTGTCTTTATAGGTGTCTGAAATTTGATCCGCATACGATGTATTTTAATATTTTTTCAGAACCAATTAAGTTCCCGTCACTGGGGTGCAATTTATCGGAACAGACTTGTTGTCATAGACCTACCGACTTCTTTAAAAAAAAGATTTTGATAATTATCTTAGGTTAAATATCACATTATGATTAAAAGAAAACTAAAAACAATTTGCAATCTGAACGCTGTGTTTATAAATCATGCCGATCGTTTAAGTTCATTATTGGTAGCCCAGGTCACCAGAACTTTGTGAATGAAACCGATTTACGAAATGATCGCCCACAGTTTTTTGCCCCCGTCTTTTCGCCTCCGTTTTTCCGCCCCAGGAAAGTTCGCCCTCACACTTTCCGTCCTGGGAAAGTTCGCTCCCAAGCTTTTTGCCACTGGGAAGGTTTGCCCCAGGGACGTAAATTGGGGGGGCAGGGGGGAATTTGCCCCTCCCCTGATTTTCAAAATTTAAATTTTTTTTACTTAGAATTTACCATATAATTTTTTAATTGTAACTTCACTTAACTCAGTGATGATTCAATGCGTATTGAAATTCTTTTTTTGCGTGTGTAGACAATTTGCCCCCCCCCCCTCTGATTTCAAAATTTGTATACCTAAAGTTTACTATGCAATTTTTTAATTTTAAATTTACTTAACCTCGTGATAATTCAGTGCGTATTGGAATCCTTTTAACGTAGACAGTTTTATATCTGTTTTGGGTGCTATATTTACCATTAACTGCACAGTAATAAATGGTGTATCAGCGTTGGTCCAAAGTTTAACTATTTTCTGTGCCAAAATACAATCAGCAAACTTGTGGAACTTTACCCTATTATTGGCATTGATATTATGTTGATTCCCTCACAGCTGTCTACACCAAAGTTAATATTATTAATTACACAAAAATTAAAACAAAATTCTATCTACCCTATTTTTGACCCACATTTTTTTAATAATTCTGCATTTGCCCCTGCAGTATGATTAAATCATTCATCTCCTTTGTATCCATTGGCGGGTACAGAAATTTCTGGGAGGAAGATGCACATTCTCTTCAAAACAGCTGATGGCCGGTGAGGGGTGGACTTTTTAGTAAGTATTTTTCCAAATTTTTTTCAAAGACTTCCACTTCTTCTCCAAAAAAAACTACGGCCTTTTTCCAAAAACCAGGTATTATACCCAAAAAATTTCAGTTGATACTCTGGTTGGGTGATGCATCTCCCCACCTCTCCCTGCTAGTACTTACGTATTTATTATATAGATATAAAAGGTAATGTGTGTGTGAGGGCATTCGCTTATCACATCTAAGCCACTGGAGCAATCTAAATAACATTTGGCACATTTGGCATGCGGATGCAACTTCAATGATGAGAAAATTTTGAAAAATTAATTAAAAATCTGTTATTTATTTGACGTTTCATTGGCAAAACAGAGAAATAACTATGCAAAAAACCCGGGCAACGCCGGGTAACCCTGTCTGGAAGCTAAATAATGGCGGGAAAATTTGCCTTCTTGCAATTCAAAAACCGAAATCGCGGAAATTTTGATGTTTTCAGCAATAACGAAAGTAAGAACTATAAATAGCTATTCAACATTTTGGGCGGGCATTTAGTCTTTTGCATTAAATTAATTATAACTTTTTTTGATAATTTCAAAAACAATTTAATAAAACAATTTATTCAACAAATAATTTAAAAAAAACACATTGTAATGAATTTAGTGCTGTTTTACATAGCATTGCATCCCGAGGACGCGACGATATGCACCAAAGTGAAGCGAATGCACCGCGGAGACGTCGTTATATGCGTATATGCACCGCGGAGATCTCTAGAACGGACCCGGGGTGTATATTCAAATCATTGTTGTTGTTGTTGTTGTTGTTGTTGTTGTTGTTGTTGTTGTTGTTGTTGTTGTTGTTGTTGTTGTTGTTGTTGTTGTTGTTGTTGTTGTTGTTGTTGTTGTTGTTGTTGTTGTTGTTGTTGTTGTTGTTGTTGTTGTTGTTGTTGTTGTTGTTGTTGTTGTTGTTGTTGTTGTTGTTGTTGTTGTTGTTGTTGTTGTTGTTGTTGTTGTTGTTGTTGTTGTTGTTGTTGTTGTTGTTGTTGTTGTTGTTGTTGTTGTTGTTGTTGTTGTTGTTGTTGTTGTTGTTGTTGTTGTTGTTGTTGTTGTTGTTGTTGTTGTTGTTGTTGTTGTTGTTGTTGTTGTTGTTGTTGTTGTTGTTGTTGTTGTTGTTGTTGTTGTTGTTGTTGTTGTTGTTGTTGTTGTTGTTGTTGTTGTTGTTGTTGTTGTTGTTGTTGTTGTTGTTGTTGTTGTTGTTGTTGTTGTTGTTGTTGTTGTTGTTGTTGTTGTTGTTGTTGTTGTTGTTGTTGTTGTTGTTGTTGTTGTTGTTGTTGTTGTTGTTGTTGTTGTTGTTGTTGTTGTTGTTGTTGTTGTTGTTGTTGTTGTTGTTGTTGTTGTTGTTGTTGTTGTTGTTGTTGTTGTTGTTGTTGTTGTTGTTGTTGTTGTTGTTGTTGTTGTTGTTGTTGTTGTTGTTGTTGTTGTTGTTGTTGTTGTTGTTGTTGTTGTTGTTGTTGTTGTTGTTGTTGTTGTTGTTGTTGTTGTTGTTGTTGTTGTTGTTGTTGTTGTTGTTGTTGTTGTTGTTGTTGTTGTTGTTGTTGTTGTTGTTGTTGTTGTTGTTGTTGTTGTTGTTGTTGTTGTTGTTGTTGTTGTTGTTGTTGTTGTTGTTGTTGTTATTATTATTATTATTATTATTATTATTATTATTATTATCATCATCATCATCATCATCGTCATCGTCATCGTCATCGTCGTCGACGTCTTCATCAACATCATCGTCATCATCACCATTATCCTCATCACATTACTATTAGAATTTCGTCGTCATCAAATTACTAATATCATCATCATCATTATAATCGTCGTCGTCGTCGTCAATCATCATTACCACCACCACCATCATTTGTTTTTATTAATATTAATATTATTACTATACTTTATTAACCTATAAATCAATGAGCGATGTTCGAGCTTTAATGGAAATGGTTTCCTATTACATATGAAGGCGTTCATATATTTTCTCAGGATATTTACGTACCGCATGCAAGAGCTTCTGTTGATTCGAGATAAGAATGTGATAACTTGATTTAATGTGCATTTCCTTCTTCACCAGTCAGTCCACACTTCGGCTCAAAATTACCGCACCTGTTTACATGAGCTCGTTCGCTTTACCATTACCGAGGTGTGTAACTCTCGTACATGTAAAGGAGCAATCCGACTGTAAAAAATCATTTTCTGAATTACAGACACCCAGCTCCACGTGAAAGCATCACATTTCACTTAACAGCAGCTGTGTTGTAAAAGCCAGCGGTTAAAAACACGGTTACAGGTATCGTAAAAACAGCAATTTTGATGTTCGTGCGTATGTGTATATAAAATGTATCGGTGTATATTCGTCAGTGTTATTGTGTATGTTTGTTTATGTGTAGTTACCCGCGTGTGGTTGAAGGATGTGTAAAAGTGTGTCGGTGCGAGTTTTGTTTTGCAAATAAGTGCGAATATATGTGTGTAATATGTGTTATGTGTGTGAATGTGTGTGTAGCGCCAAAAAGCAATAAAGTGGACTGTGTGGATGTGGAGTGTGTGGAGTGGCACTCGAAGTGAAGAAGAATTTGTCTGAGTGGAGAACTTGATGTGGAGAAATTAACTTGCAAGCCTCTATGACTTGTTGGCCAAATCAAATCATCTTTCTATTATTTTTCTCTTTCTCTTTCTGTTTGTCCTTTTTTCAGCTTTCTATCTTTGGTGCTTCAATTCTATTTCTTTCTTCGCCTTATTCCATTTCCTATTCGTCTTTTCATCGCTCTGACTTATGTTTCGGGAAGATATGGATAATAATAATAATTTATGATAAATTTGACAGAATTGTTGGCAATTTGTTATTAACTAAGAATTTTGTTTGTTTTTTTTACAAAATATTTAATGATTCAATAAATTTTTTATAAAGAATGGTATTTATTTCTTTTCAGACATAAAAATAATTTAATCTTAAATTTAATATTTCGTACCAACATCCTAACCATCTCGCACTAAAGAAGACTTTTCCATTCCATCACTCATTGACATCCCCGAATTTGAGTTTCCAGATGAAAGTCATCCTCCCGGAGATGAAGTTTTGTTTGTTGGAAAGCACCTGGTCTTCTCTATTTGTGTTTTGTGCGTGTCGTTGTTTCCGATGTAAAAGTTGTTGTTGTTTGCTTGTTGTCGCTGTGTCTGCTTCGTTCACGTGTGATTCTTTAGTGTTGTTGTACGATTTAATTTGCAGCTTGAGGTGGCACTTGTGAAAGCAGTAGTGATTCGTAAGAAAGAGTAAAGGATCGAAGTTCAGTATGCAAAGTGTTCTTGTTATTTACAATTTCTTTTATAAAATTAGGGATGTACTCATTGTGGGTTTTTATTAGTCCATTTTTATTAAATTTGAACAGTCAAACATTCAAACAAGAACAAAGAGAACAACAACAACAAATAGAGAAAGGAGAAAGAAGAAATAAACAGAGGCAGAGAAAAATCGGCAGAGTTTTAAAATAGTGCTAAATGAGTAGTTGGATTCGAAAATGAAAAATACCAAAGACGTTTTCATAACAGACCGAAAAAAGAAAATCGAAATAAAGAATCAAATAAATTCTAACAATTGCGCTCCATTTTTTCCAGTTTTCAACCTTTTTAATTTAGAAAATCAATTCATCAATTTTTAAAATACAGTTTTAATGAATTTTTTATTCCGACTATAAATCGATATTGTTTTGCTGGTCGGTTCATCTGATTCTCATTCAATAGGAAGAAACCTGGTTGAGAGACCAACCTGGTGTTGTAGTGATGAAACAACTACGATGCTGGTTCGTTGAGTGGAAATTTGTTTGATTTTTTAGTTTTGCAGCATTCAAATTTTTTTCAATTGTTTTTTAAAAGAACAAACTGAAAATATTTCTGGGAAAATTTAAAAACTATGTATGATCGCCGACGAAAGCAGAATTACAAAACAATTACAGTTAGCGTAACAACAAGAAGAAGCACATCTAGTATTACATCGTAGACATCATTATCACAATAACCATTCTACCACATTGAAAACTTCCTCGACCACAACTTGCCATGCTGACCACTACCAAACTTACCACCCCATTATTCCCACTACCAGAACAACCACTTTACCATACCCACAACCAAAACGATCACAATACCATACCTACTATCAAAACCATCACCATACCAGTACAACCACCATGCTATCATAACAATCACTACTAGGAACATCGCTCAATGGCAGATTTCCATCAGCATCAACGCGACACTCCAATTTCCATTTAAATTGAACCGTGGAAGCAAGGAAGTATCTACCTACGGGAGACGCACTTTTTGCTGTCGTCCATGGCGGATGTTTCGGGGTTGCAGGTGCAGTGGCCACGCTGGCAGCCCCGGTAGACGTGGAGGCAGATGAGGTTCTGATGAGAGGGACAATCACTGGTGTTCATGCACGATCCCTGGCTTGTACTGCCAAAGTCAGTCATAGTGTAGCCGGTCACGTCTGATAATGATATTATTATAATTATCATTGAAACAAATTGCTAATAAATAATTAGATATATAAATAATAAATAATAATTTATTAATATTTGGCTGCTCAAAGCTGAATTTCAAATCAATCATTGTTCAAATATGATATGGTTGGCAATTTTATGTATTTAAATTCAATATTAGTTACTATTTAATAATATATAGAAATATATATTTATTTATTTATTTATATAATTAGACTTATATTTATGTATTTGCTATCATGATACTAGACACAATAAAGATACAAGTTGTCTTATGTTTTTTTGTGCTTTTGCATGTCTTTCGCAAAAATACATGTAAGCATTTATTTAGTTGGCATTTAATAAATTGAATATTAAAAAAGTTTACATTAGAAAGATTGGGGCTTATAATCCTCATGTCCATGACAATATTTATTATACCAACATAGCCTCTTTTATTATAGTTTATAGTCCTCTATACCAGAAGTTTAAGACAGCAACATAACATTGATGGTTTTGAATATACATATTCATATTCATACTGTTGGCTGCTTACCAATATCGTTCAATGTGTTATTTCTTTGATGCTAAATAATTAAATTTGTATTTATGAAGTGAACAAAATATTTCAATGTATAATTATAAATTATTCGTTCTGGTTATGGTAGCAATGTCGATGACAATGATGATGATGGTGGTAGTGATGATGATGATGATGATGATGATGATGATGATGATGATGATGATGATGATGATGATGATGAGGAGGAGGAGGAGGAGGAGGAGAAGGAGGAGGACGACGACGACGACGATGATGACGATGATGACGACGATGATGATGATGATGATGATGATGATGATGATGATGATGATGATGATGATGATGACAGTGATGGTGGTGATTATGGTGGTAGTGGTGATGATGATGATAGTGGTGATGATGATCATGATGATAATGCTGATATAACCTCATTTATTTAACAATACTGTGGTGGTGCATTATCGTTCACTTCAGTAAAGATTTATAAAACTCAAACGACACATCCGGTGGAGATCGATAAATAAACAAAAATGTCCTCAAAACCATTTACAATTGTTATATCGTTATGCGGTATTTTATGTATATTTTATAATTATGCGGTATTTTATGTATATTTTATCATTATGCGATATTTTATGTATATTTTAACATTATGCGGTATTTTATGTATATTTTATAATTATGCGGTATTTTATGTATATTTTATCATTATGCGATATTTTATGTATATTTTAACATTATGTGGTATTTTATGTATATTTTATAATTATGCGGTATTTTATGTATATTTTATCATTATGCGGTATTTTATGTATATTTTATAATTATGCGGTATTTTATGTATATTTCTTGTATATTTTTATTGTTAATTAAATGACCATTTAACTGAATTTAATAACTCAATTCTGATTCTTCCAACTTATTTAAAAATATTCAACCAACGGGTTGTGTTGCAGACGTCTCTTGAATGGACGAAAAACTTCACTCATTTAATGCTAGCATTTAATGGATATTCAATATTCAATCATATTAAACGATTTCCCAACTAGACAAAATAAGCATACTCTAGTTTTACACGAAAGCACAAATAGCATTTAAACTAACAATAACAAAATTAAATAATAACATGTAATAATAATAAATTAATTGTTTCTATTGCGGGACTCTTTTCAGTATTCTCACACCCAAGTACAAATAGTACAATAACGAATTCATTCATAAAACCCACAATTATGACAAAGGCCATGCGATGAAGTGGTTATGTATACTACTACTACTACTTCTACCGCTACCGCTACCGCCGCCACCGCCACCGCCACCACCACCACCACCACCACCACCACCACTACTAGTACTACTACTACTACTACTACTACTACTACTACTACTACTACTACTACACTACTACTACTACTACTACTACTACTACTACTACTACTACTACTACTACTACTACTACTACAACTACTACTACTACTACTACTACTACTACTACTACTACTACTACTACTACTACTACTACTACTACTATTACTACTGCTACTACTACTACTACTACTACTACTACTACAACTACTACTACTACTGCTTATCTTTCCAGGGTCAGAATCAGTATGCATTCACCGATGTTGTTAGCTGAGTACAATCAAATTCTCTCGTTTGGAAAAAAAATATTTTATTTGCAGTAGTTTCTACAAGCGAAGAGGTTCATTTTTTTAAAACTCGTAAATCTGTTTTAATTAAAAATATTTATTTAAAGTGGATGTTTACAATAAAAAACCGATTCCTGATCTTCTTCATCTTTATTTCATCGCATTTATGGAACACCAGCACCAGCACCATCACCATCATCGTCATCATTATAATCATTGTTATCATCATCGTCATCGTCATCATCATCATCATCATCATCATCATTATAATTTATGCTTTTGCTTCAAAAACATTATTACTGACAAATTCGTATCGCTCAATCATAATCATCACCATCATTATCATTATCATCATCATCATCATTATTATCATCATCATCATCGTCATCATCATCACCATCATTATCATCATCATCGTCATTATCATCATCATGATCGTCGTCGTCATCAGAATGATTAAGCAAAAAAAACATGGATGAGGGTCGATCCATATCAAACGAAATTTGATTCCAGCGGAGAAATTCCCACGTGACCAAAAAATGACTTTAATTTATTCGAAGTGTGAAAGCAAAAAACGACTTGAAATTTGCCGCTCAATCAAAGCTTTCCCGCGGGAAAAATTATTCTGAGCTGAAAACCAAGCGAAAAAATTTCTCAACTTCTTCTCTGAAAATTTAAAAAATCGGATCTAAAAATTCACTTATAAATCGCAGAGTACCTAACTCCTACGCGATGACCAATTTTAAAAACTATCCATAATTAAGGAGGAAAAATAAAAAAAAATAACAAAGAAAGAGAAGCATGCATCATCATGTTGAATATAAGCTTAATTAAAAACAGACCTGCAACTCGGCAGTGCTCAAGTTCGACAGAGAAAATTCTATCCCGGTTGGTCGGAAGGAAACGCATGCAAGCATTCAATCTTTCGTCAGTTAGAAAAACAAAACTCGAATACTTTTGTCTTAACTTGTACTTTAGTATGTAAATAATACGATAGGGTGCGAATCGACCAGGGGGCGAATCGTCTAGGGAGGGGGCGAACCGTCCAGGGGGCGAACCGTCCAGGGTGCGAACCGTCCAGGGGGCGGATCGTCTGGTAGCCTTTATTACAAAGTTTTTCAAATTAAGTTGCTTGAAAGTGCATGTTGAAATGATTTCAAACATTAGCTTTGAAACATACTTTTAAAATCAACATTTGCAAATTGGAAAAACTTTACCAAAACAAGCTTTGGTTCTAAAATGTCTCTTAAACTGACAAATATTTTTTATTGTGGAAGTGATACCCCTGCTCAATGATCTTTTTTCTGCTAAAATGTCCCACCCACCCCCTCCCCCGTCAGAAATTCCTGGCTACACGCTTATTGGTAGTACCTAGTGAAACTTTGAAGACAGAAGCGTACAAGTACTAAACAAATTGTACAACAGACGGAATCACGTGATATCATGAAGTGACAGCACACTTCAGATGCGTGACACGTCATTTCTTTGTCAAGTTGTGACAATCCGCCATGTTTGTCGCTCGTTGACGCGTGAGACGTCGTAAAAGAAAATTAATATTTTTTTAATTAGGAGGAGATCATGGTGGTGATGATGATGATTATGTTGTTAATAACAATAATAGTAACAATAATAATAGTAATAGTAATAATAATAATAATGATAATGATAATGATAATGATAATGATAATGATAATGATAATGATAATGATAATGATAATGATAATGATAATGATAATGATAATGATAATGATAATGATAATGATAATGATAATGATAATGATAATGATAATGATAATGATAATGATAATGATAATGATAATGATAATGATAATGATAATGATAATGATAATAATAATAATAATAATAATAATAATAATAATAATAATAATAATAATAATAATAATAATAATAATAATAATAATAATAATAATAATAATAATAATAATAATAAAAATAATAATAATAGTGATAATGATTATTATTTGTTTCCGTTGTTAATTATATTCGTCATTTGTAAACAAGCAATGTTTGCCGACCTTACGATCAGCTGATTAATATCAACTGGCGCCACTCGACAACACAATGACTCCTCCTTCTTTCACTTTCTTCACTTTCTTCAACGAACATATTCATTTTGATTGAAGGTGAGATTTTAATTAAAACGCGAGCGTGAAAAGAAATGAATGATATAACTATAACTAAAAAATAATTTGAAACAAGTAAGCCGTATAAACAGATTTTCTAACAAATCATTTATATTTCTGAATGTGCCGGCTTTCATTTACTGCTTTAAAAAAATTCTGTTAAAAATACATTTTTGGAATGTATGTATATAAACATTGGTTTAATTTAATTTTATTTGTTTTTCTATTAAAACATAGATTATTATTTTTAATTAAAACTAATTCATCAAAAAAAAATTCAAACTTAAATAAAATGCATTGTCATAACGAGCGAGCTTATATTTTAAATTTCAGCTCGGCTGGATGACGGGAAGTTAGTTTATTTTCACTTTCAAGGTTTGCAAACATTTAAGCAAGTAAGCAGGCAAGACCAGCGGTGAAGTTAATATGAGGAATTTAATAATATAAGGGATTTATTAAGTTAGGCCTAAGAAACGATGTTTTTCACAAATTCCTTATTTATTTCAAGATTCGCCAGTTTTTCATTTATTGCATTTTTTAAAACGACATTTTTTTGAATCCATATATTCAAACATTCATTTAATTTAATTTTTTTTTTCAAAAAATTTTAAAACTTTATTAGAATGCATTGTCATGAAGAGCAAGCTTATATTTCAAATTTCAGCTCGACAGGATGACGGAAAGTTAGTTCATTTTCACTTTCAAGGTTTGCAAACTTTCAAGCAAGCAAACAATCAAGACCGGCAGTGAAGTTAATATGAGGAATTTAAAAAATAATGTAATTGTTTGAAACATAATTAAAATTGTAAATAAATAAATAAATAAGTGAAATTAGTATAAGGAATTTTAAAAAATGTAATTGTATGAAACATAATTACAATTATAAATAAATAAATAGCTTTTGGTCGACGAGAGCGCCTATGCTTTTTAAAACTTATCCATATATGGAATTATTAAAGATTCGTATATATATAGGTGATAATTGAGATGCATATGTTTAGAAATTTATCTTATATGTTTACAAGCTAACACACGAAACATATTGTTAAGTCTGCACCAGAGACGTGCACAGTAATGGGGACAGCGGAAAAATCGCGGAATCCGCGGTAAATCCGCGGTACTGGAAGTTAATCCTGCCATGGTACAGCGGTAATGGAAATTAATCCTGCCATGGTACAGCGGTAATGGAAGTTAATCCTGCCATGGTAGAGCGGTAATGGAATTAAAATTCATGGTAATGAATTTATATTTTATTAAACTAATTTTTCAAGTTATTTCTACCAAATGACGCGTACGAATGAAACTTAAACAGTTACATTTGTTGGTGGGTGAGAAATTATAATGATTAAAATAAAAAAATGTTTACATTTTCTAATGTGTAATTAACCATTCAAAAAACATTAGTCATTTTTTAGTACGGCGATTAAGCATTTATTAGACATTTTTAGTGGCCAAACAGTCGCGCCAAAATGCTGCGTTTTGTGATTCGCCCCTGCTTTCAAATCACAAATCAGTAGTTTGCATAGATAACGGTTTCGTAGGAAACTTGTGTAACTCGCGGGAAATCCGTGAGAATGGATTTATTTTTTAGGTCACTCGTGGGTATGAAATATGGAGTTATTATTTGCGGATATGTAAGAAAATTAAATTTGAAATTTCCTCAATTATTTTTCCTATTTAAAATATGTAATGATATTTGTAGTTAGATGCAAAAAGATATATTTTGTTATTATATTATGGAAATATGCAATGCAAAAGATGGTGTATATGTAGCTAAAACTATTTTTTATCCACGGCGAAACCTATAGCGAAATACCAACCTCTAAGCTATTAGCGATTACCCCCTACTGTTAACCAAGGTAATAAAAAATGAATTACCATGTAAAAATGTCATTAAAATTACAAAAATAATAGGCATGATTTTGTTTCGATGAATTTGCACTGCTCCTAAGTTCAACAAAAGTAAAGATCATATATACGGAACAGATGAACAATAATGAACTTGCAGTAGTATTACGTTTCTGCTTTCTTTTTTCAGTTACTTAACGCATTTTTGAGTGCAAGAAACAACCAGGGACGGTTTTGTTTATGCAAAAGCACCTGTTATTTGCATGCTTAACCGGAGGTAGGAATGTGCCATACCTTACTGGTCCCAGCCACGAAATCGTAAAATCCAGTAAGACTTCACTAAACTAGAAGATGAAAAGCTTGATAGACCTTGGAAGAGTTCGTGAGTCTGTCTGCTGGCAATGTGGCTACAGCTGCACCAAGTTGAACCAGAGCGTCTCAATTGAAGGTTTTGAGTAGAACAACAACCACGCACAGTTGGGATTTAGAAAATTCGGCAACTAGGCACAAATCTTATTTTAAAACATTCGGTAACCTCGCATAATTTTAACAAATGAAAAATCTAAAAACGAAGTTTTTAAACCAAAATTCTTTTATGTTTTTAAAAAACAATTTTTCAAATCAATTTGTAACATTGTTTAAATTTGTTAACAAATATAATTATTGAATATTGCATTGTCTTCCAGCAAAAGCATTTTTGAAAACATTTGAAGAAAATCTATCATCAAGAAGTAACTCAAAAAATGCTTGGAAAAATAATAACAGAGATTAGAAGTTAATAAAAGCATTTTTTCAAAATAGCAACTACAAACAAATATAATTTTAAAACAATCGGCTATGATATGGATTAGGACAATGAAGAACATAAAACTGACTGAGCTTTACAACCTCTCACCGATTTTCTTTGTTTTTTATATTTTTAAAAATATGAGTGATAAAGACATTTTACTGAAATTATGCTTCTTAAATTATCGTTTACTAAAAATACAATTCTAATAAATCCAGCTATTATTAATCAATAGTTTTCTAAACAAAATGTTATTCAATTAAGAGAAATAAAGCCAGAAAAATAATTGATTAGTAAATTATTTAAAAAAAATAATTAAATTAGCAAATAATTGATTAAACTAAAAAAAGAGAACTTGAAATAGTTTTTCATCGCTGTTTAAGAATAATAAAAGAGCATTTAGTTTCAGTGTTGATCTAATAAAGTAGGTCCGAGTGAGGAAGGAATTTCATAAAGTGGACCCATGTGAGTGCGCACAAATTTTTATGTGTCCGACAAAAATTTCATTTACTTTTGCTGGACATGAATAGAGGAAGTGATGATTGTGATGGTGATGATGATGATGATGATGATGATGATGATGATGATGATGATGATGATGATGATGATGATGATGATGATGATGATGATGATGATGATGATGATGAAGATGATGATGACGACGACGACGATGATGATGGTTATGAACAGTATGAATATAATGATCAAAAGTTATGATTATGACGAATTGATTTATATTGATTATATAAACAGGTCCTAAAGCGAATATATTAAATTTATGTTACCATGACAAACTGCGTTATTTTAAAAAAAAACAGCATTTTTTTCTTTATAATATGTTTGTCAGTAGCTCGTCTTGCAGTGGGTTAATTTCCATTATTAGGTTAAAGTATATTAATAGATTAAATCCTTTAACAGATTAAATCCTATTATTAGAATAATTTTTTATAATAGTTTAAAATCTAATAATACATTCATATTTTGCAAATAGAACTCTTTAAATAAAAAAAATTAGTTCTTTTCGATTCTTTTAAATATGTCTGGAAATGTCTACGTATCTGTCGTTGTATTTGCAGATTACTATATTAACATATAACAGAATGTTATGGCTTGTTGATTGTCATTATAAGGGTATGCTGGGATTTGTTGATTGCCATACAAGGATATATTAGTGTCTCT
>OZ022242.1:10232491-10279991 GCA_963978895.1 Erpobdella octoculata
GTACAAAATGTCAACTTTAGTAAGAAATCTAAATTTATATGACTTAACTGATACATGACTTCTTAGCTGACGTGGTTGAAAACATGACATAATTGCTGATTTAACGGACAACATAAAATTTTAGCTGACTTGACTGACAAATTGACATTTTAGCTGAATTTACTAAATGCATGACATTTTAGCTGACGACTAAAAACATGATATTATATCTAACTTAACGGACATCATGACATTTCAGCTGACATGACTAAAAACATGACATTATAGCTAACTCAGCTAAAATATGACATTTATTATACAGCTGTCTAGTTGACATAACGAAACAGTTTCAACGAACTTTGTTCCTACGAAAATCACTCAACGAACAGTCGTGAAATTGTTTTTAAAAAAATTTAAAAAATCTGCTTTTATTTAAATTAAAAAAAATAGAAAACACAAAATCTGGACAAAAATTTTACGAAACTAATTCGCAAGTTGAGAGATTTTATAAAAAATAGAATTGTGAAATTTCTTGATAATTTATTATAGTTGAATTGTTTCCTTTCTCTGACCTAGAAGACGACAGTGAATTAAATTTGTAAATATATTTAAATATTTTAGAGGCCAATAAAATCACATTTCCTATAAATAAATAAACTAATTAATGCTTTAAATGTATTAAAGTCAATCTCCTACCTCGTCAGTTAAACTTGTACGTCTTCAGAATGAAAGTGACTTCTTTAAACATTTTACTAACGGTATTCTCTTAAAGTCAAAAAATCTTATAAATTAAAATACTTAAATTAAATGTTGTTGATGAATATGTAAATAATCGTTGTTGTTTTTCTTTATGTTGTTGTAGTTGTTTTCGTAGAATTATTTATTGTCTCCTAACTACTGAATGCGAAATTTCACGTTCGATTCTTAGTCATTGTTAAGCTCTCTCATTTCGTAGCTGAGCTCGTTCGCTACACGCCGACTATCGAGTCAGCCGGCGTTTTAAAGCTTTTCACGTGTGCGAAAAAATACGATTGCGCATGCTATGTCCGTGTGTCAATGTGTGTGAGTGTGTGTGTCGATGTGTGTGTTTTTGTCGGTGTGTGTGTGTTTGTCGATGTGTGTGTGTTTGTCGATGTGTCCGTGTATCGGTGTGTGAGTGTGTTTGTCGATGTGTGTGTGTTTGTCGGTGTGAGTGTGTTTGTGAGTGTGTCCGTGACGAGCATAGGTGTGAAAAATGCTCACGTGGATTAAGTTTGTGTCGGTGTACTGGCGCGTTGGTTTTGTTTACTTTGATGTACAAACTGTGAGGAAAAAAACTAATTAAGGTACATAGGATGGGGTTCACGTGCTTATTCTGTAGAAGAAATATTTGTCTTCAGTACATGCGAGTGTATGTGTGCGTGTGTATGTGCGTGTGTGTGTGTGGGGGGGGGGTGGCATGCTTAGGTGAGTATACTATGTATGTCTGTGTGCAGTGCGGGTCGCTAGATGGACTTTATTTACACCTGATTTAAGCTGAAAACTTTCAACTCGAAACTTATTTTTCAACAACAAACCCGCCATTCAATCCAGCCATTATTACCGTCTCGACCATTATCAGCACTCTAATCATCATCATCATCATCATCATCGTCATCCTGACTTTTACACCTAACACCACCACCATCTCTGTTATCATAACATATTGATAGCAAGTTGCACTTTTAAACTTCTATTATGCACATATCTGTAGAATTTTGTGATAAGAAAGCAGTTTGATCGTCAGTCATCATCATCATCATCATCATTACCATCATCATCATCATCATCATCATCATCAGCATCATAAAAATCATCATCATCATCATTAGCATCATAAAAATCATCATCAGCATCATCATCATCACCACCACAACCACCACCATCATCATCATCATCATCATCATCATCATCATCATCATTTTTCTTAAGCATTACAAGCTACGTTTCTTTCAGCCAATTAAAAGGCACGAAGCAAGACGATTCCTCTCCTCTGGTCAATCTTGGAACTTTGATTTGTGAAACGCTAGTTTAACAATTGTCTGTTTTTTTTTTCATACTCATAGTTGAAGTTTGAAATTAAAGAATATCACGCTACAATAGATTTTAATTAATGAATAGGGTCCCGCGTTCGAACGCCCCCCCCCCTCCTCCTCCTCGGCAAAAATAAATCTTTTCTTTAAAAAGTCTTTCAAACGAATGCATTAAAATCACTGGAAAATTCCTTCAATTTGAGCGCCAAATTATTTTCTACCACAGAGATATTAATCTTTCCAACGGAAAAAATTTTTTTTTTCCATTTCAATTTTTACAGGTTTCCAATTATTTGTTATTAATTATCGTGTCGAGCAGAAAAAAGCAAAAAAAAATTCGCGCGCTGTGGGGAATGCGGGAAATGTGACAGGAATTTATTTCACTAGGAAGTGAATCTGCATATTATTTGCGTGACCAACAAACGATGGAACAACAAAGGGCGTGGTAAGGGAGCGAGAGTGGGTTGACAATGGACTGTGTCAAGTGCCGGTGACCAATCAGCGACTACGCCTGTGGTTGCGAGTGCTGTACCGTCGCGGTGATGGTAATTACGGTGTTGATGATGATGATGATGATGATGATGATGATGATGATGATGATGATGATGATGATGATGATGATGATGATGATGGTGGTGATGATGATGATGATGATGATGATGATGATGATGATGACGACGACGACGATGACGACGACGACGACGATGATGATGATGATGATGATGATGATGGCTGTGCTGTGCTGTGCTGTGGCAGAAATGATGATGATGATGTTGAAAAATAAAAAAAAGATTTTGATGCGATAACCAGCTTTATGAAGTCGGCCTCGCGACAATACAAACTGTTTTACACGCTTCGCTTAACACCTGGCAGCATTCAATAACCTGAAATTACACGCGGGTTGTCCATCCTCGTTCACCATGGCTATAGCCCACACACGAAGAAGGAAGATCATCGTGTGTGGAAACAAGCAACCACTCCTCCTTCACTCCACGTGTTCTCTCCACGCATCGCTTGGCAAGTCATCCGCGGGAAGCAACGCAATCGTTGAATAGCAAGAAAACCTTTCTTAATGCGAACATTTCTCAAATAGACCGCAAACGTTCCCTGTACCCGCGGGGAAAACTTCGGATTTGTGTTTTGAGAGAAAAAGTATTATAATAAGAAAATAAATATCCATATATAATTCTACAATATATATATATATATATATATATATATATATATATATATATATATATATATATATATATATATATATATATATATATATATATATATATATATATATATATTTATATATATATATGCATTTATGTATGTATGTATGTATGTATGTATGTATGTATGTATGTATGTATGTATGTATGTATGTATGTATGTATGTATGTATGTATGTATGTATGTATGTATGTATGTATGTATGTATGTATGTATGTATGTATGTATGTATGTATGTATGTATGTATGTATTTATGTATGTATGTAGGTATGTATGTATGTATGTATGTATGTATGTATGTATGTATGTATGTATGTATGTATGTATGTATGTATGTATGTGAAAACTCTTCTTCGAGCAAGTTCGTCAGAGGTCTTCAGAGGAAGACCCTCCCAGCGTTTAGGCCCTTTTCCTGACGCTACCACGGGAGGGCGGGCCACGACCGTTGATCAGACGGCCGCCCCCTGACGAAATTTGTGTATCACATGCCGTTTCCGACCAGAACCAGATAACCGGCAAATCTTCAAAGTACCAGAACCAAGAAGTCATTTTGAAACCGTCAAGCAACTGTAACAAGATGAGAAACTGTCTTTCAAACGCCGGAACTTGAGCATGTAGTAACTGTAGCATCCACCAAACCGCCAGATTCCGATACCGAAAGAAACATTCACCTCCGGAACTTCGAGCCATGCCATCACTTTCACCAAACGAGAAACACCACAAACCATAATGGCAGGAAACATTGTTTCGATTATTTTCTAAACGCCAGCAACTTTCCTTCTATTGCAAACAACCGAAACTTTCGCCGGCAGCCATAACGCGACTTCGTCCCTGAACTTGTAAACAAAGGAGGAGCTAACACTGATGTACGGAAGCCAGAAGTGGCTGTTTAAATTTATTATCTCCTTTTTCATTCCTTTGCATCCATATCCAAAAAGAAGCTGTTTCTGCTCTTTCAGCTATTTTCTTGATAGCTTGAGTTTTTTTCCGACCCGACATTCCGAGAGCCACAAGCAATTTGACGAGTGAGCGACCGGCTAAACCCCTGGCGCCTACTTCAACTGGAAAAATCTCGACTCTATATCCCCCACGCTCCAAATCTTGGGCAAGGATTCTGTAACGCTCTTTTTTCAAGATATTTGAGGATTCCATGTTGCTTTCCCATGGCACTGTCAATTCGATGAACAGCAACGTCTTGGCCAAACTGGAAAAAATGACAATGTCCGGTCTCAATCCGCTGCTGCGAACCAATTCCGGAAAGCAGTCTTCATCTTTTAAGTCTGCTGATATCCTCCAGTCATTTGCCGCATCGAGCAACGATTCTCTTCTCGTACTTGCCTTTCTGCGGCCCAAGTGCTGCAAGCCTTCTCTCAAGAAATAAACTTTTCTTCTGGGGCACAACTGCATCGAATTGGCTAGTCTGCAGTTCTCCTTGATAATGCCCAGTATCTCTCTTAGAACCTCATTGTGGCGCCACGTGTATCTTCCCTTTGCCAAAGCATACGGACAACATGAGAGAATATGAATCAGAGTTTCTGTTTTCTCACACAGCTTGCAGGCTTCATTTTCAAGCTTTCCCCACTTCACTAAGTTCGAAGCTGTCGGCAGTTGATCATACATCGCTCTAATCACAAAAGATAGGCGGATGGGCGAGTAACGCCACAAATCATTCCATGTCATCGAATGTTGAACTGCCGCCTCCCATCTAGTCCAATCGCCCTGTTGCGACATCTGAGCACCTAACTGCACTCTTTCCAGCTCCATTGCTCGCCTTCTGTCTTGAATAATCAGGTTTGTCCTTTCCTGCGACGAGGCCTTAGACCACCACACATGATGGAACCAACCCAGACCGAGCCGTCCCGGTTGCACTGCTCCGAGCTTTTCAGACCATTGCAAAGATCCCTCGGCTTCACGGATGTCCCTCCCTGCAGTCCAGCCTTTTCCCGATCCAACTGATGGGCCCACATTCACGATACATGGGTCTGAAGAGTTGTCCAGCATCAACTGTGTCCGTATCTTGCTAATCTTGTACTCTTCTACTAGGGACTTGAATGGAAGAGCTAACTTAGCTGACTTACTGTATAGAGCTAAAGTTGTTAACGCCGGTGGAAGTCCTAGCCATTTCCGAATGCAGCAGTTCATTTTCTTCTCCATTCGCTCCACGTGAGATAAACATATCTCATAGATTGTTAATGGCCATAGCAACCTCGGTATCAAAACAAACTGTACCAGCCATACCTTGAACTTTCCCTGCAGCTCGGTTGAATTGATTTTCCTCAAGTCCTCAACCAAGCCCTGTAGAACGATGCTGCTCCGATTCACATCATTCATGGAGACGTTGTACCATCTTCCCAAGCTTTTCACAGGCTCTTGCTGGATTGTTGGGATTTCGCAACCAGCCACCGAGAATGAGACAAAACCATCAATCTCTCCATGTCGCAAAGAAAGGCTTCTCGATTTGGTTGGCTTGAACTTCATTCCACACCAGGACAACAAGTCGTTGAAATTTTGAAGAATACGGCGCATTTCGCCGCAGTGATTCAAGATAAGAGTAGTGTCGTCCATGAAGGCTTTTATTGATGGCATGAAAATTCCTTTTCCCAGGTAAACATCCTGAACCCGAGATGCAATCGAACCGAGCAATAATTGCATAGCCAGAACAAATAGGATGGGAGAAATTGAACACCCCATAGCAATTCCGACCCGCAAGTCGAACCACTCTGTGGAGCACGTCGATGTTGACAGACGTAGCCTAAAACGGCGAAAATACTGTTGCAGAACATCGATGAGGAATTCTGGAACATTGTGCCTTTTGAGTGTCTTCCAGAGCAATTGATGGCGAACAGTCCCGTACGCGTTTGCTAAATCAAGCCAGACCACATGCAGGCTGAGTTGGTTTTGTTTTGCTCTTTTGATGGCCTCCCAAATCATGGATGAGTGCTCGATACATCCCGGTACTCCGGGGACTCCTCCTTTTTGCACGGATCTGTCAATGTACTCATTACGAATTGCAAAATCCGTGAGCCTCTTGGCCAGAACAGCGAAAAATATTTTTCCCTCCACGTTCAAAAGTGAGATTGGTCGGAATTGGTTGATATTGACCGAATCTTTTTCTTTGGGGATAAAAACTCCCTCCGCCTTCTGCCATTCCCTATCTACGCATCTAGATCGCCATGCAATCTTTAAACGGTTGTAGAGCAGCTTTTGCACGCCTGGACATCTCTTGTATAACAAATATGGAATGCCGTTGGGACCTGGGGCAGATTTGTTCCTCGTTTTTTTTAGAAACTGAGATACTTCATTCATCTTTATCTCTCCACCGTCGAAAGCCACTTTCGGCAACTGTACTTCGGGAAAATCGGTTCTTTCCGGCAGCTCTAAATCGCTAAGAGGATCTTTGAACGCCAAACGGAAGTGCTCATCTAATTCTTGTTTTGTCGCTCGAAGAGTGCCAGATTTTGGTGGATCCAGCAAACTTTTTCCGAAGCAAAATGGATTTTCCATGAATTTGCATCTGGCTTTCTTTTGCTCACTTTTCTTTTTCCGGAGTCTTTCTGCAGCCCTGAGAGCCCGGAGCCGATTTTTTACACCCCGCCACAGTTCAGACAGACCAACTTTTTCGACCCCCTCTGCGATTCTCCATTGTCTACTGAGTTTCTTTCGCTCCTTCTTTAATTTTTCAATTTCTCTCTGCCGTCTGGATACTGCTGCATGCGTGTGAACCGGGTTTTTCTGGACCACACCAAATGAATCAAAACATTTTTTGTAGATAATTTCTGAGAAGGTTTTCATATCGAGTTGTGGATTCTCCCTCAACTGGGCTTTGAGTAATCTCGTCAACTCCAAGTCTAATGTTGACCAAGCTGAAGTGTCAATTGCTTTCGGAAATTTAATTCTTGTCTTGGGTTCTGAATTTACATCTGCTTCTGAATCGGAGACTTTGTCGGGGCTGTGGTTAGCTTCCGGCCCGGCGTAGTCAGACGTGTTACCTGCCTCCTTGGTTGATGCAGAGCGTTGATTGATAGCAGTTTGACAACCCATTTTAGTTTTATGAACATTCATTCCGCGAATTGACTTAAATCTTCTTCCACAAACACATTCAGTTCCTCCGTCGAAAGCAACTGGAGACATCTTGGAGAGACAAGAACTACGGGTGTCTTGGCCTGGCTAGCCGGGGCACATTTCCGTCTTCGCATGCTACATCTACAACAAAAGAATTATGCCCCCAGAGCTCTTACCGAAAGGGGGGGGAGAATGATGAGCTCATCAATGGACTACAGGATGATGAACCGGCTTTTCCAAGGAACCCTGATGGGGGTTTGCCCGTGTTGTGTGTGTGTGGAAAAAGCTTTAAGACAGTCCGAGGAATGAAAGTTCACAGAACAAAAATGGGATGTCTTCCCGCTTCTGTTCGCCGCCCATCATCTCTCAGTGCGGGCTCAGTTTCGTCGGCTCAAGAAGTTCCAGAACCCATCCATGTTCCACAGATTACATATGTATGTATGTATGTATGTATGTATGTATGTATGTATGTATGTATGTATGTATGTATGTATGTATGTATGTATGTATGTATGTATGTATGTATGTATGTATGTATGTATGTATGTATGTATGTATGTATGTATGTATGTATGTATGTATGTATGTATGTATGTATGTATGTATGTATGTATGTATGTATGTATGTATGTATGTATGTATGTATGTATGTATGTATGTATGTATGTATGTATGTGTGATTGTGTGTGTATGTGTATGTGTATGTCTGTGTTTGTGTTTGTGTGTGTGAAAAATTCTGCGATATAAAAATATTAAAAAGTTATTATCAGAACTAAAAAGATTGAGAATTTTATTCATTGTGAGATTGGTACGGCTGTTGTTAAATTTAGTCTATCTCTCATTTTTTTGCGGTCCATCCACTGAAAAAGACATTCTTGTTCTATCAGGGAAGAAATATTTTATTTAAAAAAGAGCCAAAACTTTTTTTTAAAATAAATTCTAATTAGCTCAATAAAGAGTCAAATAAAAAAGTCATCTAATTCAAAATATATTCTTATAAGCCTTTCAAAAGTAAACAATGTATTGAACATTATTTTACTTTTGAAAGGCTTATAAAAATCTATTTTGAATTAAATATCTCACAATTAATAAAAACCATATATACTAAGAGCAAGCATTCTAGACTTCTATGATTGAAAACCTGTTTTAAACCTCGCAAGAGTATTTCCGACTTTGGTTTCTTGAAGGGTCCTTCGTTGTTTCTCCAAATGTTCCAACACATAAATATTCTACACTACAAACACCGATCGGAAACAAGATGAAGATGACAACCATCGCGTATTCAACCTTTCAATCAATAGGCGACCAAATATATTAAGCCCTAATTTGTTCAATTAGGGGTCCCTTTTGTGCCCTGGCAATTACATGGTGGAATTATCAATCCTAGGCCAGATTTAACACTATGCTGGTAATCTACTTCATATGATTTTCATTCAAAATGACTAGCAACTCTAAATTGCTCATTTTGAAAGTTTAATAAGAAACTATTGCTTCATATCGTTCTCAAAATTTAACAGAATGGGTCGTTATTACTTGTTAACGAAACAAGCTTATGTTTCAAGTTTCAGATCGATCCGATGATAGAAAATGGGTTAATCGATTTCCCCAATGCTCGAAAATGTATTTTAACAAACATTAGAAGTTTCTTAAGAAAGCTTTAGAAAATGCGGTGAAACAAACAACAAAGCAAGTTAATATAAGCGTTGTAAAAACAACAGAAAGATCAGTAGGCAGTGATTTGATTCGTCTTTTTCCCTTCATCTTTATGCATTTACTTTGCCATAGTTCAACTTCCGATGTAAATTCAGGTGCAGGTAAGTTTTTGATATTAAGTCCAAGAATGACGCCATAGTCATTACTGATTGCTGAAAACGTTACCTTCTCCTCTGATTTTAAAAATGCGTACTGCGCAGGGTCTTTTAAGTTTCGTAAAATATTATCTTTGAGTTTTATACTCGTACTACTACATAAATTCAGAAAGAATTGGGTTTGGGTTGTATATCTAGGTTCACAAAAATAAAAGTATAGAGTAGCGTTTAATTAGGATTTGCTTATGACAAAACAAATCGAACAATGGATTGCTGCATATTTTCCTGCAAGTGGCACAAAAGAAATAAAATCCGCATATGTAATTACCGGATCTTCTCCATAGGAATAGATTCCCACATATACAGGTTGTGATTTCTACTACCAATATTGTTACAATATCGCCAATCGTATACGGGGTTTTTGGATTGGTTTTGTAGTATATTCAAAGATAACGAAATAAAGCCTCTATATGTGTCTTTTTTCTCTAATTTAAAATAACTTTTTTATTTCGTCAGGTCTACAAGCGGGAAACGACAAATAAATCATTAATAAAAATATATCAATATGTTATTTTCAACTAAATATTAATATGCGGTCGCTGCGTCAGTAAATATTTTGTTGTTAGTTATTTTCATATGGATGTGTTTTTGGAATATTAAAAGACAATCATATTTAACCCTAACCCTAACCCCATTAACCCTCTACTTCTATAATCACTTACTAGATGATCTGGATCCGCCACTGGTTGACCCCTGGAACAGTTTCTCAGTGAAATAAGAATGTGATTTTTAATTTCAATGTATATGTGTTTTAACACGTGTGATAATTTGAATCACTTTTCACTAACACTCATGTGATATTTCAATTCAATTTGCTCGATCACAAATTCCACATGCGTGAATATTTTTCAACAACCAGTCACTCCATCCGCCATGCTTGTAACAGTTCGAATCCTATTCGCTCGTCAATGAAAATGTTTAGAAAACTTCGCGAGTTCAGTTACAGAGGAGCGAAGTTCTGCGAAAGTTGTATGATTTTTAAGGTGATTGAGTTCTGTTTGTGATTGCAAGTACAACTCAATTGTAGGTTCAACATCTGCCACGGCGCATCATCCGTGCGATTCCACGGAGGCTGCTCGCTTCCGACATGCGTGGGCGGGTCGAATTGGTTTGAAAAATCGCTAAGAAAAAATTAGAATGAAGCTTTCTTAATAGTTATTTTAATTGATAAATAATTTTTTTTGTTAAATATTTATGTTTCAAAGCTTTCTGCTTGTAGAGGAATATTTCTTTGGCTCATTATCGTCCGTCTGTCTACGATGACAAATAACTGAATAGTGAATAAATAGTGAATATGTGCACTTGAGTGATCTGTGCTGTGTTTATGTGATGAAGTAAAACAATTTACTGCAATACCGATCATCCCATATCAAGATTGAATATTTTGGTTTAAATAAGGTTAAGAAAACTGATCTGCAAAAAATAAAAAAGGTCATTCATCTTGTTACAGGTTGATCGACACTTCGTGACGGCTTGATGGTTCTCACTAATCAAATTCCGTCATTTTTGGCGTGTTATAACCACCAGTAACAGTTGTAATTATTGTTATAGGTATAGCAATAATAAATAAGAATAATAATAATAATTTTTTTATTAATATTATGTCGGTTATTTATTAGTAATATATTTTTTCTATTGTTTTACTGTAATTATTATTTTACTATAGATTTTCTTATTATTATTAATTTCATTCTATTCTCTTTTTAGGCCCACATACATCAACACGCGACTTAATTGCAATTTTTAAATCGTACAAATACAAGGAAGAACTGCCAACGTAAGGACTCGATAATTACAATAAAGCTGTCATCTTAAACAAATCAACACATCTCGGCTTCAATGGTCTCGCTTTCAACCAATAAATATCGGTCTTAACCGGAGACAAATATTCGAAAACTTTAAAGAGGCAAACAAGTAGTGACTGGATCAAAATAAAGTTTACAAATTTTAAACACGTTTACTGTTCTCTTTTCACATGAAAACAAAATTTGACGAGGAGTCAGTCCTCATGGGGAAAAAGATTTAGAGAAAATTTCGACTCCGTACCCCAATCACTAGGGGTACGCTAACACTAGGGTTAGGGCTAGCCGTACATTAAGCGAGAAAGAAAAAAGCGAAAAACGAGAAAAACTTTCAATAAATTCCGGGATTTGAGTCTTGGGGGCCCACTCATACTATATCCTCGGGACAGTTGGTGCCAAATACGGGCATTGTGCATCCATACTAATCCATAGACGGGTCGAAACAAATATAACCCAGAAAAAAATTTGAAACACGCAAAGAAAAGTTGTTTTAATTAGAGAATTCTGCCTGTAACAACATAAGAAAGTTCCAGCCAGATCCACTTTGGGGAGATTTTTTGGAGGATAAAAACCAAGATGGACACAACTTTAAATACTGTATATAATACAATTAACAAAAGTACCATGTAAATCAACAATTTGAGACATTCTTGTAGTTTTTCAACAAGAAAGAATAAGTAACGTATCTGTTACTGTTAAACATAGACTTATAAGTCTATGCTGTTCATAGACTTATAATATAATATATTATATTATCATAGACTTATAATATAATATATTATATTATAAGTCTATGATGCTGTTAAACAAAAAACCAAGATGGCGAATGGAAATAAGATGACGACTTGATAATGATAACATTACAAACACAACGATTACTAGTAATAATTTTACTTATTGTAGTCTTTAAACAAGAATATCCTACAAAGAATTAAAACTGTGACAAGTTGACTGAAAATGAACGTGCATAGAAAATTAAGCAACTGGAACCTGGATTTACTTAACAAAGAAACTTAATTGCAAGAATTGGTCAATCAAATAAAAATGTGACAAGTGCATGTTATACCGGAGTTGATGGACGTACACCGCTATAAGATAACCGCTCCAATTATTTGTTTAAATTTCAACGAAGTCGATTTTTTCGGTCAATATCAGTTGTGTCGGGTGACGTCACACTCAAGACCAGTGTCATTGAACCTGATCTAACCGGATTACTGCAGCTAAGATCTCAGTTTCATCCGTCATATTAAAAGTTGCAATAAAAGATTCGTGCTGTTTCTTAACTGTATTTGCAGTTAAAAGTGTAAAAAATTACAATTTCACACTATTACCCCTTCCGGTCGCATTTTGGCTTGTTGCGCTCGCCGGTCGGCCCCCCTCTCAATACTCACAAAGAGGTCAATCTGCCCCTCTCAACAAAAAGTTTGGAAACCCCTGGTCTGCGTCGTGGAATTCAAGCCCCTAGCAAGGATTTTAAAACAAAGGGTGCAACCTTAATTTGAAAAGGTGCAGAACTTTTTTATAAACTACCACTGACACCCTCCCTCACGCAGAGCCAAGTAAGTCTCGACCATAAGACGGTACTAAGTTGTCATCAAGGGCCCCGGCATCAAAAGACCTCCAAGACATTTACAAAAAATTATATTAAAGAAAAATTTCTATGATTTTAAATTGGTTGTTTCAATGTTGCGAACAAGTTTCTACAGGCTAAAGACTGCAATTTGTATTAACCAGTTAATCCATTTAAAAATATTTGTGTTTTCCCTTCTGGTTACTTACAACCAGCAATAACCAGGTTTTTAGTAATTACATAAATAAGGTAATAAGCAGTGATGGGCAGTAGTTTACTACTTTTAACTACTTTAGTAGTTAACTACTAGTTTAACTACATGGGAGTAGTTAAGGCAAAAAGTTTAACTACCTGAAAGTAACCGGTAGTTAAGGAATAGTTTAACTACTTTTTAGAGTAGTTAACTACAATTAGTTTAACTACCTAAAAGTAGTTAAAGCCTGAAAAAATTAAATCAGCCTGTATAATATTTTATGCAAAGATCTGGCTTCAAATAACTCAACCACAAAGACACTGCTCATGTCTCATGTATCCTCATCTAACAAGAGTTTTTCTCAAGTTTAATACAAGTCTACCAAGCAGTGCTGCTGTTGAGAGACTGTTCAGTTGTGCAGGTCAAATATTAGTGCCAAGACGGTGCAAAGTGTCTGACAGTATGTTTGAAAAGCCTGTTTTCCTGCGTCATTTACTCAAAAAATAATCATCCACAGGTAATAAGACGATGTTTGACACCGTCTGAAGTAGATTGATTGACTGGATATTTAACTTATAAAATATGTCTTTTCATTAACAAATTAAAAAAACAATTTGCTATGGCTTTATTTAATAAATTAGATGGTGAACATAATTAATGGTGATCATGTGAGGCTTAATACAGCAATACAATGTATTAGTGTACAAGTTTATAGAAAAAAGTAGTTAAAAGTAGTTAAAAGTAGTTAAAAGTAGTTAAAAGTAGTTAAAAGTAGTTAAAAGTAGTTAAAAGTAGTTAACTACTTTACAGTATTTAACTACTTTAGTTAAACTACCTCTGACAAAAAGTAGTTAACTACATAGTTTAACTACTTAAAAGTAAATGTAACTACAGAAAAGTTTAACTACTTGAAAGTAGTTTGTTGCCCATCACTGGTAATAAGTATGCTCTTTTTATATTTTTAAAGCTGAAACAGGCAGGTTTATCGGACTCTAGAGTATATGGAATCATACTAGAGTCCATCGTACCTCCTACCTTCAGGTTTGGGGATTTTGTTTTCTAGAGTCCATGATACTTGGAGGCACATTGGACTCTAGAGTCCAAAGGTTGCCCAGAGTCTACCCTGACTCCTACACCGGCACTGTCTTTACAGCCCTACAAAATAAAATGACTGGTTATATGAATACATTAAAATGTACCCCATTTCTAGATTTAGTGTTGCTTTGAAGACGGCAGAAATTAGTTAAAAATTCATCTTTATAAGAGAATTTGTGACATATTTTTCAAATGCCAAGAAAGATAAGTGAGAGCATAGATTTGAGAAAAAGTGGCAGTAAACGAGTAAGTGTGGAAAAGTTATTTTTACAAACAGTTGTGAAGTCCTAAATGTCAAGGCAAGGCAAAAGAATAAAATGCTCCCTTATATTGAAAGAGCATGTTTGTCATCACAATAATGTCACTAAAAGAAGAAGACAAAACAACAGCTTTTACATATTACTTTTTAAGTGAGATTGAATGATTTTTTTTCTGCATAAAGTCTTATCTCCAAATCAATCAATCTGGCGTGAAAAGCGAGAGTATATAAATTGACGAATTGAACTTGAGTTTAAGAAAATCCAGCTCCCCTGAATCTGTGGATTTGATTAACATTTTGCCCTCTAAGTTTTTTTTCTGAAATGACGTTCGTGGAGGTAGTCATAAAAACTTTTCTCACATTTTTTCTAAACGTTGTAGCTTAGTTCTAAGCAAGACAATTTTGGTAAACTCCTTGGGGCAACGGTTTTATACCCAACCCAAATGACGCCCCTGGATTGACCAGGGGCGCAACCAGCATAAAATGCTGGTGGAGTTGAAGTGTGAAAAAGAGAAATAATCTGCCGCAGGCGAAAATATTTTTTGACTATCTTTAATAATTTACTAATGAAAGAAAAAAAGTCTGCAAACTGAAGATAGTCAAACTCAGTCTCAAACCAGTTTAAAGCAATTGTAGAAAAAAATAAATTTATAAGTAAGATATTTTCTAACAATTGTGAATTTCTATTTTTTTGGGATATACTTTAACAGTGTTTTTAATTATCAGCCGCTACAACGTTAATTTGCCAAAATTTTACAGATTTTATTCGTGGTATGCTGTTAGGTAATATGGGGTATCTGGGCTGGGGTAATATGGGGTACACCCCATATTACCATATTCATGATTTCTTCACTTTTTTACACGCATTTCATCATTGATCTGTTACCTTTAGTTTATTATGTCATTACTTTATACTGCTTTATTATCTTTTCAGATGCCACGTAATTATGCAAAACTTACAATACGGAGCCCAGAGTCAACATCTGCAGTGACCCTCATTTAATATTTTTAAAATGTTTTTATTACTTATGTTATTGTTTTATTAATAAAATATTGTTTTATAACAATTACTTTTGTTGTCCTTGTTATATTTAGGTTTAATGAAAGCTGGAACATATCTAACATTCAAGTACCCCCTATTACCCCACCTCTAGTGGGTAATATGGGGTACTTGAATGCTACACTTTATTCAATTATTTTCTGAAAAATGAAATCATATTTGCTTAAATGTTTCATTAACTCATAGTAATATGTCTGCTTGGTATACAGAGAAAAAAAATAAATTTCTGGCACTATAATATGGTTTAAATTATATTTTTTTGTTAAGTACCCCATAATACCCCACTTTTCCCTACATAAATAAAACATCACCCAAAAGGAGTCTCCCAAGGGAATTACTTCCCATCTAAGGGATATCCTTATAGCAGATAGAAATAATAAGCAGCAAACAAACAAACAACCCCGAAATTAACTGATTTAAGAAATACAAGATTTCAGATGTCATTTCAATAATAATAATTTAAAATAATAAACAAATAAGAATATGGGATTAAGTCACAACAATTCAATTGAGATAAAAACATGTAATCAATTTGAGAGTAAAATGAAAAATTTCTATCATTTTTGTAGTCAGCATTATAGATTTAATTGATTTTAAATGAACTCAAAGGGAGTTAAACACACAAATAAAAATATGGAAATTAAATCAAAACCAAACGATTGAGATAGAGGTATATAATCAATTGGATTGTAAAATGAAAAATTGCAAAAAATTTTTAAACAGCATTATAGATTTAATTGATTTTAAACGAACTGAGAGGGAGTTATACAAGCGAGGACCCCAACAGCAAATAGAAAAACTTTTAAAGGTAGTGCCACAAAAATCAGATATATAGTTGATTGATGATCGCAAAGCAAAGGTATGAATATCCGAAGTTTTGTTGAACATATGAGTGAATACATTAGGCAAGTCTCCTTTATTATATTTGAACATAAATAGACAAATTTGAAATTTATTTAATTGATATATATTAAGTAAATTATTCACAAGAAATGTCGGCCCAGTAGAAGCTAAATAGGGCAAATGAAAAATAATGCGAACTGCTTTCTTTTGAAGAATGTGTAGTCCTCTTAATCTTGTTGGATAATTAGTTGCCCAGACTGCAATATATTGCAGTATGTAAAATAGGGATAAATCAATAAATAATACAATAATTTTAATATCTTTTTGTCAACAGAATCAATGACATAAAAGTTGAGTGACCCTTTCAAAAACCAAACTGTCTGTTATTAAGTAAAGAGAATTTCATCAGAAAGTTGTATATTCTAGATAACCTAGCTCTTTCAAACAATTTAAAAACGTAGGGCAATATAGAGATTGGCCTGTAGTTTGTGATTTTGTCAACATCTCCCGATTTATGTAAAGGAATCACTTTTGCTACTTTCAAGTCTCTAAGGAATATGCCGGTTGCAAAGGAACAATTTATGATGGAGGCCAAAGGAGAAGTGATTAGATGGATAAATTCATTTGTGTAGGAGGGATCAATTTTGTCAAGTCCACTACTGTGGGATGTGTTTAACCCTTTTGATATACTCACAATTTCCTCCAGTGAAACAGGATCAGTTTTCATAGACTGAACGATTGGATCACCACAGTAGTCTTTGAATGATTTTTCAGTAAAGGCATATTTTTCTCCTCTTTAGATATGTGATGAGTAGTTATTAAAGGAAAGCAATCTGAGTATATCTTTTTGTGTCCTTCATCAAAGATTAAGTAGGCCAATTGTGTATTTCCATCTCCACAGACATTCAGTCTTTCTCAAAAAATCACAAAATTTCTTCCTCACTTCATCATTATGTATTCTACGTGTACATGGACTAATGGATGCATTACTAGATGTAGTTGGAGTGATTTTAAGGTTTAGGAAGATGGGGTATTGGTCAGATATATCATCTATCACAATTTTTAAGATGCAAGTATCCATTTTTGAGATGCAAGTATCCATATTAGTGAAAATATTGTCAATAGCAGTAGAGCCTTTTGAACCCTGCCTTGTGGGACTCAGAAAACAAGAAGGAAATGCGTTGACAGTTCGTTAATAAAAATTGAAGTAGCTTGATTACATCCGGCTTAAAGGAGGTTTATATTGAAATCGCCCATTAGAAACACAGTTCTGTTTTTATCTTGTAAAATAAGTCGATTCAGCAGATTGTGAAATTCTTCATTGAAAACATTTAAATTAGAATTTGGTGGACGATAGATGACTCCTAAGATAAAATTCTTAAATCGTTCGACTATAATAGATATGAAGTAAAATTCAAATGATTTATGAATAAATGTAGCACCACCCAGTTTTAAAAAGGGAAGAAACAGTGTTTATGATTCATGACAAGTGCCTCAGAGAAAAATTTGTTTGACTATCTTCAGTCTGCAGTCTTTTTTTTGGTATCTTTAAGAATTTATTAATGTTAGAAAATAAAGATTACAAACTGAAGGTACCGTAAAACGGGGTGACTTTGCCCGTGCGGGTGACTTTGGCCCAGCCTTTAAACGCATAAAAATATATTAAAAAATTTTTTTTTTTAAACTTTCGCTAGGTCACGCCATACATCACTACTATGCACACCTTTTTAGCATAATTGTTCATAGAAATATAATTTGTACTTTAAAATATAGGTTGATTTATTTTGGGCCAAAGTCACCCGCACGGGCAAAGTCACCCCGTTTTACGGTAGTCAAATTCAATATCAAACCAGTTAAAGCAATTTAAAAAAAAAGTGTATTAATAAATGTAACACCCTCACCCCCCACCCAAACAAAAGTCCTTCATATTTGGAAAAATTTCAGGGCCTTTCGATATCTGGCCTCGGGGAGGGCTTGCTCAAGTTCAAAAAAGGAAAGAAAGCCCGCCGCAGGACAATTTTTTTTGACTATCTTCAGTCTGCAGTCTTTTTTTGATATCTTTAAGAATGTATTAATGATAGAAAATAAAGACTACAAACTGAAGATAGTCAAAATCAGTCTCAAATCTCAACCCAGTTTAAGCAATTGCAAAAAAAAATTAGTTTATGAATAAATGTAGCACCCCCCCCATTTCCCCTACCCAAAAAAACTCATCGAATTTGGAAAAATTTCAGGACCCTCCGATTTGGCCTGAGGGGCTTGCGCCCTCCTTAGTTTTGCCCCTGGGCTTGACCACTACGTCTAAACACTTGAAAATACAACTGAAGTATTCTTTGTCTAAGATATACTTTTATCCAGTAAATTATTTTAAAATCTCTTGTGGTATTTACATCCAGTGACAGAGCCAGTGTAAGAAATGCATCTCACGCCCCATATAATCAATAAAAACATTATTGTGCTATAATGTCCGGTTTTTTAATTATTGCTCTTTAGAAGAAAACTTTGAAAAACTTTTTAGAAAATAAGCTAAGACTACCTCCTCTCCGCCCTGGTTATCGGGGAGTAAAAAGTTTGGAAAGTGCACTTTCTCCGGTTATCAACCATTTTAGGAGTAAAAACTTTACAAATAAACCCCCACCGAAAATTTCTGGATCCGCCACTGTGGCTAGTGGTTATTGGACATACAACTGAAGCCTCCAGCATTCATTAGACTACCCTGTAAGTATGTGATTCACATCCGGGCTCCTACTCCAACACATAAGCTGTACACAACTGAGATATTCAGATTTTACAGTAACAGTTCAAAATGTTAAGTTGACCAAAATCAGGTTACTTTGAATAACAACAAACACAAAACATCAAAACATTATACTATTTAATGGCACTTAATGGTTTAATTGAATCTTTGATTTTTTAAGTTGACTTTTGCAAAAGTCAATTTGTGAATAAAAATATTAAAATGATTATTGCAGCAAATAGATTATAATCTGGAATGGCATCCACCACTGATGACGATAGTCTCCCCAGTAATATAACTTGCATCATCCGACACCAAGAAGGCCACTGCTCCAGCGCATTCTTCCGGACGGCCAAATCTTGAGAAAAAATCATGATACTCATTACAATCCCCAAAGGCACTAATAATACTGTGTTGCTCATGGGCTTCCAATAATAAATTATTACAATAAAATAATAAACCTTTAACACTTAATAAACTATAATAACAAATCATTAACATTTAATAAATTATATAATGCGCACTTTGACGTGCCTGGAAAGGTCATAAAAAAGGAAGTTGCTCTATTAATCGGAAAATTTAAATATGTAAAATGTATTTTAAATAATATTCATATAATATATTTTACAAATCAAAGTGTCTTTACTTATAAAGCCACATCTTTTTTAACCCCTCCTCCAGGCTTTCATAGGTGCGTATTATGAGAAAAAATACTGTATAATAAATCTTTAAGATTTTATTTAGTTGAACAAAAGAAGACAATCATTTAAGAAATTATGCTAAGGTTTAATACCAAAGGGCTGTAACTATAATTTAGAGAATAATTAATTTGCTGATTTAATAAAAACCTCTTCATCGGAATTCCTTCACTGTATGTCTTTTCAACATTTTCATTTTCCCAAAACTGAAGCATAAAGTAATGAATATGATATTGTTCTTGAATGCGCAGAATAAGAAAAAAAAATACAACATACAACAGAACTGAATTTCGTTTTAATAACACCAGGGGCTATGGCATTAATTCGAACATTCCTTTTTGCACATTCTGGTACCATAGATTTGACCATGCCCAAAATGGCAGTCTTAGTTATAGAATATGTTCCCAAATCCTGCATAAAACCTTATCACTTATAAAACTGTTAAATAGCTATGTACCTTCAAGAAAATCAGAATTTAAAAAAAAAAATAATAAACTACTTGGAATGGCACATAACCAGCTATTGAGCTCACCATCACTATAGATCCACTCCTGATAATGAAAAACTAATAATTATATATAGGTGCTAAAGTTAAGACACACGAATAAAATGCAGCAATTTAATTGTAAAGAGCAGGTAAGGAACTTCAAAATCTCTGAAAAGCGAAATAAAACCAGACACTTTTTATGGAAAAGCATCATAGCATAAAACAGATATGTCAACCTTACATAGGTCTACAACAACATTCCAAAAGCACCCTAGATACAGGTCAACTTCTGTATTAACTACTAAAATTATGCTGACAATATTCATAAATTCTGAAAAAGATAGAAACCTATTTGTGCTAAACATTGCTACTGTAAAAACAGGTACAAAGATGTTTGAAATAGTCAAATTTTACAATGCTCCTCTCTTTTGCCATTCAAAGAAAGCTGATAGCTGACAGCTTTTGAAAGCTCCGACTGAACAGACTGCTCTATAAATCCTTATAACTAACTCACTTCACAATGTATAATTTTAATCATTTTGCTGCTAACTGGAATAAAACTAATACCAAAATTATCAATACATGCTCAATTTGAAGTAATTTTGTCACCCCCTTTCTTCTAAAAATGGAAGAGCCTCTTTGCAAAGCATAAAAGAAGACTTCACATTGACATCAAAAATCTGCAAAATTGTTGGCACCAATTTAAAATTATCATAATACTCTGACATTTTAAAAATTACTTGTAATTTGTTAAATTTTATTACATAACTATACATTTTTTAAAGGTTACCTTATCCCAGGATTTCTCAGAAGTCTGCAAAATAACATTCAACAAAATTTGAAAAGATTCATAATAAAGTTGTTCCTTCCACACATTTGAATATGTAGTAAAACTGAATTCAAATAGTACTTTATCTATAAAATATTAAAACTTACATCAAATATAGATCCAAAGGCTGTACTTACTGCTGCATTTGAGACAACAATATCAATCCCACCATAAATTTCTTTGACCTAAATACATAACATCAAAAAAACACAAATATTCATTGACAAAATGTACAAGATAGAGCAAGCTTTTTGTATACAACTTTATTCAGAAGATTAATTCGATCCTCTGCTGAAGACACATGGCATGGCATTCCATAAACTTGTAATCCTTGAAGTTTTAATTTTTCTACTGCATTATTGACATTCACTTCCTTTCTGCTACTTATAAAAACTGCAGCTCCTTCCTTCCCTAGTCTTTCTGCAATGGCATATCCAATCCTGCAAAAAATTAACAACCCAGTCCAATCTACTAAAAAAATATGCCCGAGGTCATCAAACCTCTCAAATCAATTCAGTATGGAATAAAAACCCGTCTGTAGAAGCGGTGATAACGGCCACTTTCCCGACAAGTCTTTTACAAGCAAACAAAACTTTAGACATCTGGGACGGCCCAGCTGACAATCAAAGCAAAATACGAAGTTTGGATTCTAGACAGTAAACAACAACAGGAGCAGAGCTTGTGAGCGGAGCGAGGTCAAAAATAATTTCGCTCCAGAGGTATGCTGGTTACTACTTCAGGTTCCATTGTCTCGCTCTGTCTAACGGAGACTTAAAATAAATGTTTGTATTAACTTTTTTTTAATATATTTTGATAAAAATCCGAATTTTTATTAATTACGTTTTTTTTTTGAAATTTTAAATCTTTTGATTTTGTAGCTGGGTTTGCTCGGTTTTTGTGACATTATCAATACTTTAACTAAGTGTTCATCTTCTTCATGCCAGCTACAGAGTCTAGTTAAGCCATAGATATAGGATATAAGAACAAAATCAAGTATATTTATTGTTATGATTATTAAATCATTTATATTGCGCCAGTAACTAAAAGGACGTGGGCACATTACATCGTTGATCGTTTAAATGTTTAAAGGTATAAAACAACATAATAGTCAAACGTAGTTGAAGTCATGAAAAGAAATAAAAAGTAAAAGTTAGGAAAAAGCCCTAAAAAGTATGTCTTGAGTTTTCCTGAAAGAGAGAGGTTCTGTTTTTTCGCGAATCTCTGACGGGAAAGCGTTTTATGCTACTGCACCAAAATAGTGGCAAATTTAAGGGAGCGCCAACGGTGCGCCTTTTTTCCCGTTCCGCCCTCTAATAAATTTTTTTATTTATATATACAATCCGTGGATATCTTGATATAGCTTTATGCATCTTTTCTATTGCCATATAAAGTGAACAGGAAGGTCGCATAATGCATTTTCTTCAGAAAAACATAAAATTTAACAGAGTAATCAGAGGTTTTCTCAATTAGTGGTTCATGGTCCGCAATCCAATTTTTTAATGTTGTGAATTTTTCAGATTTTTAAGGAATTTCACACCACTGGCCAGGGAAATTATTCTCGTCGTTTTATAGTGGTGCATCGCTGGATAGCCTATCTATTAGAATCTAATCATAGATGATACCAACTTCTCTAACGGTCTTAAAGCGCCGACCGGCGCTGCTCAAGAGTCTAGCAGTATGAGAATTTGTCGAAGAGGCTCGTTGGTCTAGGGGTATGATTCTCGCTTTGGGTGCGAGAGGTCCCGGGTTCAAATCCCGGACGAGCCCAAGATTTTTTTATAATCTTGAATCCCCTTTTAGTACTTAAAAAAAAACAACAAACTCTACGGGGCACCTAAGCGAGTATGACTCCTCGAAGAGTTTTAATCTCTTCCACTGCTCACTATGGAATACAAAGAAGCCACGTTGAGGTGCAATATAAAAATATGTAGGTTCTACCGAGATTTGAACTCGGATCGCTGGATTCAAAGTCCAGAGTGCTAACCGTTACACCATAGAACCACGATTACTGTTTCACAGCATCAATGGATCAATCTGGTGGACGGTATATAAGTCTAACTTTTAATCTCTATAATCGCATTAGTCATAAACGCTGAAAAAGTGACAAGGACAATAACAAAATTAAAATTGCCCAACGTGTTTCGATGCCTAAGGTGAGGCAGTACCAAGGTTGATAAATAATATTGAAGATCAAATAATAATTTTTTCACTGATTGATTTGTTGGTTTGTATTTTTGTAATAAGGGCTTTGTTGGGTGTTAATTTGACATTCATGAGTAACGTTTGCTTAACATTTTCAGCCACAATAACCACAAAACACAACACTCTGCCCAGATTTGTCCATGCAATGAACAAGCATTCGACTAGAGAAATGAATTCGTAGATCTCACCAGGCGTCAAATTAATATTCTATGTTCAAATAATGATTCGACGCGATTCGACGTTTTGCTCTTGAAAAAACAGAACGTACTTTATTCCGTCGGCCTAGATAGCTCAGTTGGGAGAGCGTTAGACTGAAGATCTGAAGGTCCCCGGTTCAATCCCGGGTCTGGGCATAAAACCCACCTTCCCCGGTGGCCGACTCACGTTTTTGTCGCTGTTATAAAAATGACAGGAAGCATAAAACTAAGCATAGAAGTTATTATCCGTGCTCTTACGAACGTTACTGAAAAATCGGTTGTCGGTAGTTCTGAATCAAATAACTTTCAGACCCGAATAAAACCAAATGTTTGGAAATCTCTTTCGGAAATGTCGGGTTTCTTTAGGAATACCGAACTTCCGAAGATTAAGTTGAAACTCGGAATAGTCTTGCTACACATAATGACAGTTCCTACACACTTTCTTATTAATTTTAGAATTTTTTTTTCAAATTTAGAAAACTTTTTACATATATTCTAAGAAATAACAAAGCAAAATTATTGACAAATTTGAAAAAGCATTTTAGGTTTTGTAATTTATTTGTTTCCTTGAATGAGAAATAAAAATGACCAAATGTTCAAGTTTTATTATTTATTTATTTATTTATTCGTGTTTAAAAAAAACTTGACAGAACGCAGGAAATCATAATTAAATAAGCAAAAAAACAAGAAATTAAAAAACACTCTATAACGAACGTACAAAAATCCGATAATTGTAATGACTAGTTCCTCAAGTGTTCTTTTTTAATTTAATGCAATCGTTGCATTACCACAAAAATCGATATAATTTTTCGGAGCTATTGTGACTATTCCAAATAATTTCCGATTATCTCCGCACCTTAGAGACGTTTTCGAAATTTCGGAACAAAAGTTTTTCCGAAGCCGATCAAAAGAATATTCTTTCCGATGACCACCGTAACCGAAAAAATCGAACTTTCATGCTTAAATAAAATGTTTCTTTCCCACACCGGGAATCGAACCCGGGCCGCCAACGTGAAAGGCTGGAATCCTAACCACTAGACCATGTGGGAGACACACGCATATTAAAATAAACCAGCATTTTCCGCGCAGAGTATCTGCACGTCTTGAAGTAAATGTACCTTTAAAGTTGATTATTATATTTCAATTTTAACATTAACATAATGCTATTCGAAATAAGACTAAACGAAATTTAATCAAGAAAAGTAACATGGAGGTACTAATAACAGATACCGCTCTATTGTTCTATATTCTGTAGATGATAAACGTCCTTTTTCTAAAAAACATTTTATTTTTGCATGCATTTGGTGGCTGTAACTGACTTCTGCGCTGTTTAAAAAAAGGAAAAAACTTTTATTGAAACATTAGAGAAACTTCCCAATTTCGATCAAACAGCTCAAGTATTTAAACAAGAAATCTGCTCTGTACAAACATATGAAAGTGGATTACACATCTTCTTGGTAAGATACAATGCTCCAAAATCTGAGGACAACATCGATGATCTTCCCTACACACAATTCGTTAAAACAGTAAAGCATAATAAACACGTGCAGTTATCCAATCTTCTTACGATTGACCTTGCATTATGCTAAGAATTGTTAAGCGCCGCGCACTCTATCTCAAAAACAGTAAAATTTATACAAAAATGTTTGAACAAAAGTTTTAGAGAATTTTATTCCCTACAATTTTTATATAAATTGCAAATAGCAATAAAACCATAACAAGCGAGATATTTGCAAAAACCAATTTTGTGATCTTTCAATCAATCAATTATTTATATAGCGCTATTTCCGCAGTGTTCAATAGCGCTCGGTCGTGAACTTATTAAACAGATATGTTTTAAGTCCACGACGGAAAACTGTGAGAGAAGTAGAGTTAGTAAGAGAAGAAGGAAGAGAGTTCCAGAGATAGGGACCAGAGTAGGAGAAAGAGCGTTTAGCAAAAGAATGCTTAATAGTGAAGATGCGAGAGTGACCTTGAATATCTCAAGACGGGGACACGAGATTTTATGAGACAACATTTAGAATACCAAAATAAAGGTTTATACAAATTTACATTTTATTATCTCTTAAGGTGGGTACACTCTGATCGGTTTTTTTTATCCAGCTTCTGTTCGCATAAATTGTTGCATAGATTATAATAAATTATTGGTGCCAGAGACCATGACACACTTTGTTGGTTTTTTGTAAACAACTGAGTTACGTGAACGAAAGTCCGAATATAACTTCAAACGTATTATAATTTGAGAAAAAGCAGCGGCAGGTAGCGTCTAAACATTCTAAACTACCATTTATTTAGGTTAAATACTTTGTAACACACATAACTGTACTTCCGTGGTTTTGTGCAATCGTTTAACTGCAAGCCGATTTTTCACATAATTTATGTCACAAAGACACTTTTTTTCTTAAAAGACTGATCAATTGAATCTCACCGGTCTACTCCATCTTTATTACTATTGTTTAAAATAAACAAACCAATCATCCAATCAGCGTGAGTTTTCTTAACCAGTTCTAGAGAGAAATAGAAGACTCGTTGGCCGGCAAAAACTGGCACCCATAGACTTAAGATATATATACCTAGACTGGCAAGTCCCTATATAACTCTATAGTTGGGACCGTCCAACGCGGCAAAATCACCCCTCTCACGTGATCACTGTAAATAAACAAATATAGAAAAACTTGCCCGCAAGTTAACAATCGATGTTGAGCCGAGCCTTGGAATGTTGTTAATGAATACTCATGAGGTAGTCGTTAATCGTTACGTGATGTTCCTCGCTTGTAATTAGCCGCTAGTAGACCGCTACCCCTGTCACGTGGTTCTTCAATTTGTCTCGCTTTTTGTGCGTGCTTGGTCAATCTAGTTATATATATATATATATATATATATATATATATATATATATATATATATATATATATATATATATATATATATATATATATATATATATATATATATATATATATATATATATATATATATATATATATATATATATATATATATATATATATATATATATATATATATATATATATATATATATATATATATATATATATATATATATATATATATATATATATATATATATATATATATATATATATATATATATATATATATATATATATATATATACACACACTCCAGATTCTGGTGCCTAACGACTAGTACTAGCGAAAACTGGTCAGTGTGTACTGGGCGTTATTCCGAGGTTAAGCCCTAATAATACTGGACTACAAAACTAGTCAGTGTGTATACTGTGTATTAGGCTTTATTCCGAGCACCACAAATACGAGTTTTGCTTGGTGAAATTTTCTCCATTCAACTTTGGTTGGTTGCCCGTTATTTCTCAAAAATACGTCTCCGGTGGGACTCGAACCCACAACCTCCGAATTACTCTTCGGTTTACTGACAACCTCTAGAAGTCCGACGCGCTATCCATTGCGCCACGGAGACCTGAGGTTAACGTCCATTTCATCAAATACAAAAACGTTTGTTTGCACAGATGTTGGATAATAAAACCAATATCAAATTTAGAGTCTACAATGTCAAAATTTTTATGAATATAAACCGATACAATAAATTTACAATTGTTATTATATTTATCGGTAATCTTTCACTTTAATGGCCGGATGTGTGAAAGAATAATACATTCTCGGCTATAACTAGCTAATTATGGTTAGGGTTAAAATAGGACTATTTTATTGAACAAATCGGACCCAGCCGCTAAAGTGAAAGATAACCCGAAACTGTGCTTTTTATTTGACCGTTTAAACCAGTGAGAGTTCTTATAGTTCCAGCATGACAGGCATGGCTCTAGAAGGAATCCATTACGCTAGGGTGCCAGTGTAAAACTTGCCGTGATCGTATAGTGGTTAGTACTTCTCGTTGTGGCCGAGACAACCCAGGTTCTAATCCTGGTCACGGCAGTTGGTTTTTTTGTGTATTTTTAGTCATCTCTATCAATTTTTTCAGCCAGATAAAAGACCTCTAATGACTGTATTGCTTTGTCCAGTCAATTTATTATAAGCTGTGAAATAAAGTTGTCTCATCAACATGGTGAAAGTTATGCGATCGGCTGTGGTCTGACGTTACTTTTCAAACACAACGATTATAATTGGGCTGAAAAGTACAAACCGTTATGCAGGGGTGACCGGATGCTAGGACAATTTTTAGCTAATTTTTGTTCATTTTGTAGGTCAATAATGTGACCTGGAGATGCATTCATTATTGGCATTGTAGGAAAAGGCTTCAAAAGTTATTAAGTGGTATATAAATAATCCATTTACAGTTGAAAATGGCAGTTAAGCTACTGCATCTTCTTGAATTATATAATATTGGATTTTTGTTTATGGCAAAGTTAATAATATTGAATCAGTGCAAAACTACTTTATTATAAAATGTTTTCAAATATTCAGCCATACAAATAAAAAATCTAAGATATGGGGTCAATAAATTGTAAAAACTAATATTAAAACAATGATAACATTTGGTTTGGTCGGATTGCCGATATTCTTTGGAGTTATAACAGATATCTTCATTGCGGTTTGTGCACAAAATCAAATTTTTTAATCTGTAAAAAATAAATTTTATTCATTAATATTTAGTAATTTCCAGCATTACATTTAATACGTTATTAATAATAACCCTGCACCTACAGCCTGTGCAACACGGCACTGAGTTAACAGCTAACCAAACTGTTATATCGAACATTTGCGTTGCTCTGTCGACGTGAGAGAGACTCGTTGAAACTTTCAGTCAGTTATGTTTTAAGCGATAACTGTGTTTTTGTATGATCTTATGATTATTATTTATTCTAAAAATTTGCCGCCCTCAAAAAGTGCCGCCTGGGGTGGACCGCCCGCTTGCCCCCCCTACGTTACGCTACTGAATGTTTTTTTTTAGATATTATTTGAAATATTATTGGAAATGTATTTTGCTTTGAAGGGCTCGAAAATTTTAAATATCTGCCAAATATCAGAGCTATTGATGGTCGATAAGCGAATTTAGCAAAGATAAAGCATTAGGCTACAGACTAACAGATAGAAGTGGAACCTAAAAGAAAAAATAAAGTTCAAATTTTTTGTTAAAACTTCTAAGGGGGAGCCGGGTTTTCAGGGCCCCTGGATCCATCGTTGTTTAGGTCAGTCATAATTTAACTAAATTTCAATAGATGTTATGCTTATTACATTGCTTAAAAATTTATTAGAAAAACTAGAAAGAAATTACCAATCAGTTTTTCGAGAGTTTTTTCGTATCCCTGAATAACATTACTGAAATTTAAAAAAAAACAAAATGTAGAGATATTATTTATTTTGAAATTCTTCATTATTGAAACCAATAAAACTGTGAAGACCTTTAATACTAAAACAAGTACTCGCAGGGCTACTATTTATTTTAATAATTTACTAAGTTCGTCTGTCTGTAGGTATACTCAGTACGGGGCTATAGTGTTGGTGGCATGTCCTAGAACCATTAGTGAGACCCTTTATTGATTAGTTACAAGAGTCCGTTTGTCTGTAACTCGATATAATTTCGATACCACTTCACCAACAACCTGGTAACATTAGTTTGTAAAGTAAAAATTGTTGACAAAGTTCTAGTATAGCGTCCCAAAACGATTTAGATGAAAAATGACCGTTTTTTAACGTAATTGATATTTAAAACATAAATAAAGACTAATTACAATATAAATAACTAAAAAACAAAAATTATGGCACTTTAGAACATTTAAAAGTTGCTCCCGAAGCTAATGTAGTTCCCGATGAAGATCTATTTGTCAATAACGATAGAAGTGAACAGTAGGAATAAAGAAAATAAAAATTAAACACATTTTTAATAGAAATAGACAATTTAGAAAGAGAAATAAAAAATTAAATTATGGGTTAAAAATTAAAAATAATAGTTTGTTTTAGAAGTACGAATTGCGTAACCCGCTCCATCTCTAAAACAGTTCCTCTAAATGCAGCGGTTTTGTCAATATGTCTTTAGACAAATAAAAAAACATTGAAAACAATAAAGTAGCAACAGAACACCAAGAAAAAATAAAATAATATCAAAGTAAAAGTACTTGGCGACTTGGCTGTCTTTGGTACGTTTCTATCATATTTCTTGGAGCAGAAATTCTGAGTTTTAGAGGTCATGTGGCTACCAGAATTGTTTGGAGAGCGTGAAAGCGACCAGGAAGAGGAGAGCTAGCGGGAAAGCGACTGGAAGAGGGAAAGCGACCGGGAGCGGGAAGGAGATCGGGAGCGGGAAAGCGATCGGGAAGGAAACGGGAGCGAGAGAAAAACGATAGAAAAACCCCGGGCAACGCTGGATCCCCCGCTAGTCATAGATAAATTTCCGCTCAGCGCTCTGATTTTTTTAAATTTAAAATGCATTTTAAATAATAAAAAATATCTTTTTAACCTCTTAAAATGTATTTGTTATTTTATTATGTTGTTTTATTTCAATAACATAACGTTTAAACATAACGTTTATTTTCAAGTGAATCAGAACAATTAATAATAATCGTGTGTGAGATCCACCATCAAACATTTAAAAACCATATTTACATAATTTTATTTTAAATTCTTCAACAGTTTCAGCATTCACAACTTCATTCTCCAATTTATTCCATTCATTCGTCACTCTTGCACTGAAGAATTTTTGTTTCATTGAACTCTTCCTTTTCTTATATAGCTTAAAGTTGTGCCCTCTGGTACTTTTGTATCTCGATCCCTCAAAAAATCTTTCCGGATTTAGGTCAACCAATCCGTTCAATAATTTGTAAGTCTCAATTAAGTCTCCTCTAGTCCTCCTCTTTTCAAGTGTGGTCAGATTACATCTACTCAAACGTTGTTCATAATTCAGTCCTTTTAACTCAGCAATCATCTTTGTAGCTCGTCTTTGCATTTTTTCAATTAAGTAGATATCTTTTTTAAGACAAGGGCTCCATGCCTGCACACAGTATTTTAAGTGTGGCCTAACTAGAGATTTATAAATTCTTAAAACTGTATCTTTATCTCTGCTGACTATGGTTCTTTTGTTTGATCATGCCCAAAATTCGGTTTCCCTTCTTTGCAACCTCTGCAAATTGTCTAGACTGCTTAGCATCTTCATTTACTAATACGCCAAGATCTTTTTCTTCTTTCGTTTCTTTTAGCTGTATCCCTTCTAACTCGTATTTATATCTTGGATTTCTTCTACCCATGTGCATAACATGACACTTGTCAACATTGAGCCGCATCTGCCATTCCTGCGACCATTTGAATAACTGCACAAGATCGTTTCTCAGCACTTCGACATCGTCACTATTGCACACTGTTTTGCATAATTTAGTGTCGTCAGCAAATTTTGATATTTTAGCTGCTATTCCTTCATCAAGGTCATTTATATAGACAACAAAAAGAAGTGGTCCAAGCACAGAACCTTGAGGCACTCCACTGGTTATTTTCATCCATTTCGAGAAACTTCCTCTCACTCCCACTTTTTGTCTTCTATCCAGCAACCAACAATCTATCCACCTTAACAGATTACCACCTATACCAACTGCTTTCAACTTTGAAGACAACCTTCGATGAGGAACCGTGTCGAAGGCCTTGGCAAAATCTAAATAAATCACATCCACTGACTGACATGCATCCATACCTCCATAAACCTCCTCAAAAAATCCAACTAATTTGACAAACACGATCTTTTCTTCACAAATCCATGCTGACTTTCTTTAATTAATTTATATTTCTCCAGATGAATCACAATTTCATTTTTGATCATTTTTTCCATAATTATGCAAGCAATACTGGTAATACTAACTGGTCTGTAATTGCATGCTTCGCTTCTGTTGCCTTTTTTGAACAGTGGCACCACAACAGCATCTCTCCAGTCCTGCGGGATCTCCCCAGTTTGCATTGACCTATTCATCAATTCTGCCAGCACATCTCCGATCTCATTTCTGACCTCAAGCAAGAACTTTGGGTGCAGCTCATCCATCCCAAGGCTTTTATCAGTTTTCAATTTTCTTAGCATTTCAACGACTTTCATTTTTGTAAAAACAATTTCAGTTATTAATTCGTCTGTATCACTTTGAAACAAATCTTTAGCCTTAGGGATATTTTGGATATCTTCTTTAGTAAAAAAAGATCCAAATTAGTTATTTAGAATGTCTGCTGTTTCTTCATCGTTCGTTATTACCTGCCCTTTGTCATCTTTTAATCGACCTACTTTGTCTTTTTTCTTCTGTCTATTTCTCACATATTTGTAAAAACCTTTGCAATCCATTTTTATATTGTTTGCCGGTTTCTGTTCATACTCCAATATGGCCATTTTAATTGTTTTTTTCACTTCATTTCTTTTCTTTTTGTATTTTTCTTTTAATTCCTTTAATTTTTCTGTGTTTGAATTATCCCTTCCAATGGTACAATTTAGATCTCGATATTTTTTCCATACTTTACATTTTGTTCTTTGCTTTTTAATTATCAGTCTCGTCATCCATGGATTTTTATTATTCCAGTTTTTCTGAATTGGAACCTGTTCCTCAATGACTTCTTTCATACTTTGAATAAATACTTTCCAGCTACTTTCTACATTCAATCCAGTTATTTTGCTCATTAAATTTTTATTTATGATACATTTTCTTATGTTATCATAATCAGCCTTGAAGTAGTTGTATCTAACATCTTTTGCTGTTGTTTGCTTAATATCACTTATTGTCAAATCCCATCTGATAATCTGGTGGTCACTTGTACCAAAACATTCACCCACTATTATATTTTCAACTATATTTTCTTCAAAAGTTAATAATAAGTCAAGAGTATTTTTTCCTCTTGTTGGTGCTCTGATCAGCTGTGTCAAAAATTCATCATTAATGAAGTGTAGAAATTGCTCGTCTTTGTGTGTCTGACCCTCAAGAGTATCCCAATTAACGTGGTAATTAAAATCTCCTATAATAATCACTGGCTTTTCATTTGCCTTGGAAATCAATTCACACAATCCCTTGTCTGCATCTTCATTAGAACTCGGAGTTCTGTAGCAAACCCCAATTATTAATTTATATGTTTTCAGTTTCAATTCACACCACACGCTTTCTTTAAATTTTCTGTTGTTCAGGTCCTCTCTTTGCACTGCATTCAAATCATTTTTCACATACAACAGAACACCCCCAGCACCATGGCCAGTATTCTTTTGATTTTCTCTGTCTTTTCTAAACATATCATAGCCTACTAACTTTAGTTCATCATCACTGATTTTATTGTTTGTCCAGGTTTCTGTTAAGCCAATAATATCTGGGTTTTCATTTTTCACATATATTTCCAATTCAGCCATTTTTATCCTATTAGCCGGACTTCTTACATTAGCAAAAAAACATTTACATATTTTTTTGCCTTCGTCCACCGTAGTCAAATCTCTCCTATCTTTCTTTTCATTGTTTCTTCTTTCTATTTTCTTGAGTGCCACCTTCTTTTCACCATGCTCCACTATATTCAGTTTCTTTTCAGCTTTACTATCCTCATGTCCCCCGGCAAGCCCGTTACCCTGTATAGCCAGTTTCCCGTTGTTTCTCCATTTTGCTTCTCTCTGCATTGTTCAACCAGCTTTCTGCACTGTTCTCTTTCAGTTCTTGTCAAGTCATGAGTGACTGAGATTCTCTTGAATTTTTCTTCTGCTTTTTGAAGTCTGGACAATGACTCTAGAGCTCTGTTTTTAATTGTAGCATTACGGAACTCTATAGTAATGGTTTTTCCTTTTCTCCTTCTTTGTATTTTCCTAATCTGTAGATGTTTTTTATGTCCAACTTTTCATCGCAGGGCACCTCCAAAACATCATTCAAGAGGCTTAACACCATTCTTTTGTCTTCACCTATTCTCTCACCGTGCTCCATGTCTTCTTTTTCAGCCAATCGATGTAAGATAATGTTATTTTTCTTCTTTCTCTCAATTTTTTCTCTTCTATATTGCGTTCAATTGATTTCTCTACTTTTTTTCACTTTTTCATTTATTGCCTTCAGATCTTTGTCAACATTTCTTTTAACAACAGTGCTCCACTCTTCAGTTTTTTTCCCTAAAGTAATTTGTATCATCTTTTCTTCTGTCATCTTAATTCTGTTCAACCTCTCCTCCATTTCTTCAATCTGTGATTTATGTTCCTCATAATGCTTGACCTCTTCTTTTTCCACTATTTCCTTATTTCTAAGCAGTTCCTCCAATTTTTCTTCCAACATATCAATCCTTTCCTGTTGTTTTTCAATATTCTTTTCCAACACCGCAGTTCTTTCACAACCTTTGCATATATCTCCGGCAAAACTGTCAACTCCTCCGTACATCTCACATATCTCACATTTTTTCAGATTTCTGGACATTTTTGAAAAATAAATCACCGAAAATAAATCAAAGCGAAATAAATGGAACACTGAAATAAATAATTTTTAAATTTAGTACAGAATAAATAATTACGGTTTTTAAATAATTGCGAATTGGAAAATAGATTTTGAGAATCACTACTGTAGAATTATGGACAATTATAATGTAATGTATGCACACTTAAAATATAATAAAAACTATAATACAAATTAAAGTAAAATGACCAGTAGAATGAAATTATCATTGAAGAGGTAAATTAAATAATTAAAATATTTTTAAAATCACGACTGAATTTTGAAAAAAAAAATAATGGCGATTGAAATCAAAAGATGGTGTTACTACACGTTGAATTGTACGGGCTTTGCTGATTGGTTGAGTTGGTTTCTTCTGAGCTTTCTGATTTGCTGAATGCGTTTATGACGTCTGCTTTGGAGCAGAATTGCCGTTGAAGATACAGTAGAATTTCGATTTTCGATTGTTTAATTTGTATTTATTTTTTAAAAATCATTAGCATTGAATTTCTTCTTTTCATTTTTTCTTTATTTTAATTTTCATGAGTTTTTCGAGTTTAATTACTAATTTTATTAGAGATATTAAGTAGAGAATATCAACGCCTTATTTCAAAGAATATACAATGCGTAACGAAACGTATATTGAAACCACTGATCTCTATAATATAACTGGATTGCGCTTAGACCTGTCTGGGTGTCGCCTCGCCGCTGGTCGCCATTTTGGAAGGCCAACTATCTGATGCTATTGACGGAATCTTTTTAGAAGTTTAAAAATGCCGAATTGCGCTGCTTGTAATTGCTTTAATAGAAAATATAAGGGAGCAAAACAGTCATTTCATTTGTAAGTACTTAATTAAGTTTTTTTTAGCAAGGTTTATTTGCCGCCTGAGCTATATTTAGCAACACTGTCGTTTGGCTGAGCAAATAACTAAACTATTAACTATGTCAGCCTAGCCTAAATAATTGTGTCCTCAACCTCATTATTGAAAGGTTTAAAAATAGTTTTTGTTTACGTTTTAAGTTCGCAAAGATGAAATGTAGAATTTCTGACTTCGTTTCTATTTTAAGTACTTTGAGAATTATCTTGATTTAGTTTCAGTTAGTTTGGGTAGAGAGAGATCATATTATATTTTATATTCACTAGTTATTAATTTTTCTTGTAAAACCTGACAAAAAGTAGACTATTGAAATGTTTGTAAGTTGTAAACATTGTTTCAATGTCAAAACTGTTTGCTTGTGTCTATATTGAAAAACAGCAAACATTTTGACTATGATATGATGTGCATTTTTCTACAATGTGTCTTTATCACTGAATCATCTCATTTACTTTTCCCATCAATATAATATAATTATTGTTGCTATCAACATCATTGCAAACAGTTCTATTTTTTAGTCACCTTATGAATTATAGTTTATTCTTATTTTGTTGTGGGACAATAAGTGTCCTTGATCCTTGAAGAAAAATAACGGTGAATCATAAAAAATCTTAACACCTCAACAACCATTAAACTAGAAAACTCCTGTTCTTTGGTCATATTGACTAGCAACTTGTAGGTTTAGACAATGGAAACTAGTAAAATGTGCAGTATCTTCCTATTTGCAGGTTTCCCTTCACTAAGCCTGAGTTGTTAACGCAATGAATCGTTCAGATTTTAATTGTAAAAAGACGTCTGTGGTTTGCTCAGATCATTTTGAAGAGAATTGCTTCGATAGAACTGGACAAACAACTCGACTTCGCCATGGTGCTATTCCAACTATTTTTAATTTTCCAGATCGCTGCACTCAGGTATAAAAGCTAAATACATATTTATTACTTTAAATTACATAGGCTACATGATATAGAAAACTACCACAAAATGTTATTTTTAGATTATGATTACCATGTAAAATTGATATAAAATATTGTATGATTTATTGCTTTTGATTATTTCGCTATTTTCTCAAGTCAAGAAAACCAGGACCACATGAAGAGCAACCAACAACTAGAGTTGCAACTGCAGACCCATACATACCTACAATGTCTTGTGAGGTATAAACACTAAATACATATTTATTACTTTACATTACATAGGCTACATGATATAGAAAACTACAACAAAATGTTATTTTTAGATTTTGATTACCATGTAAAATTGATATAAAATATTGTATGATTTATTGCTTTTGATTATTTCGCTATTTTCTCAAGTCAAGAAAACCAGGACCACATGAAGAGCAACCAACAACTAGAGTTGCAACTGCAGACCCATACACACCTCCAATGTCTTGTGAGGTATAAACACTAAATACATTTTTATTACTTTACATTAGATAACCTACATTTAGAAAACTACGACAAGATGTTATTTTTTCAAGCATGCTTACGTTGTAAAATTTTTACAAAATCTTTCATGAATTATTGCTTTTGTATATTTTGCTAGTTTTCCAAGTCAAGAAAACCAAGACCACATGAAGAGCAATCAACAACTGAAGTCGTATCTGCAGAGTCATACATTCCTTCAACGTCATCAGCTGTTTTAATTTCTAGGGAACACTCGTACAATATTCAAACCACCCCAAAGGCAATGAAAAGAAAAATGAATTATATTGTTGATCGAGCTCTGATTATGAGAAAAAAATTGAAATCAAGTCAAACAATGGTGCGACGTCTGAAAAACAAAGTTCGGTCTTTGTCAGAAGTTGTAACTGATATGAAGGAAAAAAATATGATATCAAGTGGATGCGAAGCTGTTCTTCGAAGTACATTTTCTGGTGTATCACTTGAGATAATGACAAGAATGCTCAAACAGAATTCGACCAAACCTTCTCATTGCGATTACCCAGATGAATTGAAATCGTTTGCTCTGACTCTGTCTTTTTATTCATCCAAGGCTTACAACTATGTGCGTCAAACATTTAATCTTGCCCTGCCACATCCTTCTACTCTCCGTCAGTGGTATCGTGGGGTCAATGGGATGCCAGGTTTCACAGAAGAAGCCTTTGCTGCATTATCTGTTCGTGTTCGTGAGGCAAGGCAAGTAGATAAAAAGATTATTTGCAGTTTGATGTTTGATGAAATGTCAATTAGGAAACAGGTGGAGTGGGATGGAAAGAAATTCTTAGGATATGTGGATGTCGGTTTAGAGATTGACGATGACTCTGCACCAATTGCAACTGAGTGCCTCGTTCTGATGGTGGTCTGCTTAAATGGGAATTGGAAGATCCCGTGTGGGTACTTTTTAATTGATGGACTGACAGGGGCTGAACGAGCTAATATTATAAATCAATGTTTATTAAAGTTGCATGATGTAGGAGTTTATGTGTCTTCTATTACCTGTGATGGGCCATCTTGCAACTTTGCGATGATGGAGACATTGGGCACTCAACTTGAGCCACCCAATATGAAATCATGGTTTCCACATCCTGCCGATTCAAGTATTCGTGTTAATGTTATTCTTGATGCATGTCATATGCTAAAGTTAATGCGAAACTGTCTGGCTTCGTATGGTGTTCTTAAAGATGATCAAAATAACACTATTAAATGGAATTACATTGAGCACCTCCATAACTTGCAGAATAGTGAAGGCTTGCGGTTGGGGAATAAATTGAAGGATGCCCACATTCACTGGTACAAACAGAAAATGAAAATCAATTTAGCTGCCCAAACATTTAGTGCAAGTGTTGCAGATGCGATTGAATTTTGTAGAACTAACTTGGAATTAGATCAATTTGCAGGTTCTCAAGCTACAGTTCGCTTCTTGCGTTTAATTGATCACTTATTTGATATTCTCAATTCCCGAAACCCATTAGCTAAAGGTTATAAAGCTCCTTTGCGACCAAATAACGAACACAGTTGGAGATCATTTCTGATTGAAACAAAATGCTATTTATCTAAACTAACATCTGAAAAAGGCCAATTGATGTTCACAACTAAGCGAAAGACTCCTTTTATTGGTTTGCTTTGTACTATAGATTCTACGCTGGCATTGTATGACACTCTAGTGGGGTGCACAGATGCCCCCATGCAATATCTCTTAACCTACAAACTTTGCCAAGATCATCTCGAATTATTTTTTGGTGCTGTGCGATCATGCGGTGGAAATAACAATAATCCCACAGTTCGCCAATTTGAAGCCGCATATAAAAAATTATTAATGCGACATCATGTAAAAGGTGGGTTAGGTAATTGTATAGTCCAGGATGCAACCAAATTGCTGTATGTAACTTTGGATAGCATAGAAATTGATAATGTCCAGACGGATAAACTAGACATGTCAGTTATAAGAATGTATGATTTACAACAAAGAGAACCACTTGTAGCTGATCATGATTATGTTGATATTCCGAATCCTGCAATACTGTCCCAATACAAACAAGCAGTTATTTCATACATTGCAGGCTATGTCATTAGACAAGTTAAAAAAAAAATCAGCTGTGCAGACTGCCAGTCAGCATTAATGGCAGAGTCAATAACGCTGGGTTCAAAAAAAAATAACAGCATTGGAACTCAGTTCATAACACTTAAAGACCATGGGGGCTTGATTTATCCCTCTGAAAGTGTAATCGTCATATGTGAGGAAACAGAAAAATGTTTCCAGCGTCTGCACGCAACTGTAGGTGACAAGCTACCACAGTCACGTAATTTTTTTAAAACTGTTTGTTCACTGGTTCTCAGTGAAGTTGGCATGATCGCTTTCAAATCCTTAGACTTTCACATGTATGATAGCACACCAGATAACAATCACATTTTTAATTTAATTAAATGTGTTGCTCATAGCTATGCGACTATTAGATTACATCATTTAGCAAAACAGAAAACTGTAGTTGTTTCAGGTATCAACATTCGTAAAGATTTAACTAAACTGATTTTGTTTAAAGGTCAATAATTAGACAATGACAATTTATATCTTTCAACTTGTTTTCAATAAGTCATGTGGTGTTTATCTTTGCTCATTTCTGTCTTCGGTATTTAATATATTTTTTAATAAGTAATAACAAGTTTTTTTTTCTCAACCAGATGGGTGCATATGACTTACATTACATGTAACAAATAATGTCTATTTCACCTGTTAATTTTTAGTTTGGCATTAAATTATTTAATTCAAATATCATTTCCTTCTCATTTGTAATCTTAAAGCCTAAAAACTGAATCAAATGAAAAACCTTTACAAATGATAAAAATTAAATGAAATTTTAATATGCTATAGTCTACAATACAATGTAACTTATTCAGCCTAAACTAAGTATATTATTCGTTGACCCATTATTATAGACTAGACTTAGACTTTAGACTATATATATAGTATACACCTAGGTGACACAAAAAATACCGTTAACTTTGAAAAAATTCTCAAGGAAAATGTCTTTATTTAATTTCTTTATTAACACAACATAACTTACTACTACATTTAACAAACATTTTGATGTTAAAAGTTACTATACTAAAATAGACTCAAAACTTTTCGAGTCATACAGTTTCTTGTACAAACTATTCTGTACTTGCTAAACTAGTTAGCTAAACCATAGCGGAGCGATTTTCTTGCGGTGATCTGCAGCGCGTTTCATCTGTGTGACTGCCAAATCTTTTGCATGTGTTACCGAATAACTATCATAATGACCGTAGTAAAAAAATGTTAAAAATACCGAATAACAAATTTTATTTTCAAGTAAAATAGTTTAATTTAATTAAAACCCCCTAATTGTTCGTATATCATGCGACGACCGACCACTGATCTCTATAATATTATTTTAGAGATCAGTGCGACCGACGTAAACACGACGGCTGGACTGGTAACATGGCGGCAAACTGGCGACAACATTTCTATTGAAACAATGGGCTAAGCGCAATCCAGTTATATTATAGAGATCAGTGATTGAAACGCGTCGTGGATGGGTAAAATGCAGACCGCGGACTTATATTTAAAAAAATGTTAACGAAAAATTTAGAATTTTTTTTTATTTTATTTATTAATAATAATTACAACTAAAATTCAACCAAATACGTTATTTACTTAATCTTGGTTATTTATTAAGCCGAATAGTTTCGGTTGCTAAGGTTACGATTTTTTTCATTATATGAATTAAATGTTAACGAAAAGTTTATAAAATTTTATATTTTATTTATTAACAATCTATATATATAAAAGAACATGTCCTGACTGACTGACTGACTGACTGACTGACTGACTGACTGACTGACTGACTGACTGACTGATGGCTGACTGATAATCAACGCCGAGCTCAAACGCCTCATCCTAGGAACGTGAAATTTGGAACTTATATTACTTTTATAGCGTAAACATCCGCTAAGAAAGGATTTTTGAAAATTTTGCTCCTGAGGGGAAAAAACTGGAAAACAAACTTTTTTCTAAAACAATGTATATCTCGAAAACCAAAAATGAGGAGATTTTGAAATTTGGTAAATAGATTCTTTTTGGAAAATAAAAAGATACGTGTTTCACCATTTTTTGAAAATTCGGTTTCCCGGACCTCAAATGTGGGTTGGAAAATTGGGTTATTTGGTTTTTAAAGTAGCTTCTACTCAAAAACTGTTAATGCTACAGGAGTAAAAATTAGTATTTAGTTTCTACTCCAAAAATAATGAAATACGTGTTTTAGCATTTTTTGAAAATTTGGTTTCCAGGACTTCAAATGTGGGGTGGAAAATAGGGTTATTTGGGTTTTAAAGTAACTGCTACTCAACAACTGTAATTGCCACAGCTGTAAAAATTAATACTTAGTATCTACTCAAAAAAAAAGATATACGTGTTTCATCATTTTTCGGGTTATTTGGTTTTTAAAGTAGCTGCTACTCAAAAACTGTTAATGCTACAGAAGTAAAAATTAGTATTTAGTTTCTACTCCAAAAATAATGAAATACGTGTTTTAGCATTTTTTGAAAATTTGGTTTCCAGGACCTCAAATGTGGGGTGGAAATAAGGGTTATTTGCTACTCACAAACTGTAAGTGCTACAAATGTAAAAATTAGTATTTTGAAGTTTTGTGCCGGTTAAAAGTAGCTAAGTCCAGTTTATCATCGGCCGGGCCAAGCCGTTATCTTAGAGTCTTCACACGGGCCAGGCCAAACCTTAAATCAAAGTGGGACGGGCCGAGGTTTTTCACCAAGTATATAGATATTTTAGTGATTTTAGGGTCTTCAGTTTGGCCGGGCCAAACCTGAGGTCAAGGTGGGACGGGCCGAAGTTTTTCATCAAGTATATAGAACTTCTAGGCCTGTAAAAATGGGCCGGGCCTAATTCAGACGGGCTATGCTGGGCCAGGAGTTTGGCTTTTTAAAACGGGCTGGGCTAATTTGTCGACGGGCCGAGCCGAGACCTAAAAAAATGATCTCTACTATGGATACACGGTTCAAACTCTCTAATTTCATGCGAGCGAAGCCGCTACGGGCACTGCTAGTTTAATATAAATACATATTCTCAACTAAAATTCAAGCGAATACGTTATTTACTGAATCTTGGTTATTTTTTTTTAATAGTTAAATAGTTTCGCTTGCTAAGGTGACGAGTTTTTTTATGTATGTATGTATGTATGTATTTTTTATTCAAATCGGTATTTTCGTAATAAAATTCAAGTTTAGTTTACGTAACCACGTTTGAAGGCTTCAAGCAAGTTTTAGCCAGTTTTAGCAAATCTATTTTACGTTTAATGGGCTAAAAGAAGTTAGAAAGAATTAACAAGTAAAGGAAAAACGAGTTTTTTAAGACAAACTTTAATTTCAAATACACCTGATTTAGAAATACGAAAGATGTTCAAATTAAGTTTTTTTTTTAAATTGAATCATGTATTGTCATCCAATATAAAGCTATGCTGAAAGTTCCAGCTCTCTAGGTAGTCAAAAAGCTGGTTAAATTTTACTTGCAAGAATTGTGTACAGAGAAATCCACACACCCACAAACAGAAATTGTAACCTAGATAAAAGTTTGTAAAAAGAGAAAATGAGCGAGAACGGGAATGGGAGAGCAAGCATGAGCGAGAAATGAGAGCAAGTGCCTCAATTATCGAGATGTAAACGGCTCAACTCAAAAGCATTAACAATAAACTATTAACAACACTTTTTTAATATTCTGAAATATATTGCCAATACCTTACATACGAGGTATTGGCTCATATTCGCCGATGTAATTAAGGCAAAAATTAGTCAATACCAATATTTAACAAATCCCTTATATTTCTGGATCTGCCGGTCTTTTATTTATTAAAAAAAATTCCTTTAAAATGACATTTTTGTTGAATTTATATATGTAAACATTTATTTAATTGTATTTTATTTGTTTTAAAACATAGATAATATAATTATTTTTAATTAATTTTTTCAAACTTTAATAGAATGCATTACCATAAGGAGTGAGTCTGTATTTCAAATTTCAACTCAATTGGATGACAAGAAGTTAGTTAATTTTTATTTTCAAGGTTTGCAAACATTCAAGCAAGCAAGCAATCAAACAGCGGTTTAGATTTCCATAAGAGACAGACAAACAAACAGTCATTTCTCGTTTATAGATTAGGTGTATGCAATAATGAGAGTTGAAAAATGAGACTACATTCCAATGGGACCCCGGGCCTCCCACCAGCATAAAAATTCTCATAATGTTTATCAGAAAAATAATGGGCCGAGTTATGACCTTGTGGTACTCCACGTGTAATAGATCTCAGAGAAGAAGAAACACCATTATAGGAAACAGATTATTGGGAACGGCCTTTCAAATAATCTTGCCGCCATGTAAGAAAATATTACATAGACCATTGACCAAGTTTATTTAGTAAAATACTATGAGTAATACTATTGAAAGCTTTAGATAAATAAAAAAAACAACCCAGTAGAATACATAACTTTATCAAGATCGCATTGTGTTATGTTATATTCTGGAATGTGACCGAGGTTATGAGTTATAGAATTTTATTGTTAGCTCTTAGTATGTATGCTAACAGGTTTTACATAGCTAAAGAATTATTTTTGTCTTGTTAGTACAGAAGAGAAACGTGATTTTTAAGTTTTATTTTGTTGTACAATTACAAGTATTATTAACAACAAACAAATTTTAAACGGGTATCAGGTTTCCGTGGTGTAGTGGTTATCACGTTCGCCTAACACGCGAAAGGTCCCCAGTTCGAGCCTGGGCGGAAACAAAATATTTGCTTTTTCAATGAACAGCAAAAAATTATTATTATTATTATTAGTCGATAGGCTCAAGGCACATTGCCTTCTTGCCTCCTAATTATAATCAACCACTCTAATAACCACTCAAATCATCTCTTCATCAACCCCGCCTCGATCAAGTTTTCTTTATCAATTCGTCCATTGTTTCTGAACATTTACATACCACATCATCCGACAGACTGTTCCATAAACCGGTCACTCTCGAGGAAAAACTATACTTTCTAATATCTTGAATATTCGTTGAAAAGGAAAAGAGAAATTCCTACTCTGAAGAGAATAGAGGACAAATAACAATTTATCCTAAGCTTTTCCGTCGTTCAACTCTGTTAACTAATTTGTTGGCTACATTATTTTGAGTATTAGCTATCAGCGTCTCCAGATCCCTAGTAGTCTAGTGGTTAGGATTCGGCGCTCTCACCGCCGCGGCCGGGGTTCGATTCCCCGCTAGGGAGTTTCTTCCTCTTTTACAATCAAATAAAAATTATTGACAACATCTAATACAGATTTAACTCATAACTGAGAATTGTTGAGTCAAAAAGGTAGAATTGTTTTTTTTTGGTTATTCTGGTGTCGTAAGCATCATCAGCCACAATAACCAAGTCTATAAAGTCAAATATAATAACCAATGGTCTTACCCATGTTAACCTCAACAACAAAATCTACAACACAGTATAGCTGATCAGGGGTTTAAACACTTCAACTATAAAAAACGTTTTTATAATTCAACGATTTATTGAATCATCCTCATCATTTATTTTTTCCATGGCTATGCTGAGGTTGGGGTCTTCCCATATTAGGTCCTCCACAAGTCACGATTCAGAGCAGACTGCCGGTTTAGACCAAGCACATCCATATCCTGCATAAGCCTAACACATTCCTACCGAGTTTTCCTGCCATTCAAACAACTACACCCACACCTTCTACATGCCGAAACCCAATCATATGCGTTTTCCCGTTAGAAATTTCTGAGCCATCTCAGTCACCACATCAGCCACGCTAGGATCACCCAGAAAGTTGTACAAATCCACACTGCGTTCACGATCATTCAACTAACCCAAACTCACCATAGACTCAGCCCTCTCTAAGCTTCGTAGATTCTCAACATTCATTGACCATGTTTTTGTGCTCTAGATAGAGACACTTTGAACACAAGTCCTATGCACCTGTTTGACCTAAACTGCCAGCTATGAAGAACGTTCCGCCCTCTAATAAATTTTTTTATTTATATATACAATCCGTGGATATCTTGATATAGCTTTATGCATCTTTTCTATTGCCATATAAAGTGAACAGGAAAGTCGCATAATGCATTTTCTTCAGAAAAACATAAAATTTAGCAGATTAATCAGAGGTTTTCCCAATAAGTGGTTCATGGTCCGCAATCCAATTTTTTAATGTTGTGAATTTTTCAGATTTTTAAGGAATTTTACACCACTGGCCAGGGAAATTATTCTCGTCGTTTTATAGTGGTGCATCGCTGGATCAGCCCCGCAACTAGACGTCATGCTTTGGGGGGGCGAGCTATCACTAAAGGGGGGCGAAATGAAAATAGTTAAAAAACACTAAAATTATATCGGGAGTTGAAAAGACAATGTAAATCTATATATATAAAAGAACATGTCCTGACTGACTGACTGACTGACTGACTGACAGATGACTGACTGATAATCAACGCCGAGCTCAAACGCCTCATCCTAGGAACGTGAAATGTGGAACTTATATTACTTTTATAGCGTAAAAATCCGCTAAGAAAGGATTTTTGAAAATTTTGCTCCTGAGGGGAAAAAACTGGAAAACAAACTTTTTTCTAAAACAATGTATATCTTGAAAACCAAAAACGAGGAGATTTTGAAATTTGGTATATAGATTCTTTTTGAAAAATAAAAAGATACGTGTTTCACCATTTTTTGAAAATTCGGTTTCCCGGACCTCAAATGTGGGTTGGAAAATTGGGTTATTTGGTTTTTAAAGTAGCTTCTACTTAAAAACTGTTAATGCTACAGGAGTAAAAATTAGTATTTAGTTTCTACTCCGAAAATAATGAAATACGTGTTTTAGCATTTTTTGAAAATTTGGTTTCCAGGACTTCAAATGTGGGGTGGAAAATAGGGCTAATTGTCTTTTATAGTAACTGCTACTCAAAAACAGTAAATACCACAGATGTAAAAATTATTATTTAGTTTCTTTTCTAAAAATAAAGATATACGTGTTTCACCATTTTTTACAAATTTGGTTTCCCGGACCTCAAATGTGGGTTGCAAAATTGGGTTATTTGGTTTTTAAAGTAGCTTCTACTCAAAAACTGTTAATGCTACAAAAGTAAAAATTAGTATTTAGTTTCTACTCTAAAAATAATGATATACGTTTTTCACCATTTTTTGAAAATTTGGTTTCCACGACCTCAAATGTGAAGTGGAAAAAGGGTTATTTGATTTTAAAATAACTGCTACTCAAAAACTGTAAGTGCTACAGATGTGAAAATTGGTATTTTGAGGTTTTGTGCCGGTCAAAAGTAGATGAGTTCAGTTTATCACCGGACGGACGGGCCAAGCCGTTATTTTAGGGTCTTCATAAGGCCCTGCCTAAACCTCAAATCAAAGTGGGACGGGCCGTGATTTTTAACCAAGTATATAAACATTTTAGTGATTTTAGGGTGTTCAGACGGGCCGGGCTAAACCTGAAGTCAAGGTGGGACGGGCCGAAGTTTTTCATCAAGTATATAGAACATCTAGGCCTGTAAAAACGGGCCGGGCCCATATTAGACAGGCCGTGCCGGGCCAGGAATTTCGGTTTTTGAAACGGGCTGGGCCAAATTGTCGACGGGCCGAGCCGAGACCTAAAAAATTGATCCGTGCAGTACTCTACTATGTATGCACGGTTCAAATTCTCTAATTTCATGCGAGCGAAGCCGCTACGGGCACTGCTAGTATTATATGTAAATCCAAGGTGCATCAGCAACACCCATATTGTTTATTATTTTTATGACTTCATTCTGGATTTCCACGATGTGAACTTTTCATTGGCTGGAATAGTTTTATATATGCCTGCTAATGTTTTTTTTTACAACGTATAGCAAAATCTTGCTTCGTTGCGGTCATCAGCTATAAGTTTTCTTATGGAAAAAATAAAAAGTGGTTTTGGAAATTTTTTGAAAAAGCAGCTGCGACTAACCCCCCGGTCATCAGATTTTTTTCGAGGAAAAATTAAAGAAAAACTTTAAAAAATTTAGATTTTTCTTAAATATAGGTGGGCCCTAGAAAAAGTTGCACCCCAAGGTTTTGTTGAGATGTTTGCAGTGATGCGTTAATAAGTTGCTGGTGTGTTGATAGATACCCAACAATCCAAATTTTGTGACTATTCCTGAATACGCTGCTTTAGCCAGCTATGTACCTGTATAACGGTTTACAGGCTTATAAAGTTCAAAAAGGTACTACATAGCTTAGAATTTTTCAGAGAGGGGGGAGGGCGAAATACGCTGCCTTATCTTGCTAAAAATTAACAGGTTAATAAAGTTTGAAGAAGTACATGTCTTAGAATTTTTCAGGGGGGGGGGCGAAATCCGCGACCCTATTTAGCTATGAACTTGTATAACGGTTTACAGGCTTGAAAAGTTCAAAAAATACATGTCTTAGAATTTTTCAGGGGGGGGGGCGAAATCCGTTGCCTTATCCAGTTATGAACTTGTATAACGGTTAACAGGCTTATAAAGTTCAAAAAGTAGGTACATATTTTAGAATTTGGGGGGGGGGGCAAATACGCTGTTTTATCCAGCTATTTACTAGTGTTTTTTTTTTTTTTTTTTTTTTTTTATAATAGTTTATAGTCCTTTACACCAGGTGTTTTAAGACTCTAATGGCTGTATGTAGGGAGCACTTATGTACTTCCTGTCAGAATTTGATCCTTTTTATTTTTCCCTCCTCCTTTCTCCAGGCTTGGGACTGGCTCGCAATTAGCGAGGCGGAGTTATTTACTAGTGTAGCAGTTAACAGGTTTATAAATTTCAAAAAACTACCCATCTTAAAATTTTCCAGGGGGGGCGAAATGTCTTCTAGGAGGGGCTTTGCCCCCCCTCGCCCCCCGTAGTTGCGGGGCTGCGCTGGATACAGTGATATTTTAGTAACGAAAACGAAAACTAATACGAAAAAGATCGACCATAGTTAACTAAAACTATAACGAAACGAAAATTGAATTTCCCAACTAAAACTAAACTAAAACTAGAATGGTTTTTCCTAGAACTAACTAAAACTAAAATAAATAAACTCAAATATTCAGTTTCTTTTTCGTTATTTGACAAAAGTTTGTAATTAAAATTTATAATGATCATAGACATCGATGTATTAAGAAACATAAAAAAATTAATCTAATTTCTTTGGTTTCTCAATATCGGCCTGAAATGTCTAAGAACGTTCTTTTATTTTCCGTATTTGACAGAAGTTGGTTTGTTGTTTTTGCAACCGATATTAATTTGGCAAGTTTAGTTAAACAGTTTTCTGGTCGCAAGCGGGGCAGCAGTGTGTGGACTTATTTTAAATTTGAAGAAACAGAAAACAAAAGTTGATGTCTCTTGGCTTTAGCAAATGGTTCAAAAGGCGACGCACTTGTTGCAACTAAGAATCCGACTAATCTTAAAAACTCAACATCACCACAAAGAAATTTTTAATGACATGATTGAGTTGGAACAAAATCAATTGAGTGTTAATGCAAGCAAGAAGATTCGAATTGATGGTTAGTTTTAATTTGCTACTATAGTATACTTTACTAAAAGGTTTTATAGTTGATAGTATAAGTCACTATAAGTACTCTCGATAATGTAGCTAGCATGATAATTTTTTAGA